>CM065905.1:62212500-63412500 GCA_033439115.1 Firmiana major
TCCATTTATCTATTTGTTTTTTCCCCTATTTTTTTGGCTATTAAAACCTTATGTCTTTTATGTTGTTCATTCTATGATTCTATCTCTTTCTTAGTTCAAGTTCTGTTGTTGATTAAGAACTAAGAATCAATAAATTAAAATTATTTCATATCTATTTGTACTCTTGTGTTTATTTCTGCTGCAGCAGTGCATGATTTTATATGTCGGTTGGAAAACAGAGAAAGTTATCATTTTAATGCCGAGTTATAAAAAAAGTTTAGTGAGGATCCAGCTAACTTGGTTCAATTCCCCTTCCTCTGTACCTCCTTATGAACCAAAAAGAGTTCTTCAATGGATGTACCAAAAGCCTTTGAATATTATTATGAATTCTTCAATTCAAAGTCTTATTCCTACATGTCTAACTCAATGGGTTTTTGGGTTGGATCCAAATCAAGCTTGCTGAAGCAAAATAATTTTATTTCTTGAAGAAACCCTATATGAACTGGAATGTAAATGAGCATTACAAGCAGTAACATCTATTTAATTCCCTGAGCATAAAATGTGCTCGACTTGTTTAAGAAGAAGTATAGAAAACACTAATTGAATATCTTTATAACCAATAGATAATCAGTTTGCAGTAGACAGCATTCACTTTCTTTGAAGTAACTAACTTGGCAAGTGACAGATTCCCATCTGATCTATCTCTGAGCTAGTAATTGTTACTAGCAAAGGAATGACTTTGAGATATGTTATGTTTGCAGTGATCTTCTTGGTGCAATTTCCTTTTGAATCCTTGTTTTTTTTTTCATTCTAAGGTTTTAATTCCATCTAAATTGGAATGCTATTGATTGCAACTTTGTGAGCTAAGAACTTGTCGATGTGCTTTCCCTCTAATTTTATCTACTTTGCTTTTTGAGTTAGTTGTGTGTGCAGATAGTATGACTATGTGTTTGAGGATTAGGACTACATCGAAATCAAAAGAAGAGAAAGCATTCATAAGGAATGGAAGCATACTATTAGAGAAGCTCATTGCTCTTTGCAATGGCAAATGTAATCCTATTTGTGGCTTCTCTGCCAAGGAGCTCAAGAGAGCAACAAATAACTATGATCCGAGGCAATTTTTACATGAGAATAGATTTTGCAAGTTCTACAAAGGTTTTCTGAGAGGCCAACCAGTGCTCATTAAGAAGTTTAAAGGCAATTTTCAACGACGCGAAGTTTTGTTCAATGATATTGCGATTGCATCAATTATGAGTACCCATAAGAATGTCTTGAAATTATTAGGATGCTGCTTAGAGACTAAAGTTCCTACTCTAGTATTTGAATTTGCAGTGAGCCGAAATCTTGATGAGCAAATTTTTAATCAGGATAATAACTGTCATTTTCAGCCATTATCATGGAGGTGTAGATTAAAAATTGCGATGGACATTGCCAATGTGGTTACTTACTTATCTCCACACTGCCTTCCACAGGCCTATCATCCATAGAGATATCCGCTGCTTAAATATACACCTGAGTGAACATTTTACTGCCAAACTATCAGATTTCTCAGTTTGTCATGCAGTTTCTGAAGATGAAATGGATATAAAGGATGGAGTGGAACGAATAATGGGACTTACTGCAGCTGAGTATATGGCTAAGCTTGACGTTTGCAGTGTTGGTATTGTTCTGCTAATGCTTTTGACAGGACAAAAAGAAATCTGCAAAGACCCTCTTGAAAACAATAAAAGAATCTATTTAGCAGATTACGCGAAAAAATATGTACATAATAACTTCAATGACATTTTGGATCCCATGATTTTCAGAGAGGAGATGTTGATCGAGACAGAGCAGCAAATGCAAGCTTTTAAAGAGCTTGCCATGAACTGCATTTGTGAATCAGCAGGAGACAGGCCAACAATAATCGAAGTGGCGAAAGAGCTCAGGCGGATTTATGAAATGCAGAGATTCAATTTCTCCCCCAAGATGGACTAGCCTGAAACTTGAGATTGATGTGTCGTTGGGGAATTTGTTAAGCCCTGTTAAAGGCTTATGCTTAGCTTGGTTAGTGTTCAAGGCATCAAACCTCAATATTCATGTCATTAAATTGTTAGTGTACAAGAAATCTGAAAACCAAAAGGATCTTAAATATAAAACTGAAAATCAATCAGCCATTAGCCTTCTAATATGTTATGAGACTAAGAATTAGGCAATTAGCGAGCTGCCTGGCATTTGTAATTGAAGTTTTCTTCTTATTTTTTACTTATTCTTTGCACTAGTTCACAAATGTACCATACACGGAAATCCTGCTTATGTCTAGGTAAGGCTTCTATGTCGGTTTCAGTTGCATGTCTTCCTACTTATTTGCTGTTATCTAAACTCCCTTGCTTTGCTTTGAGGGGGCAGACGGGCCGATTCGAGCGGATTTAGTTCGGGTTGTATTCGGGTTCAGATCCTTTCAGGCTTAGGTATTTTCGGGTTTGAATAATTTAGGGTTTAAATTTTTTCGAATTCGAACATTTTCGGGTTCATTTATTTTTGAGTTTAGCATTGTGTAGCATTTAGATATCGTAAGATTCTAGAGGTGACTTCTACCGTATAACGCTTAAATTTTGTAGAATTTTAAAGGAGGCTCCCACAATGACACCATGTTCCCATATTCTAACTAGTGGAATGCATTGATACCATTTGTAAGATTTCACATCTAATACATTAGGTATTATTCTCTTTTAACTCGAAAGTCTCACGATTTTCTCTCATAAAAAACGTATCACAAGTATAAATTTAAATTTCAACAAAATATCATAATATCTTAATATAAAATTGGAGCATTACAATTATTTTAATAAAATCATAAAATTATAAAAATTATTAAAATAAAAATTATAAAAACCCAATTACATAAACATAGTGGGAGAAGCTGGAGAGAAAAAGGATCATTTGAATTTTACTCTTTTAAAAATGGAAATTTAAGAATTAAAGGTTTAATCAATTAAATCAATGTCAGCTTCTTTAGTGTAACAAGGTAAATATGAAGACTTCATGATGTAGATTGTCTATAACACTCTTTCGTCTCTAGCTTCTCACTTCTCCCTATATATATATATACCTTTTCTTCTTTCCTTCTTCGTTATAGCCTCTTGACGGACACAGTTGACAAACAAGTTGTCCAAACCTAGCCCTTTATCAACTTTCTCTGAAACTCATCTTAACCAGGTAAGTTCACTGAACCTAGCTCCCCAAACCATGTTTTTTTTTTTTTATTAAAATGATTTTTGTGGGTTTTTCTTTTTCATTGTTGTTAAAGCAGAAAGGATGGAGTTAAGCTTTCCAAAGAAGCTTTTCGTTGGCTGTGTAGACAGCATTAGCAGCTTACCCGATGAAGTTCTTTGTCATATTTTCTCATTTCTACCCATAAAAGATGTTGTCAGAACCAACATTTTGTTTGAAAGGTGGGAATATGTATGGACTCTTATTCCTAATGTTGATTTCAATGATATATTTGTCTCCAATGGTGAAGAATACAAACATAAATTTAGCCGCTTCAAGGATTTTGTCGACGGTGTTTTGTTTCATCATTGTAGGTTGAGTATCCAAAAATATTTTCTGAGATATGGTAATATATACTCTTCTCCATAGTTATATGCTCGGATTTGTGCAGTGTTGAGTTGTAATGCCCAATAGTTAACCATCGAAATCCTCTTATGAAATTAAGGAGTTGCCCTGACTTTTTACCTACAAAACATTGGTGTATCTGAAAATTGATAGGGGTTTTGTTATAAACCTTCCTTATTATGTTTGTTTTCCATCCCTTAAGAAACTCCGTCTTGATTCTATTGTATATGTTGATGATGTTGTATATATTACCAAATTTATGTTAAGAAATAAGTTCTTAAATCATTTAGAATGGATTTGTGTTGAAGAAAAAGAAGTTTGGAAGTATAAAAATGAGTTTGGAATGATAAAATGCTTAGTCAGTTGACTGCCCAAAAGAGTAGTTGATTGCCCTATGTACATGAGCTTTTTGGAATTGTTTTCAACTAGAGAATTTGACTTCCTATATAGGGCAGCCAGCTGCCCCAAGTCGCAATGCCCTTTGTCTCGAGAAAACACTAGGGTAGTCAATTCCCTTTCTCGGGCATTCGACTGCCCATTTTGGAAACTAAAAAAATATGTCCTTTGGACATGGTTTTTCATTCCAAAGGTTATGATTCTTCATTTAAAAGATGTCTAATCGTGAAAAGGTGCTTCTAACATTGATTTGAATTTATAAATACTTCCATAAATGTTCATTTCTTCATTAGAACACAATTTTACTTGTTTTCTCAAAAACTCTAAAATTTTCTGAACATTTCTTTTTGCACTCTCTTTTTTGGTTTTTGGTTCAAGTGAGTTCACAAGAGAATTTTAAAGTCCAATTGAATTTCTCTAAGAGTGGGTATTATATCCTTGGAACAACATTTCCAAAACCATTTGCACCAGTGTGGGGAAACTATTATTCTTAAGGTAGCTTCTTGGAAGTGCCTTACCAACCAAAGTTTCTTCTTCTTCTTTAACTTGTTTGCATCAATCCACCATCCACACTTAAGGAGAATTTTCATACGACAATTTAAGAACACTAGTCTTCAAGATGGTGCCTCTAGCATTCAAGCCTCATAATTTATGAAGTTGAGAAACTATAAAGATTCAATGGGCTGAATTATAAGAGATAGAGCATGAAGATTTATTATCAAGTCTGTCTTTTGAAGGTTGCGTATGTTCTAGATGAATATTTCCCTCAAGAAGAAAGCAACAATGGATAACTCACAACAAAACAACAAAAGTGGCTTAAAGATGACTACATTTATATACTTTTAATCCTTTAAGAACTCAACAACTCTCTCTCCAATGTGTTTCATAAACACAACACAACATTGGAATTATGGCGTGCCATTAAGAAGAGGTATGAGAATGAGGATGCTGGAAACAATTCCTTCCTTATGAATGGGTATGTGGACTTTAAAATGACAAACTCTAAACCTATCATTGATCAAGTTGATGAGTTGAATGATATTGTTATTGAATGTAGTGATATTGGAGAACTAATTTCTGAAACTTTCTAAGTGTCTACCGTATTTGACAAATTTTCTCCTTCTTGGAAAGATTATCAAAGGTATTTGAAACATAAAAAGAACTCATTTACCTTGGATGAATTGGTTAGACATATCCAAATTGAAAGTGCAGCTTGTATGAGAGATAAAAAGGACAATAATGTGCATAATATTGAAGGTCCTAGTGAGAACAAAACTCAAAGTGAGAACAAAACTAACCAAAACAAGAGGCAGAAAACTCTTCAAAGAAGAATGAGCAGTTCAACAAGTTTGACAAGAACTTCAAGAAGAAGAAAAGTCTCTCCTATGTGTATGGAAAGAATGGTCACGTTGCAGAAGAATGTCACTTCTGAAAAGGTAAGAAAAATGAGGCCAATTTTGTGTCTGAAGATGATATGATTGCAATGATCACTGAAGTTCTCATGGTTGAAAATCAAGAAGATTGGTGGATTGATTTCGGTGCAACTTGTCATGTCACTCCTTTTAGAGATGTCTTCAAGACATATGAAGAGATAAATGAGGACAAGTCGATTTTCATAGGAACTCTTCAACTTCCAAAATTGTTGGGAAAGGGATAATCTAACTTGCTTTGACTTCCTGAAAGGTTTTGACCTTACAAGATATGTATCACATCCCAAACCTTAAGAAGAGTTTAATTTTTGTGAAGAAACTAGATGACCATGGGCTTGAGGTTGTATTTGATTCTCAAAAAGTGATCATTTCTAAGAAAAGATCATTTGTAGGGAAGGAATAGGCTGAAGACCATATGTATGTTCTCAATATCAATAAAAGTGCTTCTAGTTATGCTTATACTGTCGATGTGAATGATTCAAGTTATTTGTGGCGTCATAGGTTAGGACATATTGGCATGAATGAATTAAATAAAAAGTCTTCACGTGATTTAATTCCTAAGTCCTCTATTTTTTTAAGTACTAAAACTTGTGAATGTTGTGCACAAGCGAAGATTACAACATCTCCATTTAAATCAGTTTCTAAAACTAATTCTTTGTTAGAACTAGTACATACCGATTTATGTAATAATAATAATAATGAAATTTCTACTAAGGGAGGAAAAAGATATTTTATTACTTTTATAGATAATTTTTCAAAGTATACTTATGTTTACTTATTAAGAACAAAAAATAAAACATTTAAAAAGTTTAACGTTTTTAAGGAAGAAATAGAAAACTTAACCAATAGAAAAATTAAGAGACTCAGATCTGATAGGGGTGGAGAATTTCTCTCAAATGAATTTTATCATTTTTGTAAATTGCATGGTATTGTGAGAGAAGTTTTTGCTCCTAATACTTCACCACAAAATGGTGTAGCTGTGAGAACTGAGAATTTTGTATACCCTAATTATGAGAATTGTAATTTGGTGTATGTAATTATAATATGTTAATGTACACACAAGTTTTAAATATGATGAAGTATAAGAAAATGAGGTTTTTAA
The DNA here is from genome assembly GCA_033439115.1 of Firmiana major. Lineage (NCBI taxonomy): Eukaryota > Viridiplantae > Streptophyta > Magnoliopsida > Malvales > Malvaceae > Firmiana > Firmiana major. Next base: position 62,219,002 of record CM065905.1, read on the forward strand.
ATCTTGAATGTGTATGGATTGAAATATGGACTATGAGGTAGATTATGAGAAGTTATACTTTGAGTTTTCTGCAAATTGATGCAGCAGCAGTACAATCTATGAAGGCCAGATCGATCTCCAAGGATAAGAGATCGATCTCATGGCTCCAAAATGCAGGAAATGTGATGGAACTTATGGGCAGATCGATCTTATAAGGAAGCAGATTGATCTCCAGAACGATTCTGTAAAATGTAGATAGATCTCCTACAAGAGCAGATCGATCTCATGAAGCATTTTGTAAACAGAAGATCGGTCTCCTCAATGAGCAAATCAATCTCATGAAGCCATTATGAGATCGATCTCACCTCACGACAGATCGATCTCTTAGGCATAAAATTGCCCTAAAACATTTCCAAATTCAAATGCAGATCGATCTCATTAAGGACCAGATCGATCTCCTACCTTCCGCCTATATAAAGACCCCTACTTTTTCCTGCATTTCATCTTTTCTCTCTCTCCCAAACCTCCATTTTAGTCAAGCCCTAGCTTTCTCTCACTTCCAAAACCCCCATTTTTGTCCAAATCTCAGGCAGAGGCAAGAAGGAAAGTTGTTCCTCATCCAAAAGAGAATAAAATACTTGAAAATCAAAGGACGAATCGAATCGAGGTGTGAGTTAAGCACCCCACAAGTTTTGGGTAAATTTCTAACCTTCGATCTTGGATTTTAAAGTGATTTTGTTGATTATGGCTGTAGGCATTATGATGAAATAGCTAGAAAATGATTAGAGATTGATGAAATTGTAAATTTGTTGGAGTAAAGATGATATTAGGCAATTGTGGTAATTTTGGGATTTATAATCATAAGTTTGGAATTGAGGCAATGAGGTAAATTGGGTATGGATATTGTGTATGAAAAGTGTAGGATTGGAAATGTAGTGGATGAAAATTTGGATTGTGATAGAATTATGAGGAAACGAGATTTTGTAGTATTTAATGAGAATATGAGCAAATATATGCTCTATGATGCGATTGAGATGGATTGTTGATGTTTTAACATCGTTTGGACAGCTCGGGAGTTCTAGAGAGGAATACGAGACTAATACGTGATACGGGGGAACGATTACACTATACGAGGTGCAACGAGGTAAGGGAAAACTCAAATTCGTTTGTGTATGTGATTTATGACTATTGGTAGCATGAATTGTGATTTTGAGAAAACAAGCATGTTTTTACGAGTTGTGAATGAGTATTGCACACGATTTTATAGCCGGTTGGGGCCCAATCTTTATGAGTTGTAAACTATGCGTGAAATTGTTTTACAACCGTTTTGAGTTTAAAAAGTGAAAAATGATTTGGACTCTACGTTAAGGCGTAATGAGATTTGAGAAATGTGTGCGTGGTTTTGTCGGTTTGAGCTCGATTTTTAATATGTTTTGTGTTGAGTACAAAACGATTTTGAGATGAGTATTATGAGAAAAACCATTATGAGTTTTACGTGAAGGCAAAACGATTTTATATGATAATGGCTATTACTGAGACTTAGGCGTGTCATGTTGAATACACATCAGGCATTGCTTTGGTAGCATGTAAGGCCGATATTTTTCTCCACTTTGGTAGCACCGGGAGGCATTGCTTTGGTAGTATGTAAGGCCGATATTTTTTCTCATTTTGGTAGCGCTGGGAGACATTACTTTGGTAGCATGTATGACCGATATTTTCCCCGCGTTGGTAGTGTTGGGAGGCATTGCTTTGGTAGCATGTAAGTGTCACGACCCAATTCCATTCTCTTTAATCGAAAATCACTGAAAATTTTTCGCATTTTACTGTTACCTTAACCGGTCGTGAACTAACTCACCACACACTGTTGGGCTGTGAGTCAATAATAAACACCACATCTCATTCATTCTTAGTTAACTAAAACGATGTCATACATTTGCATTTAATTATGTACTTATACAAAAATACGTTTTACTGACATCTACATCCCCCATAATTACAACTCAAAAGAATACTGTGCTTTTACATTGTTTAGATACAAAAAGAATCACTGTGTATATACCTCTAAGCGATGGAGATGCAGCGGAGTCCAAAATACCACGCCTCAGTCCTCACTGGGTTACTATGCACGCTCTGTAGGGGGGAAAATAGAGTGGGATGAGCAACCACATGCTCAGTAAGGCAATAATGCAAGCATGGTAGATAATTACTCTATCTACATGCTGATAGTGTTATGCATAAATCATTTATGGTAGGAGCATGAGGAATAAAACTATGCCATGTGAATATACATATATATCATGTATCAAAATCATGTGCATTGGCATATAAAACATGGTAGAAACATCATGTATAAATCATCTCATGCTCAATCTAATTTAAATTCATAAAAAAGGCAATTCATTAAGAAACCTCCTTTTTAAACCAACATCATAAACCTCTTTCTCAACACATAATTACCACCAAGTCAACTCACAATCACAACCACATTTTCATTTCACAATTTACGCATGTGTATAAAAACTAGGTCACTATATCAAAAGTGCCTATGTGGACCATTACATCATAAATCATCCCAGACCACACGCATCCAGGTGTGCGGGGTATCATGCTGGCACGAAGATGGATTATCCCTCGCCAGACTTTCTCATCACATAACCATCATGCGGTACATCGTACTCCATGTGATATACACGGTACAGCGTACTCCGCAGATTCAAATCGTGATTGGGGGTGCCATTCCTAGGTCTTACCTACCCCATAACAAGAGTTTTCCATATTCTGTGAAGGAGAGCCTCCCTGCCTAACAGAGCCTCCCCACCTAACAGAGCCTCCCTGCCTCCTTGGGCTTAAGGATGTTAGTTTAAGGATGTAGGGCTTAAGGATCCTTCCGTAAGAGAGCCTCCCCACCGAACAGAGCCTCCCCGCCTAACAGAGCCTCCCCGCCTCCTCGGGCTTAAGGATGTTAGCTTAAGGATGTAGGGCTTAAGGATCCTTCCGTAAGAGAGCCTTCCCACCGAACAGAGCCTCCCCGCCTAACAGAGCCTCCCCGCCTCTTTGGGCTTAAGGATGTTGGCTTAAGGATGTAGGGCTTAAGGATCTTACCGTACCCATGTAGGAGAGCCTCCCCACCCCTCCAGGGCTTAAGGATGTTGGCTTAAGAATCCCACCGTAAGAGAGCCTCCCCACCGAACAGAGCCTCCCCGCCTAACAGAGCCTCCCCGCCTCTTTGGGCTTAAGGATGTTGGCTTAAGGATGTAAGGCTTAAGGATCTTACCATCTTTCACAACCTTATACGTATCACAATGTGCAAACTTGTGCGAGCAAAGCTCTAGCACGACTCATGCATCCTATCATAAAGAGACGCGTACGAGCATAGCTCTAGTATGGTTATACTCATAGAACAGACCACTCACAAGCCACGTACGAGCGAAAGCTCCAGTACGATTTATAAACATCATCATAGTTTCCAAATCAAGGTGCGAGCTAAGCTCCAGCACGTTTCATACAAATGAAAACATAGAAATCCAGTGCGAGCGAGGCTCTAGCGCGATTTATGACATACAGATACGATGACGGCTCAGACACAATCAAACAATCCCAGTAATCGGGTTTAGCACTCACAAATGCTTTTCCACAACAACCATACAATACTAGCCGACCCATCTACAAGCTTGCTTAAAACCAAGCAATTTCGTTTTGAAAAGCATCAAAACATTAGATTTATGCAATTATTAGCCTTACTATCCCATTTCATTAAATTCACTTCAAATCCAAAACCACGCATATACTCCTCATCATTCACGAATACCATCAATCATTTATTTGAGCAACCATGCATTTCATAAAATACCCGATATTCACCCACAAGTTCAAAGTACGAGCAGCTACCTCTATATACTCACAAAATTCCCTTACCTGGAATCGCGATGCGTGATTCCACTTCCTTAAGCTGCTTACTCGTACGGTTCGATTCGTCTTCAACGAACTTTTCGGGACTGCACAAAATCGTATCCCGCATTATATTCGATCCATATAATGCAACCCTTGTGCTTGCTATATCCAATATAATCTATAGCCTCTATTAAAGCTTATTTGGCCTCGTTTCATTACTTTATCCATAGCTCGAGTCTATGGATCTTCTTAGGCCTATTATCTTATTCAAAATCGAAATCAAATCGACATAAAGCTCATAGTGTTCATATTTCATGAATCCCCTCACTATGGCATTTATCAATCATATACATACCCATTTTCACAATTCCTCCAACTCACCATGTAATTCCATCTAACCATCTAAAATCATAAACATTACCCCAATAACAACTTTAGCATGCCATAAATGATAAGCTCATTCAATCCCACATATTCTCACATTATACCCATTTTTGATTTCTAGGTCACACCAATTTTCACTACATTCCTAGGTAGTTTATCCATCAATACTCATACCAAACAACTCCCAAATCAATTAAATAGCTAATGCATTTGGATTGGAGTGTTAGAATCTTACCAATATGATTTTTCTTCTTGCTCCAAATGGTAATGCCCTTAACTCCTTCAATTCCAACAATGGGAAAATGCCCTCCCACTATGTTGTTCTTCTCTTTGATAGGAACAACTTTGCCTCTAATGGTCTCTCTTCAAATCTCACTGAAAATGGTTGATTTTAGAGAGGGAAAGTTAGGTTTTTGGGTTGAAAGTGGAAGGTTAATGTTTTTCCCGAGATTTCCTGATTTTCAGCCCTCCTTATATAGAAATAGCTTGAGGAGATCGATCTGGTCCAAGAGGAGATCGATCTGGTCCCTTAAAAATCTCTCTTTTTCACGACATTTTTAAGCTTGAGATCGATCTGTCGAAGCATGAGATCGATCTGTTGAAGCATGAGATCGATCTGGTCCCAAACAGAGAGCTAAGGAGATCGATCTGGGTGCTTGAGGATCGATCTTTTCATCACAGAATGCTTAGGAGATCGATCTGGCCCCATTGGAGATCGATCTGCTCTATTCCATTGCCCAAATAAGAGCATTTTGGCTTTTTCAGATCGATCTCTCATCCTATGAGATCGATCTGGCCTTCATACTTTCCAGATTTCTTACAGTTTCCTTGCTGCAACTCATACCAGCACATCCTTGATCTGTTGCCATGGCCATTTTCTCATCCATCCACCTTTATAACTTGAAAATGGCACCCATTCATACCTTACGCACATTGAAACTTATGTGCATTCATTATATGTCCAAAGGTATGCTATATAAACCAAATGGAAGCATAACTCCATTCCATTTTACCATACTACTCATCTTGAGTTTCAATCACATCCATTACTTGCCAAAACTCATTTCTTCATATTCGTACTCAATGAAACTTGTATGTACGTTACAATTCATATTACACATACATACATTGAATCCATGGACTTACATCAATCATACTTTACATTACAAGTCCATTCATATTATTTGATCCAATTACACACATTACCATTATACATATACGGGGTCTTACATTCTCCCCTCCTTCAAGGAATTTGGTCCTCCAAATTAGAACCAAGTCACTCTTCAAAAAGTTGGGGGTACTTCTCCCGTATCAAGTTCTCCAATTCCCACGTGGCCTCTTCCGCCGTGTGGTGTTGCCAAAGAACTTTCACCAAGGGAATTGTCTTATTCCGCAACACTTTCTCTTTTCTGTCCAATATCCGAACCGGCTTCTCAACATACTTCATACTCTCATGGAGCTCCAACGGCTCATATCTTATCACGTGTGCCGGGTCCGGGTGATACTTTTGAAGCATCGAGACGTGGAAGACGTTGTGGATATTTGCCAAGTCCGGTGGCAATGCCAACCTATACGCCTTATCTCCCACTCTCTCCAAAATCTCGAAGGGTCCGATATATCTAGGGCTCAGCTTGCCCTTCTTACCAAATCTCATAATACCCTTCGATGGTGATACCCTCAGAAACACCGACTCACCCTCATCAAACTCCAGTGGTCTTCGTCTCTTGTCAGCATAACTCTTTTGTCGGCTCTGAGCTGTCCGTAATCTCTCACATATCAACTGGACGTCCTCAGATGCCTGCTGCACTAAGTCCGGAGCAAAAATCTGTCTGTCACCAACCTCTTCCCATCCAATGGGGGAACGGCATCTACACCCGTACAATGCCTCATAGGGTGCCATCCCGATACTCGCATGATAGCTATTATTATAAGCGAACTCGACTAACTGCAGGTGGTCATCCCATGAGCCTCTAAAATCCAGCACACACGCTCTCAACATATCCTCGAGGGTTTGTATAGTCCTCTCTGATTGCCCATCTGTCTGAGGATGAAAAGCGGTACTAAAACTCAGTCGGGTCCCCAGCGCTTCCTGAAAATGTTCTCAAAAATGGGAAGTGAAGCGGGCGTCCCTATCAGAAACAACGCTCACTGGTACACCATGTAGCCGTACTATCTCTCGAATATACAGGTTCGCCAACTGACTCAGTGTATCGGTAGCTCTCATTGCCAAGAAATGGGCGGACTTAGTCAACCGGTCCACAATAACCCATATGGCATCATGACCTCTACGGGTCCTCGACAACCCCATCATAAAATCCATGGTGACATGCTCCCACTTTCATGTCGGTATCGATAGAGGCTGCAATAATCCTGCAGGCTTCTGATGCTCTACCTTCACTTGCTGACAAACGAGACACTTAGCGACATATTTAGCAATGTCTCTCTTCATTCCAGACCACCAATAAACCTTTCGAAGGTTTTGATACATCTTGGTACTTCCCGGATGTATCGTATACTTCGATGAGTGAGCCTCTGATAAAATCGTTCTCTTGATCTCATGATCCCTGGGAACGCATACTCTGCCTCTGAACCTCAATAAGCCATCAGCACTCTGCTCAAAATCAATACCCATACCAGTCTGTATCTGCCTAAGCCAATCGATACACCGTCGATCGCTCTGCTGGGCTTGCCGAATACGGCTAATCAACTCTGGCTCTAGTCTCAAACTAGCCATGATCTCAAGTCTCTCAGATCCAGGTGGGGTTACATCTAAACTGAGGTTCGTAAAGTGTTCTAACAATTCATATTCCCGTATCATCATATAAGACACCAACCCAAGGCTCTTTCTACTCAAAGCATCGGCAACTACATTTGCCTTACCTGGGTGATACATGATTTCACAATCATAGTCTTTCAGGAGTTCGAGCCATCTCCTCTGTCTCATATTCAGCTCTTTTTGCGAGAACAGGTACTTAAGGCTTTTATGATCTGTGAACACCTGAAATTTCTCACCATAGAGATAGTGGCGCCATATTTTCAAAGCAAATACTACAGCTGCCAACTCCAAATCATGTGTCAGGTAGTTCCTCTCGTGATCTTTCAACTGTCTAGATCCATAGGCAACTACCTTCCCATCCTGCATAAGCACACAGCCCAGTCCCTGGTGCGATGCATCCGTATACACCGAGAATCCTCCTGAGCTGGTAGGAATGGTGAGAACTGGAGTAGTCGTCAACCGACGCTTAAGCTCCTCAAAACTCCTCTCACATGCTTCATCCCATACAAACTTAACATCTTTTCATGTGAGGCGTGTCAATGGAGCAGCTAGTCTGGAGAAACCCTCTACAAATCTCCGATAATATCCTGCCAATCATAAAAAACTCCTGATCTCAGTTACTGTCTTGGGCTGTTCCCACTGTACAACTGCCTCTATCTTGGATGGATCCACCGATACCCCATCCTTTGATACAACATGCCCCAGAAATGAGATCTGTTCCAACCAAAAGTTACACTTGCTGAGTTTGGCATACAATTCTCTCTCTCGGAGGGTCTGCAGAACTATCCTCAAGTGCTCCTCATGATCTTCTCTGGACTTGGAATACACCAAAATGTCATCAATGAATACTATTACAAACTTGTCCAGGTATGGCTTGAATATATCATTCATCAATGCCATAAATACTGCGGGAGCATTCGTCAATCCGAATGGCATCACCAAAAACTCGTAGTGGCCATAACGGGTAGAAATGCTGTCTTGGGTACATCTCCACTCCTGATCCTTAACTGATAATACCCTGACCGTAAATCTATCTTAGAAAATACTTCGGCTCCCTAGAGCTGATCCAACAAATCATCGATTCTTGGAAGGGGGTACTTGTTCTTAATGGTGGCCTTATTCAACAATCGATAATCTATACACAGTCGGAGGCTTCCATCCTTCTTCCTTACAAATAGAACCGGTGCTCCCCAAGGTGAGACACTCGGTCTAATAAACCCCTTCTCCAGCAACTCTTACAGCTGTTTCTTCAGCTCTTCCAATTCTATCGGAGCCATTCTATAGGGGGTTTCGATATCGGCTCTGTACCAGGCACTAACTCTATGTAAAATTCTATTTCCCTTTCAGGTGGTAGTCCTGGTAATTCATCCGGAAAGACATCAGGGTAATCCGTAATTACGGGTATGTCCCTCAATTGCGGGTGCGCCTCATCTATATCGAACACATAGGCAATGAACCCTTCACATTATCCTCTCCATCGTTAGTAACATAAACCATCACTCCACATTCAACATTTATCATAAACAATAATTTTATCTCTCAAGCATTATGCATTTAAAATTATACTCTTTTATTTACCACAATTATACAAGTTTCATATCATTTCTTTTCATCAAAATTTACAATAAGATTGTCTAATCCTAAAAACATCAATGTCTTGGCATGACAATCCATAACAACCCGATTGGTACCAATCCATTCCCAATATTACATCAAAATCATTCATATTCAATAAAATCATATTGGCTATCATTTCCTTTCCCTCTATCTTTAATTTACAATCTCTACATACATGCTCAGTCAATTGACTATCATTCATGGGTGTAGAAATCATCAACATTTTATCCAACAATGTTGGTTTCACATATTTCAATAATTTATGTGCAAAGGAAGGTGATATGAAAGAATGCGTGGCACCAGGATCAAATAATACCAATGCTTCTAAATCAAAGATTCGGATGGTACCTTTAATCACATCCGTCGAAGCATCTGCGGTGTCCTGATCCATTGCATGTACTCTTCCTCTGCTCACACCCATAGCCTGTTTCCCTTTCTCCTCAGCTGTAGCCCTCCTCCTCGAGGCTGCTGTCTCAACTGGAGCTCCCTCAGGCTCCTTGCCTTTCTGTGGGGCAACCTCAATCATCTTAGTGCAGAACCTCGATATATGTCCTAGCCTCCCACACCTAAAACACGAAACAGGGGGCACCTGACATGGCCTAGTCTCATGGTATCTCCCACATCTCCTACACTGATCCGCGGTAGGTCGTGGTCCTCCTATAGTTATACCCCTCGGTGCAGTCAAATCCGGGTATACGGGAGGTCTAGCAGTTCTCTCCTGCACCTCTTCGATCTTAGGCCTCTTCTCAAAAAACCTTTGGCCACCTCTCTTGGCCACTCTTCCAAACCCGGATCTCTTTCAATCTCTAACGCTGATTCTCCCAAGCTCGGAGGCATTTCGCTCAAAGTCTTGCTCACACAACTGAGCCTTATGTACAGCCTCCTCATAAGTCACAATGTCGAAGGGAGCTAGCTTAGTTCGGATGGCCAATCTCAATCCATCCATGAACTTCTGAATCTTTCGAGTCTCACTACCCATCGTGTCAGGGTCATATCTCCCCAATGACATAAACTTGGACTCATACTCGTCCACAGTCCGGTTCCCCTGAACCAAATTCATAAATTCCATCCGTAGTTTTCTCTGTGCGGTAGCTGGAATGTACTGTCTTTTGAAGACCTCTAGAAATATCTCCCATGAGATCTCAGAGTGTCTGGCCCTCAAAATAGCCTCAGTAGATCTCCACCAATGCTCGGCCTCGCCTTTTAACATAAACACGGCAAAGGCTACCTTCTCAACTGAAGTGCATCGAAAAAACCTATACAGTTTCTCCATCTCATACACCTAATCCTCCGTAACCACTGGGTCCTTCACCCCTCTAAACACTGGGGGTTTCAACGCTTGAAACTCTCGTAATCTGCTCAAGTCGCAGTCATAACATAAATCACTACCGCTTTGCTGTGGAGCGATAGGAGAATCTGTATCCTGGGCTGGAGGTGGTGTAACTGTAGCTGTCTCAGCAGTCTGAGGTCTCTCTGCCTCTGCAGCTGCTTGTTCAGTAGTAGGCTGTGCCGCGGGACCTCGTCTATCACCAGCACCCAATGCCTGCGTGACTATCTCCACCAAATTCTCAATACTCCACTCTAACCTAGCGAAGCAAGCCTCAGTATCCTCTGCTCTCTCAGCAAGATTCTGTGGAGCCTGCTCAGACTGTGGCTCCGCACGGCCTCTAGCACGTGCTCTCGCCCCTCTACCTTTGCGTGTAACTGGCATAGTGCCTAACTTCCTGTATTATAATAATTCATTAAGCTCAATCCATCACGATATACACAGTTATATCTAAACAAAAGCACAGTACTATGGGGATGTACTTTCCTACGTTTTATTAATGACTCACATCAGGCCAACACAGCTCTGATACCAATCTCTGTCACGACCCAATTCCATTCTCTTTAATCGAAAATCACTGAAAATTTTTTGCGTTTTACTGTTACCTTAACCGATCGTGAACTAACTCACCACACACTATTGGGCTGTGAGTCAATAATAAACACCACATCTCATTCATTCTCAGTTAACTAAAATGATGTCATACATTTGCATTTAATCATGTACTTATACAAAAATATATTTTACTGACATCTACATTCCCTATAATTACAACTCAAAAGAATACTGTGCTTTTACATTGTTTAGATATAAAAAGAATCACTGTGTATATACCTCTAAGCGATGGAGATGCAGCGGAGTCCAAAATACCACGCCTCAGTCCTCACTGGGCTACTATGCACGCTCTGTAGGGGAAAATAGAGTGGGATGAGCAACCACACGCTCAGTAAGGCAATAATGCAAGCATGGTAGATAACTACTCTATCTACATGCTGATAGTGTTATGCATAAATCATTTATGGTAGGAGCATGAGGAATAAAACTATGCCATGTGAATATACATATATATCATGTATCAAAATCATGTGCATTGGCATATAAAACATGGTAGAAACATCATGTATAAATCATCTCATGCTCAATCTAATTTAAATTCATAAAAAAGGCAATTCATTAAGAAACCTCCTTTTTAAACCAACATCATAAACCTCTTTCTCAACACATAATTACCACCAAGTCAACTCACAATCACAACCACATTTTCATTTCACAATTTACGCATGTGTATAAAAACTAGGTCACTATATCAAAAGTGCCTATGTGGACTATTACATCATAAATCATCCCAGACCACACGCATCCAGGTGTGCGGGGTATCATGCTGGCACGAAGATGGATTATCCCTCGCCAGACTTTCTCATCACATAACCATCATGCGGTACATCGTACTCCATGTGATATACACGGTACAGCGTACTCCGCAGATTCAAATCGTGATTGGGGGTGCCATTCCTAGGTCTTACCTACCCCATAACAAGAGTTTTCATATTCTGTGAAGGAGAGCCTCCCTGCCTAACAGAGCCTCCCCACCTAACAGAGCCTCCCTGCCTCCTCGGGCTTAAGGATGTAGGTCTTAAGGATCCTTCCGTAAGAGAGCCTCCCCACCGAACAGAGCCTCCCCGCCTAACAGAGCCTCCCCGCCTCCTCGGGCTTAAGGATGTTAGCTTAAGGATGTAGGGCTTAAGGATCTTTCCGTAAGAGAGCCTCCCCACCGAACAGAGCCTCCCCGCTTAACAGAGCCTCCCCGCCTCTTTGGGCTTAAGGATGTTGGCTTAAGGATGTAGGGCTTAAGGATCTTACCGTACCCATGTAGGAGAGCCTCCCCACCCCTCCAGGGCTTAAGGATGTTGGCTTAAGGATCCCACCGTAAGAGAGCCTCCCCACCGAACAGAGCCTCCCCGCCTAACAGAGCCTCCCCGCCTCTTTGGGCTTAAGGATGTTGGTTAAGGATGTAAGGCTTAAGGATCTTACCATCTTTCACAACCTTATACGTATCACAATGTGCAAACTTGTGCGAGCAAAGCTCTAGCACGACTCATGCATCCTATCATAAAGAGACGCGTACGAGCATAGCTCTAGTACAGTTATACTCATAGAACAGACCACTCACAAGTCACGTACGAGCGAAAGCTCCAGTACGATTTATAAACATCATCATAGTTTCCAAATCAAGGTGCGAGCTAAGCTCCAGCACGTTTCATACAAATGAAAACATAGAAATCCAGCGCGAGCGAGGCTCTAGCGCGATTTATGACATACAGATATGATAGGCGGCTCATACACAATCAAATAATCCCGACAATCGGGTTTAGCACTCAAAAATGCTTTTCCACAACAACCATACAATACTAGCCGACCCATCTACAAGCTTGCTAAAACCAAGCAATTTCGTTTTGAAAAGTATCAAAACATTAGATTTATGCAATTATTAGCCTTACTATCCCATTTCATTAAATGCACTTCAAATCCAAAACCACGCATATACTCCTCATCATTCACGAATACCATCAATCATTTATTTGAGCAACCATGCATTTCATAAAACACCCGATATTCACCCACAAGTTCAAAGTACGAGCAGCTACCTCTATATACTCACAAAATTCCCTTACCTGGAATCGCGATGCGTGATTCCACTTCCTTAAGCTGCTTACTCGTACGGTTCGATTCATCTTCAACGAACTTTTTGGGACTGCACAAAATTGTATCCCGCATTATATTCGATCCATATAATGCAACCCTTGGGCTTGCTATATCCAATATAATCTATAGCCTCTATTAAAGCTTATTTGTCCTCGTTTCATTACTTTATCCATAGCTCGAGTCTATGGATCTTCTTAGGCCTATTATCTTATTTAAAATCGAAATCAAATCGACATAAAGCTCATAGTGTTCATATTTCATGAATCCCCTCACTATGGCATTTATCAATCATATACATACCCATTTTCACAATTCCTCCAACTCACCATGTAATTCCATCTAACCATCTAAAATCATAAACATTACCCCAATAACAACTTTAGCATGCCATAAATGATAAGCTCATTCAATCCCACATATTCTCACATTATACCCATTTTTGATTTCTAGGTCACACCAATTTTCACTACATTCCTAGGTAGTTTATCCATCAATACTCATACCAAACAACTCCAAAATCAATTAAATAGCTAATGCATTTGGATTGGAGTGTTAGAATCTTACCAATATGATTTTTCTTCTTGCTCCAAATGGTAATACCCTTAACTCCTTCAATTCCAACAATGGGAAAATGCCATCCCACTATGTTGTTCTTCTCTTTGATAGGAACAACTTTGCCTCTAATGGTCTCTCTTCAAATATCACTGAAAATGGTTGATTTTAGAGAGGGAAAGTTAGGTTTTTGGGTTAAAAGTGGAAGGTTAATGTTTTTCCCGAGATTTCCTGATTTTCAGCCCTCCTTATATAGAAATAGCTTGAGGAGATCGATCTGGTCCAAGAGGAGATCGATCTGGTCCCTTAAAAATCTCTCTTTTTCACGACATTTTTAAGCTTGAGATCAATCTGTCGAAGCATGAGATCGATCTGTTGAAGCATGAGATCGATCTGGTCCCAAACAGAGAGCTAAGGAGATCGATCTGGGTGCTTGAGGATCGATCTTTTCATCACAGAATGCTTAGGAGATCGATCTGGCCCCATTGGAGATCGATCTGCTCTATTCCATTGCCCAAATAAGAGCATTCTGGCTCTTCCAGATCGATCTCTCATCCTATGAGATCGATCTGGCCTTCATACTTTCCAGATTTCTTGTAGTTTCCTTGCTGCAACTCATACCAACATATCATTGATCTGTTGCCATGGCCATTTTCTCATCCATCCACCTTTATAACTTGAAAATGGCACCCATTCATACCTTACGCACATTGAAACTTATGTGCATTCATTATATGTCCAAAGGTATGCTATATAAACCAAATGGAAGCATAACTCCATTCCATTTTACCATACTACTCATCTTGAGTTTCAGTCACATCCATCACTTGTCAGAACTCATTTCTTCATATTCGTACTCAATGAAACTTGTATGTACGTTACAATTCATATTACACATACATACATTGAATCCATGGACTTACATCAATCATACTTTACATTACAAGTCCATTCATATTATTTGATCCAATTACACACATTACCATTATACATATACGGGGTCTTACAGTAAGACCGATAGTGTGCATGAGGAGAGGCATTGCTTTAGTAACAAGTAAAGTTGGGTCTTGTTTTGGTAACGCGTAAGTCCAATATACCATGTACACGACCACATTGTCGACGTTCCTTTTTTTTAGGATGCCTGAGATGCACACCCAGAGGAGATTACTTTGATCTGCCATGACAAATTTTATATAAGTTTTATTTGCCTAGTCTCATTTTACACATGAGATTGTGTTTTGTGGCTGCTCCACGTACATTACTATTGAGGTGATTTTTATCACGTTTTATGAGAAAAGCCATTATCGCATCCTATTTTCTACATGCTTGCAATCATGGTTTGAGCTATTTATTATCATGTTTCTACATGTGCTTTGAGAAATAAGTTGAGATAATGTTTTCATTATTCATGCTACATTTTTCACTGAGTTTATTGAGTTTAACATGTAAAACAAAATGATTGTGCTGTGCAAATTATTTTCTTATTAATGAATCCCTTACCCCCTTACTGAGCGATTTAGAAGCTCACCATGTTTTTCTATCCCCCCAGATTTCTTCAAGTGAAGAGAGTTTCCTTGCGACGTACGAAGTAGTGGCTAGTGGAGGACTTGAGCTCCAAGCCATATATTATTTTTGAGGTATAATTTACGTTTCATGTACCTAGACTTATGTTGTATTTACAGACACTTGATCTATAATAATGTATGGGATGTATTAGGATTAGTTAATTTGGAACTGAGAATTGTATAAGATATGATAATAAATATTAAATGATGAGATCCTGAGGTTCAAGTTTTATAATTATATATGATGATACTTGACACTGCACAGGAATGCACACATTCATGTGTATTGATGTAAATAAAAGTTTAAATTTGCCTTGTTTTTGGCACTTTCGGGGCGTCACAGAGTTTTCTTAGTATCAGAGCTTAGGGTATTTAGTACTGTCAGTGTCGATGAAGTGAAATAGAATACATCTCAAGTATTTGTATAAGTCTGGTCATGAACTGAAATTGAGGATTGAGATTTCAATCAAGTTTGATGTGTACGTGCAGGAAACGTATGAGACTGAGAATGAGTGGACGACGAGGTCATTCGAGGAGGCAAGCAGAGCCACCTTTGCCACCTGCCCCACAACCAGAGAGTCCTAACTCTCGATTTAACCGGATTGAGCATGATATGCGGCAAGGTTTTGAGCAAATGGCAGTGCTATTCGCATAACATTTTGGAGTTAATGCCTCGAGTACTACTCCTAGACCACCACAAGAACCTTCCGTGCCCCCAGTACAAATGGACCCGGTGCCTCCCGTTACTCAGTCCGGTGATAGGAGTATGGTCCGACTGAAGGACTTTTTAAAAATGAATCTGCCCGCATTCAGAGGGAAAAAGGATCCTGCAGAGGCTGAAGAGTGACTGACTGAGTTGAGAGTCATATTTGACTATTTAGGATGCACTGATGCTGAAAGGGTCAGTATGGGTGCCTATATGTTGAAAGGGAGAGCTCGAGAATGGTGGGGTACTACCTAGGGTATTTTGATGTCCAGCCAAGATGTGATTAGTTGGAAAGAGTCTCAGGCGGCCTTTAGAGCCCAATATGTACCACGAGCTGCTCAGAGAAGGAAGCAAGCAGAGTTTTTGAATCTGGTACAAGATGATATGTCTGTGGATGATTATGAGAGTTGATTTACCGCTCTATTGAGATATGATCCAGAGACCTTAAAAAATGAAGAGCTCCGCACAGAGAGATTTGTGTATGGATTGAAACCCATCATCAGAGATCGATTGATAGGGTTGTGTATTATTGAGTTTGGAGATGCTCTGAGACGAGCACAAGAGATTGAGAGGGGAATCGAAATTGTATAATCCCATAATGAGTTCAGTACTGTGACTCAGGATAAGGGCAAGAGGCCAGCGATTTCTCAAGCAGATGTTCGGAGAGGTTTCTTCAGAAGATGAAGGATTGAGGTACAAAAGGGCAGATTGGAGAGACCCAGAGCTTATCCTATCATCAGGGAGACCCCTCAAGATGTCAGGCCAGAGATAAGGGTTTGTAGAGACTATGGCCGACCGCATGAGGGAAGTTGTGCGGGGTTGATCCGTGAATGTTTCTGATGTGGAGACATGGGTCACAAACTAAAAGACTGTCCTCAACCTCAGAGACCACATGATCTGGAGCCTACCAAATAGCAGCCTCAGAGAGTGAATCCCTAGAGACGGGCCATCGTTGCAGACAAAGGAAAGAAGTCCGTTACAGTGGGACGTGTGTTTGCTTTGGATAAGGAAACAACAGACACTTCTGCGAAAACTATAAGAGGTACACTTTCTGTCTATAATCATAAGGCCTATGTGTTGATTGATTCAGGATCCACACATTCGTTTATTTCTGAGCATTTTGTATGTAGATTATATTTGAAATTTAAACCTCTAGAGTATATGCTACATGTAAATACCCCTATGCGTGAGTCCCAGAGAACTGATTTGATCTGTAGAGGATGTGAAATAAAGGTGGGAGATAGAGTAATGTTAACAGATCTAATGATGTTAAATATACATGGGTTTGATGTAATTTTTGGAATGGATTGGTTGGCAACCAATCGAGTGAGTTTAGAATGCTATACTAAGATTGTTTCTCCCTACTTGAACTTACAGTGTACGTTTGAAATATTGAGTAAGTAAATATGAGGAATTTTTGTAAGCAAATTGAAAATTTGATGTT
Organism: Firmiana major; assembly: GCA_033439115.1. NCBI lineage: Eukaryota > Viridiplantae > Streptophyta > Magnoliopsida > Malvales > Malvaceae > Firmiana > Firmiana major. The sequence goes on from CM065905.1 coordinate 62,235,946, forward strand.
GCTTTTTAGAGCACTAAATATGATTATTCATGTGAAGGTTATGAAACACTCATCTCAGATGACAATCGGGAACATCCGAGGATTGAGGATATACCTATGGTATGTGAATTTTCGGATGTCTTCCTAGATGAGTTACCTGGTTTACCACCAGAGAGAGAGCTGGAGTTTGTCATTGATTTGGTACCAGACACTCAGCCTATCTCTAGACCTTTGTATAGGATGGCAATAGTGAAACTTGAAGAATTGAAGAAACAACTGCAGGAGTTATTGGATCAAGGGTTTATTAGACCCAGTGTTTCACCGTGGAGAGCATCGATGTTATTCGTAAGGAAGAAAGATGGTAGTCTCAGATTATGCATAGACTATCGACTGTTGAATAAAGCCACGGTGAAGAATAAATACCCATTGCCCAGGATTGATGACTTACTTAATCGGCTAAGAGGGGCTTCAGTCTTCTCTAAGATTGATTTAAGATTGGGCTATCACCAATTGAGGATTAAGGAGGAAGATATTTCGAAGACGACATTCAGGATAAGGTACGACCATTATGAATTCCTAGTGATGCCCTTTGGATTGACGAACGCCCCCGCAACCTTTATGAGATTGATGAATGAAGTGTTCAAAAACTATCTAGATAAGTTTGTGATAGTCTTTATCGAAGATATCTTGGTGTACTCTCGGTCTTATGAGGAGCACGCACAGCAATTGTGGTTAGTACTTCAGATACTCCGAGATAAGAAATTATATGGAAAGCTTAATAAGTGTGAGTTTTGGTTGGATCAAATAGTTTTCCTTGGTCACATAGTTTCAGAGGAAGGAGTATTAATTGATCCAATTAAAGTAGAGGCTGTGCTTAATTGGGAAAGACCATAGTTTTAGAGGAAGGAGTATCAGTTGATCCAATTAAAGTGGAAGCTGTGCTTAATTGGGAAAGACCGAGGACAGTTATAGAAGTACGAAATTTTCTTGGTTTGGCAGGGTATTACAGAAGATTCGTGGAAGGATTTTTCAAGATTGTCGCTCCTTTGACTAAGCTCACGCGCAAGGAGACTCCATTCATATGGACTGATCAATGTGAGCTCAATTTTCAGGAATTAAAGAGAAGATTAACAGCGGCACCTGTTTTGACTATCCCTGAGGGATCAGGAGGGTTTTCGGTGTATAGTGATGCTTTGCATCAAGGATTAGGGTGTGTGCTCATGCAGCATGGAAGAGTGGTCGCTTATGGGTCGCGACAGTTGAAAGATCATGAACGAAATTACCCCACGCATGATTTGGAGTTAGCCGCTGTGGTATTTGCTTTGAAGATCTGGTGACACTACTTATATGGGGAAAGATTTCAGATCTTCACTGATCACAAGAGTTTGAGGTATCTGTTTGATCAGAAAGAGTTAAACATGAGACAAAGGAGATGGATGAAACTCCTTAAGGATTAGGACTGCGAGATTCTATACCATCCGGGAAAGGTGAACATTGTTGCTGATGCCCTGAGCAGGAAGAGTATGATATCCGCTATGATGGTCAGGGAATGGGATTTATTGGAGTAGTTCGTCGAACTTCGGATCAAGGTTAAAGAGGTAGAGATTGGATTTTTGGCTAGCCTGCGAATAGAACCCAAGATCATGGATCAGATTAGAACTGGGCAGCGTGATGATCAGAGGTTGATTGATATGGTTAGCCAAACCGAGCAAACTTCACAGTCAGATCTCACAGTCATGAGGATGGGTTATTGAGATTCAGAGGATGAATTTGTGTACCGAACGATGATATCCTGAAGAGACAGATACTGAGAGAATCCCACTGCTCGCGATACACCATGCACCCAGGGAGTATTAAGATGTACCAAGATTTGAGAAAGGTGTATTGGTGGATTGGTATGAAGCGAGATGTGACAGAGTATATGGCCAGATGTTTAGTGTGCCAGCAAGTGAAAGATGAGCATCGAAAGCCGGGAGGGTTATTGCAGCCTCTACTTGTGCCTACATGAAAATGGGAGCATGTCACCATGGACTTTATTATGGGTTTATCGAGGACCCGAAGGGGTCGTGATACGATATGGATCATAGTGGACAGATTGACCAAAAGTGCCCACTTCCTTGCCATCAAGAGCACAAATACTGTGGATGCCTTAGCTGAGTTATATGTCAACGAGATAGCTAGATTGTAAGACCCGATTTTAGTTAAAACACGAAATTAAATATGCAAAAGGATTGAAAATGAAATTCTCGAACACGTGCAAGGGCAAAACGGTCAAAAGACCGAAAGTTGGAATAAATTCGATGAGAAAAAAATTATTAAAAATAATGGATTGAGAAATCTTGGTCAATAAAGGTGAAATAAATTTATTCTGGATTAAATTGATCAAGATATTAATTTATTGAAATTAACCGAGATTAATCGGAATTTTTATTCGAAAAATAATCCGAAAATAATCGAAAAATATACCGAAAAGTCATTCGGGACAATATCCCGAAAATACGAAGAAATTATACCCGAAAAAGGGTTAAAATAAATTAAATAAATTAAATAAATGAATTTAAAATTAAATAATAATTTTAAGGATATTTTAAGAGATATTTGGGTATTTTTAATATATTTTAATGATTAAAATATAAAATATAATATAAATAAATAAATAAAAATAAATTAATTAATAAGTTAAAAAAAGGAAGGAAATCTGAAAACGGGTCGGGGAGAGAGAAAGAGAAGCAGAGACGGAAAACGGAAGCCGAAAACGAGGTTACCGAGGAGCCTCCACCGGCGACCCCCGTCCAAAGCCACCTACCAGAAAAGGAAGCCGCTCGCCCCGCGATCCTTCAGCCACCGGAGACGCGCCGATTGGAGGTCGGAAGACGTCGATCGAAGGAAGGAAAAATCGAGGGACAGAAGGGCTCGGTCCCGGCGATCCACGGCAGCTGGACACCAACGGAGGCCACCGACGCGTTCAGGAGGAGGAGCCGGTCATTTTGAGACTGATAGCTGCCGGTGAAATGGTCGGAATCGTCGGCGACGACCAAGACCCGAAATGGGTTCCGATGACCGAGAGAGAGGAGGCCAGACCGGCGACCTTTCGGCGGTCTTGGGTGAAATCGAGAGCAGATTCGAGCTGCGGACGACCCAACGAAGCTGCTGGCGGTGGAAGCCAGCGGAGAACCGACCGGCAAGGCGGTGAACCAGAGCGAACTGGGGTGAACCGGCTGTTCGAACCAATCTGAACCGGACTGAACCAGTTCAGCCAAAAAGAGGAGGAAAAAAAAGGAAAGGAGAAAAAGGGAAAAAGAAAAAGAGAAAAAATTGGAGAAAATTCCAGTGATGCAATCGAGCTTCGAGTAAGTCGGTAAGCGGTCGAATTGACCGATTTAAATTTCGAAATATTTAATTTGATAAATAATCGACTGAAAGTTTACCCGAAAATATATTTAATTGTGTAGCTCGACGATTGGCATCAACCGAGAGCTCGAGACAGCCTCGAATTTCGTACTATCATGGAATCTCGGGTAAGTGACCCTTATTTACGACAATTTACATCGTTATACGTGCTTCGGATTTAATTACCGCATAAAATTAAATTAAATTTTGGAAAGTCGAATAAATTGTCATAAATAATAAATTGAGCTATTCGAGAGTTAGAACGAGACCCAATAAATTGTTGGTGGGCCCAATGAGCCCAATAGGCTTCGATAATGTGAAAATTAAGTGGAAAACGGCTTAAGGCCGATTAAGGCCCATTAAGGTGCAGTCGGGCCCAATAGGGGTAAATGGGCCCAATGATTTAAATTAAGCCCAGAAAATAGGAAATACAATTAAATTGTATGTTATCTGACCTGAGGAATATTTATACGCAGTTTCGGAGGTTTGATTGGGAGCATATCGGACTGCGCGATGAGACATCAGTGAAAAAGGAAAGGTCAGACTCTACAGAAAAATAAGGTAAGGGAATTTTGTAGGTGCATAGAGATGCCTATACGTATTTTGAGGGTATTTACAGGGCTTAGAAATTTCTTAAAGCATCTAGAAATGAAATAATAATTTTTACGAAAATCGGGGCTTAGGTGAATAAAGAAAAAGACGATTTTACCTCTGAGAGTAAAATTTACAAAAAGGGTAGTAAGGCATATAAATTACATGATTTTCATGTTTTGATATTTTATATGAATGTATTGCTTTAGTTTAAGCAAATTTACACATAAGTTGGCTGTTGATTTTATAAATTATACGAAAGGGTACCGGTTACTATTTTAAAAGATGTTTTATTAAAATTGAGCCACCTATCATATTTACACGAGTAAAAAGAGTGCTAGAGTCTTACTCGCACTCAAGTTTACTGATTTATTTCTCATGAAAAGCCGTACTGGAGCATTGCTCGTACGAGAAATTTGTGTGTGCACAAAATCGTGCTGGAGCTTCGTTCGCACGAGATTTTAGATATCATGATATGCATAGCATGGTGCTGGAGCTTCGCTCGCACTAGACATGAGTTGACATGCATATAGTCGTGCGGAAGCCTCCTGTAGACTGTGTGTCACAGAGAGTTGAGATGCTCGCACGTATACTTTGAGACATGGGTTGGTTATCGACATAGTATTGGGGTGGATAAGACCTACGGCAGGCACCCCCAGACTATGATATGGGTCCACGGAGTACGATGTACTGTGTATGTCACACGGAGTACGCTGTACCGTGCAGTCATGATGACTCTATGATGTTACTTGATATTCTGGCGGGTAGGACTTGACCCCACCTCCCGTTGCAGTTGTGATACCCCGCACACCGGGATCCGTGTAGCCTGGGATCACAGGGACAAAGTATGGCCATAGTCCTCAATTTTCATACAGTAACCTACATGCCTTATATGATATCATACGGTCTGGATAGACCAGGACAAACCCGAAGGATGGGTAATGTCCCGATTTATGTTTTTAAAAGAGATGTGATTTAATGAATCAAGGTATTCTCGAGTGATGGGTTTAGCCTTGATGTGGTTGTTTTGAAATTAAACAAATAAGTTTCAAAGTGATGAGTTTTGTGATTAAACAAATGAGTTTTAAAGTGATGAGTTTATGATGAAACAGATAAGTTTTTGAGTGTTGAGTATATGATGAAACAAATAAGTTTTAAATGTGACGAGCATGAGATGACATACATGATGATTTTTCCATGTCTATTTCACATGTCGATTTCATGATTTCTCTTATATGATATATACATACATGTGGCATCGTTTTAGTCATACCTCATGCTCCAAATGTAAATGATTTTATATCATGCCATTATCAGCACGTAGATAGTATAGTTATCTACCTGCTTACATTATTGCCTTACTGAGCTGTTTATGCTCACCCTTTCATTTTCCACCCCACAGGGTATATTTAGTAGAAGAGAACGACAGTAGTCATATCCGCTGCTTCTTATCAAGACCAGGTATACACATTTGTATAATTTTGTATCTGAACATATTGATGCACAGTACTGTATATGGATGTAATATTGGGGATGTATTTAGTTCAAATAAATTGATATGTAAATGAAATATGAAAATGGAATGGTAAATAGATGAGAGGTGACTAACACCGAATCATAGCCTAACTGTTTAGTAGTATAACTGTTCACGACGGGTAAGAAAATGAAAAAGTGAAAAATTTGTAGGGATTTTTAGGTAATTTGGGTCGTGACATAGATTACATGGGGCTCCAATGAGTATTACTTCTAACAGAGATTCTCGATTTACTTCCAGATTTTGGACCCAATTTCAGGAGTCCATGGGATCTCGATTGAGCTTTAGTACCGCCTATCATCCTCAAACACATGGTCAGTCAGAGAGGACTATTCAGACCCTAGAGGATATGTTGAGGGCATGTACGATGAATTTTAAGGGATCATGTGATGATCACCTGCCCCTAGCAGAGTTTTCATACAATAATAGCTATCATGCGAGTATTGGTATGACACCTTTTGAGGCTCTATATGGTAGGAGGTGTAGATCCCTCGTAGCGTGGGAAGATATGGGTGATAGAAAGATAAATGCTCCCGAACTTGTTGAACAGGCTGTACAAAGTGTGAAACTCATATGTGAGAGATTACAGATTGCACAAAATAGACAAAAAAGCTACGCGGATGTGCGTAGACGGCCACTCGAGTTTAGATGTGGGAGATGTAGTGTTTCTGAAGATATCACCGAGTAAAGGTATCAATGAGGTTTAGAAAGAAAGGGAAATTGAGTCCTCGATACATTGGACCATTCGAGATTCTTGAGAGAGTGGGAAAGGTAGCCTACAGGTTGGCATTACCTCTACAGATTTCCAGAATACACAACATCTTCCATGTATCTATGTTGAGGAAGTACCACCCGGACCCTTCTCATGTCATAGAGTATGAAGAGATGGACATATAAGAGGACATGAGCTACACTGAGGAACCCATCTGGATTCTCGATAGAAAAGAGAAGGTTCTTCGAACCAAAAGCATCCCATTAGTGAAAGTTTTATGGAAACATCACTCAATGGAAGATGCAATTTGAGAATTGGAAAGCCTCATGAAGGAGAAGTTCCCCCATCTGTTTGATGAGTCGAGTTGAATGTGGAGGACCAAATTCTTTAAATGTGGGGAGGATGTGAGAACTGAGAATTTTGTATACCCAAATTATGATAATTGTAATTTGGTGTATGTAATTATGATATGTTAATGTACATACAAGTTTTAAAGATGATGAAGTATAAGAAAATGAGGTTTTTAAGTCTTGAATGTGCATGGATTGAAATATGGACTATGAGGTAGATTATGTGGAGTTATACTTTGAGTTTTTTGCAAATTGATGCAGCAGCAGTACAATCTGTGAAGGCCAGATCAATCTCCAAGGATGAGAGATCGATCTCATGGCTCCAGAATGTAGGAAATGTGCTGGAACTGATGGGCAGATCGATCTTATAAGGAAGCAGATTGATCTCTAGAACGATTCTGTAAAATGTAGATAGATCTCCTACAAGATCAGATGGATCTCATGAACAGAAGATCGGTCTCCTCAAAGAGCAAATCGATCTCATGAAGCTATTATGAGATCGATCTCACTCCATGACAGATCGATCTCCTAGGCATAAAATTGCCCTAAAACGTTCCCAAATTCAAAATGCAGATCAATCTCATTAAAGACCAGATCGATCTCCTACCTTTCGCCTATATAAAGACCCCTACTTTTTCCTGCATTTCATCTTTTCTCTCTCTCCCAAACCTCCATTTCAGTCGAGCCCTAACTTTCTCTCACTTCCAAAACCCCATTTTTGTCCAAATCTCAGGCAGAGGCAAGAGGGAAAGTTGTTCCTCATCCAAAGGAGAACAACATACTTGGAAATCAAAGGGCGAATCAAATCGAGGCATGAGTTAAGCACCCCACAAGTTTTGGGTAAATTTTTAAACTTCGATCTTAGATTTTAAAGTGATTTTGGTGATTATGGCTGTAAGCATTGTGATGAAATAGCTAGGAAATGATAAAAGATTGATGAAATTGTAATTTTGTTGGAGTAAAGATGATATTAGGCAATTGTGGTAATTTTGGGATTTATGACCATAAGTTTGGAATTGAGGCAATGAGGTGAATTGAGCATGGATATTGTGCATGAAAAGTGTAGGATTGAAAATGTAGTGGATGAGAATGTGGATTGTGATAGAGTTATGAGGAAACAAGATTTTGTAGTATTTAATGAGAATATGAGAAAATATATGCTCTACGATGCGATTGAGATGGATTGTTGATGTTTTAACATCGTTTGGACAGCTCGGGAGTTCTAGAGAGGAATACGAGGCTAGTCTGTAATACGGGGGAACGATTGCACTATACGAGGTGCAACGAGGTAAGGGAAAACTCAAATTCGTTTGTGTATGTGATATGACAATATTGGTAGCATGAATTGTGATTTTGAGAAAACAAGCATGTTTTTATGAGTTGTGAATGAGTATTGCACACGATTTTATAGTCAGTTGGGGCCCAATCTTTATGAGTTGTAAACTATGCGTGAAATTGTTTTACAACCATTTTGAGTTTAAAAAGTGAAAAAATGATTTGGGCTCTACGTTAAGGCGTAATGAGATTTTGAGAAATGTGTGCTTGGTTTTGCCGATTTGAGCTTGGTTTTTAACATGTTTTGTGTTGAGTACAAAACGATTTTGAGATGATTTTTATGAGAAAAACCATTATGAGCTTTACGTGAAGGCAAAACAATTTTATTTGATAATGGCTATTACTAAGACTTAGGCATGTCATGTTGAATATACATCAGACATTGCTTTGATAGCATGTAAGACCGATATTTTTCTTGCTTTGGTAGCGCTGGGAGGCATTGTTTTGGTAGCATGTAAGACCAATATTTTTTCTCGCTTTGGTAGCGCTGGGAGGCATTCCTTTGGTAGCTTTTAAGGCCGATATTTTTCCCGCTTTGGCAGCGTTGGGAGACATTGCTTTGGTAGCATGTAAGGCCGATAGTGTGCATGAGGAGAGGCATTGCTTTGGTAGCAGGTAAGGCCGAGCCTTGTTTTGGTAACACGTAAATCCAATATACCATGTACACGACCACATTGTCGACGTTCCCTCTTTTGAGGATGCCTGGGATGCGCACCAAGAGGAGATTACTTTGATGTGCCATGACAAATTTTATATGAGTTTTATTTGTATAGTTTTGTTTTACACATGACATTGTGTTTTGTGGCTACGCCACATACATTACTATTGAGGTGATTTTTATCACGTTTTATGAGAAAAGCCATTATCGCATTATGTTTTCTATATGCTTGTAATCATGGTTTGAGCTATTTATTATCATGTTTCTACATGAGCTTTGAGAAATAAGTTGAGATAATGTTTTCATTATTCATGCTACATTTTTCACTGAGTTTATTGATTTTAACATGTAAAACAAAATGATTGTACTGTGCAAATCATTTTCTTATTAATGAATCCCTTACCCCCTTACTGAGCGATTTAGAAACTCACCCTGTTTTTCTATCCCCCCAGATTTCTTCAAGTGAAGAGAATTTCCTTGCGACGTACGGAGTAGTGGCTAGTGGAGGACTTGAGCTCCAGGCCATATATTGTTTTTGAGGTATAATTTACATTTCATGTACCTAGACTTATTTTGTATTTACAGACACTTGATCTGCAATAATGTATGGGATGTATTAGGATTAGTTAATTTGGAATTGAGGATTGTATAAGATATGATATATAAATATTGAATGATGAGATCCTGAGGTTCAAGTTTTATAATTATATATGATGATACTTGACACTGCACAGGAATGCATCCATTCATGTGTATTGATGTAAATAAAAGTTTAAATTTTCCATGTTTTCCAAGCTTTCGGGGCGTCACAGTAGCGGAAAGAAAGAATAGGTCTTTGCTTGATATGGTTAGTACCATGTTATTACATTATAAGTTACCTTTGAATTTTTGGGGTGAAACATTATTTACTGCATGCTATATTTCAAATAAAATTTTACATAAAAGTTTTGATAAAACCCTTTATGAGTTATTAAAAGGAAAAAAACCTAATATAAATTATTTTAAAACATTTTGATGCATTGCGTATGTTCTTAATGCTAGAAATAAGAGACCTAATGTATGACCCACTTTTGGTGATGTATACCTTATTATTCAATATGATATACACCTTTCCATATGTAATCGAATCATAAGAAGAACTTTCAACTTAAATGAAATTTCAAAGAGAATGAATAAGTAATTCATGAATACATGTAAAAGGTTAAATAAGGGCTAAAGTGGCTACAGATTGAATGAATGGAATTTAAAGCCCTTTAAATTGAATACTAGGACTCAATCTCGAATTCTGTGTACCTTTATGATTCCAAGCATGTACACACAAGTTCCTTAACACGAAACTCATAAGAAATGAACCTTTCCATGTGCTAAGTGTGAATAAATTACAATATGACTAGTGAAACAATCAAACACAAGTCTTTCCCTTAAAAAACTAAAAAATTTGCAGCACGAAGCTTGCAGAGGAAGGCCAGATCGATCTCCTATTCAAAGCAGATCGATCCCTTGTTCAAGTAAGACTATCTCGAGTTGATTCTGCAAAGAGCATATCAATCTCTCCCTAGTGCATATCGATCTCCACTTGATTCTGCCAAGAAAGGATCGATCTCTTCCCAAAAGAGCAGATCGATCTCCACAAGCTTCTACCAAGAAAGGATCGATCTCTTCCCAAAAGAGCAAATCAATCCCACCTTTCATGCCTGAACATTTCGGTAGTTCAAAACCAAAGGAAGATCGATCTCTGCCCCAGCAGATCAATCTCATCACCCTTATTTTATAAATACCCAACGGCAAAAATCTCCTTCTTCAGAAAAACATAACATCTCTCCATTTTTACCCAAAAGATCAAGCTTTCTCTCTCTAGGATACCATCCCCTTCAAAAAAGATTTGGAAAAAAGCTATTCGAGCGAAGTTGTTCATTGTAAGGAGGAGAACAACATACCTTGAAATCAACATTTGGCTTGTTGTATTGATGGAGCAAAAGATTCTCCCAATTTCGGACAAGAGAAAAGTCAAGCTAGGTAAGTTTTCAATACACCAACTCGAAGTATGGATATCTAGATGTTGTTATGAGTTAATTGGTGTATGTATCATTGGTTGAAACTACCTAGAATCTAATGAATCAACAATGACCTAAAAATATGTGAGTGTGAGAAATGAGATATGGTGGAGTTAATGATAAATGGATTATGCCAAGGTGTTAGTAATGCTCTATGCATGATTTTGAGATAGTTATGTCAAATCAATTTGTGGAATTGGTCAAGATAATGAAATGTATATATATATGGTGTTGTAGAAATGCATGAATGAAGGGGAAACTATGGATAAAAACATCTATGTTAAGTGTTTGATAAGTAACTAAGTGAGTTGCTAGCTAAATTGACTAGGAATGACATAATGATGACCAAATGTGATAATGGGCCAAACTTGATGAAATAGGCTCAATAAGATATACTGACTAGTTGAAGTTGGAATATGAGTTATCAGTATTAACTCATATGATTAATGAATGTTTACAGCCGCCGAGGATATATCCGGAGCAAATTGAGCCCAATCACGAAAAGCGAAAAAGGAAGAAAGAGTTGCTTCAGAGCAAACAGAGGTAAGAGAATTATATTAGCCCTAGAGGTATATGTATGCATTTTCGGGGGCATTGGTGATTTCTTAAAATGTCTAAGGGTCTTAGAATGAAATGAATGATTGAAGGGCAACGAAAATGAGATTTGAGAAAAGTTCATGAAAAGCAAGAACATGAGGTTCTTGAGTCATTTACTGCTTTTTAGCATGTGAATTGGTGGGCTGACTAGCATTTTAAATGAATTGCATGAAAACAGCTTGATTGGTTTTTATAACCATGCTTTGCAAAAGAACTAGCCACCTACATGAGTTTTGTGGAAATAAAGCATGTTAGAGCGTTGCTCGCACGAGATTTGACGTGTTTATACGTGCATTGGTGCTGGAGTGATGCTTGTACCAGAGTTTTATATGCATGAGTGCTGGAGTTTTGCTTGCACTAGTTTTCACACGGATTTTATGACATTATGCTGGAGCATTGCTCACACTAGATGTCCACTATACTTACAGTCGTGCTAGAGATTACTCGCACATGATTTTTATGACATGTTGATTGCCATGCTATGAGCTTCAGGTAGACTGGGTGTCGCACCGATTAAATAGGCTCGCACGTGTGTATGGAGATGTGGCGTGATATAATGTGATGATATGGGTCCACGGAGTACGTTGTACCGTGCATATAGCCTAGAGTACGTTGTATCGTGTATGGATATATATATATATATATATATATATATATATATATATATATATATATATATATATATATACCATTTTCGAACGAAGGTTAGATCTGCTATGGACCAGCAGGTTGGATTGACCCACCTCCCATGCGGAAGCAGATAGAGGTGATACTACGCACACTAGGATCCGTGTAGCTTGGGATCACAGAGGATATGGCCATAGTCCTTGTATATATAACCAGGTCCCACGTTAGTGGGACGTGGGAACAGGTGGCCCACGATTGGCTTTTGGCTTCCTCAGGAAGCCAATCGTAATTCTTTAATTAATTTATATATATATATATATATATATACTATCATATATAATATATCTTTATATTTATTTATTTTATAATAATTTCTTGTATCACTAAATTAAATTTGTATCAATATATACACATCATGAAATGTAAATATATATATATATATAATAGACACACTTATATTAAATTTTAATAATGTATTTTACAGGTTATATATATTTATATGGTATAAAAATGTATATAAATCTCATTTGTACTTATAATTGTATATGTTCTCTAATGTTAATTTAATTTCGAGAATATTAAAATCATTGGTATACATCCATTTTAATGAATTTAAACAATTTACAATATATGAAAAATACATGAGCATAAGGTACATTGTCCCTTCTATGCTCGCGTGGCAAAATTCACCAATTCCAAGATAGATGTGATGTAATAAAAGGTATAAGTTGTACTCATAATTGTCTATGTTCTCTAATGTTAATTTAATTCCGTGAATATTAAAATCACTCGTATACATCCATTTTAACGAATTTAAACAATTTACAATCTATGGAAAATACATGAGCACAAGGTACATTGTTTCATTTATGCTTGTATGGCAAAATTCACCAATTCCGAAACGAATGTGATGTGCTGAGAGGTATTACTTACTTATGTTGTCATGACCTCCATCCGTGACTTACCAAAATCACAACAATTTTTTTTCGTTTTACTTACCTCTTCTTCTGTCATCACTCAATACCAAACTATTGGGCTGTGATTCAATATTAGTCACCCAATTCACGTTCATTCCATAACATGCATACATGTCAATAAAATCATCTATTGACTATGAGTATTCTTTTCTTAAAATGTAAACTCATCTACATTATTTCAAATACTTGTACATATACATCCCCGATTGTACATTCGTTTATATAATTGTGCTTTTACATTATTCAGTACAAAAAGTAACAAGATGTATACCTCTCGTATGATGGGTGTGGAGCGGATCAAGAGATACCAGTCCTAAGCCGTGCTCGACTACTGTGAACGCTCTGTAGAGAGGGAAAATAAAAAGGGGGTGAGCTCACAGCTCAGTAAGGAAATTGGGCAAGCAAGTAGATAACCACACTATCTAGAAAATACTATGCTCATGCCTTGAAATCATTTCCTTATCGATTCATATCTAAAGCATGTGTCTTTATTAAAATATTTATGCAATATATACATATAGATATAAATCATCAGTGTAAACTGAAAACGTGCTGGTTTAACAATCTCAGCAGTTTATGCAAAATATTGTATTTCTCATGTAATTTCAGAAAATTCACATTTATCATGTCATTCAATTAAATCAAAATAATATAGCATATCATCATGTTTAAAAACATGAAAATCTGGGTCTCACTCATCCCTCGGGTTACTCTTTTACACATAAATTCACATGTTCAGATTCTAAAACCATGTGATAGTTCATTCAAGAAACTCAATTTGCACGAAATGAGATAGGCGACTACATGTTCCGAGATTATGATCATAACTCATTTTGCATGATCCCAGGCTACACAGATCTCAGTGTGTGGGGTCTCACATTTGCTATAACGAGAGGTGGGTCAAATCCTAGCCGTCAGCCACAACTCTTAACACTCATTATGTACTCACGGTACATCGTACTCCATGTGATATACACGGTACAAGTACTCTATGGACCTAATCCACATGGTCGGGGTGCTTGCCATAAGTCTTAGCCCTCATACTATGGATTATAGTTCGATAGCCCTCGGTCATATCTCAAAATATTGAACGTGTGAGTATATAATCGGTGCGACACACAGTCAGCACAAGCTCCCAACACGGCTGTTTCATGCTTTCTCTTTTAAAACGTGTATGTGCGAGTAAACTCCTAGCACGACCATAATACAAGTGATATAAATCTAGTGCGAGCAATACTCCCAGCACCATGTCATGTAAAACTGAGTATGAGCAATGCTCCCAATACTCTATAATGCATCAATCAATGAAAACTGAGTACGAGTAATGCTCCTAGTACTCTATCATGTAAAACTGAGTATGATCTATGCTCTCAATACTCCATCATGCACAAATAGCATAAAAATCAAGTACGAGAATATATTCAAGTACCATGTGATGCATCTCTCATAAAATATAGTGCAAGTATTCTCGAGCACTAATGGTTTACACATAAACCCCGATAGATGGCTTATTTCAAATAGCAATTCACTCAATCAAATCAAATCGACACTCAATTGTGCTGTTTTCGTATATATCATGAAATGTTAGCCATTCTATCAATGCAACTACAATTATTAGTCACAACATGCTTCTAAGGCTTTTTACCTTAATTTTGGATAAAACCACACTTTATCTCATTTGTTCCTATCACAACATTTCTATACGTGAAATTTCATATAGTGTATATTAATCAAATTTATATTCAATTTACGTGTAGCTACCTCTAGCTACTCACGAAATTTTCTTACCTAGGATCATATCACGTGACCTCACTTCCTCGGTGTTGTTTGCTGTCGTAGTCCGATAGGTTTCCAATATCAACTTCGAAGCTGTTAATAATTATACACATCAGTATACTTTAATATACTTGTTTTTCATTTGCATGACTCTAAATCAATGCATTTAACTCTTCTCAATACCTCAATCTCATCATTTTCTCAATTTCACATCAATAGCTAGGTCATGTTATTTTTCATGTTCCATTGGTTTTCAACAATTTCAACATATACCAATCAACTCACCAAGACACCTATATCAACATGTATGAACTTGGTGTATTAAATCTTACCTAGCTTGAACTTTTCCTCTTTTCACCAAAATTGGCAAAATCCACCTTGTTCCTTCAATCCTTGATTCCAACTTCTAGTTTCCAAGTATGTTGTTCTCCTTTTCACTAAGAACAACTTTGCTGTATTGATTCTCACTCAAAACTGATTGAAAGATGAAGTTTTATGGTGTAGAAAGGTTAGGTTTAACTTTGTTTTATGAATGGTTTGATGATTCTCGGGAAAACAGAGGTTGCAGAGTTGTGTATTTATAGAATTGCTCTTGGAGATCGATCTGCTAATAGTGGGGGATCGATCTGTCCTGCCTTTTTCCTTAAAAAACTGACCTTTTAAGCTTAAGAGATCGATCTGCTCGCAGCATGAGATCGATCTGCTTTACTCAGAACCTTAAGGAGATCGATCTGACCTTTAAATGAGATCAATTTGTTCCCTACTATGAGATCGATCTGTTTCAACGAGACTTAAGGAGATCGATCTGGCCTTGTTATGAGATCGATCTGGGCCATTCAGAACCCTTTGAAAATCGATTTGCTTCAGCTAGAACTTGTTTCAAGATTGATCTGCACCACTGAGAGATCGATCTGCTTTTGTTGTAAGATCGATCTGCTCCTTGCAGAGACCCTGTGCATTACATTTTTGAGCAATGAGATCGATCTCCCTTGCTAATAAGATCGATCTGCTCTTTACCAAATGCTTTGTTTCTGCCTATTTTAAGCAATGAAATCGATCTCCTCCTATTATGAGATCGATATGCTCCTCTTCAAATGCAGTTCTGCTGCAATTTTCCCACAATTCACTGTTACATTGATTTTAACTTTGCTTGATTACTCATTTTGCATTTCATACGCATTCGCAACTTAAAAACATTCATCCTTTATGATTTATATCAAATGTGACTTCTCCTTACATCACAAAATCATAAAAAGTACATTTTAACTTTACGGGTCTTACATATATGTCCTTACATAATTATTTAAAATTGTTATTAGCGAGTTAACAAAATTTATATTGTGTTTTAACTTAATAAATTTAAGTCAAAATTTTACAGTTATCACATGAACATAATCCCTCATAAAGAGGGATAACTGCTAGGTTAAGTCTTTATTGTTAACTACATTAATTTATTACTATAAAGAAAAGAACACACAATAATTTCATAAAAAAATTTCAAATTGCTTTACAAAACACACAAAGAAAAGCCTATGTTTTCTTACAAATATTAGATCGTTTAGCATTAAATATAAATCTAGGCTTATTTAACAGATTAAACATATATAATTTGTTTTATGAGTGTCCACAAAGACATATTTTTATTCCTGTTTAATATTAAAATTTATCATCAATGAATAAGTGAACTTTTATTCTAACTAATATAAAAATACCTAACGTGGTTTCTACATCATACCAATTCTCATTTCATGGCTCACTTACTTCACACTTAAAATCCATTAAAATTCTTTAAAAAAAAATCAAAGGTTCTTTATTTTTTTTTTAAATCACTAATCAAACAAAAATAAAACATAGAGGGGTTTTGAGTTGTGGTTGGGGCTTGGGAGTGGTGAGACTGAGGAAAAGCAAAAAATGAAATTTTAAATAAACTTACATTTTAAAGGTCTTAACCCTAAAAAAACGGTGGATGAACGGGCCAGTCCAGGAACTCGAACTTGAACTCATTTGGATAGCTCTACTTTCCTGAGTCTTAACCCCTTAAAAACTACTAGAAAAAAAGTTCAAAGGCTACAACATAGTCTATGACAAAAGACTACATTTTTCCAATCGTAATCTTTTCTCAGGTTTTATGTACAATAATTTCTTTGAACTTAGTCTAATATAAGATATTAAACTACGATCATCCTATATTATATGATATTAGAATACGATTAAAAGAAAGTCGTAGTCCTTTATTCTATAATTTAGACTACATCTTTTAATTTAAAATTATGGTATTTTTTATAAGGATAGATTACGTTTCAAATTTATATCTATAGTCTTTTTAATTAAATGATTTATTTTGTTTTGTAAAAATCTATTTCTATTTTTATTTTTCTGAATAATAGATTACGTATTATCAAATATAGCTTTCAAATATGAAAAATCATAGTCTATTTTATTATGAATAGACTGCGTTATACTGCTCGGAAGTATTTTTGGTGTTAGACTACGCTTTTAAATCCATAATTATAACATTACACAAATTATAACACTTAAAAATTAAAAAAGAAAAAATTACTACTTAATCAACAAGAATAAAATTTCATCAACCATATGTCACTAAACAAATGATATTTAAATATCACATTTTCATAACAATCAATTGTTTTGAGTATAAATATAAAATATGCCAAAGTAATTGACACTTCATCATCAACACGCAACAACCAAAAAATTTAGCTTTAATTTAGACATCAACCTAATCATGAGTCTATAGATAAAAGAACAAAATACTTCAACAACAATTCAATTTCAAATTTAATCAGTTAAAATAGAAGACTACTTGAGGAAAAAAAAAAAACAAAAGATCCAATAATATGGATAATGAATAAATAAATCTCCATACAGCTTTAATAATATCTCAATCAACAAAAATAAAATTGTATCACAAATATGTTATTAAATAAATGACAACAAGATAATTAATTGTTCAAATATCACATTTTATAACATTTAACTATTTTAAGTCCAAATATAGAATGTGCAAAAAATAATAGACTTATATTCTCCTTTACACTTCATTACCATCAAACAACAAAAAAGCATAGCTTTAATTCAAACATCAATCAGATCATGAGTCTTTAGATAAAAGAATAAATACTTCAACAAAAATTCAATTTCAAACTTTTAACCAATTAAAATAGAAGACTTTTTAAGAAACAAGTAAGGAAAGAACCAATAACATGAATAATAAATAAATATATCTTTTTAGAGCTTTAACAATATATCAACTTCATTTAAAGTAAGTTTACATTAAGAGAAGATACAAGCTATAGATTCAAGGATTGAATTAATTAAAAGTATATAAAAATAATCTTAAGTTCAAAGAAAAATCACATAAACAACTATAAGTCAAGGAAGTAAAAAGAGAAAAAAAATCTTACCTCAAAAATTGAAAAAGCTAAGGTATTTTGTTAGAGAACATCAAACAATCATTCAAATCTAAAAGCAATAATCATAAACTAAACATAATTGTAAGAATAACAATAATAAAGTTAAAATTATCCAAAAAAAAAAAAATACCTAGAGATGGGAAAAAGGAGTTTTGATGAAAAATGGTTTTGAACGATAAAGAGGAAACAAATGGAAGGATTTTTTTAGGTAGCCAATATTATTTTGTGTAGAAATCGAACTAGGAAGCAAATGAACAATCTCCTTCAAATCTACGTACGTAAGAGACAAAATAAACAAAATTATAAAAATAAAAATAAATGACAAAAAGAGAAAAAAAATATCAGAGAATAAACTCTAGAAATGGAAAAGGAAGGAAATGACAAAAAATGACAATTTTTTTAATAAATAAGGTAAACGAATCTCTTTACGTTGGAACCGGAAGAATTAAGTAAAGAATCTCCTTCAAACTATAGACGCAAGTCTTAAACTAAATAAAATTACAATAATAATGATAAAAAGGTAAAAATATAGCAGAATATTATCCCTAAACAAAGAAAAATGGTGCTTTCTAATCTTGAATAAAATAAATCTTTTAGAGAAGTAAAAGCAAACCTTAAGAAAATACTATTTTCTTTAAGTTTTTAGTTTTAATAAGGAAAAATATTGTAAAATACGTATGGGGAAGGGCGAGGAGATCTACAGGGAAAAAAAAAAGAAATGACTCATACTAGTGTGAGTTAGAATTAGTTTCGATTTGAAGAATGTTTTTAAAAATGAAATAAGGTGATATAAAGACTATGATTTAAGAAAAAACGTGGTAAAATCTTTGTAAAATAAGAAGAAATATTATGCTTATTAAGAAAACTGTAGTCTTAAATCAAGTACTAATTATCAAATAAAAAAATGAAATAGAATTAAAACTATGCTTTTGTCATTTAGCTATACTCTATAAGAAAAGGTAAAGTTCTGACTCAACTGACTTCATATATTTGATATTATATTACACTATTATACAATATAAAATGTAGACTGTTGTATAAATAATATTGGATAATTCAATAATAAAATTATTTTTAATTATATAAAAAATAAATAATTTGTTAAAAATTATAAATATTTCTAAAAAATGTAAAAATGTACACAACTACAAGCAACTATATTCAAGCTTTACACAACCAGTTCTTATACATAATCTAGATCAAAACCCAATGAAGAATAAGAAGATTTTCAATTGAACTAAGAATGCATCGGAGATTTTAGAAAAGAAAGAATTGACCCTGACCTTAGAAAAGATCCGTATTCTCGACCTCATTAATTTCCTACAGTATGTATGCTCCATATACAATCAAGTGTAAAATATAAACTATCATAAAACTATCATAAACTTTCATGTTTGGGATAATCATGAATGCACATATACATTTAAAAAGCATATACATACGATATCTGGTGTAGAAAGTTCTGATGATATTCTATTGATTCTTTTAATAAATGAAGAGCATAGAAACCACATTAATGGGATCCAAGTTGAAGAAGAACCTACAAAATACAAAAATATATACTTTTCAAGGTTTTTTCGGTTAGTTTAAACCATCTCATGTCTAAATTGAGAAAAAGATAGCTAGTGAGTCCATACCTTGAAGAATGTTCATTTTGTAACTCCCTTTTGGGAAAACCTTTCTATTTCGAAACTGATCTTTAACTCTTCACAAAACTCACGGAATAGTTATAATTAATTAATATCATATCAGTGATAGAAGTAAATTATATATATTAAATGTATTAAAAAACTTACTGTTGTGCACAAGCGGAAGCATAAAACACAACTATAACTACTAATTATTGAAGCAGGTAAAAACAAATGCTAAACAAATGATCCAATGCAAAGCGTAAAGGAAGAAAAGAGAAAAACACAAGATTTTACGTGGTTCGGTATAATTACCTACGTCCACGGGCGCTGCTAAAAACTTCACTAATTCCAAAATGAAATTATTACAAAATCTGGACACAATTGCAAAATCCAGAAACTAATAGGGAAAAGCCACAATACAAATATATGGGCTATTTATATTTCTCTCAGGGATATCTAACCTATTAGCCCAGGCCTCAATTTATAAGCCAAAACTCTTTCTCTCCCTTTGTGATTTTCCAATGTGGGATTCCTTACTAGGCCTTGACGAATTAGCCTTCAGCAATGCCTTCAAATGTATCTCTCAGACTTTCAAAATATTAATCAAGTTCAAACAATGATTGAACTTGATTGCTGTCACCACTTTGGTCATCATATCTGCGGGATTATCAACAGTCCCAATTTTCTGTAAAAGAATCTTCCCTTCAGTCAGAATTTCCCGCACGAAATGATATCGAACATCAATATGCTTAGTGCGAACATGGAATACTGGATTCTTTGCTAAATGAATGGCACTCTGACTATCTGAATGAATAGTGATATTCTTTTGTCTCATTCCCAATTCTTTCAGTAATCCTTGTAACAAATTGCTTCCTTTACAGCCTCTGCTAACGCCATGTACTCTGCTTCTGTTGTAGACAAAGCAACTGTTGACTGTAAGGTAGACTTCCAACTTACTGGAGCTTTTGCAAGAGTGAACATATATCCAGTAGTTGACCGACGCTTATCCAAATCACCAGCATAATCTGAATCAACGTATCCGATTTCCACCTGACCAAGTGAGTCCTCCTTCTGAAAGACCTAACCAATATCTATAGTTTTCAACAAATACCGTAGTATCCATTTCACGGCTTGCCAATGTCCTTTACCAGGATCATGCATATACCTGCTTACAACTCCAACTGCCTGTGAAATGTCGGGTCTCGTACACACCATAGCATACATCAGGCTACCAACTGCATTAGCATATGGAACTCGAGACATATTCTCGTTCATCATCTGTACTAGGAGATAAAGATGCACAAAGCTTCATATGAGGGGCAAGTGGTGTACTTACAGGTTTCAACTGCTCTGAAATGCCAAAACGCTGTAATACCTTCTTCAAATATTGCTTCTGATTCAAACAAACCTTGCCTCTTCCTCTATCTCTGCTAATCTCCATACCTAGTATCTTCTTTGCTTCACCCAAATCTTTCATCTCAAACTCTTGATTCAACTGAGTCTTCAACCTTTCAAGTTCTTCGACATTCTTCAAAGCTATCAACATATCATCAACATACAAGAGCAGATAAATGAAAGAACCATCATGTAGCCTCTGAAAATACACACAACTGTCAAATTTGCTTCTTGTGTACCTCATACCCATCATAAACTGATCAAATCGCTTGTACCACTGCCTCAGAGATTGTTTCAAACCATAAAGTGATTTTTTCAGTTTGCAAACCCAATTCTCTTTTCCAACAACCTTGAATCCATATGGCTGAGTCATATAGATTTCCTCCTCCAAGTCTCCATGTAAAAATGCAGTTTTTACATCAAGTTGACTAATTCCAAATTCATCTGAGCTACCAAGGCTAACAAAATTCTAATGGAAGAATGTTTCACAACTGGAGAAAATACCTCATTGTAATCAATTCCTTCCCTTTGAGCGTAGCCTTTAGCCACCAACCTTGCCTTGTAGCGGACATGCTCCTTGTTATAAAATCCATCTTTCTTCGTGAATACTCATTTGCACCCAATTGCCTTCTTATCTCTAGGTAGTTGAGCTAGCTACCAGGTTTCATTCTTTCGAAGAGACTGCATCTCTTGATCCATAGCATTCTTTCACTTATCTATTTCAGAACATTGAACTGCTTCTCTATAAGTGGAAGGAACTTCATCGTCTACAATTGGAAGTGCATAGGCCACCATATCAACAAAACGAGTAGGTTTGCAAATCTCCCGTCTTGGCCTATTCATTGCAATTGATTCTTGTTGCAGTAGAGGTTCTTGGGCGGAAACCTCTTCATCATCTTCAATAGTCTCATTTTCAACAATTTTAACTGGATTAATTGTTGACTCAAACTCCACCTGTTTTCGTGTAGACTCCACCTGTTGCGGAATATCCTCAGCATTCTCATCTGTTTTCTTCATCAACATAGGAGATTCATCAAAAGTAACATCCCTACTAAATATTATCTTCTTCGAATTTGGATATAACAGACGATATCCTTTTACCCCTGATGAAATCCCCACAAAAATAGCTTTCTTAGCTCTCGGATCCAACTTAGATTCTTTTACATGATAATACGCAGTACACCCAAATACATGTAAAGAATCATAATCATTAACAGATTTTCCAGACCAAACCTCCAATGGAGTTCTTGTCATACCCCGCTTTTGTGAACCCTTCTATCCATACATTCTCTACTACGGTTGGGCTGTGAGAAGATGTAATTACTAAAAATTCATTCATTTACAGCGGAATATTTAAAGCTTTAATTCACACTCCCAGGTGTGTGTGTAGATACACAAAATTAATTGTATAAATACCATGTGCTTACATATCATCCCCATAATACTGTTTACAATTCCAAGACATAACTGTGCGATACAATATATTAGATACAAAATACTCGTGCATACGAATCTTATACCTTTGCGGATTGTGGGAGCTGTTTAACACAAAAGATCTAGAGACCACCGCTCTCTTACTTCTTAGTACCTGGAGGGGGAAAATAGTGGGATGAGCAAACCACAGCTCAGTAAGGAAATGTATGCTAGCAGGTAGATATCGTACTACCTACATAGCCCATGCATGCATAAACCAAAACCATGTTTTCGTTATAAATGGAAATATCATACGAAAAATGCATTTAAACATATATTTCTCAATAGCATTTTCGTGTAAAATGAGTATCAAGCTTCCATTTAAAACATGCTCATAAGCAGTGCCCTCACAGCACGAATGTGAAATGAGAGGTTTATCAAAAACACGAAACCTCTTTCACTTCTCAAATCATTCTTTCCGCAATTCTCTTTCTTTTCTGAGATTATCTCTGTTTCTTGAATCTCTGAGACAGGCATGGAATTTTCGGCAATCAAATATCCACGACATATGGCCATAGTCAGTGATCTCAGGCCTCACTGATCAGGTGTGCATAGGGTATCACTTCGCCTGAAGGGGGATGGGTCAGTCCTACCCTCCAGCTCATCTCAATCCACCTCATCTCCTCGTATACTCACGGTGAAGATACGTCGTGTGTCATCTACGCGATACTCGTACTCACGTGCACCCAGCACGGTACATAGTATACCAACGGGTGACTACACTATTCTACGTACGACCGTGGATCCAAGTCCATACTCCAACTCCGATGGACTTTTTATCCTAAACCATGTCTCATATACCAGGCGAGCAAGCAGCGTGACACACAGTCAACGCAAGCTGCAGCGCGGTACGATCTATCGTTAAGGCCAAGCCCGTTCAAATGGCCGTCGGCTGGTATCCCCTTGGGTCCCAGACCCCCAGGTTTACCTCAACTCAACAAAACAGGTGCGAGCATAGTTCTCGCACTTTCTCAAAACCCTCGTGCGAGTTAAAACTCCAACACGGTACATCAAGGCATTAAAACAGGTGTAAGCTAGCGCTTCAACACCAAATCACATCTTAAAACTGATAGATGGCTATTTTCTCTTTTTAAAATTCAAAACATGTTTATTCATACAGCATGCCTCTTCATGCTAAAACATGTAAAATTAGCCAACCTATCATCAACGTTTCTCAATCCTCAAGATTAATGTATAATAGAGAAAAACATTGAAAACATGCATATCATGCTATTTCCTTACCCTGTCCCATTTCTCAATAAACATATACATCCTAGTACTTTTCATGCTTCCATATCATTTCATAGAATTATAATATCGTACTAGTTCTAGCAATATATCTACGAAATTGTCGTAAAATACGTACGAACATCTCTATAGCTAACACACAGTCCCTTACCTCGTTTTACTTGTGTGCAACTATCCGCCTTTATGCTTCTTGCGTTCTCATCTCGACTTGCTCCGGCGTATCATCCGAAACTGAAATTCATCCATCAAACACTCGAGTTAACGTTTCTAACTCTTGCTCAACTAATCATTTATCCAATGCCTTAAATACATATTTTACCCTTTGTGGTAAATCTCACAATTTTATCCCAATATCAACATGTCCAAACCATTCCCACAACATAATCATCCACTCAAGATATCTCATTCATCGTTAACATCTCTACATTCCACTTTCTCACACTTGACTATTTCTAAGTCATATTCATTTCATACCATTCTAGGTAGTTCTATCCACAATATGCACACCCCAAATATCTTTATAATCATTAACTAAACCAATGTACTTGGATTTGTGCATTAGAACTTACCTCATTGGATTTCCTCTTGCTCCAATTAGGATTGCCCTTTATTTCTTCAATCCATCAAATGGGGAAATGCCTCTAGATTATGTTGTTCTTCTTTTTGTTGTGAACAACTTTATCTCTAATAGACTCTCCTTAAATCTCACTGAAAATGGCTGGATTTAGGAGTGAGAAAGCTAGTTTTCTTTGAGTTGAAGTGAGAGGAAATGGTTTATCCCGAAATTCTGCAGATCCAACTGCTCCCATTTATAGTTTTGACTTGATGAGATCGATCTCCCTTGGGTGGAGATCGATCTGGTCCTCTACAATCCCTCTTTTCTAAGACATTTTAAAGGCAGGAGATCGATCTGTCGATGCTAGAGATCGATCTGGTCTTAGGGGAGATCGATCTGCTTCCAACCCGAGAGCTAAAGAGATCGATCTGCTTCCTTTGGAGATCGATCTGTTCCCTTCCATTACTCACATAAGAGCATTCTGGCTCTCCCAGATCGATCTCTCATCCTATGAGATCGATCTGGCCTTCACAAATTTCAGATTTCCTGCGGTTTTTCTGCAACAACTCCCTTCAAGACTTCCTCAATTTACCTTCGTAGTCCTTTCCTCATTCATCGCTCCTTGAGACTTAAAAATGTCATCCCATCCCACTCAATGTATTTTAAAACTTGTGAAAAATCTTTGTATAACCAAATATACACGATATTACTCGAATGGAAATATACACTTATGTAAATCTTTCCTTCCATTTTACTATACTACTCATATTCCATTTCGATTACATTCTTCTCGTGTTCAAGTTTATTTCCTCCTACTCATGTGTAATGCAACTTGTACGTATAATCACAATTCTTATTACAAATGCGTACATAATCTTATGAGCTTACATTGCATATACTTCTCATTACAATGTATCATCATACTTATGATTTTCTGTACATTCCCATGTTCCTATATACATAGCTATACATATACGGGGTCTCACATTCTCCCCCACTTAGAGAATTTGGTCCTCCAAATTAGAACTAATTTAATCCGTGAATAACTCGGGATACTTTTCCCGCATCAAACTTTCCAGTTCCCATGTGGCCTCTTCCTCAGTGTGATGTTGCCACAAAACCTTAACCAATGTAATCGTCTTGTTCCGCAACACCTTCTCCTTCCTGTCCAACACCCTGGTCGGTCTCTCGACATACGACATATCTTTCTTGAGCTCCAACGGCTCATAACTAATTACATGTGTCGGATCCGGGTAGTACTTCCGAAGCATAGAAACATGGAAGACATTGTGGACTTCTGCTAGCTCAGGTGGTAAGGCTAGCCTATATGCTCCATCTCCCACTCTATCCAAAATCTCGAAGGGACCAATGTAACGAGGACTTAATTTTCCTTTCTTCCCAAACCTCATTATTCCCTTAGAAGGAGATACTTTCAAAAATACAGACTCGCCAACATCAAACTCAAGTGGTCTCCGTCTCCTGTCAGCATAGCTCTTTTGTCGACTTTGCGCTGTTCGCAGCCTCTCGCATATTATCTGAACATCCTCGGAGGCTTGCTTAACCAAATCAGGAGCGAGCAATTGTCTGTCACCAACTTCTTCCCAACCAATGGGCAATCGGCATCTACGACCGTTTAGTGCCTCATAAGGGGCCATACCAATACTTGAGTGATGACTGTTATTGTAGGCGAACTCAATCAATGGCAAGTGATCGTCCCATGAGCCTCTAAAATCCAGCACACACGCTCTCAACATATCCTCCAGGGTCTGTATAGTCCTCTCTGACTGACCATCTGTCTGAGGATGAAAAGCGGTGCTAAAACTCAATTGGGTCCCCATCGCTTCCTGGAAATGTCCCCAAAAGTGGGAAGTGAAGCGGGCATCCCGATCAGAAACAACACTCACTAGGACTCCATGCAATCTCACTATTTCTCGTACATACAGGTTCGCCAGTGCACTCAATGTATCTGTAGATCTCATGGCTAAGAAATGTACCGATTTCGTTAACCGATCTACTATCACCCATATCGCATCATGGTTCCTACGGGTTCTCGGTAATCCCATCACAAAATCCATGGTGACATGCTCCCACTTCCATGTTGGTATCGATAGAGGTTGTAATAATCCTCCTGGTTTCTGATGTTCGACTTTTACTTGCTGACAAATGAGACATCTAGCGACATACTCAGCTATGTCTCTCTTCATTCCAGACCACCAATATGCTTTTCGGAGATTTTGATACATCTTACTACTCCCCGGGTGTATCGTGTATCTCGACGAGTGTGCCTCTGATAAGATCAGCTTTCTCAGCTCTAAATCCTTAGGGACACATATTCTATCTCTAAACCTTAGTATTCCATCTGGACTCAATATAAAATCAGCACCCTTCCCTTTCCGAATTTGGCTAATCATGACAATACACCATTGATCAATTTGCTGAGCTTGTCGGATTCTCTTAATCAACTCTGGTTCTAATCTCAAGCTAGCAATAATCCCATAGCTGCCAATCTCAGGTAGGGTCATATCCAGACTAAGGTTCGTGAATTGTTCCAACAACTCGTGCTCTCTAACCATCATATGAGATACCAACCCGAGACTCTTCCGACTCAATGCATCGGCAACCACATTTGCCTTCCCCGGGTGGTATAAGATCTCACAATCATAGTCCTTGAGGAGTTCCAACCACCTCCTCTGTCTCATGTTTAACTCCTTTTGTGAGAATAGATATTTCAGACTCTTATGATCCGTAAAGATCTGAAATCTCTCACCATATAAGTAGTGGCGCCATATCTTCAACGCAAACACTACGGCCGCTAACTCCAAATCGTGAGTGGGGTAGTTCTTCTCATGATCTTTCAGCTGTCTAGATCCATAAGCTACTACCCTTCCATCTTGCATCAAAACACAGCCTAGTCCTTGATGCGAAGCATCTGTATACACCGAGTAATTCCCTGAACTGTTAGGGATGACAAGAACTGGCGCTGTAGTTAATCTGCGCTTAAGTTCCTGAAAACTCCTATCACAAGCTTCATCCCATGAAAACTCCACACTCTTCCTCGTAAGACGTGTCAATGGAGCAGCTAATCTAGAGAAACCTTCTACAAATCTCCTGTAGTAACCAGCCAAACCCAGAAAACTTCTGATCTCTGTGACTGTCCTAGGTTGTTCCCACTGAACAACTGCCTCAATCTTGGATGGATCTACTGACACCCCATCCTTCGATATAACATGGCCTAGAAAAGAAACTTGTTCTAGCCAAAAGTCACATTTGTTAAGCTTGGCATATAACCTTTTCTCTCTGAGGGTCTGCAAAATAATCCTTAAGTGCTGCTCATGCTCTTCTCTGGACCTTGAATACACCAATGTATCATCAATGAAAATAATTACGAATTGGTCCAGGTATGGCTTGAATACTTCGTTCATCAGAGCCATAAAAGCTGCCGACGCATTGGTCAACCCAAAAGGCATCACTAAGAATTCGTAATGGCCATAGCGGGTACAAAATGCTGTCTTGGGCACATCCTCCTTCCGAATCTTCAATTGATGATACCCAGACCTCAGATCTACCTTGGAGAAGATCTGTGCTCCCCGAAGCTGATCCAATAAATCGTCAATGCGTGGCAAGGGGTACTTATTCTTGATGGTAGCCTTGTTTAACATCCGATAGTCAATGCACAACCTGAGGCTCCCATCTCTCTTCTTCACAAACAATATCGGGGCTCCCCATAGTGAGACGCTCGGTCTTATGAACCCCTTCTCTAACAACTCTTACAGTTGTTTCCTTAATTCCTCTAACTCAACTAGAGCCATCCTATATGGTGACTTCGATATTGGTTCGGTATCAGGCGTCAAGTCTATACCGAATTTCGTTTCTCTATCAGGTGGCAATCCTGGTAGATCGTCTGGAAAGACATCAGGGAATTCTCTGACCACTGAGATGTCCTTCATATCCGGATGTACTTTGTTCAAATCCACCACATAAGCAACAAAACCTTCAAAACAACACTCAAGTCATTTATACCAAAGTACTTTACTTAACACAAAATTTAAGATTTCATTTCTTCTCTTAAAATCTTACAACACATTCTTCAGGTAGAGAAAACTTAATGGTCTTAGAACGACAGTCTATGACAGCATGATTGGCGGCTAACCAATCCATTCTCAAAATTACATCAATGTCATACATATTCAACAAAATCAAGTTGGCTGTCATGCACTTATCTCCCACCCTCACTTTACAATCTTTATACACTTGCTCAACTAATTGGCTCACTCTCATGGGAGTACTTATTAGTAAAGTCCTACTCAAGTATGTGGGCTCTACAAAACTTTTTAACTTAGATGCACATGCAGGTGATATGAAGCAATGCGTAGCATCAGAATCAAACAAAGCAATAACCTCCAAATTGAAAATCAAGATTGTACCTTTTATCACTTCAGAAGAGGTATCAGCCGATGCCTAGTCTATCGCATACACCCTGCCTTGACCCACAACTTGTTTTCCTTTTTCTTCAGCCGAGGCTTTCTTTCTTGCAGGAGGTGCAACTGTAGGAACCCTCTCTGGCTCTTTACCACTCTGTGGAACTGCCTCAACTATCTCCGGGCACTCTCTGGCATAATGGCCAAATTTACCACATTTAAAGTATCGGGTACCCTGAAGATGATATGGCCTACCACCATGGTATCGACCGCATAACCTACACTGATCTGTAGTCGGTCGGGGTCCACCAATCACTATACCCCTGGCTGGTGTCTGAGTCGGAGGCATAAAAGGTCTAACAACCTTTTTCTGGAACTCATCTACCTCTCTCCGACGTTTACTCATGAATTTTCGACCAAATTTGGCACTCTTGCCATCTCTCAGCTTCCTCGGTCCCTTGTCCTTACCCCAACTAAACTCAAAAATCTGCAAGTCATAATCTTGCTCACATAACTGGGCCCGTCGCACAGCCTTTCTATATGTAGCGACATCAAATGGGGCCAACTTCGCTCGGATCGAAGGCCTCAGTCCATCTACAAATCTACGGACTCTAATAGCCTCGCTCCTGATCGAGTCCGGATCGTATCTACCCAGTGAAGTGAATCGTGACTCGTACTCATCAACTGTTCGATTCCCTTGAGTCAGGTTCAGAAATTCCATCTGTAGTCTCCGTCGAGCAGTATCGGGGATGTATTGCTCTCTGAAAACGTCCAAGAACATATCCCAAGTGATAACCATTCCTTGAGCTCTTAACATCGGCCTAGTGGACTTCCACCAGTGCTCTGCCTCGCCTCTCAATACAAAGGCCGCAAGCGCTACTCTCTCCGTAGCTGAACATCTGCAGAAGTCGAATAACTTCTCCATTTGACTGATCCAGTCCTCAGCCACTGCCGGATCCTTTACCCCGCTAAACGAAGGAGGCTTAAAGTCCATAAAATGCCTCAATGTTTCCATATCACAATCATATCCATACCCCAAATCATCATCATGCCGATGTGGGGCTACCGGAGGAGGTACCGGTCGAATATGAGGTTCCCGTGGCCTAGCCGGTTCAGCTTGCGCACGTGCAACATTCTCAGGTTCAGGTACAGCTGCTGGGGGATTCGGTGCAGCCTGTCCCGCTGTACCAGGTGTACCCTCAAACATAGCCATGATCTGACCCATCATGGTCATCATCGTGCGCATGTCTTCCTCCAATCGGGTTATTCGAGGATCAGAAGCCTCTATCTGTTCCTGGGGCTCATGACTAGAGGATGATCTACTGTGCCTCTCAGTCCTGTCATTTCGCCCTTGAGCTCTCGAGCTCTCTCCCCTCTTGCGGTGTCTCTCAGGCATAACTCACTAGCCTGATAACTTTCCTGCGTTGTAACAAATATTTAATTCACTACCAGCTCCGTACACACATTTGTATCTAAATATCGCACAGTAACTTGGGGATATATGTTTTCTTAGTCCTAAACATCAACTCACATCAGACCAACCATGCTCTGATACCAAACCTGTCATACCCCGCTTTTGTGAACCCTTCTATCCATACATTCTCTACTACTGTTGGGCTGTTAGAAGATGCAATTACTAAAAATTCATTCATTTACAGCGAAATATTTAAAGCTTTAATTCACACTCCCAGGTGTGTGTGTAGATACACAAAATTAATTGTATAAATACCATGTGCTTACATATCATCCCCATAATACTGTTTACAATTCCAAGACATAACTGTGCGATACAATATATTAGATACAAAATACTCGTGTATACGAATCTTATACATTTGCGGATTGTGGGAGCTGTTTAACACAAAAGATCTAGAGACCACCGCTCTCTTACTTCTCAGTACCTGGAGGGGAAAAATAGTGGGATGAGCAAACCACAGCTCAGTAAGGAAATGTATGCTAGCAGGTAGATATCGTACTACCTACATAGCCCATGCATGCATAAACCAAAACCATGTTTTCATTAT
Source organism: Firmiana major (assembly GCA_033439115.1). Taxonomy (NCBI): domain Eukaryota; kingdom Viridiplantae; phylum Streptophyta; class Magnoliopsida; order Malvales; family Malvaceae; genus Firmiana; species Firmiana major. Next base: position 62,266,705 of record CM065905.1, read on the forward strand.
AAATGGAAATATCATACGAAAAATGCATTTAAACATATATTTCTCAATAGCATTTTCGTGTAAAATGAGTATCAAGCTTCCATTTAAAACATGCTCATAAATAGTGCCCTCACAGCACGAATGTGAAATGAGAGGTTTATCAAAAACACGAAACCTCTTTCACTTCTCAAATCATTCTTTCCGCAATTCTCTTTCTTTTCTGAGATTATCTCTGTTTCTCGAATCTCTGAGACAGGCATGGAATTTTTGACAATCAAATATCCACGACATATGGCCATAGTCAGTGATCCCAGGCCTTACTGATCAGGTGTGCATAGGGTATCACTTCGCCTGAAGGGGGATGGGTCAGTCCTACCCTCCGGCTCATCTCAATCCACCTCATCTCCTCGTATACTCACGGTGAAGATACGTCGTGTGTCATCTACGCGATACTCGTACTCACGTGCACCCAGCACGGTACATAGTATACCAACGGGTGACTACACTATTCTATGTACGACCGTCGACCCAAGTCCATACTCCAACTCCGATGGACTTTTTATCCTAAACCATGTCTCATATACCAGGCGAGCAAGCAGCGTGACACACAGTCAACGCAAGCTCCAGCGCGGTACGATCTATCGTTAAGGCCCAGCCCGTTTAAATGGCCATCGGCTGGTATCCCCTTGGGTCCCAGACCCCCAGGTTTACCTCAACTCAACAAAACAGGTGCGAGCATAGTTCTCGCACTTTCTCAAAACCCTCGTGCGAGTTAAAACTCCAACACGGTACATCAAGGCATTAAAACAGGTGTAAGCTAGCGCTTCAACACCAAATCACATCTTAAAACTGATAGATGGCTATTTTCTCTTTTTAAAATTCAAAACATGTTTATTCATACAGCATGCCTCTTCATGCTAAAACATGTAAAATTAGCCAACCTATCATCAACGTTTCTCAATCCTCAAGATTAATGTATAATAGAGAAAAACATTGAAAATATGCATATCATGCTATTTCCTTACCCTGTCCCATTTCTCAATAAACATATACATCCTAGTACTTTTCATGCTTCCATATCATTTCATAGAATTATAATATCGTACTAGTTCTAGCAATATATCTACGAAATTGCCGTAAAATACGTACGAACATCTCTATAGCTAACACACAGTCCCTTACCTCGTTTTACTTATGTGCAACTATCTGCCTTTATGCTTCTTGCGTTCTCATCTCGACTTGCTCCGGCGTATCATCCGAAATTGAAATTCATCCATCAAACACTCGAGTTAACGTTTCTAACTCTTGCTCAACTAATCATTTATCCAATGCCTTAAATACATATTTTACCCTTTGTGTTGGTAAATCTCACAATTTTATCCCAATATCAACATGTCCAAACCATTCCCACAACATAATCATCCAATCAAGATATCTCATTCATCGTTAACATCTCTACATTCCACTTTCTCACACTTGACTATTTCTAAGTCATATTCATTTCATACCATTCTAGGTAGTTCTATCCACAATATGCACACCCCAAATATCTTTATAATTATTAACTAAACCAATGTACTTGGATTTGTGCATTAGAACTTACCTCATTGGATTTCCTCTTGCTCCAATTAGGATTGCCCTTTATTTCTTCAATCCATCAAATGGGGAAATGCCTCTAGACTATGTTGTTCTTCTTTTTGTTGTGAACAACTTTGTCTCTAATAGACTCTCCTTAAATCTCACTGAAAATGGTTGGATTTAGGAGTGAGAAAGCTAGTTTTCTTTGAGTTGAAGTGAGAGGAAATGGTTTATCCCGAAATTCTGCAGATCCAACTGCTCCCATTTATAGTTTTGACTTGATGAGATCGATCTCCCTTGGGTGGAGATCGATCTGGTCCTCTACAATCCCTCTTTTCTAAGACATTTTAAAGGCAGGAGATCGATCTGTCGAGGCTAGAGATCGATCTGCTATCGAACAGAAGCCTAAGGAGATCGATCTGGTCTTAGGGGAGATCGATCTGCTTCCAACCCGAGAGCTAAAGAGATCGATCTGCTTCCTTTGGAGATCGATCTGTTCCCTTCCATTACTCACATAAGAGCATTCTGGCTCTCCCAGATCGATCTCTCATCCTATGAGATCGATCTGGCCTTCACAAATTCCAGATTTCCTGCAGTTTTTCTGCAACAACTCCCTTCAAGACTTCCTCAATTTACCTTCGTAGTCCTTTTCTCATTCATCGCTCCTTGAGACTTAAAAATGTCATCCCATCCCACTCAATGTATTTTAAAACTTGTGAAAAATCTTTGTATAACCAAATATACACGATATCACTCGAATGGAAATATACACTTATGTAAATCTTTCCTTCCATTTTATTATACTACTCATATTCCATTTCGATCACATTCTTCTCGTGTTCAAGTTTATTTCCTCCTACTCATGCGTAATGCAACTTGTACGTATAATCACAATTCTTATTACAAGTGCGTACATAATCTTATAAGCTTACATTGCATATACTTCTCATTACAATGTATCATCATACTTATGATTTTATTTACATTCCCATTTTCCTATATACATAGCTATACATATACGGGGTCTCACAGTTCTACCATCAATTGCTGTTGATGGTAACCGATTAATGAGATGACACGCATAAGTCACTGCCTCAGCCCAAAACTTCTTGCCCAACCCAGCATTGGACAACATACACCGAACTTTCTCCAGTAACATTCGGTTCATGCGTTCTGCCACCCCATTCTGCTGCGGTGTGTTTCTGACTGTGAAATGACGTACAATGCCAGCATCTTGACAAATTCTCAGAAAAGGATCACTTCTATATTCACCTCCATTGTCTGTTCTGAGGTACTTAATCTTTCTTCCAGTCTAAGTTTTCACCATCTTTTTCCATTTAAGGAAAATCTCAAGTACGTCATCCTTCGTCTTCATCGTATACACCCAAACTCTTCTGAAAAAGTCATCAACAAATGTGACAAAATAATGTTTACCCCCCATGGATGCTGTCCTGGTAGGTCCCCAAACATCAGAATGGACATAATCCAAAATGCCTTTCGTATTATGAATTGCAGTCCCAAATTTCACTCTCGTCTGCTTTCCCATAACACAATACTCACAAAAATCTAACTTGCAGGTCTTTGCTCCTTTCAACAAGCCTTGATTCACCAAACTGCTTAAGGCTTTCTCACCTGCATGTCCCAAGCGCATATGTCATAGCCTGATCAAATCTGAACCAACATCCTTCTCTAAAGCTGTTGCTGTTGATCCAGTAACTGTACAACCATTGTAGTAGTACACGTTATTCTTCCTTGTGCCTTTCATAGTCACCAAAGCACCAGACACAACTTTCAAAACTCCATCTCGAATAATTACCCCATAGCCTTTAGATTCTAAGACCCCCAATGAGATGAGATTCTTCTTCAACTCTGGTACATATCGAACTTCAGTCAAAACTCTGGTTGATCCATCATCATTCTTTAACTGGATTGAACCTATCCCCAAAGTTTTACATGAGTTATCATTACCCATGAAAACAACTCCACCTTCTAGTGCTTCGAAGTTGAAGAACCACTCTTTATGTGGACACATATGATAAGTACAACCCGTATCCAAAATCCACTCATTACTTCCAGATGTGGATGGTTGACTGACCAACGCGAAATCATCATTAACATGTTCGACTACATATGCATCAGAAGTAGCTTTGCCCTTACCCTTATCTTTCTTCTGCAGTTTCGGACAATCTTTCTTCCAATGCCCTTTCTCATGACAAAATGCACATTCATCTTTATCAGGTCTTTTCTTCGAACGTGATCCCCTACTTTTTTGTCTTCTGCTTTGGCTTCTTCCCCTAACTACGAGCGCCTGTGCTGATTCATCCTTATTCTCTTTCTGCTCTTTTTTTCGAATTTCATAATTAAGCAAAGCTGCACACACCTCTTCAAAGGATAATTTTTCCTTTCCATGAATAAGTGTAATGCACAAATGATCCAACTCATCAGGAAGAGATCATATTAGCAGCATAGCCTTTTGCTCATCTTTGAAGGTTTCATCCAAATTCAACAAATCAGCTAACAAACGGTTGAATTCATCGATGTGATCACTGATATTCATACCCGATTTCAACTGAAGGCGATATAGCCTCTTCACTAAATAAAGCTGATTCTCGTTACTTTTCTTCATATATTTATTCTCCAGCGCCTCCTACAATATTTTGGCAGAAGTTTCCTTCATGAATGGATATTTCTGTTCTCTGCAAAGACATGAACGAATCAACCCACATGCTTTCGCATTCAGTCTCTCTCAATCTTTTTCTTTGACCTCATCGGGTTTCTTTTCTTCCAGAGTGATGTCTAAATCTTGTTAACACAGGACATCCTTAACTTCACTTTGCCACAAGCCGAAATTATTTCGACCATCAAATTTCTCCACTTCAATTTTTGTTGATGATGTCATTTCTGCTTCAAACTACTCTGCCAAATGTATACTAACCGTATACCAAAACAATGTGACACTCTAAATAGTACCGTATACTAGAATAGAGAACACAACTTACGTGAACAGTACACCAAGTCAGCTCCCAGGAAAGAGAGGTGGGTCACCAGGACACACTTAAATACCAAGTCTTTCCTTAGCCAGAGTCTTCCTAGACATGCACTACCACTTTATCTCAATTCTGGCGTACACGGTATAAATAGAGTATAACAGAGTGCTCTTAATTAAACAGCTCAAGAATAATTTTTCTTTTCTGATGTGGAGGATCAGACAACGCTGCAACCATAGAGCATACTACGACAACCAAGAGCTCTGATACCAATTGTTGTGCACAAGCGGAAGCATAAAACACAACTATAACTACTAATTATTGAAGCAGGTAAAAACAAATGCTAAACAAATGATCTAATGCAAAGCGTAAAGGAAGAAAAGAGAAAAACACAAGATTTTACGTGGTTCGGTATAATTACCTACGTCCACGGGCACTGCTGAAAACCTTCACTAATTCCAAAATGGAATTATTACAAAATCTGGACACAATTGTAAAATCCAGAAACTAATAGGGAAAAGCCACAATACAAATATATAGGTTATTTATATTTCTCTCAGAGATATCTAACCTATTAGCCCAGACCTCAATTTATAAGCCAAAACTCTTTCTCTCCCTTTGTGATTTTTCAATGTGGGATTCCTTATTAGGCTAATAAGCCATTAATTTCAACACTTACTACTACATGCAATATCATCCTTAACTCTTAATGGCTTCAAGGAATCAAAATAGCATATTGTATCATTCCAGAGGTCGATGACAAGCAAAATTCAATGGCCCTGGACAATTTATTTCTAGAAAAAATAAAATATATATTTAAAACTTATCAAATAAAGATTGTAAAAATTTCATAGAAAAACTAACCTGGGATTTTAAGGAGCCAAAAATAATTGCCCTTAATTGCTGGCACCAACATTTCTCTATGATATTGTAGATGTTTTGAATTTCCAACAATAGGTACAATTTGTTGTGGATCAACAAAATCAAACTTCTTGCTCAACCCTATCTGATTGACTTGGTTGTAAAAAAGATTGGAAATGACATATGCACATAGAAGTAATAAGATATATTTGTTGCATGGACCATTTATAAATATATATTTATAGATATATATATATATATATATTATATTTTAGCTAATATTTTAGCAGCTCCCACTACTAGGCAAAAAAAAAAAAAAACTCATAGACTCCGTCTAAGAAAAAAGACTATGTTTTTTTAATCGTAGCTTGTTTCGGTATAGTCTTTTCTCATGTATTATACCTTGCAGTTTTTTATAGATTGCGTTTTATAGAGAAATTACAGTTGAACTTATAAAGAATATATTACATTATTTTTAAAAGTAGTCTAATTTTTAAATAAAATATGTAATTAAATTATTATAAATTTTGATTTATTTCGAAAATATTCGATAAATCGTTTTGTTTATTTCATCAAAATATTACAATGTAATTACTACAAATTATTACACTATATTTTCATGTATCTAAACTGCATTCGAGAATTGGGCTAAAAAATGGACTAAAAAATGAATTGTATTCAAGACTTCAGCATAAAATATATGTGAAGATTTTGCCCAAAATGACCATAGTTCTAAAGCTCTATCCTTTACTACTTATTCATATCTTAACAACCTAACTTACATCACTTTCATCTACCATTTTACTTGAACGGATGAGTTGTTAATATCTTGAATGGTCCCTAAAGTTTTGACGATATTTTAAATTATTCCCAAATGTTTAAAAGTAACACATTGGTCCCCAAAATTGCAAACACGTATTGTTTAAGTCAATCTGTCTAGCTTTCTAACGTTTAATGTCAGTTGGCACCACATATCTGACAAATTATCATACACATACATATCATAATGATGCAAAATAAAATATATTTAACGTAATTTGATAATTAAATATATGGCATTTAATCAAGTTTGTTATCTTTGGATATACAAAACGAAACAAAAGTAATAAATAATTACCACTTTCATATTCATTAATTATAAAAACAACTGATCAAACTTTAAGTGACCCTTAAATGCCTTACAATTTTGAACTTCAATTACTCATACTAAAAATATACAATTATATTATTTCATTCATTAGCATTTTTAAATTATGAGTAATTGTAATTCTCGTTAATATTTATGAAACCTTAAAGTTTGGTCACTTTGGTGACCATCAAACTATCATAATACTTGAATATCTACTTTAACTTAAAGAGACACCAAATCATAATGAACAAATAATTAAACATCAAACTTTAATGTTTCGATAAACACTTACATCTACATAATTATATATATTATCGAAAACTTAACACATAATAGTTGAACGATCATAAAATAATCATACAATATTGACTCAACATTCAGAAATTATCTCCTTTATTCAATGAAATGCATCGTCTTTCCAAACATGATAACCGTGAATATAAAATGCAGACATATATAGCATGAAACGTGAATCCATTTTTACACAGGTAAATTTAGCAACATCCATTATCATAATCTTGCTAATGCATTATTATTAAAGGCTTGTCACGTCATAACAGATTCTATCATAGAGATAACTTAATTTAGGTGGTTTACAGGTAACCTTAAACAATTGCATCTTTAAGTACAAATTAAAAAATCATTAAAATACCCATTATTTATATATAATATATATTAACCAGCTTCATAGATTTTCAAACAGAAATCATGAAAATGGAAAAATCAGAAAATCACCGTCACGTCATAATCCTAATCCTCATCAATCAACATCATTGTTGCTGGCGATCATCATAATACAAGAATTTTTAAGCTATAAACCTTTTATGTACCACATACATATAATCACAACATTTATTTATAGCACATAAATTATAATTATATAATTAATTATTCTTGTTGGCACATGTCGCTGCTAAATATATATAACCATAATGAGGACATAATTTCATGAAATTAAATGGGAAAAATTAATTATTTAATGAGAAATCATTTGTTTTAAAGCCATCCCTCTTGATACCATATATAAAATTATCAATTAATATTATGTATAAATTTTTATCTGTATAAATTTTAATTTTCCAATTAATTCGATTTCCAAACTTAATGACTTTTTCCAATTAAAAAATAAATTGGTAAGCGTAAATTACTCTGTAAAAATTTTTAATTAAAGAAAACGATCCACTTCTTGATAATGAGAAAAAAAAATGGTGTTTCTCATCTTTTTCGTTACGTTTTTCTATGCTCTTTCTGATGAAAAAAGATGACTGAGAAAAGAGCAATTTTAATAGAATCCGAATTACCTTCTATCAAGGTATAATTATCTTTTTATAAAATTACTACTTCTCAAAATAGGCCAATAAGATTTTAGTTATTATTATTTAAAATACTTTTTTATTAATATATGATGTCCGTGAACCACATTATTCTCACATCCGTTTCTTTTTATTCAAAAATTAATCTAAAAACTTCAAATACCTTGAATTTAACATTCGAGTACCTATCTCAACAAAACCTTATTAGAGAACAAAAAATAATATTAACGATTCAAATACCTTCCAAACTTATAAAAGGACATGTACATTGTGTGATAGTGATATGTACTTATGTAAGTTTCTTACAATTCAAAAACTAATACGGACATTTCGAACACCTTTTTTAATGTATTCGAATACTTCTATGTTCAAAATTATATGAAGATATCTTTGTTTCTTCCGATACTGAAAGTAATAAGTAGAACCCAAATACCTTTATTCATAAATTTGAACTCCATTTGCGCAGGAGACATGAAAAAGGTTGCATGCATAGATTAATTTCGTCTAAATATATGAAATTACCACGTCTTCCTTAACTCTAAAAAACCCATTATTTTTAAATGCCCTTTTTTCCTTCTAAAACCCACTCATCTTTGATAACCTTGCCTAGCTCTTTGTTGTTTGTTGTGATGATACTGAATTTTTTTTTTTTTTCAACCAACACCTTGATTTTTTTCGTAAACTCCTTGTTTTTGTGGGGACTATTATGTCAATTTTCAAAATAATAAGATTACCATATCTAAGTTAATCAAATTATTTTCTAGCGAAATTTTTTAGTTGAAGATTACTCATGAGAATTCAAAAAACCTTTGGAAGGAAATCAAACAACTCTATAGTTTGAGCAACCATGAGATATGTACATTTTGTTACAGCTATATGTACATTTTGTTACAGCTATATGTACATCTCTTTAAAGACTCTTGACATGGCTGACTATTTGTATTTGTCAAATTCGTCTAGTTTAGCATGACCCCAAAATTGGAAGTAATTTGATTATCATATTTAAGCAAGTCAAATTCTATTTCTACAAAAAACGTATGATTAAAGATTACTCATAAAAATTCAAATACAAATAATAAAATCTGTAAATTGTGTGTACATTCATAAGTACATCTCTTAAAAGGGCAAAATTGCAAAAGTATTCCAATTCTTTTGGTTCATTACAAATTAAAACTTATATATTGTTTTTTGAAATTTCAAGACAATTCAGAACATCGTACAAGTTCTGGACACTTTCTTGTCGAAAAGTAACATTTTTATTGAATGATATACGTCTACTCATATTTAACGTTGAAACTAACAGAAAACTTAATTGGAAGACTTTAAAGATATGCATTTGCAAATTTAAAGATCAATGTCTTGCTTTTAAAAGATCGAAAAAAACCATTTTAGAATCTCATTCAAAATATGAAATCGATCAAATTACATGTGAATTGAAAAACTAAAAAAACTGTTTTTATTTAAAATCATTCCGAACCTTTTCAAATTCAGAAATTAAATTATTCAAGTACATCGAATTGCTAAAAATTACTAAGTCACAAATTTCCCGATCATTTCAATCTGATGTTTAGGTAATAATTCAAGATGGCTGTCGATCTCTACGATTAAAATAAATCGATTTGACCCATATTTACATTCTACAAATCTGGATGAGCTTTGAAACCATTAGGTAGTCAACAGGATTTGAAAAATCACAACACCGATGATACAACCCAAACCTAACAAAATTAAAGCCCAAACCACTAAAAATAATCACTCCGTAAAACTGAAATTTAAGATTTAACAGTAGAATGTTTGACAACATCTCCAAAACATCTCGCTCACAGGAGTTCTTGGAACAGGTATCAGCTTCCCGATGACCGCAAGGGGCCAGCTAATATAAAAAAAGAAGAAAGATAATAAGATGAACTACGAAGATAACAGTACACACAACATAATCTCAAAAATGTGATAATTTTTTTGCAATAAAAAAAAAAATTAATATGCCATTGAAAAAGCCACCAACCTGACGAAACCAATAGCAATTGAAACTAGCCACAGCTTCCAGTTAAGCTGCACAGTTTCAGCAAACTTCCCAAGAAACTCCACGATAACCACCTGGACAACAAGGAACATTTTATGTACTATGTAGCACCAAGAAAAAAATAAATCCCAACCTGATGCATTGCTAGTAAATCTCACCTGAAGTATTACAGTTATTGCCACTATTCCAATAAACAGATAGTTTCTACGAAGTCCTTTGAAAATGTTCATTTCATCTGGCTTCCGAGCATTGAACTCATTAAAGAGCTGCAATTGATATAACAAGTTATATTCCATCACTCCATCAAAGTTATTTGCACATTCAGGTTACTTATGCTCCATTAAAAGAATAAGGAAGAAGATTATCTAAAAAGGAAAAAGAACAAGGCCTGTCCCCCCTGCCTGCTAACAACATTGTATATCATGCACTTCCTATTTCAATCATGCTAGCAAAAAAAAGAACAGTTACCAATATCAAAAATTCCTTTCCAAACTGCAAAGCTGGTATTTCTAGTTTCTACAAAAACCAATCCACAAGGCACCACAATTTAAAGCTCAGTCCTCATATACCGGCAAATTTCCCAAAATAATCAGTCTGATATAGGACTCTACTCATCCTTTAAAGGGCTCCTCAGAGTTTAACGATCATGAAAACAAGAATTATCACTTTTTTAGTTCATCCAAGAGTCCAGATATTTTTTCTCAGGCCTCACTAGGTCTAGCAGTAAAAAACAGCCACAAACACCTAAGCAGCATTACAACAATCAATCAGGACATTATCATTCTTAAACTATGACTTGTCATCAAAACCATTTGCACAAGCAGGAACACTTAACCTCATTACAAAGAAGAAAGGAAGGAAAAAAGGCACTTCAAACGTGCTTCAAAGAGGTAAGAACTAGTTATAGAACATTTAACCAACCGCAACAAATTCTGTAACTGCTTGTTTTAGTTATGACTTACTTGGCACAGGACAAATGCGTTGAATATCACTGTGTTCTTCACTTTGTTAGCATGTTCAATACTCTCATGATCCAGATGCAATATCTTCTTGCCTTCGAAATTGAGAGTGAGTAAGACACTCACTTGATATACAGCCTGAAATTTCCAAGGACGATTTATCATGCCAGCTTAGAAAGATCACCATTCTTTTGTTATGAGCACAGCAATCAGGAGAAAAAGAGGGTGATTTAGGTTTGCGAGGGGAGTTGGGCAATCAAATAAATTACCAAAATCAGTAACAGTCAGAAAATAACAAAGAGGTCTGCATGTATAAAATGTACCTGTATAAGCAAGTTCCTCCACATGATATTAGTTACAAGAGGTTCTCTGAAACACAACCATCACATTAAAATAATTAGTTTTTAGGGGGAAAAAAAACAAAAAAAAAAAGAAGACGAGGGGCAGAAGGGGCAGGCTTTCCCATGCAGGGAACCAAAAACAATTTTTGAAGCAAACCAATCTAGAAAAAAGGGGAGGTGTTTATAGGAATGCAGTAAAGTTTTACTAATTCAAACAATTTTTTAAATACTATTTAAAGAATGCAATAGTAAGAAAAGATTTAAAAAATGAATTTTACAACAAAAACCAAATTGCAGTAGAAGCTATTGAGATATGGAATAGCAATCAAGTCAGCAAACCGTTACATCTTAATATTAAATAGTATATAGTATATATACCAGAAGTCAGATATTGGAAATTCAGACAAGAATTAGAAAGGTTGCTAAGTACAATAAGAGAAATATGATTCAGATCTCGCACCTTAACCCTCCTGATGAGGGCTAGCATTAAGCTTTTACTAACCAGTTCTTTTGGGCTTAAGAAGCAAAAAAATATATATCCCAAAATAATCATCTATAGACAAAAACAATGATTGATAATTAGAGATGTCTTTAATCAAAATCTCATACCTTCTACCAACAGGAGGCCGATGCATTAGGTGGTCAGTTGGTGGTTCAGTAGCCAATGCTAATGCTCCAAGAGTATCCATAATAAGATTAACCCAAAGAAGCTGCACAGAAAGAAAGTAAAATAGAGTACTCATCTCCATTCATAAGAGATGACACACGAATAAATGCATATAAACAAAGTGTGAACAAACCTGGACAGCATTCAGTGGAACATCACCAGACGAAACAGCGGCTACAACATTTATAAGAAGTGCTGCAACATTAACTGTAAGTTGAAACTGGATGAACTTTTGGATATTTGCATATACAGATCTACCCCATCGGACAACCTAAAATCATAAGATGCTCAAGGTTACAAATGAAACAGGATGATTTAAGAAAAGAAACTTTTAACATTGAACATAAAGGAATATTATACCTTCACAACTGAAGCAAAATTGTCATCCAAAATGATGATATCTGAATTCTCTTTTGCAACTTCTGTCCCTTGAATACCCATTGCAAGACCAATGTCGGCCTGTAGTCCAGAGACTTAAAATTCAGCTTCCTAATGATAATCGCTCATGACCATGTTTGATAATTAAGATCCTCCAGTCTTTACAAATGAATTCATTGCATAAAACATCCTTGAACGGGGTAACTAGGATCCATGATTTTCCAACTTCAGCCAATAAATTTAATCTAGTCCAATATCTTTGCAACACTCTGAATCATAGTTTCATAGGGCAGCTTCTATTAACCAATCAAAACATATCATAGCGGTCAATGAAAACAATATCCACCCACTCCCTCACCCAAAAATAGTCACAATACGATAATTTTTAAAAGTAATTTTCCACAAAGCAAACATCATTGCAGGCAAATAAGGCTGGTGGTTTTAGTGATTAAAATTTTGAAAAAATTCACCATTGCGGTTCAGGTAGAATGTCTAGACCTACAGTATTTCAATGTATATTGTCGTGCATTTAGAAATGAAAAATGCATTCTTTTCAAAAAGAAAAAGTACATGAAGATTCAGGAACGACAGACTAACAAAACAGTGTTCTAAAATTGTTTAGTTAATAATAATTTTATCTCGATGACCAGAAAAAGAAGGATCTTGTCAGACCTCATGCAAAGCAGGAGCATCATTGGTGCCATCTCCAGTTACAGCAACAACATGTCCCCTCTTTCTCAATGCTTGCACAAGCAGAAGTTTATCATTGGGTGATGATCGACCCATTACCTATGCATAAACACCCCCAATTAATTTAAATTTTCTGTTCTTATTTTGCAGCCACAAGGCAAATTCAGAAAATGAATAGAGAACCAAATCATACAGATATTTTCTCAGCAGCTTCTTCCCTTTGCGAATCAGAGAGTGCACGGAAAACTTTCCCATCAATGAGATTAGGCTCAGAAGCTTCCGCATCCGACTGTAGTATCCCACACTCTAAAGCAATTGCCTCCGCTGTTTTAAGATTGTCACCGGTGACCATACGTACCTATGGCACATAGATGGAAACTCCGCTAAATTAATCATATTAACAAATACAATCAATATCCAACATCATATCTGCTTCAAAGATGAAAGGAGACCACAAAAGACCAATATCTTTTATCTGAGAAAAATGACAGGCAAAATAAAACAAAGAAAAGGTAGAACTTTTTTTTTCCAAAAAAAAAAAAAAGGTCTGAATCACATAAACCAATAATTGTGTGTAATAATCAGATCTCATTAAAGGTAGCGATACATTATAAAATTAACTCAAAATACCACGTCCAAGAGAAATCACAAACCACGCAACAAAATTAAAGTTCTAATAATTAAGAAGTATAAACTATTCACCATGAGTCACTGTTGTAACTTTAAAATCGTTCATAGACCAATCTTCAATTAATTAAAAGTTTCAAGTCAAACTAAGATCCAGAAGCATTTAGGAAATGTAAGTTAGTAGTAACTACCCCAAAAAGCCCCAAAATACTTTAGTAAGGCAGACAGATTTTGCTCCTTCATGATACAAGAGGGATGAAAGAAGATAAAATGAACAAGAAGAACCCATGCTAAATGACCAATTCATACTAGAAAAGCATTCTCCTGATTCTCAAAGAGTGAAAAGAAAAAGAATCGAGCACGAAATATTTCTTGCTCTTATTACAATTTTTGGGATAGGACTTGCATAAGTTTGGGGTGAAAGTTCTTAAATAACATTGAAGTTTTTTTTTTTTTTTTGGTTGGGGGGGGGGGGGGCGCGTGGGGTGTGGGAGGATTGGACTAGTGTTAGAGGGCATTCACAGAAATGCAGAGAGAAACCCAAAATAAAACAATTTCATAACATTGATATCTTCCAAGCAGGATTGGGCTTCAGGAGGATATGACACAACAGACTCAAGCAAGAAAAAAAAAAAAGGAATTAAATACAGCATAGATAGAATTAAAAGATTAAAAAAGAGAAGAGAACATACACAATCCACAACATGCAATTCACAATTGCAATCAAACTCTACTTTGTAAATTCAAAAACATAAAAACAAGCATTACCATGGTTTGAACAATGACTACTTACAGTAGATAAAGAATTATACCTTTACACCAGCCTTTTGGCATAACCGCACTGCATCTTTGACACCTGGCCGACAAGGATCCTGCATAAATTCTCAATGCAATTAAAGAACATACAACACATCAAGCTAAAACTACATTCATAATTGAACATGAATGATGAACCAAAGAAAACATAGTTTTCAGAATATCTGCTTTATATTACTTCAAACAAGTCCACAACAAATAACAAAAAAAGCCTTTCCCAATACATAAGGTTAGCAAAATGGATCATATTAGGCCAGCTCAACTCAGAACAAAACCCTCATTAAGCTAGATAAAGGTGATACCAATTGTATAGTTTCCAACCGTATACTCTTTTAAGTAACATCTTTTCACAAGGTCCGAACCAAATGACATGTATTTTCCTGATTTTGTAAGCAGAGGACGCGACTTTCCAGTTTCTCCCTTGCGCAATCATTCCTAACTATATTTTCATTTGCATGTCCAAATATATATCATAGCATCTTCTTCTCAACCATGCTCCTTTTTGGGGTATGATAATGCTTGGTAACTCAACATTCAAATTCAAAACGCATTTGTCTCATTCCTGTTTTCAAAATTTTCTTTAACTTTTAGCATTTAGCAATCACACACAGTTCAAGATATAACTTCACTAACTACAAGACATAATTTACAATTTAAGGATGAGAAGGGTTTGGGGATGAAAAATAAATACCATAAATGGAGAACAACAATGACATTCTCTAAAAGGAGAAAATAATGATGAAAAAAAAGCTGCAGAAAGTAGTAAAGATCAAAATCTCCAGAATATTGACTTCATTGATTACTAAACAATTTTAGATTTTTCTTTGAAAGTAAAAATTGGCAAAGCAAAAAACATACACAATAAGGCAAATTATTTCCTAATTAGAGAGGAAAGAAAAAGAGCTGCAAAATCGAAGATTCAGTACAGAATGATATTGAGGGCAGTGAACAATCATTTCAACAAAGATTATCAATACAGAATAATAAGGCGATGGTGGTGCTTCTATATCGTCCAATGCATCCTCATATATGAGCATAAAAGTAAATATAAATTACCTCAAAGGCTCAAACAATAAGGATTCATGACTAAGGTATTTCCCCATATGTAAAATAATAAATAAAAACAAATACAGATAAAGACATGTATAGTTTGCATCAAACTGACAGTTTTTCCCTGAAATAGATACCTTCAGACCAACAATAGCCAATAAAACAAGGTCATCCTCAGGTAAAGCCCATCGAGCAAGCTCTTCTTCATTAGTTGGAACCTTTTCACTTTCAAATGATCTGTATGCAATAGCAACACAGCGCAAACTACCAGCAGCCATAGTTTCAATTGCCTTTTCAAAAAAGGCTACCTGAGAACCAAGAGAATTCCATCAAATGGAAATTCTTTTATGTTAACCACAAACCATAAACATCAAATTACGGGCCTAGTTGAAATATAAAAATTTAATCAGATAAAATAATATAGACTGCAGTCACCATGACGAATGGACAACGAAAACATTAATATTTATTTTCAAGAGTTACACTATTCATCTCAAAAGACAATTATTTCTCAAACCTTTTCTTCATCCATAGCTACAATGCCGTCATTAGTGTCAAGGTACCAAGCACATGCAGCTAATACTATTTCAGCAGCTCCTTTCCAGTGAATACGAACCTTAGAATCCGGCTGGGAGACAAAGTATCAAAGAACATAGTAGAATCAGAAGATAAACAGTTTAATTAGATTAGAAGGCAAAAATTATTACGACTATAAAAACTCTAAAATTATTTCTCAACTGCTATCTTTCAAGCGAATACCCTTTTAGATTCAGTTACGGTCTATAATGATGATTGTACATGATTCATCCTTAAATGATTAACGTTGTTCTAAGTCAAATGGTACACTCATCAACAAGAAGGAAAAAAAATCTAGAAGAAAACTTAATCAGCATTCTTGTTCTACACTAGTTTAATCCAAAGGCTAAGCTATTCGAAAAATCTTTAAGATGGAAATGAAATTATTATTTCAGCTACTGTTATGACCAATTTTCCTATCACTGTCATCATTTTTCACTGCAATAAGTTCAACTATTACTAATACAATCTTCCTAATTAAAAAATAAATAAATAAATAAGTTCAACATTAACATCATCTATTATCATCGGATCGGATAAGAAACCCTGTATCTCCTAGAAATTTAATTCAACTTCAATTTGGCAAGTGGAGAATCCACCTGAATGTTTATTACGGATTGGTCCAATACTAAAAATCAAAAGTATTATATATTCATTGCAGTCTAATAGAGAAGCCACCTCTATCTTACCAGTTGCCCAGAAACTTCTAAAATGATAACCATAAACTCAACCTATCAATAAACTGCTAAAGTCCCTAAAACATACAATTAAGTTCAATTTCGACGCCACAAATTTTAACCTGAATTTCGCAAAACTCTTCTAATATCACCAAATCCAAAACCATGATCAACAATCTGAATGGAATTTCAGTTGATTATGTGTATGCATGCATAGATTAATATCAAAGAAAAAAGGGACTTTTGAAGTATAGATATTAAGGGCATATAACAAATATCCTTCCAAAAGAAAAGGACATATATCACTGAAATTCTTATTTTATTCTAGCATTAAAACCAAGCACAAAAATGGGATTGAATACACGCAATTATGATAAAATTGAAAATATAGTGACACTACCAATTGTATTGCAACACCGCCTCGTTTTTTCTCTGAGTTGAAGGGGAAGACATGTAAAACTGAACAGCCTGACCTAACAGAATCAAAATTCATACCAAGCTACAAGATTCAAAGACAAAATATTAGTATTAAAATTAGAAATAACCAATGACGAGAAGATAACGTGAGGTTAGATATGTAACCTTGATTGCCCAACTAAGAATTGCTTTTTCTGTTGGTGATCCAGAAACCTCTACATCTCCGCCTCCCTAGAGAAACCAGCAAAAACAGTGATAATAGAAAGCAATTTACCAAAGACCCCATAATAAATATGATTCAGAAAAAATGGGCTATTTAGACATACCTCTGGGGTAAAGACGCTGCCATTTGCATTCACTGCAATGCCTTCAATAAGTAATGAGATTAGTGTATCTGGTAACTCTGAGCTGCTGTCTGGAGGATCAATTTTTCTCCCACCAACATAAGCTTCTACCACAGTCATCTGCACAGAAAATAAATTTAATGATTAGATACATAGACATAAAGAGATAACGCTCCTTATTAAGGCCCATTCCATAACTTTCTACCCCAGTCCGATGCCACCACCTATGAAATCTGTCTGCTTAGCAATCATTTAGATTTTTGGCTTAGACGTCTATAATTAATTTCTTTATGTTGTAAAATTTTTAAATTCTCCTCACATCTCAGACATATTACCCAGAAAAAAAAATTTTTTTTTTTTTTTATTTGAGATCAATTATCATTAGAGGAGAAACTTTGATGCTATATCCTGGAACTAGAATATGACCAAAATTTGATTGACCAAATTGTCAAAAGTTCAATTGATATACAATTGAAGAGTTTATATGAAAGTATTAATTACAAATTATAAGAATTAATTTTTGAATCATAATTTTGAATTTAAGAAATTGACACCATATTGAGTGAAACAATTGTTCAATAGTTTAAAATTAGGAACACAAAAATAACAATGGTCAATTAATTCACATACCATAAATCACTTAGAATGGTTTATAAATTAGGAGAAACATATGCCTTAATAAGTGCAATTTGTTAACTAATAGTTTAGAAAGTTGTAAACTGGAATCTTGCAATCCTCAATTTACTTGTATTTTTCCACTACAGCCGAAGTTTATTTACCAATTGACTTCCAAATTTACTTGCTTCCAATAACCAAAGCAACATATTATATCATTATGTTCACTTAAGAAACCAATATAATATTTATATTAACTATCTTTACATTAGTATTCTAATATTCTAATTTTCTAATTTTTACAATAATTTATATTTCTCTGCCAACATTATATTCCAGCTGCACTGTATCAGCACTATGCTTAGAAACTACCTAGAAAACACTATTTTTTTCTTTCACACTACATCATTCAGCCAATAGGTTTCAAGTCCTACATGTCACCTCACTTTATACATTATAAAAATTTATTAATATATAACAGCTTTTTTTTCATGAAAACAGTGGGAAATATTCAAAAGGAATGATTTCTCATATTCTGAACTAGTAAATAAATAAATAAATAAATAAATAAAAAACAGACACACACAAACACACACACAGAAAATCCCTCATGTCTGAAAGAAAACAAATCCTAACTTGCCTGATTCAAAGTCAAGGTTCCAGTCTTGTCACTGCAAATTGTTGTGGCAGAACCCATGGTCTCACAAGCAGAAAGTCTGCGCACCTGCATTTCAACTTCTATTAAGCTGCATGAAACACGTGTCCCCCTGAAGCAATTTTACTTCAATGTCTAAAAGGTGCATAAAATAAATTCATCATACATACCAGAGCTTTATCTGCCATCATTTTCTTCATCGAGTAAGCAAGGCTACATCATAATCAAATAGCACAACAATTATATGAAAAAGCAAGGAGAGACAAGATGAATCAAAATGTAGGTATGCGACCAAATTTTTTTTATTATTTGAACAATTAAACATCATAAGCTACAGCATCTGCCAAATGAAACGCAAAAAGAGATATTTGGCATTCATGCAACAAGAGTACCATGAAACATTACCACAATCAACTTAACTAAAACAAATAAGGGAAAATGTAGGGATACAGATTAATGAAAAACACGGGTGACACAAATGTGGCCTCTATATAAGGTACACAAAGCAACCCAATATCAAGATATCCAAACACAACAAGATAACACAACTGTTCTCAAAATTCAAACAATTTTACATAGAAAGCAAACTTACGTTAAGGTGACAGCTAAAGGAAGCCCTTCAGGCACCGCTACAACAACGATAGTAACCTACATCATTCAATATTAGTCATAAATACAAAAACAAATATCCCCTTAAGCATGCACGTAAGAAACACATTTGGACAAATGGTGATAAATAAGTACATACTGCGACAGTGATAATCTTAACGGCTCCATCTACAGCATCACCTACACTAGTCTTGCCAGCAATAAACTCCCTTCTTCCACTTGGGTCCTTGGTGTGGCCGGTGAAATACCTGAATCCAAAATATTTTAAGATCAGACCAAACTGCGAAGGGACTAAAAAACAGAGTGGAAGAGATACAAGAGATTGTCATTAAGCCAAAGTCCAAGTTACCTAACCAAAAGGACAACCAAGACAGCAAAAGCTGCAGTGAGTCCAACAAAACCGATGAAAGTCGCAACCCCATTCAAACGTACCTATAAAAATTAATTTGAGGTAAACATAACAAGTAAAGCCTAAAATTTCATCAATTACTGTAATGGGGAAACAGAAACCTGCAAAGGCGTTTCTTCACCAGTGTCTTCTGAAAGATTAGACATGAGCAAACCCCATTCAGTATTAATCCCCACCCCCGTTACCTGTGAATTAAACAAAGATGATACTTATTTGAGCCATGAACAGATACAAGGTTTCAATCAGTTCATGTGAAAAAAAAAAACCAGAACGCTAATACTTTACAAATTATCAACGTGAACAGTCACATATAGGACAGTAAAAGAGTAAGTTCATCTGCATGAAACATACATATGTTCCTAAGGAAGACAGTGAAAACTGCAGCCTAAATGTATCTGGTTCAAATGTACAAGGCAAGTATTATGAAGAGAGCCAAAGTACACCAAATACACATACAGTTAATTGCGGGGAACAGAAGAATTTATGATATTAAGTTCAATAACTTTAAGACCCAGCATGTAAAGTGCATACTGAGAATTTGAACGGGCAGATAGCGGCACGCAAAATATAATGATATTAAGAGAAAGTAGAGGAATAAAATTTACCAGCATAGTGCCACTTCCATCTGCCACTTTGCATCCAGACATTAGAAAAGGTTGCTTGGTATCCTTGTGAACCTGCAACAAGATGTAATGTCAATTTTGAAGCATGTAAAGGGTAAAAAATTAATTAAATAGCATTGCAGGTTATAAGGCTTACAATATCACTCTCTCCGGTCATGCTTGATTCATCTATTGCAAGTGAGTGACCAGAGATTAAAATTCCATCGGCAGGGACCTAAAGAGCAGATTTAGAAATGCATTAAAAAGATAATAAGGGAAAAAGGCATAAAATAAAGCAACATACCTGATCACCGATGTTGAGAGGTATAACATCACCAACAACAATATCATATATTGAAATTTCAACTCTTCTACCTCCTCTAACAACCTGCCATGCATCATTCAAAAATAAATACCAGAAGTATATTATTTACAATCAATCCAATTGTTAACCAGTGGACACCTACCTCCAAATGTATGTTCCTCTTCTCCTCATCTAGTTTTTGGAACTGAAGAGATTGCTTATAGTCACTTATAGCTGCAGATTTAAAAGCTAATGATAATGAGGAAAAAAATTTACAAGGCTCTACTTCTGCACTAATGGCTAGATGCTCAACCAAACCTTATTTAAAACAGTGAAGGATTCAGAAAAATAAAATGTAGTTTATTAAAAGATAAATGAGGCAAAACAGCATTTTTGTTTTCCTCCGTAAATATAATCCTCAAAATAAAATAACCCAAACTCCAATGTCCAGGTACCATTACTTATGATATCATAAGGACTAGCAAATGAATTGACAGCTAAGTTCAGTTAAGAGGGAATACAAATTAGGGGCAAATGGAAGTTGCTAAATGCTTATTCCTTATGGCAACATTATCAATATCACGCCCCAAGGGGACTTATAAGCTGCTCAAACTTGAGACTCAAATTTGTAGGCCTCAGCTTTGAATCCTGGGAGCATCGGGTCGGAATTATGAGCCACTGTGTTAATCACATGTATCAAAAGAAAGAAAAAAACATAATAACAATGTAACAAAGCAATGATGGAGATTGGAGCGTATTGGACCAGACATTAACTTGTGTATGCTCAAAGCCAATGTAACAAAAAACAAATAAAATAAAATAAAAACAAATGGGGATGTTAAACAGCATAAAAACAGGATAGGTGAGAATGGAAAATCTTATGGCCAAGAGCTTTAGGCAATAATAGAGTTGGTATGCACACCTATTCTTTTACTTTCGAATAAAGATACAACTAGAAAGATCTTCCCATCCTTATTTAGTTTATTTAAATTGACTAGCTGTCACTGCCCAACACCAATGTACCTTGGTGTTGCAATGCTGCACAAAATCACAGATGTACATCAAAATCACAGATGTACATTTATCCAAAAGGTTTCAATACTTTCTTATTGAATAGTGCATTGCAGTCTGCTTGCAGGAGTTGATAGGGTTTTGTTCTTGGTGGCACTAGGCTTGAATACAACTGGTTGTAGTGAACTTTAAACGAATTGCTTATGTGCATAAAGAGATTAGTCACAAACAAGACTGAACTAAATTGTTTGTTTGGTGAGACATTACGTTTTCGCTTTCAGAAACACAAAGACATATGCTTTAGGTAGCACAAGTCCATTGTGCCCAAAAACATGTTCAATTTAGGCCAACAAATTTCATCCCTGTCAATTACCTTGGGTTGGCTATAGCAGTTGTAGGTGCAGTACTTACGCAAAATTTGTTGCCACAATATTGAGCACAGGTTCTTTAAGTGCATGGGCATTATAGCCAACAAAGTAGGCCACTATCTGATAAGAAGTTCCCCTGTTAGTGATGCTTAGCCGGTGATGGTCTAGCACAACTGTGTCAGTATTGCAGTTTTAATCTTAAAGACCATCAGCATTGCAGTTTTAACCTTCAGACAACCGTTGCAGCTTTAACCTTTAGACCATCAAGCGTGCTCATGAGCACAACGTTGTTCGTCTCACCAACCTAAGCTGACATGCGGATTTTGGCGCTAGGTTTAATCAGAGACCCTTGGCGCTAGGTTTAATCAGAGACCCTTGGACCACTTCTAGAGACACATGCTGCTAACAAACTGTTGACTATCTCAGTTTTTGAATGGCAATGGCGGATGATCTCCCATCATTTTCATTTTATCGATGTATAACTTGCGGGTACATTATGAGGAAAAGAGTACTCCAGGTATAATGGAGCCAAAAGTAAGTCAGCAGAATCATGTGTGTGAGCTAGAGGTATTTTTGTAACAGAGACATGAAAAGAGGGTATCCCAAAAGTATAACAAGAACAAGAAAGGTATCCTTAACTATGAGTAGCTTTGGCACCACTAGCCAAATGGTTTTGGAAATGCAGCTTAAAATACTAGCCCTGTTTCACAAGTCCACACTAAAGGAAAATCTTTTTGCTTAGCTACCTGCCAAAAATTATTTAAGAATGCTTAACAATCAAATGCCAAAGAATCCACACGTAAAAGTTAACTTTGTAATCACATGCTACTAATTAGAAGGAAAAATGATTAATATATCTGCATTAGCATGTTGAGTTCACCTATAAGAAGTTTATTTTACTAAAATTTCGAAAATTGATCCAATAAACAATTTCCAGCAATGCTTTAAAATACAAGGATGAATAGAACCAAAGAGAATGTAGGAAAAATTAACAACTAAATAGCGTATATTTTTATCCATTATGCAAAACACTTTAAAACTTTACACAATCAGTTCAGTACCTGTCACAACAATAACAAGCATAACTGCGAATGCTATGCTACCCCCATCATACCATCCTTCCTTGATACCCTGTAAATGAAAAATGCAACAAAGGACGTCAAAGATGAAAGGTCTTATTTAAAAGGCCTAAAGGCTTAGAACAAAACAAACAAGCTTGAAGAAAAAAGAATCTACTGCAAAAAAATTGAGGTTGCACATTCTTATAATAATTGTTGGTCACAACCAAGAAATTGATGTTAAGCAAAGCTCCTGTCTTGAGAAAATTTTGACATTTACTTAAGTCCCATAGTTACTGCAGGGGAATGTACCTATATGCTTTAAAAAAATAATATTAAAGACTTCCATTCACTGGTCATAACTTTCAATGCTGAGCTCATGAAAGAAACTACTGGGGTCAACGCAGCAAAAACCAAAGCACTTGCAAGGGGTCAATCTATTAAAAAATTATAGATATACATTTTTTGGGAAAAAAATTGGTATTTTTTCTACATTGACCCCAGTAAAATTAACAGAGGGACTCAAAATTAAAATTCATCTAACAAATTATAAATACATATGACTCAAAAAAAAAAAGTATTATACAATAATAATTGTCCAGTTATATACATAAATACACACAAACAATTATATATAAAGATTGGCAATTTTTAAACAATATTATTCATTTTTTTCTAATATAGAAATATTCAATTTTATGATTTATATTTTATATTTACAAAAAGAAGATTCAACTTGGTCAAATTAATGTTTGGGTGTTAAATGTTTATACTTAAGAAATTATTATCTATGTAAATACTGTTGAATGATAAAAAATGGAAATTTCTTACTGAATAATGTTAACTATAATATTACATCACTAAAAAATAATTAATTAACAGTCTTTTGCATCTTAAAAAAAAGGAAAATCATTATAACCATAACTCAGCAACGTCTGCCTATTAAAATAAAAGTATAATCTTATTGACCATGCACACAGAAGCTTACCTCTGTCTTTATACCCAAAGCCAAGGAAGCTACAGCAGCCACCACCAAAATTATCAGAGTAAGATCTTGGCAAGCTTCCCAAACAAACCTCTGTGTGCAAGAAAATAAAGGTAATGGATCATAAATATTCTATTCACGGAACAAAAGCAAAAAGAAAAAAGTTAACTTTTTAAGAAAAAGGAATGAATATGAACATAAGAAACCAAAAAACAAAGACAGACAAAAGAATGACAGATTGAAACATAGGTATATAAATGTACCCATAAACTCCTTCCTTTTCTCCGAGGATATGTGTTTGAACCAAATGCATTCCTCCTTATCAGTAAATCATGGTCATCCCCATGAATCCCTTTCTCCAAATTTGTTTTTAGCAACTCTGATAGCCCATTAACCTTATTTAGAAGCACAACATAGAAAATCTAAAATAAGTGGCAAAATAATACAAAAATATAAATATCAATCAACAAGTTTTATTTTCACAAACTTACCCCTCCATACTCCTGCAGAGCATTAAAATTGTGATCCGTAGTCACTGAAGCAAGTTGCTCTGGTCCAATAGCAAAATCACCAATGGGAGTTGGGTGCGGAATTGCTCTTCCTACAAATCAAAGCACCATGATGAACATCTATATTGAAATGATTTTATAAGCAGTTGCAGCACAAAATACAGAGGGTAGAACAAATGATTCTTTTTAAATACCATAATTTTTTGTGACAAAATACAAGCAAGAAAAGAAGATAAATGACCTAACAAAAGCTATATCAACTTAATCAAACTGCTAGTAAAATGCTCAACTGCATAAAAAACCAACTTAATCAATGCTTTGTGTAGAGTATCGATCAGAAAATAGATGTTAATCCATACACAGAGGCATTGATTGGAAGTGTTTGGTAAAAAGAAAGGCTCAAATTAGCAGAATAATAATAATAATAATAATAATAATAATAATAATAAAAGCTGTGTCAGTAATACTTTTGTCCAATTTCAAAGAGCATTAATTAAAGATATAACAACAGAACAGTATTTCTAACATGTGAAATTTGCAAATATATTATCATCTCATTTTATCAATTTATGCAGCTTTCACCTATCTACTCTAAAACACCTACTAAATCAAATTAACTACCTAATTCAACTATCAAGTCTCTAGAGATACAAGTGCCCGATATAAATAAGATAATAGAAACAGAAGAGATGTCAATATAAAATCAGCAAGAAAATATACAAAGACTGGACAACAGTTCATATTTAATTGGTTACGAATGTCCAAAAAACCAAATAGCAGTGTCAAGAAAACCAAAAAATGACTTTAATAGAAACAGAAGTTGATAGGTATAAAAAACTCATTGCTAACCATAGTCATCCAGAATGCAGCATGTCCAATGTCCTTGTACAGATTAGGGGGATAGGCACACAACATAGTTATGTAATTTTACAACAGGATAGTCTCCGCTTGTTATGTCATGCCATGGTGCACTTTGAAACATTACCTAAGTCATATCTATTATGTGAAATATATTTTAAAAATCAATAACATACAAGTATATAGATATTTTAAAAATCAATAGCTTCCATGAGCGTAGAAAGAAAGCAATTTTTTATTTAGGGCCTTTGTACATCTAATTTTTTTAAAATGAAGCAGTATGATTTGTGCCCAATATATTAAACCAAAGAATTTGGCTTGATGACTATATCAATGAATACTAATAGGAAAAATTGCAAGTGAAGTAATGTCAAGCGGACTAACATAGAAATTAATGAGCTTGAAGCCCAGTTAGCACATGATATCAACAGAAGAGTTAAAATATGCAACTGATTTAAGCTAATTAGCCATTACTATATATTTCTAAGAACTTTTTGGCTGTCTATGTCATATCTTGCTTTTCAGTCAAATCCTCTATCTTTCCCTTACTCTCTTCACCAGTTCTTCCTGCCTCTCTTTTCTTTCTTTCTTATTTATTCCGATCTCTCTTTGATTCTCTTTAGCCAAGCTGTATTGATTCCTAAGTTTATCATTAAAACATCCTGGAAAGAAAATAACCACAATCTAGGGCGTGTTTAAGACAAGATTCTAGGAGATAGCAGCAATTAAGGTAAGTATTCGCCTACCCATATAAACCCATAAAAAAGAAAACAGGAGCCAAAGAAAATTATAGGAAAGGAAGCTATACAGTCTTAATCATATTTTTAAACCAGTTAGGAAAAAATTCCTACAGATAAACTACAAAATGCACAAAAACTACAGGGACTTGTTTGACAAAACAATGAAAATTTTCAATGGTTTAATGTTTTCAATGAGTTTGATAACTTATTTTAATAAACATTTAAACGGAAAATTTTCAATGAAGTGTTGAAAATCTTTATTTAAAAGCTACTTAATGAATTCAATGAGTCTTATTGCAAAATTTTGACATTAATTACATTTACAATATTCTTTCCTTTTGAACTATTTAATTTTCCTTATTTAACTTTTGTTAATTTAAGATCATTGATAGCAAACCAACAAAACATCTCAAACATTTAATTTTCAATAGAATACCAAATGATTTTTACACTAACAATTCAGTTAATTCTTTTCAGAATTAAAAATTCAATACTTATTTTTTTGTTGTTTAAGTTTTCAGTTTATCAAAAAACACCTAAGATTGGATAGACCATAATATATACTCGATTGACCAACATGTGAATCCAAATCTTGAGAGTGAAATTAACAGTAACTTAATGAGAAATATTTGATGCCCCAAAGAAAAAACAAAAAGGAAAAAAAAAAAGTCTAGAACAGATAATAAAACAAGTTCAAAATATAAGAAAAAGGTGATGCAAGCAGGAATACCACTGAGATAAAGCAAACTAGTAAGAGTAATAACAACATATAGCCAAATCTTAATTGAATGAACCTGCCATACACATCAGAGATGCAAAGAATTGAACATCAAACTGAAGCTGTACAGCATAAGCTTTAATCCTTAAAATCATTCTACAAAACTAGGAATACGATAAGCAGAATAAGTTACCATTTACTCGTTCCCCAGCTTGCTTGAAAAGATATGCAGCCTATCATAACCAAAAACAGAAAATTAGAGGAAAAAGATACAACCTCAATCTCATAAGAGAATGCTAATAACAAGGATAACATACTCGTATAGCTTGCGCATGTGCTCTGATCTTCCTTAAAATCTGATTCTTCTCTTCTTCCTTTTTCAAGTCTAAGGTGTATCTAAATCGACGAGAAGCATTAAGCACTAGTGCAGCTTGCTACAAAAAATAATTTATTGTCAAATACCATTCAGCACCTATCAGAATTTTCTCAATGGAAGGGAAAAGAGAAGCCCAAATATATCATAGTGAGAGGAGGAAAAATAAAACAGATATGAGACCTAGAGGTGTCAGGCTCATGTCAGGTTTGGGTTAGATCACTTCAGTCAAAAAAAAAAAATTGAATCATTTCAGGTTCTGCCATCTCAAGTTTGGATCATTTCAAGTTCGGATTTTTGGGTTTGACACTCGAGTTATTTGGGCTTGGATCATCATGTCAAATTATTGAATTTTAAAGTCAAATCAATTTAATTTTGGATCATTTAGGGTTAGTCATTCGGGTATGGATAATTTCGGATTCGAGTTGGGTCTTTTCATGTTCGGGTTGTTCACTTTTCTAGGACAAAAATGAGTTTGTGGGTTTGGGTTTGGATGGGATATTCTGGTTTGGGTCAGCTTTGCAACTCATGACCCTAATAACAGGAAAAGAAACTAGGCTCAGAACCCAAAGTCACAATGGTCACTAGCAACTAGGAGATCTCAACCACAAGAAATATAGTTTTCAAATAAATAATATTTAATATTTATCAAAAAGCATATGGTTCATAGAATTTTCCCAAAAGGGAAAAAAAGTAAACACTGGTAAACAAACCTCAACCTTATTCTAAAAAGATTGAGAAAACAAATTGAGAGCAGCTAAAACTATTTGACAAAACAAGCTTAGAATTCAGAAGTACATACATTATTTCATCATTTATTTAAACCTAGGATATTTTCTAATGGTTAGAGCCCATTTACTATTGGAAAATATTTCCCATAGTCAGTCTTCACTCTTTCTCTACTTATGATCAGTGAAGTAAGGTATTTGACTTTTTTTTAATTTTAAGAAAATTTGAATTGAAAATTAATCCATAATAGTTGTCTAGTTCTTTAGAAAATTAGAAAAGCATGGTTTTTCAAATTTCATTATTTACCCTCTTGTACTAATTGTACTGAAAAATGGAAAACATAATCCAAACTAACAGGGCCCAAGAATCCAAAGCTGTCTTAGGTAAAAATCTTTGCTATTGCTACTTGTTTCTATAGGTACATAAAAAATAACATATATTTGGCACATCTCACTAGCCATCCTAAGCTTACTCATCAAGACACCATTTTAGCCATCATTTTTTACTACTTCATTTTTGCTTCAAGATGCCAAAAAACTAAAAGGCGTTTGATACAAAAATAAAGAATATTTTAAAAGTTGAAAAAAAAAAGTATAATATACAAAATTTTAGAATAATTATTATGAAATTGGTATTGCATTTTAATCGTTAGTCCATTTTTAATCAATTATAATGTTTTCCATCATTTCCTTTTGCTTTTTTAAGCTGTTTAATAAGCACAAAAAAAATAAAAAAATAAAAAGCAAGTAGAAAAAAACAACAAGACTGGAGCCAGCCAGCGAAACAATTAAGACATTGCTCTACGATTCAAAACATGTGAGACCAATCTGTACTTAAATGGCTTGAACAGAACGGAAAAGACCAAAGTAAAATTCTTTTAAAATGAAAGCAAACAAATGACAGAAAAAGGAAATTGAAAGAATTCTGAGGGCGGGTGTAAGAAAAATATGTTAGATTCCTCTAGATTCATTTGCCGCAAAAATAAAAAACCTTTGGACCATTAAACCCTTGCAGAGAGGAAGTTTATGCAGTTCAATATGATGTGTTAATCTAGTCCCATCCGCCTAAAATTAGTAGTCCAACATAATCAAAATCAAAAGCCGTAAAATAAGCAATGAATATATCAAATAACGGATAATTATTATTTATTTTAAAAATATAAAAAAGAGAGAAATTAGGGCATTACTCTCCAACGGCGGAGGCGGTGGATGGGAGCATTCTTAGTGCTTCTGATGTCAAAAGGACCAGCGCTAAATTCTTGGTCTTCATCGCCGGAGTGAGCAGAGCGGCTACTTCCGGCCTCCACGTCATTCGACCGCCGATACGGCGACCCCTTGAATTTGCTACTCATCACTGTGTGTCGCAGGAGAGATGGCACCGTCACTCTCTAATTCTCACTACAAGTATTATTTCTCATTAAATCTATTATACTAACAATATTATGCTTTTTTTTTTTCTCTTTTCAACCTCCCGCCTCTTTGATTTACCGGTTCGTATCTCCTAATTTTTCTATTTCTTCTTTCTACCTCAGATACGACAAAAAAAGAGATTAGAGGGGTGAGATAGATTTCTCTTATATAGTAACTTTCGCCCTGTAAAATACTAGTAATATTCTTTATTGCAAAAATTAAACTGATCAGAGAAAACAAGTTTCTCTTCCATTCCAAAACCACCGAGAATTGATGATCGAAAACCACACTCCACCGACTAAAGGTAAGTTCCAGATTTAGCAGTTCCCCTTTCACTTTCGGAAAGCAATATTTCTCTGCTTTTGACTATAGCATACCGTGATTAGCGAGTATAATAATAATAATAATAATAATTTTATGGACTCCAGCCAATTAGAGTTTTTCTTTTTTTATTTTTTTTTCTCGGGAACCACTCACGAGAAACCCAACGCGAGTTCACACTCCGAAGAGAATTTTTCGTTCTTATTAAAAAATTAATGACATAAACACCGTAAAAGGAGCACTCGACGACAACAATGAAGACAATCTTTGATTTTATGCACGCTTGTTCTAACTTCCTCTCTGCACAACTGTAATCATCGCTTCTCTTATTAAACAAGAGAAAAGATGATTACTACGAGAAGAGAAGAAGAAGACCTTCATAAAAAAAAAAAAATAGAAGAAGAAGAAGAATAAGACAAACCGACCGCCGAGGCCGAGTCACAAGCCATTCAACCATGCAAGGGTTGTCATCGAATAACGAAAACAAAAAACAGAAAGAGAAATGGCGTTTCTTTTTTTTCCCATCAACAATACCTGCGTTACGGTTATCTTCTCCGTAAGAAAACGCCGAAGGCACTTTGTTCCTTATCTTCTCCTTCTTACGCTTCTCCTAGCATTCTCTCAAGTTTACGACACAAATCCTCTAAAAATATATTTGAATACAACAGTAGCCCTTACTACAAACTATATAGAGGAAAGGAAGATATTCAAGCTTACGCTTCTTTAAATACTTGATAAAACTTTGTCACTGAATCGACGGACTGCTATTTCCTTTTAGTTATTAAAGAGATTTAGAATTTCCTTTTTATTTGTCTAATGCTTAAATCCAGAGGGGAATGCCAAAGAAAGCCTAAGAAGATTGGCAAAAGTGAAGCTGTCGATCATGGGATGGTTGGCCAGGTGGAGGCAAAATTTCAGATTTTAAACGCGTTATCATATGATATTGATTTAATTAGACCAGTGTCTTCCAATACAAGCATCCAGCTGCATCCCGTACGTAACTGCAATGATACGTGTCCTTTTACTTTCTCAGTAATGGTGTTGTAGGTTTCAGTTTCTGTTCGGCTTGATCCATGTTTAATTTTTTTTAATGTGTTTGATTTGAGATAACGATTGAGTTGTTTTAATTTATTTAATCAAATTTGAAATTGCGTAAAATTTTTAAGTTCCTTTATTATGCTCTATCTATATCTCCTTTTTTTCTAATATAATTTACTCGATTTTGGATTTTTTTTTTTATAAAAGGTTTTGTTATAAATAAAATTGATGAAAATAAAATTATTGCAGATATTTTTCTTCTATACAATTACAGTTATTAAATATTTTAAAAGGTTTCCAAAAATATTAAAGACAAAGTGCTGTCAAATTTTTTAATATATTGTATTTTCAAGTCTATTTCACCTCTCGTTTTTTATTTTAATTTAATATAATATTTTTATAGGAGGTACAAAAGAGAAATAGGAGATAGAACCTAACTAGAATTACCTTTAAAATAGATAATAATTATTAAGTCAAACATTAATTATTAAAATTTCATCGTTATTGGTGCAATTGTATCAAATATATCACCATTTCATATCAATCTCACTACCACAGATGTTTTTAATTTCATTGAAACTAATTTTATAGATCATCCAAACTAACCCTAAGTAATAATTTGGATAATTTATTTAAAATCAATTATAAGTAACCATTTTGTTTTATTATCTCTTCTTAGAATATTAGAATTCATGAAAATTTTGTGTATAAATCATTATTTTTTGTCACATGAATTGCACTTTTTAATTTAGGTTCAATTTAATTCAAAATGACTTTTAAAAAATAACTTTTGCATTTTTTTGTGTTCAATTGACAAAAAATTGGTTAGTGAACAGAAATGACTTTTTGATCAACGAAAAATTATATCGCTTTGTGATTTCAAAATACAAGGAAATGGCTAAAGTATCCCATGTCGAGATTGAGAGTTTTTAAGAATATTTTTATTTCCGTAACTAATAATAATTGAAAATAATGTAATAAATAAAAATAATGAAAAAAATTATAGAATCAACCGAATAAAAAAATAAAAAATAGCAAAAATTATAAAATCACAAACATTAAATATTATATTTTTTTAAAAAAAAAAGTAGATCCATAATACACTTGAAATCTTTCAATCTTGTCATGAAAATAAAAAAATATTTCAATACATTGTTAGTCAACCACAAACTATCATCTTATTAATTAAAAAATTAAAAGATATGTAGACCCTTATAAATAAATATCAATAAAATTTTTTAATTTATTTTTAAAATTTTGAATTTTTTGAATTTTATTTATTAGTGAGATGACATGGTAAATGTTATTCTTTTGTGACTTAGAGGTCACAGATTCAAGTGAAAACATCATGACCATGTACAATATGTGAACTTTATTTATTAGATTGCCATTTTTAATCATGTGACACTTTGTGGCCGACTAAAAGTATATATTCATTGTCAGTGAATTCGATAAAAACTCTTACTTTTTTTAATCTTGATATTATCATAAATTTTTATATTTTTCAAAAAAAAGTTATTTTATTACTTTTATATAAACAATAATCATTAAATATGCGTAAAAATAAAAAAATAGAAAACGACGGCATAAAGAAATAACACTTTAAGTATATATAGTAGTTGGATAATCGAATAATATAGTAGTTATTTTGTTACTTTCCTCCTATACTCATTCCTAGATAGAGGAATTTTAGATAAAACAACCCCCACTTAATGTAAGTAAAGAATATTTGTTTTCATTTTTGCCAATTTTGAGACAAGTACTTGTAATTCGTACAATTGATCCATAACAAGTGTGTTATCATTCATTTTAAATTCAAAATATTTCATAGCAACAAACTTGTCTATACCTTTCTTTTATCTTTGTATTTTGTTTGCCAATGCAACCTAAATTTCTTTTGAAGATATATGTTTCAGTAGAGATCATATAGTCGATCAATGAGAGAAGTGAGGTTGTGATTGCGACAAATAAGTTCATCTTTTTCACACTTCAATCTTTCCTTTTTAACATCTTCAGAATCATTTTCATTTGGTGTTGGCAATGATAACGACTAGGATCAAGCACATACGATACCTTTAATGCTGTTAATAAGAATGTCATATTGTCTTTCTATCTCAGCTAGTCAATACCATCAAAACAATCCAATTTGAACATGTTGAGTCAAAAATTTGAAATTTGTGTTCAAATGAAGAGCCATATTTTTTGAATCCTTAAGATTGTTAGAAATTAAGAAAGAAGAAGAAATGATTCTAAAGCAAGAGTTTTAATCATTTTTCTTAAAGATTAAAAAAAAACCTCAAAATATAATAGAATTTCACAAACTCACTCAAAACATATATAAAATTATGAATGAATTTAAGTACAGAAAATTGAATATTTATAATGGTCACACAACACTTTTCAAATAGACATTTCTTGTCTAAAAGGCACCACTTTAGACAAGTTATGTCTGTTAAACAAAAAAAAGACATAACTTCTAATTTCTAACAAATTATGTTTGTTAAACAAAACTTTTGACTTCTTTTAATTAATTCAAAATTAAAATTAATTAATTAATTTCAAAAATAAAATTAAAAATAAATAACCTTTTAACTAACTCCAGAAGCTTAAGTGTCATTTATAAATTAATATAAAAGTGCAAAACTCCTAACTTAAGCTCACGAACTAAAGTCTAAGGCTTTTGACCAATTTATTAGAAACCATAGTACTTTCATATTTAAATACTTGTTGTCTTCTTTTCTTTCTCAATGTGAGATGATAAACCTAATATTTCAAACTACTCAACAAATCACCATATATAGCTCGAATACTTTTCTAGTTATATTAGATTTAAGTTGAACACTACGTGCTTGAGGAGAAAAAAATGCAAATAAAGAGTAAAAGAACTTATGTCTTGAAAAAAGAAAAGTTTGTGTAACTAAGGTTTGATCTAGCAGTTGTTATCCAATTTTTAAAGGGATTATATCCAAAATTTGAATTCTTCTTCCTCCTTACACCTCCTTAAGAAAAAAAATTAAATAATATAAGAAGTAATGA
The DNA here is from genome assembly GCA_033439115.1 of Firmiana major. Lineage (NCBI taxonomy): Eukaryota > Viridiplantae > Streptophyta > Magnoliopsida > Malvales > Malvaceae > Firmiana > Firmiana major. The sequence continues at coordinate 62,300,464 of CM065905.1, forward strand.
ACCACATGTAACTTTGAATTAAGAAAACTATTTTTCTTTTGGCAATTTTAAATTCTCCTGACGGTAATCTTTATTAATTTAAGAATTCCAGCAGCTTACTTTTTTATTGATGAAAGGTGCTAATGCTTTTTGTTTTTCTTTATATAGAGATGAATCCCATTAAGCTGGCCCTACACAAGAGGAGGAATGAAGACGACCTCTGTTGAAGCTTCTTACCTATGGAAGCAAGTTCGTTATGAGGTTGCCATCGCAGAATGTGCTCGAGCTTCAACTCCACCGCCACTTCCACTTGTTTTTCATGATAGACCTGGCTCTTCCTGATCCTTGCTCCTTCCGAGGTTAGCAAGGCCATTGAACAAGATCCGTCGACGATGGATTCACAAGGCCATTGCACAAGATCCATCGGCGATGGATTCCTAAGAACAAGCAGAGCTAGAGGCAACCCACAGCCAGAACCGAGCAGAATGCAATCTTGCTAGGCCTTTCAATGAAGATCAACGGTGGCTTTTCATAGCGGTTGATGAGGGACATGTCTGTGCTTCTCGAGATAGCGCGTCTCAATACCCATCACTATTTGGTGGATGCTAGAACCCCGACTAGTGAGAAAGATTTTTGTGTTCATCTCGAGGTAAATGATAACAACTGTATGTAGGAAAACTATAATTACATAATATTTATATCTAAGATCTCATGTTCAATTATCAAGAAAATTAGAATACAGAAGCGTACCTAGATCTATTGAAATTGATTGATTGGGGTTAGCAGTCTTCCACTCTAAACTTTTACTTTTGAGAGAAAACCATAACTCACTCACTGATGAAATATGAGAATCATAAAAATTACGTTTAGATTGGGGACCATAACCTATTTATAACTGAAGTATATTTTATCCTATTTTGGTCAATGATTAAAATAGAATAAAATATCAGGTCTCTGCACATTGTAAAGCTCATACTAATTGAGATGCACTGAAGTCTAATAACTTTATTTGATCACTTTTAAGTGGATTAAAACAAATTAGATAGCATGTAATGTACAATAAATTGATATATGTAGGCCCACACAAATAATTTCCCAACAATTTTTCACTTGTGCCACAGATGTCGATTGACTATTATACATTTAAAAAAATAACTTTATGAGCTCAATACTTGCTATCTTTACAAAGAACATCTCCAAAAAATCTGGTCCATCAATTATATCAACATAGGATCAAAGCGATCTTCGTTACATATATTATGTAACTAGACCCATCAATGGTCACGTATATTAATATAATCAACGACATAAATCAACTATGGATGTGTAGCATGGAAATTACATGAAACGTGATCCCTTAACATGCCTATTTCCAGTTGGTCATACTTTATCATTCTTTCAAGATTTTATGCATACTGCTACTAAAAGAATATTGCTTTATTTCAAAGTTTTCAATAATAACAAAAAAATACTTTATTCTGATCAGAAAAATCTCAATAACAAATAAACATAAAAAAACAAACTCTTACTATACAAGTATATCATCAAGATGAACCACACCCATACGAGCTACATGCTCATGAAACACCTTAGGTGGTACTCCCTTTGTAAGCGGATCCACAATCATGGAGTTTGTATTTATATGTTCAATAGTAATCTGAAGACTCTGAACTCTCTCCTTAACAACAAGAAACTTAATGTTAATATGATTTGACTTCGACGAACTTCTGTTGTTCTTAGAGTATAACTCAACGGCTTTATTATCACAATTAATCTTCAATGGCATCTCAATACCATCGACAAAGTACAGCCCAATGATAAAATTTCGCAACCATATTGCTTGGTTCGATGCCTCATAACAGGCTATAAATTCTACCTCCATGGTGGAAGAAGCTATGAGTGACTACTTTACACTCTTCCATGAGACAGCTCCTCTAGCTAACATGAAAATATAGCCAGAAGTAAATTTTTGCTATCAAGGCAACCAACAAAATCGAAGTCTGAATATCCAACGATCTCTAAATGATCTGACCTCTGATATGTGAGCATGCAATCTTTAGTTCTCTGTAGATACCACATAACCCTCTTTATTGCTTTCTAATGATCCTTACCAGGGTTACTTAAACATCTACCAAGCATTTCAACTGCATACGTAATATCTGGACGCGTACAGACTTTAGCATACCTAAGACTCCCTACTGTTGAGGCATAAGGAATCTTTTGCATCTCTTTCTTTTCAATCTCATTTCTTGGGTATTGAAGCAAACTAAATTTATCACCTTTAGCAATAGGTGTATCTCCTGATGCACAATTCTTCATGTCAAATATGCTAACTTATTGATAAATGCCTTTTGTGATAAGTCAAGTATTCCACGAAAATGATCTCGATGGATCTGTATGCCCAACACAAAAAATGCATCCCTAAGATCTTTCATTTTAAAATTACTTGACAGAAATCTCTTGATTTCATGCAACAAGCCTATATCACTGCTTGCTAGTAGAATATCGTCAACATAAAGCACCAGAAGAATAAACTTACTCTCATTGATCTTGTGATAAATACATTGATCAACAATATTCTCTTTAAAACCAAATGAGGTAATCACTTGATCAAATTTTTGGTACCATTGACGGGATGCTTGCTTTAAACCATAAATGGATTTCTTTAATTTGCATACCAGATGTTTCAAATTATCCGTCACGAAATTTTTTTATTGCACCATATAAATTGTTTCTTTAATGTCTCCATTGAGAAATATTTTCTTTACATCCATCTGATGTAACTCTAAATTATAATGAGTTACAAGTGCCATAATGATTCTAAAAGAGTCTTTCGATGAAACTGGAGAGAAAGTCTATTTATAATCAATGCCTTCCTTTTGAGTGAAACCTTTGGCGACTAGACGTGATTTATATCTTTCGATATTGCCTTTCGAATCTCGTTTGGTTTTGAAAATCCATTTACAACCAATCGGTTTCACTTATTTAGGCAATTCAATAAGATCCTAAATGCCATTGTCCTCCATTGATTTCATTTCATCTTTCATGGCCTCTATCCAATGTTAGGAGTGAACACTTTGTTTGGCTTCATTGAAAGATGTTGGATCATCTTCCATTCCTATATCAAACTCATGTTCTTGAAGATAAACGATGTAATCATCTGGAATCACTGATCTCCTCTCCCTAGAGGATCTCCTTAATGACACTTCCAATTGAGGTTGTTGTTGCTCCTTTAATTGAATAGGAGCTTGCTCTTTAATATAAGTAAGAGGTAACCCAATAGTATCTTGATAATCTGTATTTGTTTCTTGAACAACGCAGACATAATTGCCTGATCATTTTCAATTGCAACTGTAGGAACAATGACATGTTCTTCTTCAAAGACAAGATCTCTGGATTTAACACTCCCACTATATTCAACATCCTCAATGAACTTAGCATATCTCGTCTCGAAAAAGGATTTACTTGAGGGATCATAAAACTTGAAACCACTCGATCTTTCTGAGTATCCAACAAAGTAGCAGCTTACTGTTCTTGAGTTTAATTTCCTTTCGTTAGGCTTGTATGACCTAGCTTCAGCTGGACAACCCCAAACATGCAAGTGCCTAATACTAAGCTTCTTTCCTGTCTATAACTCATATGGGGTTTTAGCTACTGCTTTGCTTGGAACTCGATCAAGGATATATATTACAGTCTCTAAAGCTTCTCCCCAAAGTGACTTTGGTAAAGAAGAATGATTTATCATACTTCTCACCATATCCTCTAGGGTTCGATTTTGTCTATCAGCTACACCATTTTGACTTGGAGTCCCCGGTATGGTGTATTGAGGAACGATCCTGCATTCTGCTTAATACCTTGTAAAGGGTCTTGGACGTTATTCACCTAATCCGTCATATCTACCTAGTATTCGCCACCATGGTCAGATTTAATGGCTTTAATTTTTCAACCAAGTTGATCTTCAACTTCAGCTTTATAGTTCTTGAAAACTTTCAACGACTGAGACTTCTCATGAATTAAGTATAGGTACTCATAGCGAGAATAATCGTCTATGAAAGTAATAAAATATTGTTGACCATTCCAAGAAGCCGTAGGGAATGGACCACATATATCAATATGAATTAATTCCAAGACGTTTGAACTCTTTTTGGCACCTATATTCTTGATATTTGTTTGTTTTCTCTTAATACACTCAATACAGATTTTGAAATCTGAAAAATCAAGGGAATCAAGAATTCCTTCTGACACAAGTCTCCGTATTCTTTGTTCAAAAATATGCCCTAAACGCTTGTGCCATAACATAGAAGAATTCTCATTAATTAATTTACGCTTTGTACCATAATTATTTATATGCAAGCATTCATTTACATATGAGGCATGTAGGTCCAATTTATATAAATTGTTAATTAAAGAACCGGTACCAATAAGATTTGAATACTGAAAGAGACTAAATTTTCCATTTTCAAATGAACAAGAACAACGCAATTTATCTAAATTAGAAACAGAAATTAAATTCCATCTAAATGACGGTACATAAAAAGTCTCGTCCAAATCTAAATAATAACCAGATTCTAACTTTAATCTGAATAAACCTTATGTGAGTAGTTGCGCTTGTATCTATCCACCAAGTGTAATTGGGTACTAAAGCCAAATTAACTTCAGAACAAACAAAGTTGAGAAGTTTACCACTTTTGGCAAGCCATTTTTCGTACTTGGAACAATCTTTCTTCACATGTCCATCCTTACGGCAGAAGAAACAACTGATCACATTATCCTGTTTTTGTTGCCCCTTAGGCTGTGAAGTTCCAAAGTTTACAGTGCCTTTTCCTATATTGTTTCTTTTTCTTTTCTTGTTGGAAACATTACCATTGGAAGAAAATGTTAATTGAGCACTTTGTATCTTATCTTGTTTCAATCTCTCTTCCTCTTGCACACACTGAGCAATGAGCTCGTTAAGAGTCCATTTCTCCTTTTGAGTATTGTAACTTATCTTAAACTTTTAGTATTTTCTTCTTCATGTATTGCGCCCCTGATGGCATCAAGAATTGAGTGTTTCATGATCATCAAACTCATGCGATTTGAACTCTCCCATTTTTCATAAAGTGCCCTTTTCGTAGCTGAATTATTATCAGTAGGGGGCGGGAGGTCGTTCTGACCTGATCGCATAGTCCAAATCCATACACCCAAGCACAATGGTTACGTGCTCCTTCCATTTCTCAAAGTTAGTGCCATTAAGCACTGGAATGTTATTCAAATTGACAGATATGGAAGAAACATTTACTGTAAGCAGAAAACAATAATCAGCTCACAACCAAATAATTTTGGGCTATATAAGATACCAAGCACAACATTGACATTTAGTTTTTGGACAGAAATATCAATTTGTAAGCGGTACTCTTAAACTTTATTAATAAATATTGATAACCAAATCCTGTCAATAATATGCCTTTCTTTCGACCAACATAATATATGCATGAAAAAAATTTTTTATCACATATTTACTACCTTAACCAAATCCTGCCAAAAATATGTCTTTTTTTGGACCAACATATTACATGCATGGAAAAAAATTTATCACATATTTACTACCTTATGTGTTAATAATTCGGCAAAAACATAATCTTCCTTTGGGCCGATTATTTTTCGTATGAATTAAAAAACACTGTCATATAAATTCCTTAATGACAACCTTATTTTCCAAAATAAATAAATAATATAAAAGATGTCACTTTGGTGGCATTTTATATCAATTTAATTTATTTTGAAACTTTATTTTTCATAAAATATGCACATGTTTGTAGGTGAGAGTACGTAAATATATTGACAATTTCAAGGAGAGTACATATTATCAATCAACTCAAAACATCATAAAACATATCACCATGAAGCAAAACAAGAACAATCATGTGCATAACATACAACTTTAATTCAAATAATGCAAAATATTAAATAATAAATATTTAACGATTCCAAAAAATTTCAAAAAAAATCACCAAAAATTTTAAAATTAAATTTTATTCAAGAGTGGAGAAAACGGTGGTCGGCTGGCCACACGCGCCACCCTCGACGCGTGTACCACACGCTCTAGGGGAGATCCCTGGATCTCCCTGCTTCTTCTTCATCCAACCGAGTCGGGTTGACCCGGCTGGACTAAGAACAAACCCGTTCGGGTCTGTTCTGTAATTTTTTTTTACTATTTTTGGACTTATTTTCATCCAATTAATTGTACATAATTGAAATTAAATGTGTATTCTACAATGCCCATGCAAAAATCGGATGAAAAACATAAAAAATTGAGACAAATCAAGCCAATAAGGATCAAACAATCGCACAATTAAAACCCAATCTTTATATTCTTGGTTTTCTTTCAACCAAAACAAAAAATTTTAATTCTTAACGATTAAACATGAATTGGCTATTGATACCACGTATAGGAAAACTATAATTATAAAATATTTATATCCAGGATCTCATGTTCAATAATCAAGAAAATTAGAATATAGAAGCGTACCTGGATCCATTGAAATTGATTGATTGGGGTTAGCAGTCCTCCAGTCTATGCTTTTACTTTTGAGAGAAAACCTTAACTCACTCATTGATGAGATATGAGAATGAGAAAAATTACGTTTAGACTAGGGACCATAACCTATTTATAACTGAAGTATATTTTATCATATTTTGGCCCATCATTAAAATATAATAAAATATCATGTCTCTACACATTGTAAAGTTCATACTAATTGAGATGCAATGAAGTGCAATAACTTTATTTGATCACTTTTAAGTGGACTAAAACAAATTAGATAGCCTGTAATGTACAATATATTGATATATGTAGGCCCACACAAATAATTTTCCAACACTGTATTGAAGACCTGAGGTGGCTTCTCGCTTGGGATGGTCTAGAATCCTCCATCATGATGGGCTGAATTATTTAGGAGTCTCTCCGATGGGGGAGATAGAGCTGACGTAGAAGCGACAAAGACAAATTTCGAATCTTTCGTCTTCTGTTCATACAAATGTATTACGAGTTTTCTAACCTGTTCTTACTTGTTTACAGGTCGTGCAACAAATAATCGTCGTTAATGCTCAACATCGAGCGTTCAGGGTGAAGCCCACCAAAGAACTTAAGCAACTGAGGTAGGAAAACGTCAAACGGATGACAGATAAGAAGCAATTGGGCCTACTTAAGGACCAAGTGGAAGAGCTTATGAAAGAATACAAAGTGGTGAACCTAAAGTTGCTTCGTCTCAAAGATAATTTTGATTTTAAAATGACCAAGAATGCTTCTTTCGAGCAGTATCGGGACTAATACACTTATACTACTTCTGATCTGAGTCACCTTTAGATGGAACATAATACCTTCATTTTTCAGCATGCAGCCCTAACTGACCAAAACCAAGAGCTAGAAGCAGAGATCACCAAACTGCAGAGCCAACCTCAGTGTTCCTTTAACCAAGAGGAGCGAGACCAGATTCGTGCCGAGACGATGAGAAAGTACCACCTTTCTGAGGAATGTCACGAAAAAAGATGGTATTCTCTAGCGTCTTCATTAAATATGGATTTTATTTGGCTCACTTTTGGCTTGAGCAAGTGCTGAGACTAATGAGAGATTATAAGGTGAAGCATTCAAGGGAAGTAGAGGAATATGACGTGCCTGAGTGAACTCTATATGAGCCAAACGTGATGCCTAATCTTGAAAAGGGGGCTCATGACGACTTGAGGAATCTTAGCAATTTTTTTAAAGTTATATTTATATTTTTACAATTTTAAAATATATAATTTATATATCTCGGTAACATATTATAAAAAAATTGCTTTTGAAAAAAAAGGACAAATTTTCAAATATATAATAAATAATATTATTGAACAAGAAGAAAATGATAACAATAATAAATTTTTATTGAGTCTAATTAAAATTTTCCACCTTCAAATTCATATATTAAAATATATTATCTTTATTTTCAATTATGGTAAAAAATATATAATAATCTAGTTAGTTTCCTTGCATATATATAGGCCAGTAGGTTTAGGTTCAAATGTGCATATTTACTTCTTCTTTGTTTTAATTTTGAAGTATCAATGTGTCATTAAATAAATTTTTTATTTTCTATATGCATGTTTTCTTTGTCATATCAAATTTTATATCTTATATAAATATATTCAAATATATATTTTTTTGTTTCAGAGGGGGGTTCTACCCACTGAAGCACAAAAAAACCAAAAAAGACCAAAAGCACTACTTGAGCTACTCAGGGACTACTCTAGGAACCCCTATACCCAATTTGTCTTCAAGAAGTAAGGCTTCAATATTCTGCGGGGGAGACTCAAGGACATGCAACCCTCTAGACTCAGTAACAACAAAATTAGCAATAAAGTCGGCTACTTTATTGCGTTCCCAGTAGACATGAACTACACGAACATTCCATGCCTCAGTCAACAATTCACGGCACACTGCAACAAGATTGGCCATCGAAGCTTGAGGAATAGTTTTACATGTTAACCATCGCACCACCAAGTAGAATCACTCTCAAAAATAATTTGCCTATACCCCCCCGCCATGCAAGTTTCAAGCCTTGAAAAACTGCCCGAGCTTAACTGCTATAGCACTACATCGCCCAATATGAAAAGTAAAACCTCCTAACCAATCTCCATTCTCATCCCGAATGACACCACCACCCCCAGCTAACCCAGAATCAATCTTAGAACTTCCATCCGTATTTAGTTTGACCCAGCCATTAGAAGGAGCAGGCCAGCAAAGGACTCGAGAAACATATCTAACACCCCCAGGAAAAACCTTCTTATTTAATTCAAAGGCCCTCTCAACCTCCTGTTGTTGGAAATGAAGCCATGAAATTTTGTTCACCAAAGGGATTCTTTTAGCATTAAATATCAACTCATTTCTCCATCTCCATAACCACCAAAGAATTAAGGCAAATAAATTTCTCCATTTGCAATCAGAACTACCACAAATATTCTGCTTTAACCAATCAAGAAAATCAAGCAGCATAAAATCAGAAGTATTTAAGCTTGGCAAAAGGTGATTCCATATTCGAATAGCCATATCGCACTTTCTAAACAAGTGATCAACATCCTCCATAACATTAGGACAAATTGGACAAGAGCCATTAGTGGAGAATCTTCTACGAACTCGCTCCGAATTACACATAACTTTCTCATGTGCAAGAAGCCAAATAAAAGCTTTAACCCTACTAGAAACCTCCAATTTCCATAAACACAACCAAAACTTTCTTGTATCCTGACTCAGTTCAGTATGACTTGTTGAAACAGCATAAGCTGACTTAATAGAGAAGAGCCTATTAGTATTCAAGTGCCAGTATATCCCATCCTACAATGACACATCATCTCTTAGAATAACCGCTGCAAGCTTATCTAAGACCATGCTAGGGAGGAGAGGCTTAAGAAACTCCAGTTTCAGCCATAACCAGTTATCCAAAGATCCTTAACAGATTTATATTTCTCCACTAAATCAATTTCTTGCATCAAGAAATGTTCTAGAGGTTCATCACAAAGCCAAATATCCAACCAAAAAGCTGTTTGGCCTCCATTAGTTACTAAGACTCGTGTCCCTTTCTGAAAAATAGGGGCTGCCTTACAAATACCCCTCCAATCATTTGAAGAGCCATGTTTGACTTGGAAGTTCTAAACTCTCAGCCCTCGTTGAGAATATTTTCCACGAATAACTTTGACCAACAAACTGTCTTGTTCTTGGAGCAGCCTCCACCCAAGTTTAGCCAAAAATGCCAGATTCATGTGCCTCAATTGATAAACATTTAGACCTCCATCAGCTTTTGGCTTAGTTACTAAATCCCAGCTTGCCAAATGACATTTCCTGTCCACTCCGTTCCCTCCCCATAGAAAGTTCTAAGTAATTTTCTCGATTTTATCACATATCCCTACAAGTAAAAAAGTGGTATGCATAGGATATAAAGGAATAGAATTTAAAACTGACTGTGTTAATACCTGTTTGATAGCAAAGGATAGATATTTAGTCTTCCATCCATCCAATCGATGCATTATTCTGTCCACAATGTTTTCGTACATGTCAGCAAGAACCTGTCCATGAATTGAAGGGACTTCAAGATATTTTCCCAAATTATCAGTTAATGGGACACCAGCCTCTGAGGAAATCTCCTTAGCCAATGCAATGTCCATATTTTGTGAAACAAAGATTTGAGATTTTTGAAAATTAACTTTTTGGCCAGAACTTCTGCAAAACAAGTCTAAACACCTGAGCACCGCAGATAATTGATCAATTGAAGCTTTCGTAAATAGCACCAAATCATCAGCAAAAAATAGGTGAGAAAGAGCAGGTCCATTCCTAGATAAGCGAATATCTCTCCACTCCCCTTTTCTTACTGCATCACAAATAAGGTGACTCAATCTCTCCATACAAAGAACAAACAGATATGGGGAGATTGTAAGACCCGATTTTAGTTAAAACATGAAATTAAAAATGCAAAAGGATTGAAATGGAATTTTCGAACACGTGCAAGGGCAAAATGGTCAAAAGATCGAAAGCCGATATAATTTCGATAAGAAAATTTAATTAAAAAATAATGGATTGAGAAATCTTGGTCAATAAAAGTGAAATAAATTTATTTTGGGTTAAACTGATCAAGATATCAATTTATTGGAATCAATCGAAATTAATCGAGATTTTTACTTCGAAAAATAATCTCGAAAATAATCGAAAAATATATCGAAAAATCATTCGGGACAATATCCCGAAAATACAGAGAAATTATACCCAAAAAATGGTTAAAATATAATAAATAAATTAAATTAGTTTATTGAAATAAAATAATAGATTTGTAGATATTTGTTGAATAATTTAGAATATTTTAATGAATACTTTAATAATAGAATAAATTATAAATAATAATAAGAAATAATTAATAAAATTATAAAAAAAAGAAGAAGAATTGAAAAAAAAAACTGAAACAGAATCGCGAGACGCGATTCTGTAAACTGAAAGGAGAACCCGAGGAACAAGCCCCGTCTCCGTCGGCCTCACCACTGGACGCCACCGGAGAGGTAACCAGCCGAGTCGCCCGCACCCGTTGGCACCAACCAGCCGACGAACGATGGTGAACGGTGATCGAAAGAGGGAGAAAATGAGAGAAAATCGACGGGGGGAGGAGAAGAGAAATCTGACCATTCGCCTGCAAGCTAGCCCCAACCGACGCTAGCTGGCGGTTCCCCAAGCGCGGACGAGCAGATTGGTGGCGGCCACAACCGGCGAAACTGCCGACAAACGCCGAAAATGGCAGAAAGAGGAAATGGGTACCGACGGTAGAGAGAACAGGCCGGACCGGTGACTTTCCAGCGACCTCGACCGAAGCCAACCTCAGATCTGAGATGCGGACGACCCAGCGGAGCCACTGGCGACGGAAGCCGATGGAGAACCGACCGGCAAAGCACTGAACCGATCGAACCGGGGTGAATCGACGGTCTGAACCGGGTCTGAATCGGACCGAACCGGTTCAGCCAAGAAAGAGAGGAAAAAATGAGAAAAAGGGAAAAAGAAAAAGAGAAAAAATTAGGGAAAGATCCCGACGATGTAATCGAGCTACGGGTAAGTCAGTAGCGGTCGAAATTGACCGATTTAAATTTTGAAATATTTTATTTAATTAATTTTTGACTGAAAATTTACTCAAAAATTATAAAATTGTGTAGCTCGATAATTGGCATCTAACGAGAGCTCGAGATAGTCTCGATTTACTACTAGTATGAATCTCAATTCCAGACATTGGATTGAGAGCAGATTAGACTGCGAGACGAGACAGCAGTGAAAAAGAAAAGGTCAGACTCTACAGAAAAATAAGGTAAGGGAATTCTACGACTGCTAGAGGTAAACTTTACGAAATTTCAAAGTCATATGCAGTCTTTTAAATTATCTGAAGGATCTAGAAGTAAGTTAATAATTTTAGTGCCCCGAATGGGCAAATTACCAAAATACCCTTGTTAAGGGTAAAATTTTCAATTTTAGGAAAAATTGGGAGGAGCAAGAACAAGAGGTTCCTACTCGTTCTGGAGATCTTTTGACGCATGCATGAGTAGGCTGGCTAACCTTGAAAGAAAAATGCATAGCATTGCATATTTTCAACGAGAAAATTATTTTGAAAACTGTTTTGAGGAAACAGAGCCACCTACGTGTTTTTATTGACATGTGACGTGCTAGAGCTCAGCTCGCACGATGTTTGATTTGTGTGATGCATGCATTAGTGCTGGAGCAAGAGCTCGCACTAGAGTTTTACATGCATTGGTGCTGGAGTCCAACTCACACCAGATTTTATATATATATATGATTTTCGTGACACGGTGCTAGAGTCTAACTCGCACCAGATTTTTCACATGATTTGATGAGAGTGATAGAACTTAGCTCGTACTAGTTTTACTTGAATTGACGAGAGTGCTGGAGCATCGCTCGCACCCCCCACTGATTTTTATGAGAACATGCGATGAGCCGTGCTTGGAGCATCGGGTAGACTGTGTGTCACCGATTAAATAGGCTCGCACGTGCATTTTGAGACATGGCATGAGTATAGAGATATGACATGGGTCCACGGAGTACGATGTATCGTGCAAGTAGCATGGAGTACGATGTACCGTGTGGCATCTTCGGATGTGTGGTATCTTAATTGCAAGGTTAGGATCATAAGTCTCATCTCGCTGATATAGGTTCTTGTAAAAGGTCGTAACTATATTCATAATAACATTCTGATCCGTCTCCCATTCATTATAGTCATTTTTAAGAGCCACAATTCTATTTCTGTTTCTTCTCACAATCAAGGAGGCATGATAGAATTTAGTATTCTTCCTGACTTGATCCACTCTTCTCTAGATTTTTAGAACCAGAGAATTTCTTCCTGATACAACACTTCTTCAAGTTCTCGTCGAATTTTAGCTTCGAGCTTAATGAGATCGTGAGTCAGCCTAGAATCCATAGCCCTCTGAATCCCTTCAATTCGTGTCCATAGTCGTCTTTTCTTTTTAAATATATTCCCAAATATGGATCGATTCCAATCTGAGAGAGATGTAGCTAACTTAGAAACATTGTCAACAAGAGAGGCATTATTATCCCCTGCTGCTTAATAAAATCGCTGAACTGAGCATGAGTAAACCAAGTCGCGTGAAATTGAAAAGGATAGTTTTTAGGGGCAGAGGAACTCTTCTCCAATCAAAGAAGAAGAGGAGCGTGGTTAGATTGTACTCTCGATAAATGAACAACACCTGTCTCTGGAAACATTTCACGCCAAGATATATTGCAAAGGGCTCTATCCAACCTAGCCCCCTTGAAGGTATACGCATGGACTCCTCTAGTCCAAGTAAAGGTACTGCCCACAAACCCGACATCAATCAACCCTTGCTCTGCTATCTAATCAATAAAACCCGCACACATATGGTACGTAAGTGACTAAGGTAAGCTCACCTCCTCTTTCGAAACAACCGCATTGAAGTCAACAACCGCTAGCCATGGTCCATCTATTCCAAGTTTGCTATCCCTGAGATTGTCCCAGAGTTTTCTGCACAAAGAATAATTAGGACTTCCATAAACCACTGATACAAACCATGTATCATCACTAGTAGTTACTCTGGCAATTATAAACTGAGGATATGTAAATAGAATGTCAACCTCTACATTCCCTTTCTTGAAGAGCCAAATACCTCCACTAAACCTAACAGATTCCACACGAATCCAGTTGTCAAAGCCAATCTTCTTACAAACATCATCAGCTTGACATCCCGAGACCCTAGGCTCTAACAGACCAATCATATCCAGCTTATACTTGCCAATTAACTCCCTTAACACACGGAGAAATCCCCTTGAGGCAGCGCCTTGGGTATTCCAAATTAGAAAATTCAGCATTAAAAAACACAAATAAGGAATAAAAAGAACTAAAACTCTAATGGAAAACTCAAAACCCATAACACTCCTATAACTAAATTAGGTAGAGTTCAAAGCCCTCTCCCCTTCTTCACTCTGCATCTCCCCTTCCTCACTAGACACCTCGCCTTCTGTAAGATCAATACGAGTAACAGGATCCTTTAAAGGACGTGGCGGATCCTCATGATGTTCAGTGCTGGTCTGCAAGGAAAATATGGAAGAGTTTTCTACAGCGTCTACAGCCATAGCCTTATTCACCACTGTACGAACTATAAATTTTCCCCTATCTATTCCTCGAACCACGACATGTTCGTGCTCAGCTGCAGCTTGCTTAGACCGAACTGAAGATTTTTTATCAGGGCCATTTCCACTTTTTGCCTTCGAAGATTTCCCATTAGTTCTCAACTCCTCCCTGGGTCCATTCCCTACCACTTCATTTTCAGAAATAACGACAGTAGGTCTGCGATTGTGACCACTTAGCTTGTTTTTCAATTGCATTTCCTTCTCCAAGGTGTTCGGCCTAGGCCCATCTGCATGTATCCCATTATCGTCTTGATCCATATCATGCCCATCTAAATCCTCCAATACAACAAATTTGGATGCACCAAGGCATAAGTTTCGAGATTGAACAGATTTTTGCAATCCAGGCTTGCCATATCCATGCACCTTGCCTTTATCACATCCTTCACATTTTCTATCTCCTTTCCTAGAGTTTTGGCTAACCAACATCCAAGGACCGAAATTCTCGAAGACTTCAGGATTGACTCTAGTTTCCTTTCTATGCTCAACTTCTTCGTAGCTGGCCCTAGCCTGATCCCCACCAGATTCTAGTGCATTCTCCCTATCCCCCACCATTGTTATGCCCTTCAGAATCGAACAAACTTCTTTGCGATGCCCATAGACCCCGCAATGAAAATAAACAAGGTGAATCCCTTTATATTCAATCCTTCTAATCCTCCGATGAAGTCTAAACCTTGATAACAACGGTTTGGTGATATCAACTTCCACGCACATACATGCAAATTTTCCTCTAGACGTTAATCCAGTAGCGTTATCCACTCGAATCGGCTTACCAATCTTTTCTCCCACCTTCAAAAGGAAGTTAAGATTATAATACTCAATGGGAAGACAGGGAAATCGCACCCAGACCAACACCTTCTCAGTAGTGTCTGTCAAAGGATCAAAATTCGACACCCATTCTTTGCCAATAAGATAGTGATCAAGGATCAACCATGGCCCTTCAAATTTAGCAAAATTATAATCATCCATCGAAGCAAATTTCACTAAATAATAATCATTCTCTAATGTTACTAATTCAATCTGTGCCTTCGGTTTCCATAGGGTCTGGAGTCGTTTTAGAATATAAACATATCTAACGGATCTGCCCATCACCTTTACTATAAGTGTCTGCCTCCATGGTTTTCTCCACGTTATCTTCTCTTCTTTGATGATTGGAATTGTAGGACAATCATCTTCATTGTCGTCCTCACAAAACTCATCATCCTCAGAAGCAAAACCCTCATCATCCATCTTACCATCCTGGCCATCCTTATGCAATTCACCCATTAGTGTTTCTTTGAAGGACAACTCCCTTGCTTTCAAATCCCGAAGAGGAGGATTCCCATCGTTGGCAGAGACTTCACTGTCTATCTCTTCACCCCTTTGTGCAGTTTCCATAATCACCTCCACCATGTCAAGGCGTGAACCATCTTCTCCTCTTTTAGATTTCTTAGTGTGTCGTTCCAGAAGGTCATTTTCTTCCGTAGAGCGCAGAACCATCTTTTTCTTTAATATTTCTTGAATTTGAGTGTTTGTTTAATATATTCAAATATTTCTCATCTCAAACGGTAATACATATTGTTTATATTTGATAAGATATAATATAAGATATAAATGGAATTCAATTATATATTATAAAGCTTTCAACTGTAGTTTTTTATCACTAGTTTTAGTTATCTAATGGTTTTGTTAAAATGGTTGTAATGGACGAAAGGGTTACTTCTTTCTTTTTTTTTTTACTTGTTTTAGAAATACTTAAAAAATCAATATTTGAATATTTTAAGATTTGAGGTCTTATACATTAAAAATGAAATATTAAAAAAAATATTAAGATGAATTTAAAAAAAGTAAATAATTATTTAATTTTGTAGTAGTTTTAAAATTAATATTTAAATATTTTAAAGATTTGATGTCTTATTCATTTAAAAATGAGATTTAAAAAATATATTAAAATGAATTTAAGTAAAGTAAATAATTATTTATCTTTTTATTAGTTTTCAGATTAATATTTAAATATTTTAAAATTTTGATACTGTTGTGCATGATAAAAGAATAATAATAGTACGCCACGTGACGTACAAAGAATGCACCACGTGGCGTACGAATAAAACATGTGAGAAATTATGCAAATCCTGAGTAAGATAAAAAAGGTAAAAATATAATTAGTGATAGAGTAAATCCCTATAAATAGGGGTCAGGTACGATTCGTTAACCTAATTCTAAATTTCTCTATAGAAACTCTGCCCAATTCTCTGGCTGACTGAAGCATCGGAGTGCCAACGCAGGGAACAACCCCTGCGTTCCTCTGATCATCCTTTTTCTTGCAGAATCTTTAGTGGCACGTGGTACAAAGATCGAGGTGAAGACTTCTGCAATTCGATACTGTTGTGACCGAGCAACAACAATTGGCACCGTCTGTGAGAAACGAAAGAAAAACTTTCGACAACGATGGTACGGACACGTTCAACAGCAATCAGAAGTGAAGAAAGTGAGGACATGGCGAGCTCCCCAATGGCGGACTTAGGTGATGGAGTTCAGACCTAGAGAGGGTCGAATATGATGACGATTCCCATTGTCGAATTTGAAGCCATGCAGAAGCAAGGGGAAGAGACTGTTCAAGCCTTGCGGACAATGGTTGATCTGTTCAAAGGAGCTTTCCCGCAAGTGAACCTGCCGCTGACCGTCCAGAAGTTGGTAGGAGAAGGGAGAACTGCGCAAAGTCCTGGCACGCAAGACCCTCAAGGTAGGGGAGCGCGAGACCCTGCGCAAGACTCTCGCGGCATGGCTATAGGAGACCCTCGTGGCACTCTGGCGACAGACCCTCGTGGCACTCTGGCGATAGAGCCTCGCGGCACTCTCGCAGCAGACTCTCGCTGCACACCAGCGACAGAGCCTCGCGGCCCACACGCGACAGACCCTCGTGGCACTCTGGCGACAGAGCCTCGCGGCCCACACGCGACAGACCCTCGTGGCACTCTGGTGACAGAGCCTCGCGGCACTCTCGCGTAGACTCTCGTGGCACACCAGCGACAGAGCTTCGCGGCACACACGTGACAGACCCTCGTGGCACTTTGGCGGCAGACCCTTGCGGCACACCCGCGACAGACCCTCGCGGCACTCTGGCGGCAGACACTCGCGACACACCCGCGACAGAGCTTCGCGGCACTCTGGCGGCAGACCCTCGCGGCACACCCGCGACAGACCCTCGTGGCACTCTGGCGGCAGACCCTCACGGTACACCCGCGATAGACCCTCGCAGCACTCCCACGGTAGACCCTCACGGTGCTCCTACGCTAGACCTTCGCGGTAGGGGTGCACGAAACTCTCACGGCATGGCCGCACAAGACCCCACGTGGCGTACTCATAGCGCGGGGATGTCAGCTCACGCGAGACCCTTTTGTGCGAGACCCTTACTGTAGGGGTGCGCAAGATCCTCCCGGCATGGCCGCACGAGACCCTATATGTGAGACTGAGGAAGACATGAGGCGTCAAGCTACGGAAGACCCTGTGCTTGAGGCCTCGGAAGGCCTACGATGCCAAGCTACGGAAGACCCTATGCCCGAGACTCCAATGAATTGGAGACATCAGGGTGTCAAAAAATCGCGGTGTCATGGTACAAGGAATTCAACACGGGAGATTGTTGGTGGCCGAAGACGCCAAAGTACCAGAAACCTTGAGGGTCAGGCTCGGGTAGATTCTGGATATTTGGGTGCGAAAGATCCTTGGCCCCAGAACACAAATAACCCTCCAAACAATGGAATCAAAGGTGTGGGAATGACAAGGTCTCATGTTGGGAGAGACTCAGAAATGGATCCAACACGAAATCTTGAAACTGGAATGACAAACTTTCAACCTCAGACTCGTCGAAAACAAACTTAGGGTAACGGGAGAGAAGCTATGGACCTAGAGAGGGTCGAATATGATGACGATTCCCATTGTCGAATTTGAAGCCATGCAGAAGCAAGGGGAAGAGACTGTTCAAGCCTTGCGGACAATGGTTGATCTGTTCAAAGGAGCTTTCCCGCAAGTGAACCTGCCGCTGACCGTCCAGAAGTTGGTAGGAGAAGGGAGAACTGCGCGAAGTCCTGGCACGCAAGACCCTCAAGGTAGGGGAGCGCGAGACCCTGCGCAAGACTCTCGCGGCATGGCTATAGGAGACCCTCGTGGCACTCTGGCGACAGACCCTCGTGGCACTCTGGCGATAGAGCCTCGCGGCACTCTCGCAGCAGACTCTCGCTGCACACCAGCGACAGAGCCTCGCGGCCCACACGCGACAGACCCTCGTGGCACTCTGGCGACAGAGCCTCGCGGCCCACACGCGACAGACCCTCGTGGCACTCTGGTGACAGAGCCTCGCGGCACTCTCGCGGTAGACTCTCGTGGCACACCAGCGACAGAGCTTCGCGGCACACACGTGACAGACCCTCGTGGCACTTTGGCGGCAGACCCTTGCGGCACACCCGCGACAGACCCTCGCGGCACTCTGGCGGCAGACACTCGCGACACACCCGCGACAGAGCTTCGCGGCACTCTGGCGGCAGACCCTCGCGGCACACCCGCGACAGACCCTCGTGGCACTCTGGCGGCAGACCCTCACGGTACACCCGCGATAGACCCTCGCAGCACTCCCACGGTAGACCCTCACGGTGCTCCTACGCTAGACCTTCGCGGTAGGGGTGCACGAAACTCTCACGGCATGGCCGCACAAGACCCCACGTGGCGTACTCATAGCGCGGGGATGTCAGCTCACGCGAGACCCTTTTGTGCGAGACCCTTACTGTAGGGGTGCGCAAGATCCTCCCGGCATGGCCGCACGAGACCCTATATGTGAGACTGAGGAAGACATGAGGCGTCAAGCTACGGAAGACCCTGTGCTTGAGGCCTCGGAAGGCCTACGATGCCAAGCTACGGAAGACCCTATGCCCGAGACTCCAATGAATTGGAGACATCAGGGTGTCAAAAAATCGCGGTGTCATGGTACAAGGAATTCAACACGGGAGATTGTTGGTGGCCGAAGACGCCAAAGTACCAGAAACCTTGAGGGTCAGGCTCGGGTAGATTCTGGATATTTGGGTGCGAAAGATCCTTGGCCCCAGAACACAAATAACCCTCCAAACAATGGAATCAAAGGTGTGGGAATGACAAGGTCTCATGTTGGGAGAGACTCAGAAATGGATCCAACACGAAATCTTGAAACTGGAATGACAAACTTTCAACCTCAGACTCGTCGAAACCAAACTTAGGGTAACGGGAGAGAAGCTATGGACCGCGACCAAGCTGATTCATATGATGCTAAGAAAGTGCAAAACAAACCTCCATCCAAGGCACAAGTTGCCACAAATATGAAAAGAATGGTGGAACGAATCTTAGAAAAGAAAAGGTTAGTCCCAGCTGAAGAAAACCAGAGGAGGAGAATCCCATTCAGTACAAAGATCATGAGAAAATTGTCGCTTCCAAAATTCAAGATGCCGCAGATGATGGCGCTAAAATGGTTTAACAGTTTGTCAGAGGGGTCTATTTCGTCTTTCAATCAATTAAGAAGTGAATTCTTGAAGGCCTTTGTGATAAAAAGCCAGAAAAGGAAGGAGGCCACCTATCTACTCACCTTAAGGCAGGAGAGCAAGGAATCACTCAAAAGCTATGTGGATCGGTTTCGTAATGCTACTCTTGAAGTACATGATCTAGAAGTTGGAGTAGCTGTGACAGCTATGCTACAAGGGACAAGGTCTGAAAAGTTATAAGAGTCGCTATCTTTAGATCAGCCGACGACGATCTCAGACTTGTTCTCTAGAGCAGATAAATATATCACTCAAGAAGAAGTGATAAAAAGGATACCGATGCTGAATTACATATAAGGGAGTTCAAAGAAAAGAAACCCTTACCATCGTCGGGCTACATAAGCCATCATCAATGCCTTGAAAGAAGATGGAAATGTCACAAGGCAAGAGGATAGCAAAAACGCGGAATATCAACCACTTGCAACTACACTGGCAGCGAAACTTTATGTCATTTAATGTTATTTTTTGTTAATTCAACTATGGGTTGAAATTTAATTTGTTGAACTATTATTTATGCCATATTGATATTTTATTGGCTGTTGAGATTCTCACATAATTGATAAATGACTGATCGCACCAGCTACACATGTGCAGGGGCTTGAAGCAAAAAATGCGCGAGGTAAGCCACGAAGACAATGTGCGAGAGCTTGAAGCGAAAAGTGCGCGATGTAAGCTAAGCACACAACCAAGGGCTTGAAGCGAAAAATGCGCGAGGTAAGCCACGAAGAAGACAATGTGCAAGAGCTTGAAGCGAAAAGTGCGCGATGTAAGCTAAGCACACAACCAAGGGCTTGAAGCGAAAAATGCGCGAGGTAAGCCACGAAGACAATGTGCAAGAGCTTGAAGCGAAAAGTGCGCGATGTAAGCTAAGCACACAACCAAGGGCTTGAAGCGAAAAATGCGCGAGGTAAGCCACGAAGACAATGTGCAAGAGCTTGAAGCGAAAAGTGCGCGATGTAAGCTAAGCACACAACCAAGGGCTTGAAGCGAAAAATGCGCGAGGTAAGCCACGAAGACAATGTGTAAGAGCTTGAAGTGAAAAGTGCGCGATTTAAGCTAAGCACACAACTAAGGGCTTGAAGCGAAAAATGCGCAAGGTAAGCCACGAAGACAATGTGCAAGAACTTGAAGCAAAAAGTGCGCGATGTAAGCTAAGCACACAACTAAGGGCTTGAAGCGAAAAATGCGCGAGTTAAGCCACGCACCCAAGCAAAGGGCTTGAAGCGAAAAATGCGCGAGGTAAGCCACGCACTCAAACAAGAGCTTGAGAATTATACGGCCAGAGAATTTAACTTCAGAATACAATGTAAGGACTTGATCTAAAGCTACAATGAGAACATATGTACTCTTTCGCAAGGTTATACCTAGCGAAAGAGTGGGGAGCAATTGTTGTGCATGATAAAAGAATAATAATAGTACGCCACGTGACGTACGAAGAATGCACCACGTGGCGTACGAATAAAACATGTGAGAAATGATGCAAATCCTGAGTAAGATAAAAAGGGTAAAAATATAATTAGTGATAGAGTAAATCCCTATAAATAAGGGTCAGGTACGATTCGTTAACCTAATTCTAAATTTCTCTATAGAAACTCTGCCCAATTCTCTGGCTGACTGAAGTATCGGAGTGCCAACGCAGGGAACAACCCCTGCATTCCTCTGATCATCCTTTTTCTTGCAGAATCTTTAGTGGCACGTGGTACAAAGATCGAGGTGAAGACGTCTGCAATTCGATACTGTTGTAACCGAGCAACAACAGATACTTTTATCTATTTCATTCTCTTCTTTTTATTTTTAATCTAACTAGGTAAGTTCATATCTATTTTTTAGGATATCTACCTAGTATAAAATCTCTTAAATGTCGATAAGTTAAGCTATAGTAGGATATTATCTCATTAGTCAAAAGTTTTGATTTTTCATATATTTATACAAGATTATATATTATAAAGTTTTCAAATTGTAGTTTTTTTTCTCATTTATTTAGTTATCCAATGGTTTTGTTAAAATGAGCGTAATGAATAAGAGTTTTTTTTTCTCATTTGTTTTAGCAACACTTAAAAATTAATTTAACCAATAGCACACCACTAGCTTCGACCACACTTTCCACTATTAATGAAGATTCTAGCTTGAAATTATAGAGGGGCAGGACATGATGACTTCCTGTCTGAACTTGTGACTCTTCTCTAGGGATGTAAACGGGGCGGGTACCCGTTAATTTTGGAATACTCGACCCCAAACCCGATTAATAATTACAAAACCCGAACCCTATAATTACCCGATTAATTTTTGAAATAATTACTCGAACCCTACCCTAATAAATTTTGCACTACCCGTTAAATACCCGAACCTGTGTAATTACCCGATTATTCAATTTATATTTTGACAACCCGTTTAATAAACCCGAACCCGAAACCCGAAACCCGACTATGAAAAAAAATTATTCTAACATAAAAAATCAAGAACATAAAATTAAATAAAAACATACATGTTCCATCATAATTAAACAAACTTTAATAGTTCAACAAGTAACTTGAAACCATTATGAGTGCATAATATATATCATAGTATTTCTAATTTGATACATTTGATTTCTTATGAAGTTATGATATATTTATGTAATGTAAATTAATTTAATCAATGATAATAATATTAAATGATTAAAAAGATGTAGACCTTAAATTGATAATTAATATTTTCATTACAATTTGTATCATATACATATACTATAGTATCATATATGTAAATGATCATATATTATAATATCATATATTATAATTATACTATAATATCATATACTATAATATGAAGTTATCAATTTATCATAAACTTAAAATTTTAATTTGAATCATTGATTTTTTTGAGTAAACAATTTTTTATTATAATTGATAATTTCAATTTTAAATACAATTTGTATCATATGCATCTTCTATATTAGTATCATATATAATACATGTAAATGGTCAATTTGCAAGAATTACATCTTAATCAAATTTGAAACTTTTATCATTTTAATTTCAGTAGTTTATATTTAAAATTTAAATAATTATTATCTTAAACATAATTTACTAATTTAATTTCATAATTATTTTATTATAATATTTCATTAATTTTTTGACTAAAAAATGTTTTACTATAATTGATAATTTCAATTTTAAGTATAATTTATATCATATACAAATACTATATTAGTGTGTGTGTGTATATATATATATATATATATAAGAATTTGATTTTAACTAAATATGAAACTTTTATTATTTCAATTTCAGTACCTCGTATTTAAAATTTTAAGACATATTATCTTAAGCATAATTAACCCAATTTAATTTCATAATTATTTATTTTATTATTATTTTTTATTAAATTTTTAGTCAACAAAGTTTTATTAAAATTGAAAATTACAATTTTAAATACAATTTGTATCATATAAATATATTATGAATTGATATCATATATGCAAATGACTAATCATTAATGTGTAAAAATTGCATTTTAACTAATTATGAATTTTTTTAATTTGATTTTAGTACATTATATTTAAAATTTTAAAACTTATTATTTTAAGTATAATCAATTATTTTAATTTCATAATTATTTTTATTATTCTAATTACTAATTTTTTTAGACACAATTTTATTGTATAAATATTTTTTAGAACACATTCTGTCAAATATAAGTTATGATTTACTTGACAAGTTCATTGTATAAAGATAAAAAGATGAAGGTTCAAGTTCCCACAACCTTAAAAATTATATTTTGTAAACAAAAAATAAACGGGTTCGAGTACCGGGTTCGGGTACCCGAACCCGATTAATAACCCGATTACATTAATCGGGTTTGGGTACCGGGTATCCGAGGGGTACTACCCGAACCCGTCACGGGTAGTGAAATTACTACCCGAACCCGATTACAACCTGTTTATCGGTACCTGAATCCGACTTAAACGGGACGGGTAGTACCGGGTACCCGTTTACACACTACCTATTTACATTCCTACTATTCTCCATCGACATAATCCTTAAATTTTGATTATTATGGATACGATAATTAACCCTAATAGGGTTAATCTTGTACGAGCTCAAATACATTATTATGGACACTTTGTAGCTGCTCTTTTGGATCATGCTGGAGAGATATGGCTATTATGGGACCTTAACCAAGTAACAGTCAACACATAACAAGACTCATTGTGAGATTATTGCTGAGGTTTTGTTACTAGTCGAAAAATGTGACTTTTCTTATATTTTACTATAGAAGTACGAAAATCTGAACAAATTTTTCACTTTTTCTTTTCCTATATTTGTGTAGTAAGTTAGTATCTTATACTCAATATTGGTACTCTATGGCACGATGCAAGTTTAATGTAACTGTACCTAAGGCTCAGTCTAATAAACTTCAATAATAAGTTTAAAAGAAATTTTGACAGAGTTTTCAAGTAATTGTGTAAATTCCTCTGCCAACATAATATCAAGAGATAGCCACAAAATATTCCACAATAGTCATATTTTCAATTTCAATACTTAGTCATCTGTATCACTATATTACCTACCTCCCATAATATTTTCAGAATTTTTCAAACTCATCTCAATCTGTAAAATATTGTCAAACAAAATATTATAATTTTTCTTTTTTTGAATTGTTTTATGAAACAAACTGAATTTATATGTGATTTGAGAAAAAATGATCTGATTATAAAGAAATATTGATGTAATGTGCTTGAGCGCGTGCTGCCTGTATGTTGTACGTCCGACTCGCACTGATTTTGAGACAAAGACGTTGGTGAGATTATGCTACACTGTTAATGTTACCGTGTAATGATGTCACAACAGTCATTGTTTGTGGGCCCACAGGGTTGGCCATTGTCAGTTGGGTTGATCCGTTACAGCAGTGATGATCTATTTCTGTTTCTGTGGTTCACGGAGTACGATGTATCGTGCAGCACGCACGCGAGTACGATGTATCGTGTTTGTAATTCTTGTTTTCGGACGTTCTGATATGTGAGTTGTTTGGGTAACTGACCACTCCCACGACGATTGTTATCCCGACACACCTAGCACGTGATTGTCCGAAGTCACCGACATTGGTCAATTGTTATTCTGATATCTGATATAGCATGTCTGTCTTGTCTCGTCTATTTGGATTTTTCGATGTGACTGTGTGAACTGATTTGACTATATGGAACTGTGCTTTTCTACTGCATAAACACTGTAGGGGTCACCTCTTGAATCCTGCGAGATCAAAGTGCCACACAGTCGTTACTTTAAAAGCTATATAAATTTTTAAAAATGATTTGATTACAGTTCCTTGTTTATACTGAAATTGTTATGGATTTTCGACTCTGATTTTACGGAACTTGTAGTGGCTCTCTGTTAACTGAAAATTGTTTAAATTACCGCTTAAAGTTTTTGATATTCTATATCTAATGCGATATACTGTATATACTATCGATATTAGTTCTGTTTTCGATTTTCAGACCTTGGTATTTCTGAACTGCCAAATTTTCTGTATGTTTACATGAGAACCTCTATTTGGCAAATGCTTATATATGTAGTGTATTTATCTACCTGCTATGAGATTTTTCTTATTGAGCATGTTGAGCTCATTCCTCTTACTTTCCTCCACAGATCCTTATCAGTAACTTGGACCGTTTTTGTTAGTAGAGCAATTCACACAACTATGATTCCACGGAGTATCTTTTTGCGTCGAAGGTATACCCAGGTTTAAGCAATTCTTTTGTATCTAATTTTTTTTTGTAAGTACAATAATGTATAGAGAAACGTGTCTGGGGAATGTGAATATTTTGTGAATAAATTATTGTGCTGATTAAATTGGAAAAGTATTTATCCTTGGTTTTGTTTAAATTATTACTAAGAGAAAATTAAATTGAATAGTCATATTTATGGTTTTAATCTGATATCGACTCGTAATCCAATCAAAATGTGTAAAATTTGAATCATTACAATTTCTCATTTCTGTGCATTCCTATCAAATTCATCAACTGCAGCCAAGGTCCTCTCTCTTTTCATTTCTCCAAATTATCCAACCAACAAAATTGGGGCATAAAAGACTTTAATCTCTTATTCATTCAAAAAAATAAATTGTTTATTTAAAGTAAAATAATAGTTTATAAACTTTCATAATAATAATAATAATAATTCAGCTATCTTTCAAGATTGACTCCAAAGCCATGCATGCAGGATTCATCCCCATGTTCCCTAAATTTAATAAGTATATTTAGAAAGATATACTATTTACATTCATGAGAAGACCTTTGGTGGCGGACATGATTATTGTTATTGATTAGAAGCTACACGATTATGAAAGAAATATAAATATTAAGCAAGACCAAGAGTACTTTAAAACTTCTAATTATGTTTTGAAACTAGACAAGAGATTGAAAATTTATGAAACGAGAGATTAACTCAAATTTAATGAAATAATTAATATATTCTACATCCATACAAAAATATAAAAAAATAAAAATACAACCGCAGAGAACAAATCCATTAGCTAATTATATGTAGTGGTCTAGCCAAAATAACTTTTTGGTAGAGTCATATTCAACTTTCATTTTTAAAGCAAAATTTTTTATGTAAAACTCATGTTTTAAATCTATAAAATCATAGAGTATATTATCTGGTAACTTAAAAAGGTAATAAAATGAAAATTAAATAATATTTCATGTTTATGATATATCATGAATTTTATGACTTAATGTGTTTCATTTCATTCTCTTTCTCTCTCTTTTTTTTTTACATTATTTATCTTTTTCTTTTTCTAAAAGAAAAAACAAATGGTATATTTAGATACGAGAGTTTAGGCGTACAGATGCAATATATTATATGATTTAAAGTTCATATCCATGTTACCAATTATATCTAGATTTGAATCTCATTCTGAATGAAGATTTAGTTTGAGCATATATATATATATATATATATATATATATATATATATATATATATATATATATATATCTGGATTAATAGTACGAAAAAGTATCATTTGTGGGTAATCAATCACGACGATGCATGTAATGAATATAAGATGGATGGGAGGAGTAGACTGCAGGTAACGTAATGAAGGCTTCTAAACTCTAAAGTGGATGCCTTGTCTGGCCGAAAGAAAATAAAAATAAAAAGAATTTCAAAGTGTGGTTGTAAAGATGAATCAATCGATATTTTTCTCTGCACTTTACGTCTGTATAGCTTGGCTTTAATTCCTTTCCTTTTCCATTCACCCAAAACAGTTCCTTTCTTTCTTTGATTCCATTCTTACAAGTGGCGTAAACTACTCCACTCTAGAGTTAGCTAGCCTGCATTTTCACCGAAACTCTTCTATCTCCATATATCTTTTCTTTCCTACCACGAAACCAACGAAAAAGCAGAAAATCCAGATTGTAATAACTAACATAGGCCGAGATTCATTCTGTCAAAATTGTACATTTTCACCCATTTTCCTGTTACTTTATAGATTTTGGCACAATAATTACGAGCGGGTGAAAAAGGAAAAACCAAACAGATCAAGACAAATGAGAGATATTGTTTCTCTCTCTCTCTCTCTCTCTCTCTCTCTCTCTCTCTCTATATATATATATATATATATATATATATATATATATATATATATATTATGATTGCAGGCTCGCCAAGAAAAGATGGCATGAAAAGTGCCGTGGCGGATGCGAAGTCATATCTCAACTAAAATAAATAAGGACTCCATGCGTACGTGTCAACAAGTACGTTCCTTGGACGTTTTGTCACTTGTCGTTCGCACTTTTCATATGCGTTACCTCAAATCCCTGCCACCTTCTGCTTTTTTTTTTTTAATTGTATATATTATGTTTCTTAAATTAATGAACTAATGTAGATAGTAGACTGAATGAATGTGGACTGTAGAGCACGGCAGGATAACTAATAACGAAAAGTTTTATATTTAAATTTTTATCAGATTTTTAAAAGATTTCAAATAAAAAATTATTCAACAAGTTGTAGCATCAATAGTAGATGATGATGGTGATAACTTTAATTTGAAGCAATACCATCCAAATGAGTTAAAAAAGGAACAAATAGGAAACATTTTATATGGTTCAGTTATTGGAAGTTCAATATATGTTTAGGTTTGCACAAGATTTAATATTGTATTTATTGTTGAAATCATTGGAAGATATCAAAGTAATTTAAATATGGATCATTGGAGAGTTATAAAGAAAGTAATGAGACATCTTTAAGAAACTAAAGATTACATACTTACGTCTAACAAACTCGCAATTAGGAGGTAGTTAATTATTTAGATTCAAATTTCACTGGATGTGTTGATTCGTGAAAATCAAGATTTGGATATATTTTCATGTTTGTAGGCAGAGTCATATCTTGGAAGAATGCAAAATAGTCTTCAATTGCAACTTTTACCATGGAGGCTGAGTTAGGTTATTTCACATGGTGTATGGTTGAAGAGTTTCATATTCGAGTTTGAAATTGTGGATTTTATTTCAAAGTTATTAAGAATATATTGTGATAATTCAACAACAATTTTCTTAATTAAAAATAACAAAAGTGATAGTTAAAGTAAATATATCGATATTAAGTATTTAGACGTAAGGAAACGTGTTAAAGAAAAAAAAGTAGTCTTGAGCATGTTAGCACTAAATTGATGATTGTAGATCTTTTAACAAAAGGCATGCCACTAAAGAGTTTTAAGGATCATGTTATTCAAATGGGACTTCGTTTCATTATGTGAATTTTATTGTTTGGACAACTTTTATGAGTAATGAAGCTCTTATTCATTTGTTTTGTTTTCACAATTTTTTGCGTACATATTGATTATTGAGAATAACAATAATTATATGGGCTAACATTAAAGAGATGAAATATATTGTAATATGTAAGATATTACTCATTCTTAGAGGACTTATCACCATGATTCATGTATTTTATTTCTTTAATTTAAGCATAAGAATTCATGGATTATGGATAGAATAGCAAGTAAAATAAAATATATGGACCAAGTGAGAAAATGTAAATTACTCACGTAAGTTATCAACTTAATTGACGGTCTTTTATGGGAAATAAATGACTTGAAATTAGTTCCATAACCTCTTAAAACTTTTTATTGAGTGGTCATAAATTTTATTATTATTGAATAATTTTTTAAAAATTAACCATCCATATCGACGAGTGATAACATCCAATAATAAAGTTATGTCTTTCATTGCAAGGCATATATAAGGAAAATACATGGTATTGGGTGTGACGACTGCCCTCCCCGCACCAGGTCACAGTCTCACTCAAACGTACTGTTCGCTTTGACAGCCCCACAGGCCCCTCACGATTTTATCGGGGAATACTGCCACAATTCGCGTCCCCATTGGTTCGAAACTAAGACCTTAAAGTCTTAGTTTTTACACACCTAATACCATTTGCTCCACAGTCTTCTCAAGACTAGCTATCCAAGTGTTTGGACTTCTCGGCTGGGGGGGAGGAGGTATTGGAGGTGGTTGAGCCTGTCTCCCTCTACCTCGGCCTCTTCCACGTCTCGTACTCATAATTGACTTATGGTTCCTTTACCAAATACCTAAACACATTTATTAACAATCAAAAGTATACGCAAACATATATATGTATTTCAGACATGCACAGTACATGTGATGTATCGCTATACTAGCTAACCTACACCGACATGGTCAACTACAAGCCGCTCTGATACCAAAAAGACTTGTCACGACCTATGACCTCTATAATTATTTCGAAGCACGGAATGTGTTGAGAAGCCAAAGCTCGACCTCATCCATTGGATCAAATGGTACCAGGCATGTAAGAATTAAGACCTTAAAGTCTTAGGTTCGAACAACTGGGGATGCGAATTGGGGCAGTATTCACTGATAAAATCGAGAGGAGCCTGTGGGGCAACCAAAGCGGACAGTACAGTTGAGTGAGATTGTGACCTGGTACGGGGAAGGCAATTGTCACATTGGGTCCCTAATTTGAGCATTCTAGAAAAATACACTATCAGTGAGATTGCTTAAAATTAGAAGAACAAATACAAAAATGACGTAACTATCACGACCCTCAATCCACCGAAAATCCACTATAGTTTTTTTTTTTTTTCATTTTTCGTTTATTATTTGATCCATTTCTTATCGTTTGTTCTTTACATTTACCATAACTGGTTGTGAACAGCTACACCACCAACAGTTGGGCTATGTATCGGTGTAAATCTCATCCAAATCACATCATTTCAATTTACAATTCAATTAAGCGTAAACACTTGTATTTCTAAAGCAGAGTTGTTGTTTACATGTGTTTACAATCCTTTATATCCCTAAAAATTACATTTAAAGATATTATTGTGCTTTGACATGTCTAGATACAAAAACTATACAAATGTGTATACCTCGTGTGATGGGATGCAGCAGACACTAAAATCCAATCCTCGGTTGCTCTCTCTATCTACTATAAGTGCTCTGTAGAGGGGGAAAATAAGGGGGTGAGCAAACCACGCGGTCAGTAAGGCAATCATGCGAGCAGGTAGATAATTGTACTATCTACATGATCGTGATGTTATGCTTAAACCACACAGTTATTTGTCCTACTCAAAACATACCAGTTCATGCTCATGTTCATGATATGTAAAGCAGTTCATGCTATTTAAAGCAGTGCACAATTCTTAAAAAAGCATGAAAAATCATTATGCGTAAATCAAAATCAAAGCATGGTAAATCATCATGCAAGGTGAACTTCAAAGCATTTTAAAACTCAACATCAATAGATACAAATCACTATTTGTCAGGACTTAGCCCCTCTCATGGACTGTCTTGACCCACAAACACATTTCAAACATGGATTCTTTATAACACAATAGACATGTGAGATAGACATATAATATCAATAAGGGTAATAACTAGGACTATGACCATATCCTCTGTGATATCAGGCTACACGGATCCTAGTGTGCGGGAATCTGGTTCCACATGGGAGGTGGGTCATGTCCAACTTGTCGGTCCATAGCAGAGTATCCATTGTCCGAAGATGGTATATATATAATATTCATACACGATACAACGTACTCCGTGGACCCATATCATCATATCATACACTGCTACATCTCAATACGCACGTGCGAGCGTATTTAATCGGCGTGGCACACAGCCTACCCGAAGCTCTCAGCACGGCTCCCAACATGTCATAAAACCATGTGTGAGTAGTCTCAACCACGATAACAAGTATAGTGGACATCTAGTGCGAGTAACGCTCCAACACAATATCAAAACCAGTATGAAAATCAGTACAAGCTAAGCTCCAACACAATACCATAAAAATCCATGTGAAAACTTGTGCGAGCTAGGCTTTAGCACTCATGCATGTAAAATTCTAGTGCGAGCTATGCGCTAACACTATATCGTGAAATCCATGTAAAAACTAGTGCGAGCTAAGCTCCAGCACTATTGCACGTGTAACCACATCAAAACTTATGCGAGCAATGATCTAGCAGGTTTCATTTCCACAAAACTCATGTAGGTGACTCATTCTTTGCAAGCATGGTTATAAAAACTAAATCAAGTTATTTTCGTGCAAATCATTTAAATGCTAGCCAGCCTACTAATTTTACATACTAAAAGCAGTACAAGATTCAAGAACCTTATGTTCTTGCTTTTCATGAACTTTTCTCAAATCTAATTTTTATTGCCCTTCAATCATTCATTTCATTCTAAGACCCTTAGACACTTTAAGAAATCACCCATGCACCCGAAAATGCGTACAGATACCTCTAGGGCTAACACAATTTCCTTACCTCGATTCTCGATGAAGTAACTCCTTCCTCCTTTCTCGTTTTTTACGATTGGGTCCCACTTGCTCCGGATATATCTTCAGACGTTCCTCAATCATATGAGTTACTACCGATAACTCATGTTCTGACTTCAACCAGTCAGTATATCTTATCGAGCATACTTCATGCCTTCATTATGTCATTCCTAATCAATTTAGCTAGCAACTCACTTAGTAATTTATCAACGCCTGGCATAGGTGTTTTACCCATCATTTCCCATTCATTTATGCATTTCTACAAACACCATATATGCACATTTCATCATCTCACCATATTTCATAAACTCATTTCACAAAACTATCTCAAAATCATGCATAAAACCTTGTTGACACCTTAATATAATCCATTCATCATCTAATCAACCATATCCTATTTTTTACGCTAAATTCATTCTAGGTCATGCTTGATTCATCACATTCTATGTAGTTTCTATCAACCATTCATACACCAATCTACTCACAACAACATCTAGATATACATACTTAGAGTTGGTGTATAGGAAACTCACCTAGCTTGACATTCCTCTTGTCCAAATTTGGAAGACTCCTTAGCTCCTTCAATCCAACAAGTTAAATGTTTGCTCCAAGCTATGTTGTTCTCCTCCTCACAATGAACAACTTTGGCTCTAATAGCTTTTTTTTCAAATCTTTTTGGAAGGGAATGTATTTTAAAGAGAGAAAGCTTGGTATTTTTGGATAAAAGTGGAGAGATGTGTTGATTTGGTGAAGAAAAAGGGTTTTGGCGTCGAGTATTTTTAGGACAGGGGTGATGAGATCGATCTGCTAAGGTGAAGATCGATCTGCCTTTGATTTTTGAACTACCGAGACGTTCAAGCATGAAAGGTGGGATCGATCTGCTCTTTGGGGAAGATATTGATCCTTTCTTGGCAGAAGCTTGAGGAGATCGATCTGTTCATAGGGAGAGATCGATCTGCCTTTGATTTTTGAACTACCGAGACGTTCAAGCATGAAAGGTGGGATCGATCTGCTCTTTGGGGAAGATATTGATCCTTTCTTGGCAGAAGCTTGAGGAGATCGATCTGTTCATAGGGAGAGATCGATCTGCTCTTGATAGAATCGAATGGAGATCGATATGCACTTAGGAAGGGATCAATCTCTGCTTGACAGAAGCAAATGCAGATCGATTTGCTAATGGGGTAGATCGATCTGCTTAATGGAGGGATCCATCTGGCCTTGACAGATTCACTTGAAATTATTCTGCTTGCACAAGGGATCGATCTACCTTGAATAGGAGATCGATCTGGCCTTCATCTGCAGGCTTCCTGCTGTAAAATTTTCAATTTTTTAAAGGAAAAATTTGTGTTTGATTGCTTAACTAGCCATTTTGCAATCTATTCACACTTTGAGCATGGAAAGGTTCATTCCTTATGATTTTCATGTTATGGAACTTGTGTGTATTACTTGGAATCAGAAAGGATACACAGAATTTACAATCCATGCATTATCATCTCTGTTTTAAATCCTCATCTCCAGTTCGGATGCTTTAAGTTCTATTCATTTAGTTTATGACCACTTCAGCCCTCATGTAGCCTCATATGCATCCATGATACTCATTCATTCTCATTTGCAATCCATTTGCATTTATATGATCCACAAATCATCTATCTTATAATTTCATTAACATATAATAAAGTCATACATACTTGGGGTCTCACAGTAACATTATTGTAGTTCAAGATTATAGGTATCAATGGGTGGAGGTTAGTATGTTATTTCGCATTTTTTTTTTTATCTATAATGTTTTGTTGATGAAGTTAACGTATTATATAGATCAATTAAGATTGTTATAAGAAGAACATGATGATGTGTAAAAAAAATTAATGACATCGATACAAAATAAAAAATATATATATATATATATATTATATTCTAAGATACATCCATACTTGATAAAGTAAGTTATGAAAATACTTACTTTAGATCTTAGATCCTCTCTTAATAATATGTATGATATATTTAAATTTAAATGTTTTATTATGAAATAGATAAAAACATCATCATCATCATCATCATCATCCATTTTATTTATATTCCAATCTCAATTGGATATCCTTAATAAAACATCTATTCATTACTCACCTCTTTAAAACCAAGGCTTAATAGTCAAAAATACACTCAACTTTTTGCACAAAATTGATATAAACTCTTAACGTTTTATTACATAGAAATTATTTTATAAACTTTTATTTTACTACAAATAAACCTATAACATTTCAAAATCATACAATTAAGTCTAAATCTATTAAATGAGACTAACTTTCTTTAGTATTGTACATGTGACATGCCGCATGGTAACTAACTAAACTATCTATGTCAACTTCTATGTAAGATGTCCATGTAAATACCATAAATTTTCATGTACTTAGTTTTATAAATGAATAACAATTAATGCCATTGGGATTAAAAATGTGTTTTTTAGATAATGGTTAAGTTAGACTATATTTTTGTAAATATGAGGAACTTAGGAGAAATTTTAAATTAATCTAAGGTATTTGATTTATAAGAATAAATATTTATGAGATGTAAAATAATTTTATAAGTTAAATTTAATATGTGAATATTCCTCTGTATAAGTACTAATAATAGTCTGGTTGTACATTGGAAATAATAGATGGAGTGTTAAATAACTACTTGAAATGCATGAAATACAAAAAAAAAAAAAAAAAGGTGAAAGTCCACTTGATGGGCTTCCTTTGGAAGCCAATCCCGAAATCCCAAATTCTAACACATTACTTTGCAAACAACAGCTAAAAGAAAGAATGAAATGACACATGGACTGGAAAGTCAAAGTAGGGATGGTGGCATGGGAAAAATTGGTGGGAATTTCCAACCACCCTGATTTTTCTCCACCTGCTCTGTCAAATGCAGAGCACTCCCTCCATCAATCCTCATTACTTTCGGCCCCATCATTCGCTTCCCTATTCCCTGCGCAGATCCCTGCAGTGAGAAGAGAGAACCACAGAAGAGATTAAAGCAAGAGCGAAGGAAATAGTAGAACAAGGGAGTGAGAGGAGAGGGAAATCGGTGGAAGAGGAGACCGAAGCTCCTCTGTAACACCATTTTTCTTCAAGCTATCGAGAGAGAGACAGAAAGGCTTCTACTTTCAGCTAAAATCTCTCCCCTGCATAATTCGTGGACTGCTTCTTCATTGCATCATCGATACACTGTCATTACCATGCCCCCACTTGTTTCTATTACTGAGTGCTCCTGGCACTAAATATTCCACTGCTGTGTGTTCCCTGTGCACCAAACCATCATAGTTTCTGTGTCCAAGCTTCCAGCACCGTACCTGTTTACTACTGCATATCATCCCTGCTTTGGTGCATCCCAGCATCTCCAATGTGCTTAGCTGTTGCATTCCCGATTTGGTTTCCTAGACAGCTACTACCTTTCCAGCTTAAGCTTGCCTATACCAAGGTTACATTCTGCGTCTAGCATCACATTGCTGCCATTTGTTTCCTGCATCGTCCGTTCCTCATTATCTTTGGGAGTCCTTGCCACCCGAGTCCTCTTCATCTGTAGTGTTTAACCGTTGTGCCAAGCATGGAAAGTGAGGCCGCCTGGAACAAGGATGGAAGTGAAGACGCTGGAGCAAAGTGGTCCGTGAGGAAGAACACTGGAGACAGGGGAGTCCTCTCTTCTGTAATTGAAGCAAAAAAGATGAGGGAGAGGCTGGCTGTTGGAAGGACCCGAGAGCTGTAACGAGAAGGGGTGTTTTAGGCTCGTTGAGGCATTGCTTTAGTGACAGAATGGAGGAGTACCAAAACTGGAAGCAGAGAGTTTGGCTGCAGGGGGAGCCTCCTTACGTGAATAGGCGACTGGAAAACTAAGACTTGAACGGGAGAAGGTGACAAAGCAGCCAACCGAGAGTGAAGGAAAAAGAGAAGAGAAGAGAGGCGTGAGGTCTCTCGGTGAAGGAGAAGGAAAAGCGTGAACAGTGATTGAAGAAAGAAAGAAAGAAAAAAGAAGGAAAAATGCGGGAAGGAATTCGAGTGAAAAAAAAGAAAGAAAATATATTTATATATAAATATATATATATATATATGTATAAAGGATTATATATATGTATATATATAAATATATAAATAAAAGTATTGAAGATAGAATAGAAGCATAGAGAAAATTAGGAAAACCGAGGAAAAAAGCTCCGGAGAAATAAATCGAACAGAGTGGACCTATTGATCCGTAATGTTGAGGCATTGAGGATTACTAATAGATATCGATGTAAGAAAAATTTCTTGTGCGCTGCTGGAGATAATTATGTGTAATTTCTATGGAAATGTAGATATAAAATTCTAGGCTAAATTTCATAGTTACCGAAATTACATAAAAATACTATGTCGATTTTATAACTCTGAAAATTATAGATTTTTTGCCTAAGTTAAACAGTCTAGCCTTACCATTATAAATCAAATTTGTTTGCAAAGACACTGATATATCGTTAAATATGGTTTTGAATCGAAAATCTCGAATTTAATTCCTATAGATTGTTTACTGAGATTTTAACCGAAAAAGGGCAAGTCAGCCCCTCTTAAATTTCTTTATACACTATACTGAGTTTTGGAACTGTTTTGGTGAAAATAGTTTGCTTATAAATTAGCACTGATAAATGTATTCGAGCGCGTGCTGACTGTGTGTCGCACATCCGACTCAAACTGATTTTAAGACAAAGGTGATGATTTGTCACGACCTCCCATGACTTACCAAAAATCACTACAAATTTTTCTCATTTTACTTACCTTTCCTTTTGTCATAACTCAATACCAAACCATTGGGCTGTGATTCAATATTAGTCACCTCAACCACATTCATTCCATAATATGCATACATGTCAATACAATTATCTATTAACTATAAGTATTATTTTCTTAAAAGCAAACTCATATTCATTAATACAAATATTTTTACATATATATCCTTGATCGTACATTCGTTTACATGATTGTGCTTTTACATTGTTCAGTACAAAATGTTCGAATGTGTATACTTTTAGTAAGATGGATATGCAGCGGATAAAGGAATACCAGTCCTCAGCCGTGTCTAACTACTGTGAACGCTCTGTAGAAAGGAGGAAATAGAAAGGGGGTGAGCTCACAGCTCAGTAAGGAAATAAGACAAGCAAGTAGATAACTACACTATCTACAATATACAATGCTCATGCTTGAAATCATTTCATTTTCGATACGCAT
The DNA here is from genome assembly GCA_033439115.1 of Firmiana major. Taxonomy (NCBI): domain Eukaryota; kingdom Viridiplantae; phylum Streptophyta; class Magnoliopsida; order Malvales; family Malvaceae; genus Firmiana; species Firmiana major. The sequence goes on from CM065905.1 coordinate 62,337,224, forward strand.
CTAAAACATGTGTCTTTCTTGAAATATTTATGCAATATATATATAGATACAAATCATCAGTATGAACTGAAAACGTGCTGGTTTAATAATCTCAGTAGTTTATGCAAAACATTGCATTTCTCATGTAATTAATATAAATCACATTTTATCATGCCATTTCAATTAAAACAAAACAATATGGCATATCGTCATGTTAAAAACATAGAAATCTGGGCCTCACCCATCCCTCGGGTTACCCTTTCACACACAAGGTCACATGTCAAGGCTCAACCCATCCCTCGGGTCTACCCAATTATAAAAACTCATGTGACAATTCAAACAAGAAATATCAATGAGGTGAGATAGGCGACTACATGTTCCGAGATTATGATCATAACTCATTTTTCGTGATCCCAGGCTACACAGTACTCAATGTGCGAGGTCTCACCTTTGCTGTAACGGGAGGTGGGTAAAATCCTCAACCGTCAGCTCACAACTCAATAACATCATGTACTCACGGTACATCGTACTCCATGTAATATACACGGTACAAAGTACTCCATGGATCCAATCCTCATAGTCGGGGTGCCTGCCATAGGTCTTAACCCTCATACCATGGATAATAGTTTCGATAGCCCTCGTCCATATCTCAAAAATTGGCACGTGTGAGCATATAATCGGTGCAACACACAGTCTGCACAGGCTCCCAGCACGGTTGTTTTATGCTATCTCTTTCAAAACTAGTACGTGCGAGTAAACTCCTAACACGAACTCATGCACAAGTCATATAAATCTAGTGCGAGCAATGCTCCCAGCACTATGTCATGTAAAATTGAGTATGAGCAATGCTCTAATACTCTATCATGCATCAATCAATAAAACTGAGTACGAGCAACAATCCAGTACTCTATCATGCATAAATCGCATTAAAATCAAGTACGAGAAATACTCAAGTACTATGTGATGCATATCTCATAAAATCTAGTGTGAGTATTACTTTAGCACTAATGGTTTTCACACAAATCGATAGATGACTTATTTCAATTGAATTTCACTCAATTAAATCAAATCGACACTAAAATGTGATGTTTTCGCATATAACATGAAAACATTAGCCAATCTATCCATGCAACTATCAACATTAGTTACAAACATGCTTCTTAAGCTTTTTACCCATATTTGGGTAAAACCACAATTTTACCCTATCGGTTCCTATTGAACTTTTCTATACTCGAAATTTCATATACAATATAAATAATTAAAATTATATTCGAAATATGTGTAGCTACCTCTAGCTACTCACAAAATTCCCTTACCTCGGATCACGTCGCATGACCTCACTTCCTCGGCGCTGCTAAACCTCGCAGTCCGATCAGTTTCCAATATCACTCTGAAGCTGTAGATAACTATTCACATCAGTATACCTAAATATACTTAGTTTTAACTTGCATGAATCTCTATCAATGCATTTAGCCCTTTTTACTCTCATTTAGTTTTATTACAACTCATTGGACTTTACTCTTTCTTAAGTCCATTTCTAATACATGTATTTCACCAAACTATCTTTCAATCATATATACATGCTTAATAACTTCACTACATGCTTCAATCATCATTGAATCCATGCCTACACCATTTTCTCTCATTTTCTCACATTCAAGCCAAAAATCTAGGTCATGGAGATTTTACATGTTCAAGGTGTTTTCAGCAACTCAAACATACACCAATCAACTCACCAAGACACCTATATTAACATATATGAAGTTGGTGTATTGAATCTTACCTAGCTTGAATTTTCCTCTTTTTGTCAAATTGGGGAAAATTCACCTTGCTCCTTCAATCCAAGGTTTCAACTTCTAGTTTTCAACTATATTGTTCTCCTCCTTACAAGGAACAACTTTGCTAAAGTACATCTCACTCAAAACTAATTGAAATGGATGATTTTTGGAGTAAGAAAGGTTAAGTTTACTTTGGTTAAATGAAGGATTTGTTGTTCTCGGGGAAATGAAGGTGCATGAGTCTAGTATATATAGAATTGCTCTTGAAGATCGATCTGCTAACCATGAGAGATCTATATGCCATGTGTTTATCTCTTCAGAATTCGATTCTAAGAAGATGAGATCGATCTATTCCTTACTATGAGATCGATTTGCTCTGTGTCATTACTCTTCCAGAATTCGACATTGAAAAGGTGAGATCGATCTGTGCTTGTCCTCAAGCAAACATGTACTAGAAACAAAACAATTAAAGACTCTCAACCATACTCAGCTCACATACTTGTCATACTAAATTGGGATTTTTCTTAAGAATTCACAAGGTTCTCAGCTTAAGATAAATTTCAGATTTATATTGTTCAAGTCAATCAAAGCAAACCAATCCCCCTTCACTCTTCACTTTCCACTTATGTGTGTGTGTACAATCATTTATTCAAATTTATGCACTTAAATGTTAATGCGAAACCTAAATGGAAATTAAACACAAGACTTCATATGCTTGAATTAACTACTACTCTCCACTAATAAAGACTCATGCATAACCAAGAATCAAAAGGACTTTTCAAAGGTTGTAATGTAAGGCTCGGGTTTTAGGTGGGATAAAGGATATAATATGAAATTTAATCCACCTAAAGCACTGTAATCACCTTTGGATTTAATTTGTTTTGAGCTCATGAATTACTACCCAACCTTACTCATTCTCGAGTTTTTTTTTTTAAATATGTCACACTCCAGAATTTTATTTTCCACTACTTGAAACTACATATGACACTAGATTTTCAGCAAGACCCGAGAACAAACCCTTGTTTGTAACATTCAAGTTCTCAAACCAATAATTTACAAACCACCTTGTTTTCTTTTGAGCTCCTCTCTTAATCCAAAAATTTTGATTGATAGTGCTTTAAGTAAGGGACCAAAAGAATAGGATAATCAAACAATTAGGCTATGGCTTGTAATATGGTTATATAACAACAAAATGGAAAAATTTGGCTCAAAGGGTTTTCCAAGGGATTAATATAATTGGGTAGGCTTGAAAGGCTCAATCTCAAAACAAAAAATTTACCTAGATCATTTTCTTAATCATGCATGGTCTATCAATTTCGCCTCAAGTAATAACTAATCAAGTTCTAGAGTCTTTTTAGTTTCACATATCAACACAGTAAGTGCATAAACTGAATATGATTGGTGCATAGTTTGAGTGAAAAGATTCAAGTGAAGCTTTCTATCCACATTCCAATACTCAAACAATAAAAATCATCCATTTAAACAAAATTTGATCAATTCCTTGCAAAATCCATCTTTGGCCACAATCTAGAAAACTAATCTATGAACTGAGTATAATTGCACACTAACAATAAAAAGAAACACATAAAAAGAAATTGAAACAGGCACATAAAACATAACAAAACATGAAAAACAAAGCATGAAAAACATAACAGCATGCATGAAAAACATAGCAGCATGACACAGAGCACAACAGAGCACAGCCAATAACTCCCCCAAACTTAAGATTTTCATTGTCCTCAATGAATTGGAAAAAGTAGTAAAGAGGACTTCCCTGGGGTAGTCTTAACTGTCTAAATCCTCCTCTGAGCCATCTTCAGCATCAGCTTCCTCCTGGGCATCTTCTTCCATGTCATCATCAACAGAAGGACACCATTGTGGCGGCATGGGGAATATCACCTCTCCTGGACGACCCTTCATATTTATGGTAGGAGGTAACATATGCACAAAAAGTCTGATAGTCTCGGTCATTATTGCGCATCTGCATCCGCAACTCCTTAATCTCGTTTAGCACAGCTGCAATGGAGTCGAAAGTGGTGGAAGGTGCAACAGATGGACCAGCAGAAGTTTGTGGTGCGGCAGTAGGAGGAGTAACTTCTCTCTGAGTTAGAGGTACTCGAGGATTTCTGAAAGTGATTGCAGATTTCCTAGCCAGTCGTGGTTCAAGCTCAGTCTAATATACGCCATATTTCTTGCAAAGTCCACAAACCAATGAGGGGTGAGGTAATCCCCTTCTATTTTCCCTGCGTATAAATTCTTGCGTGGACCTAAAGATAATGGCTCCAAAATCAACAATCTTACCAGTCAGAATACAGTAAAGGAGACCATCTCTATCGACATCAACACTGCTTTTATGAGTTGTAGGCATTATTCGAGAGCAAATGAAATCATACCATTCGTGCAGACCATATTGAAGTCGATTGGAAGGGAATGCCATAGATTCAGTCTCTAGCCTCTTCTGCCAATGGGTGTGAAGTACTGTAAGTTCGTTAATAACCCAGTACAGCTCATCAGCATCAGTGTGGAGAGCTGCAACATAACGGTGATATTCATCCTGCACCCTTGCGGAAGGTCCAGGTACAGATTAATGGCGTTGGCATTGTAAGGAACAAGAATACCCCTGACTTCAGATATCAAATGGGTACTCTCCATTGCATTGGCATAAAATTCTCGGACTACATCAAGAATGGCATCTTCAGGTTGTCCTGCTAATTTAAGCAACCCGAAATCTCTCAAAAACTCATGATACATGTCCCAACCATCAATATCAGGCCAAAAACTCCTTTCGATAATCATATTTTTGCCCATAATTTTCTTGAAATTTTTTACGGCTTGGCTGTTAACAAATCTAGAGGAATCATAAGTAGTTATGACTGGCTCTTCCCTCTGGGGAGATGGGACTGTACTTTCAGTCGCTGGACTTGAACTCTCCAAGTTTCGTTTTGCTCGAGTTTTGGGTGCCATTGCCAATGGAAGTTTAATGTTGACAAGAATAATGTTCAGCTGGCCCCAATCAGACAAGCACACAAACTAATCCCAAAAATTTACGTCACAACCAGAATTTCTTAAACAACAATCGACCAAGCCGAGAAGAGCTTCAAAATCTAAGTTGCAGAAACCAAAAGGAAATCCACTGAAAATCGAAAACGATCAAAGAAAGCAGTATAATACCTGGAATGAAAATCACGTAAGCTCAAGTTAGACCACTCTGTGTCTTTATCACAATCGGATAATAAAATGCTTTCTGCTTCCCCCGAGGGTTTCGGGACCACCAAGATTTCGAATCCACAAAAATGTTGTTGGCGAAGCTACCAAATCAGCAGAAAACAACAGGATCGAAAGAAAGAAGAATAATGGGTGTGGGGTAATCGGTGTACTTCCAAGGGAACAAGGGAAACTTGCAGGATTAGAAAAAGAGAGTCTGAGTAAGAAAAAAATTTTGGTCGCCTTTTTCAAATAAATTTGGTAGGGTTATTTGGCTTTACCGAATAGTGAGTGGGCTTCCGTCTTCCAATAAGACACGGACATGTGGATCCCATTCACCTCACTATTATAAACATTTGTTTCTTAATTTGACAGAATTTCTTCTCTCCCTCTTGCTGACTTTCTTTTCCTATGCAAACACTATTCGGCCATCACTTCTTCAATTGAAGAATTTAGTCTCCCAGCTTAGTTACTAGTCACATCTCTCTTCATTTTCTTTCTTGGAAATCATTTTCGTTTCTTTGCTGTTCTGTTGGTCTACATTAAAGCTACTAAGACTTTGCAAAATTTTTCTTATTCTTTCACCTGATCACGCACTCATGCATTCTTGCTGGCAAGATCATGATAATTATTCTTCCAAACTGTGCTCTTCTGATATGCCTGAAAAATAAAAGTAAAATTCAAACTAATAAAAAGAAAAACAAACTACTAAAATCAAAGAAAATAAAACGAGATGAAAAACTAAGAATCTAAAAAAAAAAAAAATCAATTCGGTTGCCTCCCAAAAACGCTGAATTTCAAGTCTCCAGCCAGATTGCTTCCAGTCTCCTTAATTTGGTTCACCAAGGGGAATGCTATCTAATTTATGCACTCCCTCTCCATAATAATGCTTTATACACTGCCCATTGACCTTGAACAAGCTTCCATCTGATTTTTTCAATTCAATTGCTCCATATGGGAAAACTTGGTTTATTTCAAACGGTCCTGACCACCTTGACTTCAATTTGCCAGGAAATAATTTAAGCCTCAAATTATACAATAAGACTTGCTGTCCAGGACTGAATTCTCTTCTTATTATCATCTTGTCATGCCATCTTTTAGTCCTGTCCTTGTAAATTCTTGCATTGTTATAGGACTCATTTCTCAACTCATCAAGCTCATTCAATTGGAGTGACCGATTTTCTCCAGCCTTGTTATAGTCAAAATTTAGCTTCTTAATGGCCCAATAAGCTCGGTGCTCAAGCTCTACAGGTAGATGACATGCCTTACCAAATGCCAGCCTATAGGGAGACATTCCAATTGGAGTCTTATAGGCTATCCTGTATGCCCAAAGTGCGTCATCTAACTTGTTAGCCCAGTCTTTTCTATTCAGGTGGACAGTCTTCTCCAATATCAACTTCACTTCTCGATTTGAAATTTCAGCTTAGATTGTGAGGACCTGGCCCCGGAGCACGCCAGACCCCTCTGGGCCCCGCTCCCACTGCTAACCAGTCCTACAAATCCACAGATTGTCCTCTTTGGGCCCACTGACCCTCAAGGTTTTGCTCCACTGAGAAATTCCCAGGAGACGCGTCCTCAGAGGTTCGAACCCAAGACCTTAAAGTCTTTGTTCTTACACACATGTGTGTAAGAACAAAGACTTTAAGGTCTTGGGTTCGAACCTCTGAGGACGCGTCTCCTGGGAATTTCTCAGTGGAGCAAAACCTTGAGGGTCAGTGGGCCCAAAGAGGACAATCTGTGGATTTGTAGGACTGGTTAGCAGTGGGAGCGGGGCCCAGAGGGGTCTGGCGTGCTCCGGGGCCAGGTGCGGATGATAACCGAGAGCTACTTTATGTCGAATTCTATATTTTGACATCAAACCATTGAAGATTTTGTTACAGAAATGAGTGCCTTCATCACTCAAAATGGTTCTTGGGGTACCGAATCTTGTCAATATATTCTTGTGCAGAAATCGAATTACCACTTTTGCATCATTTACTGGTGTTGCTATTACCTCAACTCATTTAGAGACATAATCAACAGTAAGGAGAATGTACAGCTTCCCAAAAGATGGAGGAAACGGTCCCATAAAATCTATACCCCATACATCAAAGATTTCCACTTCTAAAATATTTGTCAAAGGTAATTCATGCCTTCTTGAGATGTTTCCAACCCTTTGCATCTGTCACACGTTTTTACAAATATGTAACTATCTTTAAACATACTAGGCCAATAGAAACCTGATTGCAACACCTTTGCTGCTGTACGTTTTGCACCAAAATGTCCTCCATATGCTGCAGCATGGCAGTGGCGCAGAATCTCCTGAGCTTCATCTTCCGACACACATCGTCTTATAATCTGGTTTGGACACTTCTTAAACAGCAGAGGATCATCCCAAAAATACGAGTTGACATCATGAAAGAATTTCTTCCTCTGTTGGTACGTTAAACCACTTGGCATTAGTCCTCCTACTAAGTAATTCACTATGTCTGCGAACCAAGGTAGATTTTCATTAATCTTCATAATTGTCTCATCTGGAAATTTCTCTTGAATAGGCTGTTCTTGCTGAATTTTAGATTGCTCCAATCTAGATAAATGATCAGCTATAACATTATCAGATCCTTTTTTATCCCTGATTTCAAAATCAAATTCTTGCAAAAGCAGGATCCATCTAATAAGTCTGGGTTTGGCGTCCTTTTTTGCAAATAGATAACGAATAGCTGCATGATCTGTATAGACAATGACCTTGCTTCCAATTAGATATGGTTTGAACTTGTCAAATGCATGTACAACTGTAAGCATCTCCTTCTCTGTTGTAGTGTAATTTTTCTGAGCATCATCTAAGGTCCTACTTGAATAATAAATAGCCTGAAAAATCTTATCTCTTTTTTATCCAAGGATAGCTCCAATTGCAAAATCACTCGCGTCGCACATCAGTACAAATGGTTCTGTCCAATCTGGTGTGATCATAATAGGTGCAGAAATAAGCTTCTTCTTGATCTTTTCAAATGCCTGCAAGCAAAAATCATCAAAGATAAAGTCAGCATCTTTTTCCAATAAGTAACATAAAGGTTTTGAGATTTTTGAAAAGTCCCTGATAAATCTACGATAGAAGCATGCATGTCCCAAAAAGCTCCTCACGGCTTTAAATGATTTTGGAGGAGGAAGCTTTTCAATAGCAGCGATTTTAGCTCTATCCACTTCAATGCCGTGAGCTGAAATTTTGTGTCCAAGGACGATCCCTTCTTGCACCATAAAATGACACTTCTCCCAATTTAAGACAAGATTCGTGTCACGACCCAAACTACCCAAAAATCAGAGTTAATTTTTCGCGTTTTATTATTTACTTAAATTCTTACCTGTCCTCGAATCGTGACCAACACTCCACTAATAATTGGGCTGTGCGTCAATGCCAGTCCCACCATTCAATTATCATCTAACTTATTTCTTCTCCAGTCGTTTATAATTGTTTACAATATTTATACATCCCCTAAAGTTACTTACAAACATGTTACTGTGCTATGCTTATGTAGATACAATATGTACAAGTGTATATACCTTATGTTGATGGGCAGCAGCGGATATCCGGAATGCAGTACTGAGTCGTCGCAACTTCAACTGGAGATTATCTGTGGGAGAAAATGAAAGGGGTGAGCACATCAAGCTCAGTAAGGCAATCCTACGAACAAGTAGGTAACCATACTACCTACATGAACGTGATGCCGTGCATAAACCACCCTTTCTCCACACATTTTAAAACAAATGAGGTGAATTATGATGCTATGTAAATCGAGTTTGCACGAAAAATTCAACATGCAATTCATTTAAATCATTTCTTTCTCATTTAAAAATTTCACAATAAAGTCAGGACTCGACCCCTCCTTCGGGTGACCCTGACTCACACAAAACCATGAAAACGGTTTACATCACACGTGGGTTTGAAAAACATGGAAATACCATCATGCAAATTTAATTTAAAAAAAAACCCAGTTTAAATCATCGAAATCGTCGACATGAGAGACGAGGCAATATCTGTATAATGGCAATAACCAGGACTGGCCAATGTGTCCTCGTGAGTCCCTCTAGCTTCACGGATCCCAGTGTGCGAGGTCTCACCCTGATCGGGAACCGCCCGAGAGGTGGGTCAATCCAACCCGTCAGTCTTATCCGATCTCGCGCATCCGAAGATGCCGTATCCGAAGATACCCCGTATCACAAAGATACCGTATCACAAAGATACTACACGGTACATCGTACTCCATGCTACTTGCACGGTACATCGTACTCCGTGGACCCACAGCCTTATCCCTCGTTCAGGCTCATCAGCTGGATCTCCAACCCTTATCCCTCGTTTGGGCTCATCAGGTGGATCTCTAACCCTTATCCCTCGTTCGGGCTCATCAGGTTGTTTCAACATGCCATGTCTCAAAACGCACGTGCGAGCCTATTTAATCGGTGACACACAGTCAACCCGATGCTCCAAGCACGGCTTATCGTATGATCTCTGAAAAGTAGTGCGAGCGGTGCTCTAACACTGTCAGTAAATCAAATAAAGCTAGTGCGAGCTAAGCTCAAGCACTCTGTCACGAAAATCGTGTATAAAATATGGTGCGAGTTAGACTCCAGCACCCTGTCATGAAAATCATGTAAAATCTGGTGCGAGTTAGACTCTAGCACCGTGTCACGAAAAAGCATATAAAATCTGGTGCGAGTTATACTCTAGCACCTATGCGTGTAAAACTCTAGTGCGAGCTCTCGCTCCAGCACTAGTGCATGCATCACACAAATCAAACATCGTGCGAGCTGAGCTCCAGCACGTCACATGTAAATAAAAACACGTAGGCGGCTCAGTTATCTCCAAACAATTTTTACAGAAATCACATCGTTTAAGATATGCAATGCTATGCATTTTTCTTTAAAAGTGAGCCAGCCTACTCATGCATGATGTTGAAATACCTCCAGAATGAGCAGGAACCTTTTGTTCTTGCTCCTCCCAATTTTTCCTAAATTTTTAGATTTTACCCTTAACAAGGGTATTTTAGTAATTTTGCCCATACGGGGCACTAAAATTATTCTTCGACCTCTAGACCCTCCAGATAAATTTTAAAGACTGCATATGAATTTAAAATTTTGTAGAGTTTACCTCTAGAAGTCCGTAGAATTCCCTTACCTTATTTTCCTGTCGAGTCTGACCTTTTCTTTTCCATTGTCGTCTCGTCGCGCAGTCCGATATGCTCCCAATCAAATGCCCGGAACTGCGTATTAATATTTCTTAGGTCAGATATTATACAATTTAATTGTATTTAATATTTTTTGGGCTTAATTTAAATCATTGGGCCCAATTACCCCTATTGGGCCCGATTGCACCTTAATGGGCCTTAATCGGCCTTAAGCCCATTTCCCACTTAATTTTCACTTTATCGAGGCCTATTGGGCTCATTGGGCCCACCAATAATTTATTGGGCCTCGTTCTAGCTCTTGAATAACTAAATCGATTATTTACGACAATTTATCTAAATTTCCATAATTTAATTCAATTTATGCGAAAATTAAATCAATATCACGCATAACGAGGTAATTATCGTAAATAAGGGTCACTTACCCGAGATTCCATGCTAGTACGAAATTCGAGGCTGTCTCGAGCCTTCGGTGGATGCCAATCGTCGAGCTATACAATTTCATAATTTTTCTGGGTAAGTTTCCAGTCGAAAATTAATTAAATTAAATACTCCGAAACTTAAATCGGGTCAATTCGACTGCTCACTGACTTACCCGAAGCTCGATTGCATCACTGAAATTTTCCCCAACTTTTTCTCTTTTTCTTTTTCCCTTTTTTCTTCTTTTTTTTTCCTCTCTTTTTGGCTAAACCGGTTCAGTCCGGTTCGGACCGGTTCAGACCGCCGATTCACTCCGGTTTGGCCGGTTCATCACCTTGCCGGCCGGTTCTCCGTCGGCTTCCACCTCCAGTAGCTCTGCAAGGTCGTCCGCATCTCGATTCTGCCCTCGGTTTGGGTCAAGCTCGCCGAAACGCCGCCGGTCCGGCTGTTCTCCCTCTGCCGTCGGACCCATTTCCTTTCCTCCGTCGTTTTCGGCGTTTGCCGGCAGTTTCGCCGGTCGGGGCTACCACCAATCGACTCACCGGTGCCTGGGGAAGCTTCGGTGGTGGTCGATCGGGCCTGAATCGGCGCCGATCACCGGAAATCTCTCTCTCCCCTCGGTCTCGATTTTTCGCCGTTTTGCTCGCCGGTGGTCGCCATTCGGGTCTCCAAGGGGTCGGTGATGGGTCGGGCTGCGTCTGGCTTACCTTCGCCAGCCTCGCCTGGTCGCCTGGCCGCCGGCAGGGGCTCGGCCTCTGCTTCCGTTTTCCGTTTCGCGTTTTTCGCGTTTTTCGCGATTTTCCAGTTTTTTTTTTAATTCTTTAATTTATTTTATTTATTATTTATTTTTATTATTTATTTATTTTTAATTATTACACTATTCATTAAAATATATTAAAATACCCAAAATATCTCTCCAAAAATTATTATTAAATTCTAAATTTATTTATTTATTTTATTTAATTTTATTTATTATATTTTAACCTTTTTTTGGGTATAATTTCTCCGTATTTTCGGGATATTGTCCCGAATGACTTTTCGGTATATTTTTCGATTATTTTCGGGATTATTTTTCCGAACTAAAAATCTCGATTAATTTCAATAAATTAATATCTTGATCAATTTAACCCAAAATAAATTTATTTCACCTTTATTGACCAAGATTTCTCAAATCCATATTTTTAATTAAATTTCCTTATCGAAATTATACCGACCTTCGATCTTTTGACCATTTTGTCCTTACACGTGTTCGGGATTAATTTAACCTGACTTCCCTTCACGAATACTCATTCATTTTATGATTTTAATTAAATTCGGGTCTTACAATTCGTCTCTTCACATCTTTGCAAAACAAGTGCCAAATTAGATAAACATTGGTCAAAAGTCCTACCAAATACCGAGAAGTCATCCATGAAGACTTCCATTATCTCTTTAACCATGTCAGCGAAAATTAACATCATGCATCTCTGGAAGGTTGCTAGGGCGTTACACAACCCGAAAGACATCCTTCTATATGCGAAAGTTCCATATGGGCAAGTAAATGTTGTTTTCTCTTGATCTTCTGGGGCTATTGCAATCTGGTTATAGCCCGAGTAGCCATCTAAAAAGCAATAATAACTGTGTCCGGCTAGTCTGTCTAGCATTTGGTCGATGAAAGGAAGCGGGAAGTGGTCTTTCCTAGTAGCTTTGTTCAGTTTCCTATAATCGATGCAAACTCTCCATCCCGTTACAGTTCTGGTGGATATGATTTCATCGTTTGTATCACGAACTACTGTCATTCCACCCTTCTTAGGTACCACCTGCACAGGACTCACCCAAGAACTATCAGATATAGCATATATAATACCAACATTTAATAATTTTAAGATCTCAGCTCTAACAACTTCTTTCATTGCTGGATTTAGTCTTCTTTGTGGTTCAATAGAGGGTTTCTGATTTTCCTCTAATCGAATTTTGTGCATCACAACAGAGGGACTAATTCCTTTGATGTCAGCAATAGACCATCCAATTGTCGGTTTGTGCTCTCTTAAAATTCTAAGCAACTTGTCTTCCTCTGCAACTGATAAAAATGATGAAATAATTACAGGAAAAGTACTATTATCACCTAAAAAGGCATACCTCAAATGGCTTGATAATTCTTTCAATTCAGTTTTGCCTTCTAGTTTTTCACTTACCAGCCATTGAGCCATAGGATCGGTTGGTGCTGCCTTTGTTTCAACTTCTCTTACACAACTCTGCACTACTTCAATCAACTTACATGCTTCTGGCTCATCAGCAAATTTCATCGCCTTATAGATGTTGAACATAACTGATTCATCATTCATCCTCAGGGTTAATTGTCCTCTCTGAACATCGATTAGTGCTCTCCCAGTGGCAAGGAATGGTCTCCCAAGTATAAGTGGAATTTCTCTGTCCTCTTCATAATCTAAGACTACAAAATCGACAGGAAAAATTAACTTATCAACCTTAACAAGTACATCTTCTATTATACCTCTGGGATAAGTAATCGATCTATCCGCTAGTTGCAGTGTTATGGTAGTCGGCTTTACCTCTCCAAGACCTAGGCTCCTGAAAATAGATAAAGGCATTAAATTTATGCTAGCACCTAAATCACACAATGCCTTACCCACTTTCGATCCTCCAATCTCGCATGAAATAGTAAAACTTCCAGGGTCTTTTAATTTTTGAGGTAACTTCTGCTGCAAAATTGCACTGCATTCTTCTGTCAAGTTGATAGTTTCATAATCTTCAAGTTTTCGTTTCTTTGACAGCACTTCTTTCATGAACTTTGCATAATGTGGCATCTGCTGCAGAGCATTAACTAACAGAATGTTAATATGTAATTTCTTAAATATATCAAGAAATTTCTTAAACTCAGATTCAATCTTTCTTTTGTATAAAGCTTGAGGATAAGGAATAGATGGTTTTAACAAAGGAGGATTATCAGGAAAAAGTTTACTAAAGGGTATAGAATTAACTCCCTGTTTTACTGTTTCTGATTCTACATCCTTTGTCATAACAGATTCAGTCTGTTTCTTCTGCACCTCAGTTATTAGTGCAGTTCCTTCTTTCTCTGCTACCTTCGGTGGCTCATATGTGTTCTCACTTCTCAAAGATATAGCATTGCAGTGTTCCTTCGGATTGAGCACTGTGTCACTTGGAAACTTACCTCTTTCATTTAAAGAACTGACAGCTGCAGCTAGCTGTCCCAAAGTGGTCTCAACAGACTTCATCTGTGCACCAAGACTGGTATTCATCTCTGACATTTTAGCTTCCACGTTCTCTAATCGCGCATCAGTTTTACTAAATCTTGTTCTAGTTTCAACCATGAACTCCTCAAATTCGTTCCTTTTAACTCCACCATAACCTTGGGAATTCCCTTGGTTATTGAATCCTGTATTGCTGTTACTTGCTGCTGGTGGGTTTAGAACATTTTTAGAGTTACCATAAGATAGGTTCTCATTGTTTCTGAATCCTGGCTGGTAGTAGTTAGGAACACGATTTCCTTGAAAACCAAAGTTACGATTATTAACATAATTCACCTGCTCCAAATCTGTCCCCATCAGGTTAAGATTTATGCTGTCATGATGAATCATAGCCTGCGGCCCTTGCATACCCATTAAAAAAATTTGTGTTGAAATCTGCTCAAGTCTTGCTAGGATGGCTGTCTGAGTATCTAACTCATGCATACCTACTACTCTTCTGACATTAGCTCTTTCACCTGGCAATTGGCTGCTGTTTATAGCCATCTCTTCAATTAACTGCATAGCTTGATCAGGTGTCTTGGACCATAGTGAATCTCCTGCTAAAGCATCCACAGTAGCTCGTGTCTGCGGAGTCATGCCTTTGTAGAAAACTTGTATCTGGTTTCCTTCATCATATCCATGCTGAGGGCATCTACGCAATAACTCTTTAAATCGCTCTCATGCCTCATGTAATGGTTCTTGATCCAACTGTGTGAACTGGGTAATTTCTAATCTCATCTGCATTGTCTTTCCTGGTGGGAAGTTTTTTGCTAAGAATTTTTGTGCCATCACTGCCCATGTCGAAATGCTTCCTGCTGGTAAATTTTGATACTAGCTCAAGGCTTTATCCCGAAGAGAAAATGGAAATAATCTCAGTCGAATAGCATCATCAGGGGCTCCATTAATCTTAATGGTGCTGTAAATCTGCAGAAAACTTGTCAAATGTGTGTTAGGATCCTCTAAGGCCGAACCTCCAAATTGATTTTACATAATCATATTGATCAATGCCGGCTTTAACTCAAAGTTATTACAGTTTACAGGAATCTCTCTTATAGCAGCAAAATTCTGATTCACAACTGGGGTAAAGTAATCGCGTATAGCTCGCTGCTGCTGATTTTCATCTGCCATGATTAAATTTCCATCATTCTCTTCAAATCTGTTCTATTGAATTTGCCTAATGGTTCTCTCAATCTCTGGATCTAACTCTTCTTTTATATCTGTATTTCCACTTCTGCGGGTTTTTACCATTCACCTAAAATAAAAATTTGTAGATAGTAAATTAAAACAAAAATAAAAATCTAAACTAAAGTAAAGGCTATTGGGAAACAGTGTTAACGAAAAACGAAACAACAATTCCCCAGCAACGGCGCCAGAAAACTTGTCGTGCTCCAATGAAACACTACTGCAAGTGCACATGTCAGTTTTCGAGTATAGAGTAAATATAAGTATCGTCCCACAGGGAATTGTGCTTATTGCAAATCACTGTAATCAACAACCTTGAACTTTATTTAGAAAAAGTAATTTATATTGGTTAAGATCCTAATTTCTATTTTAACTATTAATTACGGAACAAATTACTTAAAACAAATCATAATTATTACGAATGAAAATATCAATGGCAAACTATTCCTAGAACTCGATTTCACCTAACTAGGGTTCATACAATTCCTTTGATCAATTGTTCTTTTGACTTCAATTTGTTTATAGCCGAAACTATTTCCTGTTTGTCTCTCCCGAGTTTTAAACAGTTATACCCAAATTACCTAATCCTAACCTCCCGATTCAGAATTAAATAATAGAGTTCATTAAGCAATGGTAATCCGTTTCTCTATGGCTCATAAGAATTGTCAACCTTCCGATTCAACAATGTCCTATGTTAATCTACCCTTGTGCATATAAATAATCCCCTCTCCCGAGTGCCGGATTCCTATACTAATTCATCCAATTGGTGGCCAATCAACTAGAGCATTAAGAACAAGTAGATTAAATAAACATAATTGAGATCATCCAAACAATATCACAAAATAATTGCAATCTGCCCAAAGTTGGCTACATCGATTTTGGGAAAAAGAAATTTAGTTCCTAAACATCATGATAAACATCCAATAATTCCAAATCATCATCCCTTGAATAAACATTGATTGAAAAAGATGTAAAAGATGGAGTTTCTATGGAGCTAAATCAATCCTGAAGCCTTCTGCAGCAGCCTCCTTCGATATTTTGATAAAAAGACAATTTATAGGGTTCCCAGGCACTAAAACGCGGAATGCCACGTGGAAAAACGGTGTTGCCATAATCAGACTGCTATGCTGCGACAATGGTATTGATTCCCCAGATCTGCTCTGCATTGTCCAGTTTCTTCTTATTGCTGCAGCATAAGTCACGATCAGCATCCTGCAATTTCACTTCTTCACAGAATCATCAGAATCAGCTCCAAAAGCTTTAACTTCTCCATATTGTTCTTTTTCCTGCACAAATGCACAAAACACATAAAACATACCTAATATAGCAAAGAACAAATCAAATAACTAAGTAAAAAGGGTTCTAAACATATATAAATTTCAGTGCTAACAATCTGCTCCTTAGTATGAGATCGATCTGCTTCAACCAGAACCTTATAGAGATCGATCTAGCATTGGCAGAAACTTATTGAGATCGATATGCTTTGAATGAGGGATCAATCTCCCCCTTGCAGAATGTCTAGCCTTGCATTTTCAAGTCATAAGATCGATCTCCCCTTGCTTATGAGATCGATATGCCCTTCATCTGCAGCAGTTCTACTGTAATTTTTCTCAAAAAATCATTGTTATATTCATATCCATTTACTTCACTACCCGTTTTGCATTTCATACACATTTGGAACTTAAAAACATTCATTCCTTATGATTTATATCAAATGTGACTTGTCCGTACATCACGAAATCATAAAGAGTACACATATTATTTTACAGGTCTTACATGATTAGTCATGCTACATTATTACTGTTACTAAACTGTTACTGTTACCATGGTCCACAGAGTATGATGTACTGTGCAACATGCATGTGAGTACGATGTACTGTACTATAAGTCGTTTGGGTAGCTGACCACTCCTACGACGATTGACATCCTGGCACACCTGATCAGTGATGCCCAGAGTCTCCAACATTGGCCAATTGTCATATTGATTACTGTTTATAGCATGTTCTGTCTTGTCTCGTTTATTTGATTTACTGAATTGACCCTATGAACTGTTATATCGTATGAGACTGTATTATTTTACTGTATAAAGAGACTGTGGGGATCACCTCTTAAATCCTGAAGGAACAAAGCGCCACACAGTCGTCATTATAAAACATTGTATAAAGTTTAAAAATCATGCATTTAATTGCAGTAAAATGTTTATCTATCGATATTGATACCATAATTGATTTTTTATTCTGAATTTTACTGAACTTCTAACAACTCCTTGGATTTTTATGAATAGTTTATTTTGCAGATATATGTAGATAGTGTAGTTATCTACTTACCACATTATTTTTTTTTACTGAACACGTTAAGCTCACCCCTTACTTTCCTTCACAGAGCCTCGTCAGTAGCTGGGACCGTTTATATATGTGGAATTCTTTTGCACAGCCATACGTCATCGAAGCATTCTTCCACATTAAAGGTATACACAGTACAAACATTTATTTTGTATCTAAATTTTGTAAGTACAGTAATGTATATGAAAATTTGTCTGGGGAATGTGAAAATGAAAATTTTGTAAAAGAACTATTGTGCTAATTTATTTGGAAAGCAGTTCTGTTGGTATTTAATTAAATTGGTTACCATAAAAACATAGGCATAAAAACGAATTCACTGTATTGATCCAGCATCGACTCGTAGCTCAACCATATTGTACTGTAAAATGGGTAGTTACAGTCTAAATGATAGTTAGTATCATTTAACAAATCTAGACTTAATTGCATGATTTTGAAAGATCAATGGTTTATTTACAATAAAATGAAAGTTTATGGACCGATTTTCACACAATAAAATGTTGATGCTTACATCCATTTTACGCAAAAAGTTGAAAGTATATTTGACTATTAAACCTAAAACCAATTACCCACTATATCTCATTTCAATTGTAAGACAAGCTCAATTTTTTTTTTAATTCATAAATAATAACTTATAATTTAGATATATCATTTTTAAACAGATTTGTTAACAATCTAAATAGATTTTTTTAATAATCTAAGTAATTATCTTTTTTTAAGTATCATTTCTAAAAACAATATAAATATATTACATTTTTTAATTTAAAAAATAAAATAAAATTTAAGTACATATTTTTAAATTAATTTTTAATATAATCAAATTATCTTTTTAATCACTTCTCCACTTGCTTCATATGTTTCAATACAGTATCAATTTAAAACACTTTAGCCATTATAATCCCCGTTAGTAGGGGTTAGAACATCACTGACTATTATTATGCTCGTCAACGGGGTTGAAACAACACTGACTATTACCTATCAGTAGGGCCCAATACATCACTAATTATTATTGCCCGTCAGTAGGGCCCGCAACATCACTAACTATAGCCTATCAATAGGGCTTGATACATCATTGACTATAGCCCGTCAGTAAGGCCCAATACATCACCGACTATAGCCCATCAATAGGGTTTGAAAATGGTCATAGCTAACTATTATCGTCTGTAATCTAAGGAAAAACATTTAGCTATAAAAGTTATCCGAATGTACATCTTGAAATCAGTTTAAATCATAATGTGGATAAAAGTAGAGTTAGCTTAAATCCAAAATATAGAGATGTCTCATAAACTTTCAAAACATGCCATAAGTAAGATTTAAAGCTTTCTTTTATGTAATTATAAATCAATGCAAGCTTATAAAATCTCACATGTACCATGCAACGTACAGTATGCAATAAATCACCAAGCATGGTTCGAAAATCACTTATATTTAATAGAAAACATGAGGAATGTACAACATACTTTATTATAGTTATCACTTATAAACGATTCTTATCAATATCGATCACATAGGTTGACTTTTGTGTCTTTTATATAGGTATATTCATACTTTGGAGGTTAGTGAAGCATTAATTTCAATTTTCTTCTTTGAACTATAATCATAGCCTTCAAAGGTGCAAACACCGCAAATTTTCTGTATTTAGATTAAACAAAAATATATATATATATATATATAGATGTAATTTTCCAAGAATGAAAATATAATTAAAAATATACATATATATATATAAATACAAATATAACATATACAATAAAAATATAAAATAAATATAAATATAAATATAAATATATAAATAATATATATGATAAAAAATTAAAAAAAATAATAAAAAAAAGGTCGCGCGATCCCCAAATAGAAAAACCCCCTCCCACTGTTTCTCTACCGAAATCCCTACCGCCGGCAACCCCCTCCCGCCGTTCATCCCATTGCCGGCCACGCCTCTTTCACGCCGACGATCCATCCCCTCACCGACGACCGAACCCACAACCCCATTCCGATCGAAAACCCGAGAAACCCGAAAACCTCTCCCCGTGTTTGCCTCCTGTTTTCCATTTCATCACCGACGGCCTCCCCGGCGCTGGGAGCTCCCCTGGACCGACGGCTTCCCTCACCGGTAGACGGAACCGGGCCCAAGCCAGCAACGATCGGCCTCTTTTTCTCTTCCCCTTGCTGTTCGCCAAACCCGAGCCTTTCTCTCTCCCTTTTTCGCTCGCCGGCGACTGAACCAGAAGATTGTCGGCAGCCTTGCATTGCCCGGACTCCCAACTTCCTTCCCCTCCGACTGCCGGCCACCATTCCCTTTTTTTCCCTCTTCATCACCTGGAAACAAAACGAAAACAGAGGGATTTTCCTCTGTTTCGTGTTCTGCGACAACGGAGAAGACCGACGCCGGCCTTCCACTGAACCCGAGACCGGTAACCTTCCATTGCCTGTACTACCCGTCCGGTCACCCTGTTCCGACGCCACAGTACATCTACAGTGGCAGTATACCAGAAAAAAAATATACCCGGTTGATATTCTCCATCTTTGCACCAGTTAATTCCTAGGTAAAAACCCAAATTTTATTTAGTTGAATGTATGTATAATTGTATTACGGAAGCATGATGTTGTGGGAATTAATTGAAATACAAGCATGTTTAGTGTAGGTTAATTTGACAAAAATTGGAAAGATGAGAAGTAGAAATATATATAATGAATATTTATTTATTTAGGTACATGTACAAATAAGTCTATATAATAAATTGGGTATGCTAGTATTTGTACAAAAAAATGTGTATATGCATATGTGATAAGGAAAAATGGAAAACAATGATAATATATATATATATATATATATATATATATAGATATAGTTATTTATTTAGGTGCATATACTTGTAGGGGTATGAAAGGTGAATGTGTGCAAGTATATGTATATACACAAAGAATGTATACATATGAGATAGGAAACATGAAAACAGTAAAAGTATATTTATATATATACATATAGGAGTGTATATATATATAAATATGTATTTTTATGCGTGTATACATGTGGATGTATATAATAATGGTGTATGTTAATACTTGTAGGAGCAAATATATCAATAGTGAATAAATATATAAACGTGCGTGTTGCCCTAAGGATATACAATAATACGTACACACGCAGTAGTGACGCTAGGTTACGATTTTAACGCAATTCGTATGAATAAGATGCTAAGTAAACGATTTCGGTGTAGGTGAATTGTAGAAAGGATTAAAAGAGGTACTAGGAGACGTCACCGTTCGAATTCGAGATACCCGATAAATCGAGGTAAGGGGTATTACTTAACTTAGTTCTGATATTGCGTTCTTATTTCATTGAGAAATGATTTTATGAAAGAGCATATGATTTAAAATGATTTATCAATGCGTCCATACTTGCGAAACTGTTTACAAAACATGATTTCGTTTTACAAAATGTTCGCTAGAACATCTATGTTTATGAAATAAACTTTCGAATTATGAAAATACTTGAAAGTTTTATGATGGCTTGAAAACCCATATTTACGCTTTGAAATGGAACTTTTGACGTTTTCAAAAGTATTTACAAAAAAGGAAAATATGTTTTGAGACTTAGGCTTCATGCTTGGCTACTTCTCGTGGTGTTCCGGCTCCACCACTTGGGGTGCCGGTACGTTGGCCCCTTTAGCACTTGACTCAACCTTTGTGGAAGATGTCGTGTTACTGGTGGTTTACGATAATGTTTTGGTAGTATCTCGTGCCCGCGCAGCACGGATGAATGTTCCCCGCATGGAGAGTGCCACAGGTGCCCGTGCCCTAGCTATGTGCTAGTATATGATAAGAAATAAGAAGATACTACCCCTATTTATAATTATTATTGCTGTACGAATCTGATCCATTCTACAGCCCCCTTACCATGGCCATAGGTATGATGACTCTCCAAATGGAGAATGACACGTATCGCATGACTTAGTTATAGCATAGTCTCCTCGATTTTAATTATAAAATCGACTATGATGAGAGTTTATGAAATGATTATGAAATATGCATGAAATGCTTATGAAATGATTATGAAGTATGCATGAAATGTTTACGAAATGACTATGAATTATTCATGAAACGTTTACGAAATGATTTATGAAATGTTCATGAAAGGTTTATGAAAAGTTGCAAAATGGTTAAGTATGTGTTTTGTTTTAAATATTCGCATGCTTTATGACGCGTACGCATGAAATGAAAGTTTATGTATTGCATTAAGTTTCATTTTATGAACAATTTCAAATGCTTTTATGTATTAGAACTGCTTTAAGAATATTCTCTTACTGGGCTTTTCCCCAAAAGCTCACCCCTCTACCTTCAGATCATTTGCAGTGAATCTATAGACGCTATCTGCCGCGTACACGACGTAAGCTGCTGGGAAGAACTACCCTAAGCTACTTTGTACACGCGAAAGGTATACATTTACATTCCTGTACCAGACATAATTGTATGCACAGACATATATTGGAATTATCAGTTGGGATGTAATTTTGTAAGGAACGATGTAAACATTATTACCTTGGGATTATATTTCGAGATTACTAGTATTAAATCGAAATAGATGCATTG
Organism: Firmiana major; assembly: GCA_033439115.1. Classification (NCBI taxonomy): domain Eukaryota; kingdom Viridiplantae; phylum Streptophyta; class Magnoliopsida; order Malvales; family Malvaceae; genus Firmiana; species Firmiana major. The sequence goes on from CM065905.1 coordinate 62,359,120, forward strand.
TGTGGTAGAGATGGATTTGGAAAGTATGCTTGGTAGTTGTGGATATCTAGGATTGTGGAATACAATTGATTTGCAGGTGGGTAGGCTTATATATAAGCCGTTATGCTGCCGAAATTTCTATCGGCAATATAAGTTAAAATATGAAAATCAATTATAAATCACGAGAAAAGAATTAGGAAAATGTTTCGACACTGTACAGGAATACAACCTAAGTGAATTGGAGAATAAGTGGGTGAATTAGATTCAAAAAAAAAATTTATCTCGAGCTTTAAGGGTCAAGGGTCGTTACAGTTTAAGTGGTATCAGAGCGAAGGTTGTCTAGTACTGTCAGTGTCAAAAATAAGGATTAAATTACATCCCAAATGTCTGTGCTTGTCTGGTAGTAGGTAATGTATACCTAATGAATGTAAGACTTGATCTTTGGAATTACGCGCAGGTATTAGATCACTGCACGATGAGTGGAAGACGCGGACGTCTTCGGAGGCAGGCTCAGCCACCTCCACCTCCTCCACCGCACTTAGAGGACCTCAATACACGTATGGCTCAATTTGAACAGCGGTTGGAGCAGCGCCTAGAGCGAGGTTTGGAATCGATAGCTGCCATGATTGTCCAACATCTAGGGACAAACGTTTTCGATTCAGTTGGCACGACACCATTTTCTACTCCGGTGTCGATTCCTCTACAAGCACCACCACCTCCTCCTCTACAAGTTCCTCCAGTACCTATGGCGCCTCAGCCTCTTGTACAGACCCGGAGGGAGGAGAGGAATGTCGGTAGAATGAGGAATTTCCCGAAAATGAAGCCTCCAACATTTAAGAGAAAGAATAGGGATAAGAGTAAGCGAACAGAATCTGTGAGACAGGACCTTCAGAGGGGCCAACCTAAGAGACAGAGGACAGATGAGTCTCAGGCTAGGATTGATAGGCCCACAGTTCCTGTACCTACTCCACAGACTACCAGAGGCTTCCAACGGTACGACAGATTTTGCACTAGATGCGGTAAATTTCATAGAATTACGTGTCACTGGTCCACAGGGAGCTGCTTTGGTTGTGGACAAAAGGGGCACATGGTAAAGGATTGTCCACAGAAGCAGATTCCACAACCCCCAGAACCACCACGACAACCTGAGAGGCAAGCTCCCCAGAGACAGAACCCACAGAGACGGGCTACCGCAGTTGAGAAGGGTAAGAAGCTTGTCACTCATGGGAGAGCCTTTACCTTGGACTGATATGGTGTGTAGGAATTGTGAAATCAAGGTAGGAGATAGGACCATATTAGCAGATCTAATTTTGTCGAACATGTATGGATTTGATGTAATTTTGAGTATGGATTGGCTAGCCACCAACCGTGTAAGTTTAGACTGCTACTCTAAGACTGTAACCTTCTCCTTACCTAGTAAGTTTAAGGTATGTTTTACAGTTAGGGAACGAAGTGTATGATTTTGACTATTAATGAAAGTTTTTGATGAACGTGTTGATGTGAAAGTTATATTGCATTCATCTCCGACACTAGTTGAGAATGTCCAAGTATTCAGGACATATCTGTGGTATGCAAGTTTTCGGATGTTTCCTGAGGAACTACCGGCTACCACTGGAGAGAGAGTTGGAATTCACTATAGGTTTGGCACTAGAGACACAGTCAATCTCGAAGTCTCCTTGTCGAATGAACTTTGTGGATCTTTAGGAATTGAAAAAGGAGTTGCAAGAACTGTTAGATAAAGGAAGTTCAGAAACCCATAAGAGATATTGAGATATTTAGTCAAGTTAAGATGACTCCATTTGAAATTACTTTGAGGTAACAGAGCGCGAGGCGCAATTATGATAATATGAATTGTATATTTCTAAAGTCACTAAGAAAGAGAAAGATAAAGAGAATGACAGAGAAGAGATCTATAAAGGAAAACAGTGACAATGAAAGAACATAGTCACTCTACCGGAAGAATGAATCAAGGAACTAACGGTATAAATAAGACTCTAAAGGTCGCACTACTTATATGATTGATATAGATAGGGAGTGTTCGGAGTATAGTAACATCCTTGTAAATAGGGAAAGTTTTCTGACACATGATGAAACGATTTATCAAGTTACCCCTAAACTAAAAGGAGAAGTTCTAGAATTGATTTAGCAGGTAGTATCGAATTAATTACTCAAACCACTGTACTGAGTGACCTTGCTTGGATTAGATATGCTGAGAGAATAATTATAAGGATTACATGAAAAAGAGATTATCGGATCAAGTGATTCGTTTTGGAGTGTACCGGTGTTAGATTCTAAGGAGATCCGGAGTCATTTTGGTCACGATATGTTAATAAAGGGTGTTAATTGGATTCTCAAGACATGGATTATAAATCAGTGGGGAAAGACCCAAAACCCTTAAAGATGATTTAAAGTTGAGATATAAGGAAACTTTGGAATATGGATTACATATTGAATCTAAAGATTGTAACTTCTATATTTTTATGTTTTGAAAGTGAGACTTAATTGGGATGAGGAAAGAATTTTAATATAATTGATGTACGAAATGAGGTAAGTTTGAAATGAGATAAATCTTGAATATACGAGTCATATCGGATTAAGAGATGTATGCAAGGAACGAATATGTCTGGTATGTGAAGTGATTTGGATCAAGTGATATAAATTAAGAATAAGTTCTCATTAAGGATAAATGAGAAATTGTGATAAGTTAGTGTCTCAAACGATGATGCCCTAAGGCAAAAGATCCTAAAAGAGTTTCATTGTTTTCGGTACACCATGCACTCGGGAAGCACTAAGATGTACTAAGATTTACGGAGAGTGTATTGGTGGGTTGGTATGAAAAGAGATATAGCTGAGTTGTGGCCAAGTGTCTAATTTGCCAACAGATTAAGATCGAACACCAAAGACCAGCAGGACTACTTAAGTCTCTTCCAGTGTCTACTTGGAAATGGGAGCACATTACTATGGATTTTATTATGGGGTTACCAAGAACCCGAAAGGGGCATGATGCAATCTGGATAATTGTAGACAGGCTGACAAAGAGTGCCCACTTCCTAGCCATAAAAAAAAAAATACAGACTCTTTGAGTGCTTTAGTAGAGTTGTATGTGAGAGAAATAGCTCGACTACATGGGGCACCTGTGAGCATTATATCGATAGAGATTCCCGATTCACTTCTAGATTTTGGGCTCATTTTCAAGAAGCCATAGGATCTCAGCTTAACTTGAGCATAGCCTATCATCCTCAGACCGATGGTCAGTCCGAGAGGACCATTCAGACCTTAGAGGATATGCTGAGGGCGTACGTTTTGGAGTTCAAGGGCTCATGGGATGATCACTTGCCTCTTGCAGAGTTTGCTTATAACAACAGCTATCATGCTAGCATCGAGATGACACCTTATGAGGATTTGTATGGTAGGAGATGTAGGTCTCCAGTGGCTTGGGAAGAAGTGGGTGACAGAAAAATCTTGGCTCCCGAGTTGGTAGAACAGGCAGCAGAAGGTGTTCGGATAATCTGTGATAGACTTAAGACCGCACAGAGCAGGCAGAAGAGTTATGCGGATAAGCATAGACGGCCACTTGAGTTTCGAATTGGGGACTCTGTGTTCTTAAGGTATCCCCGAGCAAGGGTATAATGCGCTTTGGAAAGAAGGAAAAACTGAGTCCTCGCTTCATCGGTCCTTTTGAGATTCTAGAGAGAGTGGGAGACGTGACCTACAGACTTGCCCTACCCCCGCAACTCTCCGGGGTACATAATGTCTTCCACGTTTCGATGTTAAGGAAGTATAATCCGGATCCCTCACATATCATTGAGTATGAGCCTTTGAGTATCCAAGAGGACATGAGCTACATTGAGCGACCTATCCAGATTCTGGACAGGAAGGAAAAGGTACTTCGATCAAAGACGATACCTCTGGTAAAGGTTCTCTGGCAACACCATTCGATAGAGGAAGCTACATGGGAGCTAGAGAGTCTTATGAAGGAAAAGTACCCACACCTATTTTAATGGACTTAGAGGAATTTGGAGGACCAAATTCTTTAAAGGTGGGGAGAATGTAAACATCGCAAATTTTCTGTATTTAGATTAAACAAAAAAAAAATATATATATATAGATGTAATTTTCCAAGAATGAAAATATAATTAAAAATATACATATATATATATATATAAATACAAATATAACATATACAATAAAAATATAAAATATATATAAATATAAATATAAATATAAATATATAAATAATATATATGATAAAAAAATTAAAAAAAAAATTTTTTTCTCGAGTTTTAAGGGTCAAGGGTCATTACAGTTTTAAGACTTTAAGGTCTTGGGTTCGAACCTCTGAGGACGCGAATTGGGGTATTTACCTCGATAAAGCCGTGAGGGGCCTGTGGGGCTGCCAAAGCGGACAGTACGTATGAGTGAGACTGTGGGGGCCACCTCTTGAATCCTGCGGGAACAAAGTGCCACACGGTCGTTACAAAAGGCTTCCCAACACTAGGGGATAGATGCTATGCTTCTTGGGGATCAATTCCTTTCCTCTAGAACCCATAAAGATAAATAAGTACTCATGTAGGGATTGATCCTATACTGAGGGAAGGGATCGATCCTCATCACACATTTTCGTAACACTTTTCTCAATTCACAATCTTTCACAGTTCACACCTAACACTTATGGTCTTTAAACATGATTCAATTCTTATTTTAGGACCCGATTTACTTCGTACAATGTTACGTCGCATCAAAGGAATTAACTTTTACTTTAAGATGCTACCTTGCATCCCAAGGATCGCTTATCCATTTGATATTCTTATCCAAATCAATCAATCTTTTCATAAATCAAACTTTCAATTGTTCCTTAAATCACTCATACCCATAACACCTAGTCCTTGAACATTCTTCAATGTATGTTCTATGGCTCATTTTATTCCATATGATGCTACTATGCATCTATGAAATTAACTTATACCTCGTGATGCTACTTTGCACCTCAATGATCACTGATCAATTTTTTATGCTTATTAATAATCCAATCACATATTCTTATTACATTTATAAACCTCAAATATTATCTGATTTCTCTTTGAGAACTCAAATTTACTCCATATGATGCTTCCTTGTATCTATGGATTTAACTCAGAATTTTGTAAGTCTAAAATTATCGTGAATGATGCTTCTTTGCATCATAAAAAGGAACTACTAACCCGATATCTTGTTCACGATTTGTAAGACCCGATATTTTCAAGTGCATTTAAAAATGCAAAAGGACTTAAATGACATTCCCGAATACGTGCAAGGGCAAATGGTCAAAAGACCAAAATTCGGTATTAATCGGGACAAGAAAATTTAATTAAAAATATGAGAATGAGAAATCTTGATCAATGATGAAGAAATAATTAAATTTCGGGTTAAATTGATCAAGATATGAATTTCTTGGGATAAATCGGGATTTTCGCATCGAAAAATAATCCCGAAAATAATCGAAAAATATACCGAAAAGGTAAAATCGGACTGAGAAAATTATTTACAGATTAAATGAATTAAATATAAATTTTTAAAAGATATTTGTGTATTTTAATATTATTTTATTGATTAAAATAATATTAAAAAAAATTAATTATAAATAAATAAATAAAATCTGAAAAAAAAAAAAAAAAAAAAAAGAAAATTCGCGAAAACGCGAAGAGAAACAGGAAACGGAAGCTGAAACAGAGGGAGCCCCCTCTGCCTCACCGATCACCGGCGATCGGCGGAGGCCCAAACTCGAGGCGAGGCCAGCCGAGCCACCAGCAACCCGAACAGGCTGACGAACGGCGACAAACGGCGGCCGAATGGGGAAGAAAGGAAGCCGAGATCGAGAAAGAGGAGAACGTCCGATTCGACGCAACCACCGGCGGACGACGCGAGGAGGCGACTGGCGAAGGTCGATCGGCACCCGAGGAAGCCGACCCGCACACCCACGCGCCCTGAAGTCGCCGGAAAAAGCCAGATCGACGGAGGAGAGCCGCGGGGAAGAAAACCCCGATTCGCCGGCGATGGCGTCGATTCGAGACAAACCGAGGCCAGATTTGAGAAGCCCAGGCCGTGGCGCGTCGATTGGTGGCGGAATCACGCCGGGAACCGGCCGGACGGCGCCGGCACGACCAATTGTTCCCTGAACCGGCCGAACCGGACTGAACCGGCCAAGTTGAACCGAACCGGACCCGAGGTGAACCGGCGGTCCGAACCGGGTTGAACCGGACCGGACCGGTTCAGCCAAAAAGAGAGGGAAAAAAAGGAAGAAAAAGGGAAAAAGAAAAAGAGAAAAAAATTGGGGAAAATTCCAGTGATGCAATCGAGCTTCGGGTAAGTCGGTAAGCGGTCAAATTGACCGATTTAATTTTCTGAATATTTAATTTAATTAATTCCGACTGGAAATTTACCCGGAAAAATATATTTAATTGTGTAGCTCGACAATTGGCATCCACTGAGAGCTCGAGACAGCCTCGATTTGTATACGATCAGGGAATAACGGGTAAGTGACCCTTATTTACGACAATTTTATATCGTTATGCGTGATTGATATTTAACGCATAAATTACGGATTTAATTTCCGCATAAATGAATTAAATTCTGGAAAATTAGATAAATTGTCGTAAATATTAAATTGAGATATCAGAGAATTTAGAACGAGGCTAAATAAATATTGATGGGTCCAATGAGCCCAATAGGCCTCGATAAAGTGTGGTAAACGGGCTTAAGGCCGATTAAGGCCCATTAGGGTGCAATCGGGCCCAATATGGGTAAACGGGCCCAATGATTTAAATTAAGCCCAGAAAATTAAGAAATACAATTAATTGTATTGTATTTGACCTGATGAATGTGTATCCGCAGTTCCGGAGATTTGATTCGGATTTGGAGCAAATCGGACTGCGTGACGAGACATCGATGTAAAGGTCAGACTGTACAGATAAATGAGGTAAGGGAATTATGTGAGTAGCTAGAGGTAGCTACGCATATTTTAATAGCTTGTCTATACACTGGATATGTATGTATACATGGATATTGTATAATGATCCTAAAAATGGTTTGAATGATTTTAAGGATCTAAATAGGTGAAATGACTATTTTACCCCTATTGAGGGAAGTTCACCTAAGGATGGTGAAAGCATGACATGCATGAAATGCATGATTTAAGGAATTTTTCGAATTAAAGATTTGATTGGTTTTAATCAAAGTAAATCGATAGATTGGCCAATAATTGCATAAGTTTCCCAAAATAACACTACGTAGGTGTTATTAATAATTAAATGGAAATTTCTTTGGAAAACGGCCAACTATCAAGTTTGTATGAATACAGATAGTGCCGACACGTAGTTCGCACTATATCTGCGTTTGTGAATGTGCATAAATGTGCTTGAGCGCTTGCTCGCACTGACTTGTGTGACATCATATGCATGAAATGTGCTAGAGCATGATGCTCGCACTGATTTTTATTATTGTGAAATGAGAGCTGCTGGAGCCTAGCTCGCACTCTGTTTTGACATGTTTTGATTTGTTTTGACGTGGTATGCATAAAATAGTGCTGGAGCGATTACTCTCACTACTTTTAATGATTTGACATGCATGAGAGATGCTGGAGCTTAGCTCGCATCCTGTTTTGATTTAATTATGCATAAAAGTCGTGCTGGAGTGAAACTCGCACGAGATTTGATTTAGTTATGCATAAAGCCGTGCTGGAGTATAACTCGCACGAGATTTGATTTACTTGAGCATTCATTTGTGCTGGAGCGTTGCTCGCACAAAGTTTTATATGGTTTTCATAATTCATTTGAATGCCGTACTGGAGTTTTTCTCGTACGAGGTTTTCACTGAATTTATATACATATTCGTACTAGAGCGTTGCTCGTACGTGGAATTTACATGAAATTATAATCAGTTTAAGTCGTACTGGAGCGCTGCTCGTACGCAGATTTCACTGATTTTTATGAAACCGTGCTAGAGCTTCGCTCGCACGAGATTTTCAGATATCATGAATATGCATGGAGCCGTGCTTGAGCTTCGCTCGCACAGGGATTTATATTACATGCATATAGCCGTGTTGGAGCCTCCTGTAGACTGTGTGTCACAGTGAGATGATATGCTCACACGTGCATTCTGAGACAGAGATGATATGGGTGGATAAGACCTATTACAGGCACCCCTGACTGAGCTTGGGTTCACGGAGTACTTTGTACCGTGTATGTCACGCGGAGTACGCTGTACCGTGGGGATTGTTGGAGTGGAGTGGCATTAGCCACGAGGCAGCAAGCCTTGCCCTCGCAATCCTGGTGTTATGCTGTTCTGGCGGGTAGGACGACCCACCTCCCGTTTCAGGTGTGATACCCCGCACACTAGGTACCGTGTTGCCAGGGATCACTAGGATATGGCCATAGTCCTCGATGTTACTGTTAATTACCTGATTGTCTCACATGATATAACTTGTGGTCTGTTAGACCAGGGTAGACCCGAAGGAGGGGTCAGGCCCCCGATTTGATGATTTGATGATTTCAGATGATTTTATGATATGTGACCCTGAAAGAAGGGTGGTTTTATAACTCAAGTTTTATAATGAAATATAACAAATTGTTTTATGAGTTTTGAGATGATTGACCCAGAGGGGTTATTTTATACTGTGTTTTAAATGAATTGATTTAAATGCAGTGGCATGATGTGTTTTCCATGCTTTCATTTGAAAACCTTGAATTGTCTTACATGACATGAAAGACTGCATGATCTTGATTAAATTCATGCTTAATATGATTTAATGATGTCACATAAAATGCTTTGAATGCATGAGTTACATGATTTATATATGCACAAATAGTTTTGGATAAACTATGGCATTGAATATGCATGACTTTGTGCGTGTAATTTTAAATGAAAAGAAATGGATTTAAGGGCATGGCATTATGAGCATGTAGATAGTGGAGCTATCTACTTACTTGCATAATTGCCTTACTGAGCGTGTGGTTTGCTCACCCCCCTTATTTTTCCATCTTTTCAGAGCACTTGCAATAGATATTGAGCGGCTGAGGACTTGCATGGTTGATATTTGCTGCTTCCCATCGAGAGACAGGTATACACATTTGTATGGTTTTGTATCTAAATATGTAATGCACAGTACTGTAAATGGATATGATGTCGGGGATGTAGAGTCATGCAAATACCATTGGGTATGTGTTTATTTAAGTCAAAAGGATAGTAGACTCTGATATATGATTATGGAAATAGATTGGTAATAGTGAGAGGTGACTAACACCGAATCATAGCCCAACTGTGTTGTAGGATGGTCACGACGAGAGAAAGGTAAGAATTAAATAATAAATGAAAAAGTGGAAAAAAGCGAAAAATTTTCTCTGATTTTTAGGTAATTTGGGTCGTGACAGGTTTAATGGTATCAGAGCTGAGTTGGCCTGATATGAGTCGGTGTTAGTGGTTAAGAAAGTTTACATCCCCATGTACTGTGCATTGCTTAGATACAGTTGTGTATATCGAGATGGATGTGCAGCTAAGAATTTGGTTTTAAATGCAAGAATAGACTCATTGACTGATAGCCGCTATGGTTGGGAGGCGAGTACACGAGCTCAAGGCCGTTGAGGTAGGCCCATGAGTTGTACTGAGTCGCCACATGAGACTTGAGATGAGATTGACGTGGAGGCTGGTTGATCATGCCCCACAGAGTCCGATAGAGAGATCGGATAGAGTCTGACAAAGAGATCAGACAGTATTGAGATACGCTTCGCGAGGTTGGAGCGGAGTGTAGGGAATATTTTGTGAGCTATTTGCTCAAGGTATATATGAGATTAGAGGGCGAGTCGAAACATTAATTGAAGTTCGCTCGACCCATTTGAAGAGTTAGACGTCCAGAATGGACATGGAAAAAATTTTATATGTATTCCGGTGACAGAATATCCCGGATATTGTTTTAAAGGAAATTACAGATGACATTCTTTACTCTGACCCAGAGGAACATGTTGATTAACGAGTATGATACTCAGTTTATATTTCTGGGCAGATGTGACTCGGACACAATGAACAGTGAGAGTCGAGATGTTTGAAAGTTCATGGAAGGACTCAGATTGTCAATTAGAGTCCGGTTAGCCCGTTAGATATCACTACCTATGCCGAGGCTGTGCGCAGACTATAGTTGTGTAAATAAGATCAAGAGTTGCACGCCTCTGAGATTGGAAAAGGTAGTAAGGGCCGAAATAGAGACAAAAGAGAATAGAGAATGACAAGAATGTCAGAAAGGGAAAAAGGTAGTTTGGTAAAGGCTTTGAGCTGTTGAGTCACGGGGTAAGTTGATTGATAAACCCCAGTATATCTAATTTTAATACTTATGAGGGGTATTATGATTTGAGGACCCCAACCTGCTACGTAACAGTATAACAGAGTAGCAGTGTGAACAGTGTAAGATGTGTGGTAGTTACCACGGAAATCAGATGTTGGATGAAGGCGAGTGTATGTCTTGGACCAGGACACTATTGATATTTCATAGGATGTGGTGGAAGATACCACATTGGTTGTAAAAAAAAAAAAATGAAATAATTATTTTAATTGATCCTGGTGCCACGCATTTATTCATACCGCCTTCAGTTGCTTATAAGTTAGTGAAAAATGTGAAGCCTATACCTTTAAGCATGAAGAGGATGATAGTTAGTTGATTTTCACTAACTGAATATGGGTATAGGGATTGTAAGTTGAAAATAGGGGTGAAAATATCACTGAAAAGTGTATTGTAACTTGACAAGTAAGGAAAGAGTTTGTCACAAGTGATATATAAAAGGAGATATATTGGAATAAGAGACGTATGCAAGGTAAGGATATCCTTGATATGCAAAGTAAATTGGATTAAGCGGTATGTAGTCAAGTCTGAGGGATAATAAAGGTATTTTAAAATACTTCCCTGCCTGAAGATTTGACAGCGTCTGGAAGCGCACGCATAATCTATAGATTGAATTCGACGGTCATAATATATACATTAAAATTTGGGTACCTTTGCTGGTACGATAAAGAAATATAGAACTTGATTAATCATGAAAGTTTAAAAAAATTAAAATTTTATAAAAAAAAAAAAAAAAAAAAGCCGTCAATATAAGAGGAAAGAAATGACGTGAGCTAGTATCTTGAACGAAAGCTATTTCGAAATGACATTGTACGTTTATGCGTACATATGTCAAGTATATGAAAAATTGAAATATTGAGTGGAACTCAACTACGTTAAGGTATTTAAACCTTACCTGGACCGATTGATTGTCATCTTTAGTGATGATATTATGATGTATTCGAAGTCCAGGGAAGAGTATGAGTAGCAACAGGAAACTGTCTTACAGACAAGGTGTTATGAGTTTCTTGAAATGAGTTGCTCAGTTGACACGTCTCATTCGGGAAAAGATTTCATACGAGTGTTATGATAAGTATGAAAATAGCTTCAATGAGTTTTGGTATATTGGAGTAATGAACTGACCACCGTAAGTATTCTTACTATAACTAACAGCTCAAGAGGTTTCAGTGTGTATGGATACCTCCAAATAAGGATTGGGCTGTGTATTGATGTAAAATGGGAAGATAGTCGTTTATAGATCCAAATAGTTCAAGGATCATGAGAGAAACTATCTGACCCATGATTTAGAGTTGGCAGTCATAGCGATTACACTGAAAGTATGGCGCCACCACTTATACTGTAAGAAATTTTGGGTATGCACTAAGCGTAAAAACCCCCGAGTATCTGTTTTCACAGAAAGAGTCGGATGAGATAACCATGAGGGTTAGAGCTTCTAAGGATTATGATTGTGAACATTGTACCACCCAGGAAAGGCTAATATTATGGCTAATGCCTTGAACAGAAAGAGCCTCGAGATGGTATCACATATGATGGTCAGGGAGCGTGAGCTGCAAGAACAGTTGTGAACCTCAGTAGTGATGTGATCCTTCTGATGATGACGGTGGTTTTGTGACAGCTAGCCTGAGGTTAGAACCGGATTTGTGTGACCGGATTTGCCAGGCTTAGCGTGATGATCGGCTTGGTGTCGATAGTATGGGTCAGATTCAGAAGGGGATAGTGACAGAGGTCACAGTGAGTGATGATAACTTGCAGAGGTTCAGAGACAGTATAAGTGCTCCCCAGGACCACAGTTGATGATATAGTGTTATTGTCAGAAGCTCACTCTTCGGGATATACAGTGCATTCGAGAAGTAATAAATATATCAGATCTCTGAAAATGGTATTGGTGGTCAGGTTTGAAAAGTGATATTGTAGAGATTGTATAGCAAGTGTCTCGTATATCAGCAGAGTAAGGTAGAGCAATAGATGTCTGCAGAGTTATAGCAACCTCTACCTATATTGACATGGAAATGGGAACAAGTGACCATGAAGTTGTGATGGGTTATAGAGGACCCGAAAGAATCTCGAGGCTATCTAGGTGATAGTTGATAGATTGATTCAGTTACCCACCTTCTAGTTATGGAAATCCCTAGATACTCTAAGTGTATAGGCGGATTTATGTGTGTGGAATATTGTGAAACATTGTGTAGCGTTCCAGTGAGCATGGTATCAGATAGGGATTCCCGCTTCACTTTCCACTTCTGGGAATATGTTTTTTGAAGCTATGGGACCCTGATTGTGTGTTAGCACAGCTTCCACCCTCAGACAGATGGTCAGTCAGAGAGGACTGTACAGGTTCTGGAGGATGTGATGAGAGCGTGTGCCATTGATTTTATGAGCTCCTGGGATGATCAGTTGCTACTAATCAAATTCGCCAGTGATGATAGTTGTCACTTGAGTATCGGGATGGGATTATATTCGGCATTATATGGCCGTAGGGAGTTGTTCCCTGACTTTGATAAGAGAAGTGGGTGACAGATAGAAAATTGTTCCCGAATTAGTAAGACAAACCTCTGAGTATGTTCAGTTGATTTGAGAGAGATTAAGAACACCTCAGAGCAGATAGAAAAGACTATGCTGACAAGAGACAGGAAATCATTGGAATTCACCGAGGGTGAATCATTATGTTGGCAGTTACTTGTCTTAAGGACGTAACAAGATTCGGATAGAGATATTGGACAAAGTGGGAGGTAAGACCTGTAGGTTGGCGTTACCACTTGAATAAACAGGCATCCACTATGTGTCCTATCTTATGATGTTTCGAAAATATTATCCGAACCCGATATATGTAATCGGATATGAGCTTCAACGGTTTAGCTCAATGAAAGTATAACATATGATTGGAAATCGATTCGGGTATTAGACGGAAGGAGAAAGTGTTGAGGTTTAAGATAATCTCCCTAGTTAAGTATGATGGTAATATTACACTCCGGAGAAAGTCACTTGAGGATGACAGTATATGATGCGATAGACATACCCGGAGTTGTTATGGACTCATATTACTTGGTTCTAATTTGGAGGACCAAATTTCTTAAGTGGGGGAGATTGTAAGACCCGATATTTTCAAGTGCATTTAAAAATGCAAAAGGACTTAAATGACATTCCCGAATACGTGCAAGGGCAAATGGTCAAAAGACCAAAATTCGGTATTAATCGGGACAAGAAAATTTAATTAAAAATATGAGAATGAGAAATCTTGATCAATGATGAAGAAATAATTAAATTTCGGGTTAAATTGATCAAGATATGAATTTCTTGGGATAAATCGGGATTTTCGCATCGAAAAATAATCCCGAAAATAATCGAAAAATATACCGAAAAGGTAAAATCGGACTGAGAAAATTATTTACAGATTAAATGAATTAAATATAAATTTTTAAAAGATATTTGTGTATTTTAATATTATTTTATTGATTAAAATAATATTAAAAAAAATTAATTATAAATAAATAAATAAAATCTAAAAAAAAAAAAAAAAAAAAAAGAAAATTCGCGAAAACGCGAAGAGAAACAGGAAACGGAAGCTGAAACAGAGGGAGCCCCCTCTGCCTCACCGATCACCGGCGATCGGCGGAGGCCCAAACTCGAGGCGAGGCCAGCCGAGCCACCAGCAACCCGAACAGGCTGACGAACGGCGACAAACGGCGGCCGAATGGGGAAGAAAGGAAGCCGAGATCGAGAAAGAGGAGAACGTCCGATTCGACGCAACCACCGGCGGACGACGCGAGGAGGCGACTGGCGAAGGTCGATCGGCACCCGAGGAAGCCGACCCGCACACCCACGCGCCCTGAAGTCGCCGGAAAAAGCCAGATCGACGGAGGAGAGCCGCGGGGAAGAAAACCCCGATTCGCCGGCGATGGCGTCGATTCGAGACAAACCGAGGCCAGATTTGAGAAGCCCAGGCCGTGGCGCGTCGATTGGTGGCGGAATCACGCCGGGAACCGGCCGGACGGCGCCGGCACGACCAATTGTTCCCTGAACCGGCCGAACCGGACTGAACCGGCCAAGTTGAACCGAACCGGACCCGAGGTGAACCGGCGGTCCGAACCGGGTTGAACCGGACCGGACCGGTTCAGCCAAAAAGAGAGGGAAAAAAAGGAAGAAAAAGGGAAAAAGAAAAAGAGAAAAAAATTGGGGAAAATTCCAGTGATGCAATCGAGCTTCGGGTAAGTCGGTAAGCGGTCAAATTGACCGATTTAATTTTCTGAATATTTAATTTAATTAATTCCGACTGGAAATTTACCCGGAAAAATATATTTAATTGTGTAGCTCGACAATTGGCATCCACTGAGAGCTCGAGACAGCCTCGATTTGTATACGATCAGGGAATAACGGGTAAGTGACCCTTATTTACGACAATTTTATATCGTTATGCGTGATTGATATTTAACGCATAAATTACGGATTTAATTTCCGCATAAATGAATTAAATTCTGGAAAATTAGATAAATTGTCGTAAATATTAAATTGAGATATCAGAGAATTTAGAACGAGGCTAAATAAATATTGATGGGTCCAATGAGCCCAATAGGCCTCGATAAAGTGTGGTAAACGGGCTTAAGGCCGATTAAGGCCCATTAGGGTGCAATCGGGCCCAATATGGGTAAACGGGCCCAATGATTTAAATTAAGCCCAGAAAATTAAGAAATACAATTAATTGTATTGTATTTGACCTGATGAATGTGTATCCGCAGTTCCGGAGATTTGATTCGGATTTGGAGCAAATCGGACTGCGTGACGAGACATCGATGTAAAGGTCAGACTGTACAGATAAATGAGGTAAGGGAATTATGTGAGTAGCTAGAGGTAGCTACGCATATTTTAATAGCTTGTCTATACACTGGATATGTATGTATACATGGATATTGTATAATGATCCTAAAAATGGTTTGAATGATTTTAAGGATCTAAATAGGTGAAATGACTATTTTACCCCTATTGAGGGAAGTTCACCTAAGGATGGTGAAAGCATGACATGCATGAAATGCATGATTTAAGGAATTTTTCGAATTAAAGATTTGATTGGTTTTAATCAAAGTAAATCGATAGATTGGCCAATAATTGCATAAGTTTCCCAAAATAACACTACGTAGGTGTTATTAATAATTAAATGGAAATTTCTTTGGAAAACGGCCAACTATCAAGTTTGTATGAATACAGATAGTGCCGACACGTAGTTCGCACTATATCTGCGTTTGTGAATGTGCATAAATGTGCTTGAGCGCTTGCTCGCACTGACTTGTGTGACATCATATGCATGAAATGTGCTAGAGCATGATGCTCGCACTGATTTTTATTATTGTGAAATGAGAGCTGCTGGAGCCTAGCTCGCACTCTGTTTTGACATGTTTTGATTTGTTTTGACGTGGTATGCATAAAATAGTGCTGGAGCGATTACTCTCACTACTTTTAATGATTTGACATGCATGAGAGATGCTGGAGCTTAGCTCGCATCCTGTTTTGATTTAATTATGCATAAAAGTCGTGCTGGAGTGAAACTCGCACGAGATTTGATTTAGTTATGCATAAAGCCGTGCTGGAGTATAACTCGCACGAGATTTGATTTACTTGAGCATTCATTTGTGCTGGAGCGTTGCTCGCACAAAGTTTTATATGGTTTTCATAATTCATTTGAATGCCGTACTGGAGTTTTTCTCGTACGAGGTTTTCACTGAATTTATATACATATTCGTACTAGAGCGTTGCTCGTACGTGGAATTTACATGAAATTATAATCAGTTTAAGTCGTACTGGAGCGCTGCTCGTACGCAGATTTCACTGATTTTTATGAAACCGTGCTAGAGCTTCGCTCGCACGAGATTTTCAGATATCATGAATATGCATGGAGCCGTGCTTGAGCTTCGCTCGCACAGGGATTTATATTACATGCATATAGCCGTGTTGGAGCCTCCTGTAGACTGTGTGTCACAGTGAGATGATATGCTCACACGTGCATTCTGAGACAGAGATGATATGGGTGGATAAGACCTATTACAGGCACCCCTGACTGAGCTTGGGTTCACGGAGTACTTTGTACCGTGTATGTCACGCGGAGTACGCTGTACCGTGGGGATTGTTGGAGTGGAGTGGCATTAGCCACGAGGCAGCAAGCCTTGCCCTCGCAATCCTGGTGTTATGCTGTTCTGGCGGGTAGGACGACCCACCTCCCGTTTCAGGTGTGATACCCCGCACACTAGGTACCGTGTTGCCAGGGATCACTAGGATATGGCCATAGTCCTCGATGTTACTGTTAATTACCTGATTGTCTCACATGATATAACTTGTGGTCTGTTAGACCAGGGTAGACCCGAAGGAGGGGTCAGGCCCCCGATTTGATGATTTGATGATTTCAGATGATTTTATGATATGTGACCCTGAAAGAAGGGTGGTTTTATAACTCAAGTTTTATAATGAAATATAACAAATTGTTTTATGAGTTTTGAGATGATTGACCCAGAGGGGTTATTTTATACTGTGTTTTAAATGAATTGATTTAAATGCAGTGGCATGATGTGTTTTCCATGCTTTCATTTGAAAACCTTGAATTGTCTTACATGACATGAAAGACTGCATGATCTTGATTAAATTCATGCTTAATATGATTTAATGATGTCACATAAAATGCTTTGAATGCATGAGTTACATGATTTATATATGCACAAATAGTTTTGGATAAACTATGGCATTGAATATGCATGACTTTGTGCGTGTAATTTTAAATGAAAAGAAATGGATTTAAGGGCATGGCATTATGAGCATGTAGATAGTGGAGCTATCTACTTACTTGCATAATTGCCTTACTGAGCGTGTGGTTTGCTCACCCCCCTTATTTTTCCATCTTTTCAGAGCACTTGCAATAGATATTGAGCGGCTGAGGACTTGCATGGTTGATATTTGCTGCTTCCCATCGAGAGACAGGTATACACATTTGTATGGTTTTGTATCTAAATATGTAATGCACAGTACTGTAAATGGATATGATGTCGGGGATGTAGAGTCATGCAAATACCATTGGGTATGTGTTTATTTAAGTCAAAAGGATAGTAGACTCTGATATATGATTATGGAAATAGATTGGTAATAGTGAGAGGTGACTAACACCGAATCATAGCCCAACTGTGTTGTAGGATGGTCACGACGAGAGAAAGGTAAGAATTAAATAATAAATGAAAAAGTGGAAAAAAGCGAAAAATTTTCTCTGATTTTTAGGTAATTTGGGTCGTGACACGATTATTCCTTATCACTCTATAATTTATTGATAATTCATTTGATCTGATTATGTATGAAATCCTACAAGTATTTCCTAATTTTTGGCTTCATAATTAAATTCATTTTTTATGAATTTAATTAATAGATTTCGAATTTCATACTTAAATTCATTATTTATGAATTTCATTCGTAGCTTATGCTATTTAATTACATAATATGCTACCTTATACGACAATTGATTCTTCGTTTTTGTATTCAAATTCATTAATTATGAATTTAATTGTAGCTTATGCAATGTAATTAAATAAAATGTTGTAAATAAGATTTACTTACCTCGTAACTTACACGAAATATCGTGATGGAATGTAAATCGAGGCTTAATCAAACTTACATTCGTTGCATATTTTCGTGTTACACGTTTACATAATAAGGGTTAATATTTATCGAAATTAAATTCGAATAAATTTTCAGAGAAGTAAAACGACCTCTTTTATCGGTTTATTCTTAAAGTGAGGCTCCCAAAATTCTTCTTTTCCTTTTTCTTTTTATTTGTCTTTTTCTTTTTCCTTTTCTTTTTCTTTTTTCTTTTTTTCCTTTCTTTTCTAGCCGGTTTGGCCATTACATTTTTAGCCGAACTAGTTCAAACTGGTTCAGCCCCATCTACCAGTTTAAAGCTTTATTGGCTGGTTATCCAGTAAGTGGTTTTCCAGTGGCGCCGGGCTACTTCGCGATGTCCACGACTAGCAACGAGACGTTCGAAGCGGTGGCGATAAGGTCAATTCGGCTTCTTCTCCTTTTCACCTCTCCCTCCGTCGATCTACCCTTCGAGCGCCGTTCGTCCCTCTCCAAGATCGGTGGGGCTCGCCTCCCCTTCTTCTTTTACTGGCGACGCTGGCTTGGCCTCTTCTTGGTCACTGTTCTCTCACTTTCCCTTCGATGCTCTCTTTTTTCTCTTTTTTGATTTGCCTTCCTCTGTTAGAAAAAAAGGAAGCTCTGTGTCGGTAAGAAACTTATTCTTTCTTCTCTTTTTTTCCTTCTATTTATATATATAAATTTATATTTTCATTTTCTTTAATATATTTATTATCTCATATACTCAAGATTAATTTCCAAGTGAGAAATTTCGGGTTATCACATGGATTGCCTCCCAAGCAGCACATTTGTTTAATGTCGTTTACTTGACTTTTATCTCTTGCTCTCTTACCCAATTTCAAACTTCATTCTTTTTCTTTCCTTTTTTCTTTTGGCTTTTTCTTTCTTTTTCTTCTTGTCTTCCTTTTTTCTTCTTTTCCTTTGCCTTCTTTATTTTTTTAGCTTTCTTTTCTTTTTCCTATCAAGTTTCTTAAAGAACATATTAGTTTGCTCAAAAAAATTCATAACATCAATAGCAAAAATAAGTCTATTATCACTATAGAATTTGAATCTTCAAGCATTTTAAATTTTGTAATCTTACCATCAAATTCCATAATGATTAATTCTTTATCCACATCTATTTTTTGTTTTTGATGTTTTCAAGAAAGATCTTCCTAATAACAATGGCACGGGATTTAGAGAATTTTCATCATCCATATTCAATAAATAAGAATCGGAAGAGAAGACACGTTCTTTAACTTTCATTAATACATTCTCTATCACTCCCTCCAGATAACAATTAGATTTAATAGCCAATTGCACCATTACACTAGTTTCTTTTAACGTTCCAAGATTCAAGAATTTATAAAGTGAAAGTGGCATAACATTAATGGAAGCTCATAAGCCTATCACGGCTTTTTCAATCTTATTGTTTCTTATCTTACAAGGATAGAAATGTAAACACCGCAAATTTTCTGTATTTAAATTAAACAAAAAAATAAATATATAATAAATGGAAATATGTTATACGAAAATATGTGAATATATATATATATATATTTGTTAGGTTGAAAAAAAAAATGAAGGATAAAAATAATTACAATAAAAAAAAATATACATGTAATCGTCCAGGAATGAAAATATAATTAAAAATATATATATATATACATATAAATACAAATATAACATATATAATAAAAATATAAAAAAAATATATATAAATATAAATATAAATATATATATATATATAAATAATATATATAATAATAATAAAAAAACTAAACGGAAAAAAAAAAGAGGATCGCGCGACTATTGAAAAGCCAAACCCCTCCCCCCCTAATTCCTTCCTTCGATTGCCGACCGGAGCCCCTCCCGCCATTCATCCCACTACTGTCCACGCCCCCTTCACGTCGACGACCCATCCCGATCGGAACCCGCGTCCGCCCTCTTTCCTCATCGAAAACTCAAGAAACCCGAACCCTCTCGCCGTTGCTTGCTGTCTACTGCTTCGTCACCAATGACCACACCAGCGCTGGAGGTTCCTTTAGACCGGCAACCTTCCTCACCCAGACACAGACCTGACCCCCTCTTTCTCCTCTTTTCCTCTGCTTCGCCAGAAAACCCGAACCCCCTTTTTTGAGTTGTGCTGCGAACCAGTCACTGGTGAAGATGCCGGCCATTTCCCCCAGCTCGCGAGTCCGACGACAACGCGTCCTGTTTCCCCCTCACGTTTTTCCTCTTCCCTTGCCTGGAGTCGAAAATCGAAACAGATGAGTTTTCCTCTGTTTCGCGTTCTGCAGCAAACAGAGAAGACTGACGCCGGCCTTCCTTCGAACCCGAGCCCCTGGCAGCTCCCCTTGCCTGTCTTACCCCGTCCGGCCACCCTGTTCCGACGCTACAGTGTTCAAAAAAAATATACTGATAAAATACCCAGTTGATACTTCCTCATCTTTACGTACCAGTGGATCCCTAAGTAAAAAATCCAAGCTTTATTTAGTTTAATGTATGTATAAATTGTATTATGGAAGCATGATGTTGTATGAATTAATTGAAATACAAGCATGTTTAGTGTAGATTTAATTTGGCAAAAATTGGAAAGATGAGAAGTAGACAAATATGTGTATGTATGAGATAAGGAAAAAAATGAGAAAACAATATTAATATATATATACATGTATAGGAGTGTATATATATAAATATATTTATATATATATATATATATTTATTTAGGTACATGTACAGATAGGTGTATATAATGAATTGGGTATGCTAGTATTTGTACAAAAAAAATATGTATGCATATGTGATAAGGAAAAATGGAAAACAATGATAATATATATATAAAGGAGTGTATATATATATATATATATTTATTTATTTATTTATTTATTTAGGTGCATATACATGTGGGGGGTATGAAAGGTGAATGTGTGCAAGTATATGTATATACAAAGAATGTATATATATGAGATAGGAAAACATGAAAACAATAAAAGTATATATATATATATATATATACATATAGGAGTGTATATATATAAATATATATTTATGCGTGTATACATGTGGATGTATATAATAAAGGTATATGTTAATACTTGTAGGAGCAAATATATAAATAGTAAAGAAATATATAAACGTGCGTGTCGGCCTAAGAATATACAATAATATGTACACACGCAGTAGCAACGATAAATTATGTTTTTAACGCAATTCGCATGAATAGGGTGCTAAGTCTACAATTTCGGTGTAGGTGATTGTAGAAGGGATTAAAAGAGGTATTAGGAGACGTCACCGTTCAAATTCGAGATACCCGATAAATCGAGGTAAGGGGTATTACTTAACTTAGTTCTGATATTGCATTCTTGTTTCACTGCGAAATGATTTTATGAAATAGCATATGATTTGAAATGATTTATCAATGCTTCCATACTTGCGAAACTGTTTACAAAACATGATCTCGTTTTACAAAATGTTCGCTAGAACATCTATGTTTATGAAATAAACTTTAGAATTATGAAAATGCATGGGAGTTTTATGATGGCTTGAAAACTCATATTTACGCTTTGAAATGAAACTTTTGACGTTTTCAAAAGTATTTATGAAAAGAGAAAAGATGTTTTGAGACTATAGGCTTCATGCATGGTTACTTCTTGTGGTGTTCCGGCTTCACCACTGGGGTACCGGTATGTAGGCCCTTTTAGCACTTGACTCGACCTGTGTGGAAGATGTCGTGCTACTGGTGGTTTATGATGATATTTTGGTAGTATCTCGTGCCCGCGCAGCACGCAGTTATGTTTCCTACACGGAGAGTGCCACTGGTGCCCGTGTCCTAGCTAAGTGCTAGTGAATGTAAGTAAGATAGATACTACCCATACTTTACGAAAGGGCTGTACGACCCTGATCCAGTCTACAGCCCACTTACCATGGCCATAGGTATGATGACTCTCTACGGAGAATGACACGTATCGCATGACTTAGTTATAGCCTAGTCTCCTCGATTTTAATTATAAAATCGACTATGATGAGAGTTTATGAAATGATTATGAAATATGCATGAGATGTTTATGAAATGATTATGAAATATTCATGATATGTTTACGAAATGATTTATGAAATGTTCATGAAAATAGTTAAGCATGTTAATGGTTTTATTGACACGCATGCTTTATGACGTTTATGCATGAAATGAAAATTTCTGTATTTCATTAAGTTTCGTTCCATGAACAATTTCAAATACTTTTATATGTCAGAACTGTTTTAATAGTACTATCTTACTGGGCTTTTCCCCAAAAGCTCACCCCTCTACCTTCAGATCATTTGCAGTGAATCTATAGACGCTACCTGCCGCATACACGACGTAAGCTGGTGGGAAGAGCTACCCTAAGCTACTTTTGTACACACGAAAGGTATACATTTACATTCCTGTACCAGACATAATTGTACGCATAGACATATTTTGGAAATATCAGTTGGGATGTAATTTTGTAAGGAACGATGTAAACGTTACTACTTTGGGATAATGTTTTGAGATAATATTTTGAGATGACTAGTATTAAATTGAAATGGATGTATTGAGTAGTAAAGATGAATTTGGAAAGTATGCTTGGTAGTGGTGGATATCTAAGATTGTTGGAAAGCATACTTGGTAGTTGTGGATATCTAGGATTGCCAAAAACAACTGAATTGCAGGTGGGTAGGCTCATATATAAGCCGTTGTGCTGCCGAAATTTCTTTCGGCCATATAAGTTAAAATATAGAAATTAATTATAATAAGGAGTAAAGTATTAGGAAAAGTGTTTTGACACTGCACAGGAATACAACCTAAGTGAATAAGGGAATAAGTGGGTAAATTAAATTCAAAAAAAAAAATTTCTTCGATTTTTAAGGGTCAAGGGTCGTTACAGTTTAGGTGGTGTCAAAGCGAAGGTTGTATAGTACTGTCAGTGTCGAAAATAAGGATTAAATTACATCTCAATGTCTGTACTTGTCTGGTTGTATGTAATGTATACCTAATAACTTTAAGGTTTGATCTTTGGAATTACGTGCAGGTAGATCACTGCACGATGAGGGGAAGACGCAGACGTCCTCAGAGGCAGGCTCAGCCACCTCCACCTCCTCCACCGGAGCCAGAGAGTCCTAATACTCCTATGGCTCAGTTTGAGCAGCGTTTAGAGTAGCGCCTCGAGCAAGGTTTGGAGTCGATTGCTGCCATGGTTACCCAACACCTAGGGGTAAACGTTTCAGATTCAGCAGGCACGGCACCAACTCCTAATCTGGTGCCAACTCCTCCACAAGCACCACCTCCTCCTCCTCCACAAGTTCCTCCAGTACCTATAGCGCCTCAGCCTCCTGTACAGGCTCGGAGGGAGGAGAGGGATTTCGGTTAGATGAGAGATTTCCTGAAGATGAAGCTTCAAGCATTCAAGGGAATTAAGAACCCAGTAGAGACTGAAGAGTGGCTGGTGAGCCTCGGGAAGATCTTCAATTTTTTGGGGTGTTCTGATGTTGAGAAGGTTTCCATGGCCACCTACATGCTACAGGACCAAACAGAGTATTAGTGGGGATCCACCCAGGTCTTTCTGACTGCTCAGCATCTGGTGATTAGTTGGGATACATTCTCTGCAGCTTTTAGGAAGCAATATGTTCCACTAGCTGCCCAGCAGAAGTTGAGGATGGATTTTTTGAGTTTGGTACAGGGCAGTATGACTATGGATGAGTACGAAAGTAAGTTCACCATGCTGATGAGGTATGATCCGGAGACATTCCAGAATGAAAAACGTCAGACTGAGAGGTTCTTAGCAGGATTAAGGCCAGCTATCAGAGATCGTCTTTTTGGGTTATGGATTACGAAATTTCAGGATGCCCTGGGTAGAGCACAAATGGTCGAGAGAGGCTTAAATGTCACATAGGCAGAGTATGGCCTTAAGGGAAAGAGCAGGGATAAGAGCAAGCGGACAGAGTTTGTGAGACAGGATTTCAGGAGGGGTCAGCCCAAGAGGCAGAGGACGGATGAGTTTCGACCTAGACTTGATAGACCCATCATTCCAGTACCTGCTCCTCAGATTGTTAGAGGTCCGCAACAGTATAGGTCAGTGTGCAAATAGTATGGAAAGCTTCATGGAGGTGTGTGCCTTTTGACCACCGAGAGCTGCTTTGTGTATAGGCAAAAGGGACATATAATGAGAGATTGCCCACAGAACCAGGTTTCACAACATCCAGAGCCACCACAGCAACCTGAGAGGCAAGCTCCCTAGAGACAGAACCCACAGAGACGGGCTACCGTAGCAGAGAAGGGTAAGAAGCCTGTCACGCATGGGAGGGTCTTTGCCTTGGATAAAGAGACTGCAGATACCTCCACTAAGACCATTCATGGTAAGCTTTTAATTTACAATCATGAGGCACAAGTATTGTTTGATTCAGGTTCCACCCACTCTTTTATATCACCACATTTTGCACGTTAATTGCATGTTAAGCCTGAATCTCTAGACTTTACGTTACACGTTAGTACACCCATGTATAAATCACAAAAGACTAATATGGTGTGTAGAAATTGTGAAATCAAGGTAGGAGATAGGATCATATTAGCAGATCTAATCTTGTTGAGCATGTATGGCTTTGATGTAATTTTGGGTATGGATTGGCTAGCCATCAACCGTGTAAGTTTAGACTGCTACTCTAAGACTGTAACCTTCTCCTTACCTAGTAAGTTTAGTGTATGCTTTGCAATGAAGGAATAAACTTTATGATTTTGACAATTGATGAAAAATTTTGATGAATGTGTTAATGTGAAGGTTATGTTGCATTCATCCTCGACACTAGTCGAGAATGTCCAAGTATTCAGGACATACCAGTGGTATGCGAGTTCTCGGATGTATTTCCTGAAGAACTACCGGGATTACCACCGGAGAGAGTTAGAATTCACAATAGATTTGGCACTAGAGACTCAACAAATCTCAAAGTCTCCTTACCGGATGGCCATTGTTGAACTTGAGGAATTGAAGAAGCAGTTGCAAGACTTGCTAGACAAAGGGTTCATTAGGCCAAGTGTATCCCTGTAGGGAGCTCCGGTATTATTTGTGTGGAAGAAGGATGGTAATCTTAGGTTATGTATAGACTACAGGCTACTGAACAAAGCCACAATTAAGAACAAGTATCCCTTGCCCAGAATAGATGATCTATTAGACCAGCTAAGAGGGGCTACGGTGTTCTCAAAGATTGACCTGAGATCAGGCTATCACTAATTGAGGATTAGGAAGGAGGATGTTCCGAAGACGGCCTTCAGAATGAGATATGGCCACTATGAGTTTTGTGTGATGCCCTTTGGTCTAACTAATACCCCAGCTGCATTCATGAGCTTGATGAATGAGGTGTTCCAGGAGTATCTAGATCGGTTCATCATTATTTTCATCGACGATATTCTGGTCTACTCAAAGTCCCGAGAGGAGCATGAGTAGCACTTGAGAGTAGTGCTCTGAACTCTCAGAGTGAAGCAGTTGTATGGGAAATTGGATAAGTGTGAGTTTTGGTTGGAGCAGATAGCATTTTTGGGCCATGTTATTTCTAAAGACGGGGTGTCGGTGGATCCGTCTAAGGTTGAGGCAGTACTAAATTGGGAGAGACCGAAAACTGTTACGAAAATCCAGAGTTTTCTGGGACTAGCTGGATACTACAGGAGGTTTGTAAAATGTTTCTCCAAGATTGCCGCTCCACTAACTAAGCTGATATGCAAGGATGTTCCATTCGAGTGGACTGATCAGTGTGAGCAGAGTTTTGAAGAACTCAAGAAGAGGTTGACTATCGCCCCAGTCTTAACCATTCCTAGTGGGTCTGGAGGCTATGCAATATATAGTGATGCATCATACCAGGGCTTGGGATGTGTACTTATGCAGCATGGAAGAGTGGTTGCATATGATTCTCGACAGCTTAAGAACCATGAAAGGAATTACCCCACCCATGACTTGGAGTTAGTCGCGGTTGTTTTTGCTTTGAAGATATGGCGGCATTATCTGTATGGAGAGAGATTTCAGATTTTTACTGACCATAAGAGCTTGAAGTATATATTTGATCAGAATGAGCTAAATATGAGACAGAGACGGTGGATAGAGCTCCTCAAGGATTATGATTGCGAGATTCTGTATCACCCTGGCAAGGCAAACGTAGTGGCAGATGCTTTAAGCAGGAAGGGAATGATTTCTTTTATGATGGTTAGAGAATGGGAGTTACTAGAGCAGTTTACCGAGCTCAGTGTTAGTGTGGAAACAACAGATGTTGGGTTCATAGCTAGTTTGCAGATTGAACCTAGTATACTTGATCAAATCCGAACTGGACAGAGGGGTGATCAGAAGTTATTGGATATGGTCAGTCAGGCAGGACAGGACGTACAGTCAGACTTTGTGGTCGGTGAGGATGGATTGATGAGATTTAGGGGCCGTATATGTGTCCTAAATGATGATGCCCTACGACAAAGGATCTTAAAGGAGTCCCATTGTTCTCGGTACACCACGCATCCGGGAAGCACTAAGATGTACCAAGATTTACGGAGGGTGTATTGGTGGGTTGGTATGAAAAGAGATATAGCTGAGTTTGTGGCCAAGTGTCTGATTTGCCAACAGATTAAGATCAAACACCAAAGACCAGCAGGACTACTTAAGTCTCTTCCAGTGCCTACTTGGAAATGGGAGCATATTACTATGGATTTTATTATGGGGTTACCAAGGACACGAAAGGGGCATAATGCAATCTGGGTAATCGTAGATAGGTTGACAAAGAGTGCCCACTTCCTAGCCATAAAAAATATAGACTCCTTGAGTGCTTTAGCAGAGTTGTATGTGAGAGAGATAGCTCGACTGCATAGGGCACCTGTGAGCATTACGTCAGATAAAGATTCTCAATTCACTTCTAGATTTTGGGCTCATTTTCAAGAAGCCATGGGATCTCAGCTTAACTTGAGCACAGCCTATCATCCTCAGACCGATGGTCAGTCCGAGAGGACCATTCAGACCTTAGAAGATATGTTGAGGGTGTGCGTTTGGGAGTTCAAGGGCTCATGGGATGATCACTTGCCTCTTGCAGAGTTTGCTTATAACACAGCTATCATGCTAGCATCGAGATGGCACCTTATGAGGCCTTGTATGGTAGGAGATGTAGATCTCCAGTGGCTTGGGAAGAAGTGGGTGACAGAAGGATCTTGGCTCCTGAGTTGGTAGAACAGGCAGTAGAAGGTGTTCGGATAATTTGTGATAGACTTAAGACCGCACAGAGCAGGCAGAAGAGTTATGCAGATAAGCATAGACGACCACTTGAGTTTTAGATTGGGGACTCCGTGTTTCTTAAGGCATCTCCGAGCAAGGGTATTATGCGCTTTGGAAAGAAGGGGAAACTGAGTCCTCGCTTCATTGGTCCTTTTGAGATTCTAGAGAGAGTGGGAGACGTAGCCTACAGACTTGCCCTACCCCCACAGCTCTCTGGGGTATATAATGTCTTCCACGTCTCGATGTTAAGGAAGTATAATCCGGATCCCTTACATATCATTGAGTATGAGCCTTTGAGCATTCAAGAGGACATGAGCTACATTGAGCGACCTATCCGGATTTTGGACAGAAAGGAAAAGGTACTTCGATCGAAGACGATTCCTCTCGTAAAGGTTCTCTGGCAACACCATTCAATTGAAGAAGCTACATGAGAGCTAGATAGCCTCATGAGGGAGAAGTACCCTCATCTATTCTGAAGGACCAAGATGAATTTGGAGGACCAAATTCTTTTAAGGTGGGGAGAATGTAAACACCGTAAATTTTCTGTATTTAAATTAAACAAAAAATATATATATATATAATAAATGGAAATATGTTATACGAAAATATGTGAATATATATATATATTTGTTAGGTTGAAAAAAAAATGAAGGATAAAAATAATTACAATAAAAAAATATATATAAAAATATAAATATAAATATATATATATATAATATATATAATAAAAAACAAACTAAACGGAAAAAAAAAAAGAGGATCGCTCAATGTCGCGCGATCCTATTGAAAAGCCAAACCCCTCCCCCCCTAATTCCTTCCTTCGATTACTGACCGGAGCCCCACCCGCCGTTCGTCCCACTGCCGTCCACGCCCCCTTCACGCCGACGACCCATCCCGACCGGAACCTGCGTCCGCCCTCTTTCCTCACCGAAAACCCGAGAAACCCGAACCCTCTCGCTGTTGCCTGCTGTCTACTGCGTCATCACCGGTGACCACACCAGCACCGGAGGTTCCTTTGGACCGGCAGCCTTCCTCACCCAGACACAGACCCGACCCCCTCTTTCTCCTCTTTTCCTCTGCTTCACCAGAAAACCCGAACCCCCTTTTTTGAGTTGTGATGCAAACCAATCACCGGTGAAGACGCCGGCCATTTCCCCCAGCTTACGAGTCCGACGACAACGCATCCTGTTTCCCCCTCACGTTTTTCCTCTTCCATTGCCTGGAGTCGAAAACCGAAACAGAGGAGTTTTCCTCTGTTTCGCGTTCTGCAGCAAACAGAGAAGACGGACGCCAGCCTTCCTCCGAACCCGAGCCCCCGGCAGCTCCCCTTGCCTGTCCTACCCCATCCGGCCACCCTGTTCCGACGCTACAGTGTTCAAAAAAATATACTGATAAAATACCCAGTTGATACTTCCCTATCTTTGTGTACCAATGGATCCCTAGGTAAGAAACCTAAGCTTTATTTAGTTTAATGTATGTATAAATTGTATTATGGAAGGATGATGTTGTATGAATTAATTGAAATACAAGCATGTTTAGTGTAGATTTAATTTGGCAAAAATTGGAAAGATGAGAAGTAGACAAATATGTGTATGTATGAGATAAGGAAAAAAAAGGGAAAACAATATTAATATATATATATATATATATATATACATGTATAGGAGTGTATATATATATATATATATATATATATATATATATATATATATATATTTATTTATTTATTTAGGTACATGTACAAATAGGTGTATATAATGAATTGGGTATGCTAGTATTTGTACAAAAAAAAAATAAGTATGCATATGTGATAAGAAAAAATGGAAAACAATGATAATATATATATAAAGGAGTATGTATATATATATATATATATATATATATATATATATATATATATATTTATTTATTTATTTATTTAGGTGCATATACATGTGGGGGGTATGAAAGGTGAATGTGTGCAAGTATATGTATATACAAAGAATGTATATATATGAGATAGGAAAACATGAAAACAATAAAAGTATATATATATATATATATATATATATATATATATACATGTAGGAGTGTATATATTTAAATATATATTTATGCGTGTATACATGTGGATGTATATAATAAAGGTATATGTTAATACTTGTAGGAGCAAATATATAAATAGTGAAGAAATATATAAACGTGCATGTCGGCCTAAGGATATACAATAATACGTACACACGCAGTAGCAACGATAAATTACGATTTTAACGCAATTCGCATGAATAGGGTGCTAAGTCTACAATTTCGATGTAGGTGATTGTAGAAGAGATTAAAGGAGGTACTAGGAGATGTCACCGTTCGAATTCGAGATACCCGATAAATCGAGGTAAGGGGTATTACTTAACTTAGTTCTGATATTGCATTCTTGTTTCACTGAGAAATGATTTTATGAAAGAGCATATGATTTGAAATGATTTATCAATGCTTCCATACTTGCGAAACTGTTTACAAAACATGATTTCGTTTTACAAAATGTTCGCTAGAACATCTATGTTTATGAAATAAACTTTAGAATTATGAAAATGCATGGGAGTTTTATGATGGCTTGAAAACCCATATTTACGCTTTGAAATGGAACTTTTGACGTTTTCAAAAGTATTTACGAAAAGAGAAAAGATGTTTTGAGACTATAGGCTTCATGCATGGTTACTTCTTGTGGTGTTCCGGCTCCACCACTTGGGTGCCGGTACGTAGGCCCCTTTAGCACTTGACTCGACCTGTGTGGAAGATGTCGTGCTACTGATGGTTTATGATGATATTTCGATAGTATCTCGTACCCGCGCAGCACGTAGTTATGTTTCCTACATGGAGAGTGTCACTGGTGCCCGTGTCCTAACTAAGTGCTAGTGAATGTAAGTAAGATAGATACTACCCATACTTTACGAAAGGGCTATACGACCCTGATCCAGTCTACAGCCCACTTACCATGGCCATAGGTATGATGACTCTCTACGGAGAATGACATGTATCGCATGACTTAGTTATAGCCCAGTCTCCTCGATTTTAATTATAAAATCGACTATGATGAGAGTTTATGAAATGATTATGAAATATGCATGAGATGTTTATGAAATGATTATGAAATATTCATGATATGTTTACAAAATGATTTATGAAATGTTCATGAAAATAGTTAAGCATGTTAATGGTTTTATTGACACGCATGCTTTATGACGTTTATGCATGAAATGAAAATTTTTGTATTTCATTAAGTTTCGTTCCATGAACAATTTCAAATACTTTTATATGTCAGAACTATTTTAATAGTACTATCTTACTGGGATTTTCCCCAAAAGCTCACTCCTACTTTCAGATCATTTGCAGTGAATCTATAGACGCTACCTGCCGCGTACACGACGTAAGCTGGTGGGAAGAGCTACCCTAAGCTACTTTTGTACACGCGAAAGGTATACATTTACATTTCTGTACCAGACATAATTGTACGCACAAACATATTTTGGAAATATCAGTTGGGATGTAATTTTGTAAGGAACGATGTAAATGTTACTACTTTGGGATAATGTTTTGAGATAATATTTTGAGATGACTAGTATTAAATTAAAATGGATGTATTGAGTAGTAAGGATGAATTTGGAAAGTATGCTTGGTAGTGGTGGATATCTAGGATTGTTGGAAAGCATGCTTGGTAGTTGTGGATATCTAGGATTGCCAAAAACAACTGAATTGCAGGTGGGTAGGCTCATATATAAGCCGTTGTGCTGCCGAAATTTCTATTGGTCATATAAGTTAAAATATAGAAATTAATTATAATTACGAGTAAAGTGTTAGGAAAAGTGTTTTGACACTGTACAGGAATACAACTTAAGTGAATAAGGGAATAAGTGGGTAAATTAAATTCAAAAAAAAAAATTTTTCCCGATTTTCAAGGGTCAAGGGTCGTTACAAGAAAACATACCAGGATCTCCACATTTAGGGGGAAGTTTTCTTTGAAGAATAGCGAAGACATTTTCCCCCACACGTACCATTTTAGTGCCTTTCAACTTCCTCTTATTAGTGCACAACTCTTTGAGGAACTTTGTATAGCTTGGCACTTGCTTTATAGCATCAAGGAGAGAAATGTTGACTTCTTCCTTAGGAAAGTCTCCAATATATCTTTGTCTTTATCTTCTTTAGTGGATCTTGCCAAACTAGAAGGAAAAGATGGAGGTTTAACGCCAACATTAATTGGAGCTTTATTTACCAAGGGTCTCCGTAGTAGTGGAAGATCGCTTTACACTTTTTCTTTCTCAACATCCTTCTTGTCGACAAGAGCTTTGGGAGGCTCCTTTGCTTCAACTTCCTTCCCACTTTGTAAAACAATAACACTCACATTCTCTCATGAGTTGACCACAACCTGAGAAGGTAACTTACCGAAAATTTGAGCTTTCATGTTTCGTATCTTGGTGGCTAATTATCCTAATAGATTTTCTAAGTTATTGATGCTAGCTCTTGTCTCTTACAAATTCAATCTAGTTTCTTGTTGTAATTTAATAGAACTTTCAGTAAGAGAATTAATCATATCTTCAACAGATTTTTAGCTTAAGGCCTCTCTTGGAATTGGGTCATTGGCTGTTGAAAATTGTTGGGCTTATTTTGAGGTGGAACATTTGAGGTAGTCTTATTCCTATATTGCAAGTTAGGATGATCACTCCATCCTTAATTATAGGTATTAGTATAAGTATTGAAATTTCTTTGTAGCTGTTGCTATCTAGGAAAACCACCTATAGCATTGGCATGTCCATGGGTGTCATCTTGTAAGGTTGGAGACATGTCAGTAGGGTGTCCCACGTTTGAGCATATTCCACATGCCCTTTGCTTGTTGCGTTGTTCTTACAACAAGTTTACGAACCAAAGAAGCTAAATCTTTAAGTTTTTGTTGAAAGAGAGCAACATTAACCTCATATACAAGCTTGAAAGGTAGGTTACGCCTAGTGTAGAATTGTTGGGAGTTGGTAGCCATGTTAGCTATCAATTTCGTGCATCTTGAGGAGTCTTGTCCACTAAAGCTCCTCCACTAGCGGCACTGATCATACTTCTATCATGGGGTAGCAATCCTTCATAAAAGTATTGAATTAGGAATTGCTCATGGATTTGGTGATGTGGACAACTGGCACGTAGCCTTTTAAACCTCTTCCAGTACTCACACAAGGGCTCATCATTGTATTGACGAATCCCACATATTTCTTTTCTTATGTTAGCAGCTCTTGAGGTAAAGAAGTACCTCTCCAAGAAAAGTCTCTTCATCTCTTTCCATGAGTTGATGGTCCCAGATGGTAGGTAATAGAGCCAATCCTTCGCAGAATTGGCCAAGAAGAAAGGAAAGGCAACTTGATTAGCTCTTCAATCACTCCAACATGTTCTATAGTAGAACACACTACGTGGAACTCCTTAAGATGCTTGTGTGGGTCCTTACTTGTAAGACCAGGAAAAATGGACAAAAAATAAATCAGACCAGATTTCAATTCAAAGGAAACATCAATATTTGGAAATGCAATACAAAGTTGTTGTTGATTCAAAGTTGGAGTCGCCAACTCTTTTAACGTTCTTTGAGGTTATGGTTAATTTTCTGCCATGACTTCCTCTTCTTACTCGGATTCACTTGAATAAACAAGGTTTGGAGTAATAATTAAACAAAGAATTCAAATGGACTTACAGTCCTTGGCAACAACACCGAAAGTTTGGTATGTCGTCAGGTTAACAAAAATAAATTTGTTAAACCCACTAAAAAGTAGTTAGGAAGTAGAAGTCAATCCCATAGAGACTACAACAAAAGAATCAAAGTTAATTAATAGTTCAAGAAAGCAATAAAAAAAAGAAGTAGAAAGGGGGTTTTAAAACAAGAAACCAATTTTGACTACTTAAACTAACTAAACAACTTTAAACTATTATAAAGCATCAGTAAAAGAAAGCAAAAAGATTAGTTTTAAGACAATTATGCAAAAGACTTTAACTAGCATGCATCTTGACTACCTTGGATTTCATATTGTTTATTACTAAATTCTAAAGATCTCATTAAGTTAAGCATTCAATCGTAGTGTTGCAATGAAACCGTGTCAACACCATCATCCCTTACTACTTAATTAATTATAAGAAAATTCTATAATTAATCTTTAACTACTTAAATTATCTAGTAGGGAACTCTTTAGATATATTTATGTAGCAGCATTATAATCTTTGAAAGATCTTAATTGAAATTAACTTATAAAAACAATAACTTAAATTATCTAATTAATCTTAAATTTTCCTTTATCTCTTGTGAATTAAAGAATTAAGAACTTAACAATTTAATGCTAGAATTAGATCATTATATTTAATTAATTAGTATGCATCACAAATAATTAAACTAACAATCATAAAAACTTGCTATGGAAAACCTTATGTACTTAACCAACGATATATTATTTGTTTATTCACAACAAATAATCATCCAAGATTGATCAAGATTGCATACTAATTGATTTAAGATGCTTACTCACTAGACATGCTTGAAAGACACATGAAGATTATAAAAAGAAACAAAGAATCACTATATAAAGAAATCAACACATAATGATATTTATATAAGCAATCGGTTTTTATGTTTATTACGTAATAGATTAATTTAGCATGTAAGACAAAGAAACTAGATGTAAAAGATTATAAATCCTAATCAAGTAAACAAATATGAAAGCAAACAAGAAAAGAAATCAAGCAAGAATGATGTAACATGCAAAAACTTAATATTAAAGATTAATGAATTCGGCAACTACCCTTATTATTAAAAAAAAAAATCAGAATTTACAATAATATTAAAACTAGATGTTGACACAACTTATGTTATAAAGATCAAAAGAATGCAAATTAATTATAAAGGACAAGAAAAGAATACAAGCAAGATCACATAATATCACATCATGCAATAATCAATACTTATATATTATAGGAAGAAGCAATTCGGCATAAAAGAGAGAGAAAAGATCATGCAAATATAATATAAAGCAATCGGCGATTACAAAGTATGAGAAAGAAAACAAATTGAAGGCAAGAAACAAGAAAATGCAAGCACAATATAAAGCACGAAGCTATAGGCCACAAGAAGTTTTTAATAAAAGAAAGCTTTTTATAAAACAAGAGTATAATAATTTTATAAAACTAAAACAATGCGAATTGATCTTTTTTACCTATCCTAAGGTCCCTTCATATCGTGATGGAACAATCGTAATTCTACTTGTAATAAAAGTCTAATTACAATTGAAGTAGGATTCTAATTACTAATATTTATCGAATAATAATTCTTTAATGGTTGACTTGGTTGCCAACTCATCTTGCTAACTCATCATGACAAATCATCAAGGATATTCTCTCTCTTTGTAATTATCTTCCAAAAAGACTATTTTTTTCAATTATCCTTGTAGTAATCCCACTATGACTAAGAATTAACTTTGATGACTTTGCAAGGACTTTTCACCCATCAAATGAACTCCATTTTGAATAACCTTGGATATTACAAAAAATTTGAGAAATCCCCTACAACTTTGAATTAGTCACTATTTCCAAAAAATTCAAACAAAGAAAAAATTACCAAAATACCCCTATTAGTAAAAATTTTCAAAAAGTGCAAAAAGTGTTCTTTTAGCTCCATTTTCTTCCATAAGCCTATTTTCAATGCCTATAATTTTAAACAAGCGTTACATAGCACTTTTAAACAAAATAATAAATCTAAAAGTATATTATTAGGCAATATTAATATATCAAAATAAACACTTATCAACTGTGATAAAAATAAAATTGATATGTTGATTAAGACACTTCCCAAAAACACCTTGTGTTATGTAGTAACTTAGTAACAATGGACACCTTGGTCGACGTGAATTCCAAGTGACAAGTCGTGATGATGGATCTTCTTCTACTGAGGTTAGAGACGAACATTGTTGGACACGAGATAGGGTATGACCCCTCGTTATAAAAGTCACTTGATTAGCACACTTACTCTTTTAGTGTTGGACTGTCACGACCCTCACTCTCTGTCCGTGACCTTTACCCCACCACTTACAGTTAGGCTGTGAGTCAACATCCAATCCATATTTCATCCATTTATAGTTTAATCCATTCAATTAAAAGAAGTAGAATAGAAACTGGACTTTTATATATAAGTGCAGAAACGTTTACATCAGTTTCCATTATATACATCCCCCAAAATACAACATACTAACTTTACTGTGCATTACTTTATAGGATTCAAAATTTTTCATCTCAAATGTATACCTCTCTATACTACTGGATGACCTGTGTAAGACCCGAATTTAATTAAAATACGAAAATTAAATAAAAAAAGATGGGGGATGTATGAAGGAAGGTCAGGTAAAATTGATTTTCGAAACAAGAGCAGGGGTAAAATGGTAAAAATACCAAAACCCGGTATTAAGAAAATAAAAAAAAAATTTAATTAAAAATAAGGATGTAAGATATCTTGATCGATAATGAGGAAATTATACAATTTGGGTCAATTGATCAAGATTCAGAAATTTTAAAAATATCGAAAAATTACCAGAATGATATCTCGAAAAGCGCGAAGGAATAATATCGAAAATTTGGAGAAAAATATATTTAATAAATTAAATTTATATTAAATAAATTAAATTAGAATAAAAATAATATAAGTGTAGATATTTTGGATTTTATGGAGTATTTTAATAAATAGTAAAATAATTAAATAAATAATAATAATAATAATAATAAATCTGAAATAAAAAAAAAGACAAAAAACGAATCGGGGAGAGAGGGAGAACGGAAACAAAGTCGAACCCGAGAACCCAGCCCCGTCGGCATCAGCACCGGACACCACCGAAAAACCGATCAGGCGAAGCAGCCGAGCTCGTCGGCACCGGCAGCTGAGGGTAACGGCGGCGAAACGGCGAAGGAACGGCAAAAATGAAAGCCGAAAAGAGAAAAGGAAACGGCGGCTGATCGGCCCCGATTCAGGCCCGACTGACGGCCACCGAACGTCCTCGAGGCGCAGCTGAGCCGATTGGTACCAGAACAGCCACTGAAATCGACGGACGTCGCCGGAAATGAACAACCGGACCGACGACTTTTCGGCGGCCTTGGACGAAACCGAGGCCAGATTCGAGCTGCGGACAACCTCACGGAGCTGCTGGCGGTGGAAGCCGACAGAGAACCGGTCGACAAGGCCTTGAACTGACGGTGAACTGGCTGAACCGGAGTGAACCGGTGGTCTGAACCAGTCCGAACCGGACTGAACCGGTTCAGCCAAAAAGAGAGGAAAAAAGGAAGAAAAAGGGAAAAAGAAAAAGAGAAAAAAATTGAAGAAAATTTCAGCGATGCAATCGAGCTTCGGGTAAGTCGATAAGTGGTCAAATTGACCGATTTAAATTTTGGAATATTTTATTTAATTAATTTTTGACTGGAAATTTACCCGGAAAATTATGAAATTATGTAGCTCGACGATTGGCATCCACCGAGAGCTCGAGATAGCCTCGATTTACGTATTAGCATGGAATCTTGAGTAAGTGACCCTTATTTACGATAATTTACATCGTTATGCGTGTTTCGAATTTAAATTTCGCATAAATTGAATTAAATTATGGAAAATTTAGATAAATTGTCGTAAATATTAAATTTAGCTATTCGAGAGTTAGAACGAGGCACAATAAATTATTGGTGGGCCCAATGAGCCCAATAGGCCTTGATAATGTGAAAATTAAGTGGAAAACGGGCTTAAGGCTGATTAAGGCCTATTAAGGTGCAATCGGGCCCAATAGGGGTAAACGGGCCCAATGATTTAAATTAAGCCCAGAAAATATTAAATATAATTAAATTGTATAATATCTGACCTGAGGAATATTAATACGCAGTTTCGGGCATTTGATTGGGAGCATAGCGGACTGCGCGACGAGACAACAGTGGAAAAGAAAAGGTCAGACTCGACAGGAAAATAAGGTAAGGGAATTCTACAGACTGCTAGAGGTAAACTTTACGAAATTTCAAGTTCATATGCAGTCTTTAAAATTTATCTCAAGGGTCTAGAGGTCGAATAATAATTTTAGTGCCCCGAATGGGTAAATTACTAAAATACCCTTGTTAAGGGTAAAATTTACAAATTTAGAAAAAATTGGGAGGAGCAAGAACAAGAGGGTTCTGCTCGTTCTGGAGACATTTTAATGCATGCATGAGTAGGCTGGCTAACCTTGAAAGAAAATGCACAGCATTGCATACTTTCAACGATATAACTGTTTTAGAAACTGTTTTGAGAAAATAGAGCCGCCTACGTGTTTTTATTTACATGTGACGTGCTAGAGCTCAGCTCGCACGATGTTTTGATTTGGGTGATGCATGCATTGGTGCTGGAGCGAGAGCTCGCACTAGAGTTTTACATGCATAGGTGCTAGAGTATAACTCGCGCCAGATTTCACATGCTTTTTCTAGACAGGGTGCTGGAGTTTAATTCGCACCAGATTTTATAAGATTTTCATGTGATTTATATACAGAGTGCTGAGCTTAGCTCACACTATTTTTACTGGATTTATGGAGTAGCGCTGTCTGCCCTTGGAGTCAGTCAAAAGGCCCAACAGGCTCAAAAGACCTCCTAAGTGGGGTGAGAGTGAGGGATGAGGTTGGCGGCCTTGTGGGGATGTAAAGCGGGCTCTGCCAGTTTTACTTGATTTGATGAGAGTGCTGAGCATCGCTCGCACTGATTTTATGAGAACATGCGATGAGCCGTGCTTGGAGCATCGGGTAGACTGTGTGTCACCGATTAAATAGGCTCGCACGTGCGTTTGAGACATGGCATGAGTATAGAGATATTATATAGGTTCATGGAGTACGATGTACCGTGCAAGTAGCATGGAGTACGATGTACCGTGTGGTATCTTCGGATACGGCATCTCCGGATGCAGCATCTTCGGATGCCTGGGATCGGATAAGACTGACGGGATGGATTGACCCACCTCCTGGGCGGTTCCCGATCATGGTGAGAACCCGCACACTAGGATCCGTGTAACTGAGGAACTCCCGAGGACACATATGGCCATAGTCCTGGTTATTGTCGATATACAGATGTTGCCTAGTCTCGCATGTCGACGATTTTGATGAGATCAAACTGGGTTTTAAATTAAATGTGCATGATGCTATTTCCATGCTTTTTAAACTCATGTGTGATGTAAACCGATTTTCATGATTTTGTGTGAGTCAGGATCACCCGAAGGAGGGGTCGAGTCCTGACTTTATTGTGAAATTTTTAAATGAGAAAGATATGATTTTGAATATAATTGCATGTTGAATTTTTCGTGCAAATGTGTTTTACATAACATCATAACTCATATCATCTGTTTTAAAATGTGTGGAGAAAGGGTGGTTTATGCATGGCACTACGTTCATGTAGGTAGTATGGTTACCTACTTGTTCGTAGGATTGCCTTACTGAGCTTGATGTGCTCACCCCTTTCATTTTCTCCCACAGATAATCTCCAGTTGAAGTTGAGGCGAATCAGTACTGCATTCCGGATGTCTGCTGCTGCCCATCATTTAAGGTATATACACTTGTACATATTGTATCTACATAAGCATAGCACAGTAACATGTTTGTAAGTAACTTTAGGGGATGTATAAATAATGTAAACAATTATAAATGACTGGAGAAGAAATAAGTACTATGGTAAATGTATGATGGGACTGGCATTGACGCACAGCCCAATTTGTTAGTGGAGTGTGGTCATGATCAGAAGACAGGTAAGAATTTAAGTAAGAAAATAATAAAACGCAAAAAATTAACTCTGATTTTTGGGTAGTTTGGGTCGTGACAACCTGAGCAACACAATAGCAGGGATGACTGCAGTATACTCGCTACTACGTAGAATCTGTAGAGGAGAAATAAGGGGGTGAGCTAACGCGCTCAGTAAGGAAAATATGAAAGTAGATAGATAACTATACTATCTACATGCTAAAAATATATAGTCATTTTTCTTATAAAACATATGCATTCTTTAAAATTAACATCCATACATACGAAACCATTAATTCGCTAATATATGCATATTCACAGAGAATCACACAGCTCATATTTAAAATCATTGAGTACACATTTAGAAATCTCTTTGCACACAACAATTTAATATACATGAGACGTAATCATGGGTTATCACATCCCCAGACACACAACATGGGGCATATTGATAATTCTATTTTTAATAGAATTATTAGTGCTTAAATTCCTAATTATTTATTTAATCCCCATATTATTTTATTACTAATTCCCTTTATTTAATTAAAAATTCTTTAATATGCAGATAAATTAAATTCAGATGAAACTCAGTCGTTTCAGTCGAAATTGGGCTGAAAACGAGCTCAAGGAGATTGGACACTTCAAATTTTATAGACCGAGTCACCAGTCGTCTGGACACGCGTGATGCCAATTGTCTATATTTTATTTGCTCCGAAACGATAAGATCAACAGACACCGAACGAATATTCTGAAAGGCACACGTCGGGCCACATTGCACAGCCAACTGGACAATCCGACAAGTGACGTGAAAATATCTATTCTGTAGCAAATCAATTGAAGACAAGTGGCCAAATAATGCCAACTCATCTAGGATGAAAAATTACAATTGTACCCCTATGTTTGTGTATAAATAGAACATGATATGGCAATTGAAAATGTATGTAGGTTAAGGTAGAATAGTTTCTAAGGTAGTTTTAAATTTATTGCCTTTGTTTTTAAGCTTTCCCGAAAAGATTAGTTTCTTTTAGCAAAATTTTACTGTTCATTCACTATTCACTTAATGAAAAAGTTTGTTTCATTTTCTAATTTCATGGTATTTCATTAGCAATCTTGTTCACCTTTTTCTTCTTTTTCAGTTTGCAAAAATCCATTACTGGATGT
Source organism: Firmiana major (assembly GCA_033439115.1). NCBI lineage: Eukaryota > Viridiplantae > Streptophyta > Magnoliopsida > Malvales > Malvaceae > Firmiana > Firmiana major. The sequence goes on from CM065905.1 coordinate 62,399,236, forward strand.
TTCTTAGTTAGTGACATTTTAAATAGAAATTTAAAGCTTTCAGTATCAAGTTCTTGATTTCCAAATTCATTTCTTTATTTGTTTGATAAACCATTAGTTGATTTTAGCTTTCGATTTTTTTTCCTTTTTGAGCAATCGGGTTTCAGGAAGATATCTTCATTCAGTCTTCTGCCTTTTAATTCTGTTGCCTTGATGTGGGAGGATGCAAAGCATTTGTCCACATCAAGAGCTATGTGGAGTCACGGCTGGAGAAGGAAATGAAGCTACCCGAGGAGGATGATCATGAGTTCCCTGTTTACATTGCTGAAGCTCACGGACGATGTGTCAATGGTGTTGTTGTTAAATCCTTTCGGGTTTAAAGTCATTTGCTACTTTGTATCATTGTTTTATTCTTTCCTTATTTCATCTTGTATTTGTATGTTTTTCCTTATTCGGTGCTTGCTTGTAGTTAGAGTATGACTTCCATGTTTTCTGCATTTATTCATGTTTCCTGCATATAGTTCATTTATTGCATTCTATTTCATCTTCATTGTAGTTTGTTATTTGTTGGATTAGGAAATGATTGTGGTTGTTTGTCCGGTATAAAGATTAAAGAAACAATTCATAGGAACATAGTTAAAGTCATGGCAGAAAGATAACATTTATTTTCAGTCTCTGTTGTGTTCTGTTTCCAGTTTTTGTTACTGCTCATTATGGATGTTAACTTATGGTTTGTCTTCATTGCTTCTTCTGTTTCGGGTAGATGTTATTGTTCTGTTTAATGTTTGATTAGTGATTGATAATTGATAATAGGCAGCAACACTCAAAACATTTCAAGACTTCTTTGATTCTAGGGTTAACAGTAACTACAATCTCTTTTTCAATTCTGCAAATATTTTTTTGCAACTGATAAGTTTCCATGGTTCATTATAAGTTTTGATGTCTAGGATGGTGTGTCACGACCCAAACTACCTAAAAATCAGAGTTAATTTTTCGCGTTTTGTTTATTAACTTAAATTCTTACATGTCCTCGAATCGTGACCACACTCCACTAATAATTGGGCTGTACGTCAATGCCAGTCCCACCATTCAATTACCATCTAACTTATTTCTTCTCCAGTCATTTATAATTGTTTACATTATTTATACATCCCCTAAAGTTACTTACAAACATGTTACTGTGCTATGCTTATGTAGATACAATATGTACAAGTGTATATACCTTATGTTGATGGGTAGCAACGGATATCCGGAATGCAGTACTGAGTCGTCTCAACGTCTACTGGAGATTATTTGTGGGAGAAAATGAAAGGGGTGAGCACATCAAGCTCAGTAAGGCAATCCTACGAACAAGTAAGTAACCATACTACCTACATGAACGTGGTGCCATGCATAAACCACCCTTTCTCTACACATTTTAAAACAGATGATATGAGTTATGATGTTTTGTAAATCAAGTTTGCACGAAAAATTCAACATGCAATTATTTCAAATCATTTCTTTCTCATTTAAAAATTTCACAATAAAGTCAGGACTCGACCCCTCCTTCGGGTGATCCTGACTCACACAAAACCATGAAAATCGGTTTACATCACACATGGGTTTAAAAAGCATGAAAATAGCATCATGCACATTTAATTTAAAACCCAGTTTGATCTCATCAAAATCGTCGACATGCGAGACTAGGCAACATCTATATATCGGCAATAACTAGGACTATGGCCATATGTGTCCTCGGGAGTTCCTCAGCTACACGGATCCTAGTGTGCGGGTTCTCACCATGATCGGGAACCGTCCGGGAGGTGGGTCACTCCATCTCGTCGGTCTTATCCGATCCCATGCATCCGAAGATGCCAACGTATCACAAAGATACAACGTATCACAAAGATACCACACGGTACATCGTACTCCATGCTACTTACATGGTACATCGTACTCCGTGGACCCCCAGCCTTATCCCTCTTTCGGGCTCATCAGCTGGACCTCCAACCCTTATCCCTCTTTCGGGCTCATCAGGTTGTTTTAACATTAAACTGTATTGCCATGTCTCAAAACGCACGTGCGAGCCTATTTAATCGGTGACACACAGTCTACCCGATGCTCCAAGCACGGCTTATCGCATGTTCTCATAAAATCAGTGCGAGCAATGCTCAGCACTCTCATCAAATCAAGTAAAACTAGTGCGTTTTAATTGTCAAAGCCCGCATTACATCCCCACAAGGCCGCCAACCTCATCCCTCACTCTCTTCCCACTTAAGGGGTCTTTTGAGCCTGTTGGGCCTTTTGGCTGACTCCAAGGGAAAACAGCGCTACTCCACAAATTCAGTAAAACTAGTGCGAGCTAGGCTCTAGCACTCTATATATGAATCACATGAAAATCTTATAAAATCTGGTGCGAGTTAAACTCCAGCACCCTGTCTCGAAAAAGCATGTGAAATCTGGTGCGAGTTATACTCTAGCACCTATGCATGTAAAACTCTAGTGCGAGCTCTCGCTCCAGCACTAATGCATGCATCACACAAATCAAAATATCGTGCGAGCTGAGCTCTAGCACGTCACATGTCAATAAAAACACGTAGGCGGCTCTGTTTCCTCAAAACAGTTTTTCAAAACAATTTCATCGTTGAAAGTATGCAATGCTGTGATTTTCTTTCAAGGTTAGCCAGCCTACTCATGCATGCATTAAAATGTCTCCAGAACGAGCAGAAACCTCTTGTTCTTGCTCCTCCCAATTTTTCCTAAATTGTAAATATTACCCTTAACAAGGGTATTTTGGTAATTTGCCCATTCGGGGCACTAAAATTATTATTTGACCTCTAGACCCTTCTGATAATTTTTAAAGACTGCAAATAAACTTAAAATTTTATACAAGTTACCTCTAGCAGTCCGCAGAATTCCCTTACCTTATTTTTCTGTCGAGTCTGACATTTCCTTCTCCACTGTTGTCTCGTCGCGCAGTCCGATATGCTCCCAATCAAACCTCCGGAACTACGTATAAATATTCCTCATGTCAGATATTATACAACTTAATTGTATTTCCTATTTTCTGGGCTTAATTTAAATCATTGGGCCCATTTACCCCTATTGGGCCCGATTGCACCTTAATGGGCCTTAATCGGCCTAAAGCCTGTTTTCCACTTAATTTTCACATTATCGAGGCCTATTGGGCTCATTGGGCCCACTAATAATTTATTGAGTCTCGTTCTAACTTTCAAATAGCTAAATTTATTATTTACGACAATTTATCTAAATTTCCATAATTTAATTCAATTTATGCGGAATTTAAATTCATATCACGCATAACGATGTAAATTGTCGTAAATAAAGGTTACTTACCCGAGATTCCATGCTAGTCTGCAAATCGAGGCTGTCTCGAGCTCTCGATTGATGCCAATCGTCGAGCTACACAATTAAATGTATTTTCGGGTAAACTTCCCGGTCGAAAATTAATCACATAAAATATTTCAAAATTTAAATCGGTCAATTCGACCGCTTATCGACTTACCCGAAGCTCGATTGCATCACTGGAATTTTCTCCAATTTTTTCTCTTTTTCTTTTTCCCTTTTTCTCCTTTTTCCTTCCTTTTCTTTCCTTTTTTTCCTTCCTTTTCCTTTCTTTTCTTTCCTCTTTCCTTCTTTTTCCCTCCTTTTCCTTCCCTTTCCTTTCGGCCAAACGGTGCCGTTTCCTGCCAATTGCCATCGTTGGCATTTCGGCGGTCTCACCGGCCAAGACCGGTCTCAAAAGAATCGGCTTCTTCCCCTGAGTGCGTCGGTGGCCTCCGTTTCAGCCCAGACGCGGTGGTTCGTCGAAAATCAGCCCGTTTCTCCCTCGGTTTTCCTTCGCTCCGATCGGCTTGCTCTGGCCACCTGACGGCGTGATTCCGGTGCCCACGTGCTCGCCGGTCTCTCCTCTTCCTCTTGGTAGCTTCGTCGGAGCCTGTCAATCGCCGGTGTGCTGGAATCGGCGGTGAGGGTCGCGGGTCGTCTTTCGGTTTCTCTTTCTCGGGTTCTCTTGAGCTTTTTCTCTCTCCTCTTTTTTTTTGTTTTCAGATTCTTTTTATTATTATTATTATTATTATTTATTTTAATTATTACACTATTTATTAAAATACTCTATAAAAATTCAAAATATCTACAACTTATATTATTTTATTCCAAATTTAATCTATTTAATTTAATTTAATTTATTAATTACATTTTTCTCCAATTTTTGATATTATTCCTTTGTACTTTTCGAGATATTGTTCCGGGTAATTTTTCGATATTTTTTAAAATTTTGAATCTTGATCAATTGGACTAAAAATTATATAATTTCCTCATTATTGATCAAGATATTCTAAATCCTTATTTTTAATTAAAATTTTCTTATCGAATTTATTTCGACTTTCGGTCTATTGACCGTTTTGCCCTTACACTGTTCGGGATTAATTTAACCTGACTTTCCTTCATGAATACTCACTCATTTCGTATTTTAATTAAATTCAGGTCTTACATGGTGAGAAGGCAGGACCGTGCGCACCCGAAGCAAGCACAGGTGGGCGTTCACTAGCAGGAGCAAGGCATCACTCACAATACCTGGAGTAAAGGACAAGACCAGTAGCAACCTGGAGCGTCCAAAGTAGGCACTGGATATGGGTGATGCTCGATAAGAACTTGCTGGGAACAGACTGGCAGTAGCCAGTGCAGACGTCACGGACGTGTAGGTGACGGACAGAACCGTTGGCAGTCCTGCAAGCTTGTACAAACCGAGAGCAGTACCTGGAAATGAAGATTGTTGAAGAAACGAGCACAGTACCACCATGAAGGGACCACTTGACTGGCAATTGTGTCTAAGGCCACGTTTGGCTTAATCATTGTAGTGTTTAATTCAATTTGCATGCATTTTTAGATAGAGTAAATTCAAGTTTATTAGTTAGTTTAGTTAGTTTCTCAATTGCATATATTTTCTTGGTTTCATTAGTTTAACTTTGTTTTAATTAGGTTACTAAGTAATTTTTATTCTAGCATTAAGAGATGTGCTTAAAATTAATTTAGATAAACTCATTTTATGCATTTTAAGTTTTAATTAAAAATCCAAAAATTATTGTTCATGCATTAGTTAATTTTTATTGTTAAGTTAGTAATTAGTGATAATTAGGATTAATTTAGATTTAATATTTTAGACTTTTAGATTTGTAGTTAATTTCTTAATCAATTTGCATTTTTATTAGTTAGTTTAATTACATGCATTCTTATTTTAAATTTTAGTTTAATTAATTTTATTCCTTTATTTTTATATTTGCATTTTAATTGCGTTAATTAGTTTTAACTATTTTAATTTTCTTTTGTAGGTTATTTGCTTTTAATTGCTCGGAGTACTGCAAGTAAATTTGGCTCGGTTTCATTTCCTTTAGTTCTTATTATTTTATTGCTTTCAGTATTAATTTTAATTAGTCTTAGTAGAGCACCCACTTTAATTTCATAATTTGCTATGATATACTTAGGGTAATATTAACCGCTAGTTAATTAGGCTAGTCAACTTCTCTGTGGGACAATAACTCGGGACTCAAATCCCATTATTACTTGTACGACCTGTGCACTTGCGAACATATACCTTTAGGGCGTGTCAAGTTTTTGGCGCCGTTGCCGAGGAAGTTTTAATTAGTCGTTAATTAATATTGGTGAAATTATACTTAGGTGTAATTATAGCCTGTAAATATTTAGGTTGTAAATCTTTAGATTAGTTAATTTTCTCATAATTAATTAAAATAAAAAATATTAAAAAAATTTAAGGACTTTCGGATGTTTGCATGCGTAGAGCAAGGAGTTTTGATTGCTTTCCTCTAGATCCTGAAATCGAACGAACTCTTAGGAAAATTTGAAAGGACTCTAGGAAATTTATAGCTACGCTGCGGCACACGATGGCAGAAACTAGGGAAATCAGGACCGTTGGGGATTATGCGGTGCCGACGATTGAAGGATATTATACTGGCATTAGGCCACCAGCAGTCTCTGCTAATAATTTTAAAATTAAGCCGTCCATCCTCCAGATGATCCAAACCTCTTTGCAGTTCAGTGGGATTCCACACGATGACCCACATGCTCATCTCGAGCAATTCTTGGACTTATACGATGTAAGACCCGAATTTAATTAAAATACAGAAATTAAATAAGAAAAGATGGGGGAAGTATGAAGGAAGTCGGGTTAAATTAATCCCGAACACGTGTAAGGGTAAAATGGTCAAAAGACCAAAGGTCGGTATAATTTCGATAAGGAAACTTAATTTAAAAATATGGATTTAAGAAATCTTGGTCAATAAAAGTGAAATAAATTTATTTTGGGTTAAATTGATCAAGATATTAATTTATTGGAATTAATCAGGATTAATCGAAATTTTTAGTTCGAAAAAAATAATCCCAAAAATAATCGAAAAATATACCAAAAAGTCACCCGGGACAATATCTCGAAAATACGGAAAAATTATACCCGAAAAAGAGGTTGAAATATAATGAATAAATTAAATAAAAATTAAATAAATTGAATAAGAATAAAATAATAATTTTAAGAGATGTTTTGGGTATTTATAGTATTTTAATGAATAGTAAAATAATTAAAATAAATAAATAATAATAATAATAATAAAAAAAAGAAAAAAGGAGACTGAAAATGAAAATCGTGAAATGCGAAAGAAAAAGGGAGCCGAAACCGAGGAGGCCACCGGCGAGCCGTCTGGCGGCCAGGGACCCCAGGCGAGGGCCGGCGAAGACGGCCCGACCTCAGGCGACCTATCAGCGGCGACGACGAGCCGTGGGAACGCCGAAATCCGACGAAAAACGGAAGAGAAGCCGCGGGAGAAGAGATGGCCACCGGCGGCGAACGGCGGCGATTCGAGCCCCACCAAGGCTCGATTTCGGAAGCCCAGGTGACGGTGAGCAGATTGGCGGTGGTGGCAGCCATCGAAACCGGCGGACGGCACCGGAAACAGAAAGAGAGGAAAGTGGGTACCGACGGAGGAGGAGAACGGCCTGACCGGCGACTTTCCGGCGGCCTTGGGCGAAGCCGAGCCCAGATCTGAGATGCGGACGACCCAACGGAGTGACTGGCGGTGGAAGCCGGTGGAGAACCGGCCGGCAAGGTGGTGAACCGGCGGTGAACCGGCCGAACCGGAGAGAACCGACGGTCTGAACCGGTCCGAATCGGACTGAACCGGTTCAGCCAAAAAGAGAGGAAAAAAGGAGAAAAAAGGGAAAAAGAAAAAGAGAAAAAAATTGGGAAAAATTCCTGTGATGCAATCGAGCTTCGGGTAAGTCAGTAGTGGTCGAAATTGACCCGATTTAAATTTCGAAATATTTAATTTAATTAATTTTGGGTTGGAAACTTACCCGAAAAAATTGTGGAATTGTGTAGCTCGACGATTGGCATCCACCGAGAGCTCGAGATAGCCTCGGATTTCTAACTAGCATGGAATCTCGGGTAAGTGACCCTTATTTACGACAATTGCCTCGTTATGCGTGATATTAAGTTAATTTCTGCATAAATTGAATTAAATTATGAAAATTTAGATAATTATCGTAAATAGTAAATTTAGCTATTCGAGAGCTAGGATGAGGCCTAATAAATTATTGGTGGGCCCAAGGAGCCCAATAGGCCTCGATAAAGTGAAAATTAAGTGGTAAATGGGCTTAAGGCCGATTAAGGCCCATTAAGGTGCAATCGGGCCCAATAGGGGTGAACGGGCCCAATGATTTAAATTAAGCCCAGAAAGTATTAAATACAATTAAATTGTATGTTATCTGACCTGAGGAATATTGATACGCAGTTCCGAGCATTTGATTGGGAGCATATCGGACTGCGCGACGAGACAACAGTGGAAAAGAAAAGGTCAGACTCGACAGGAAAATAAGGTAAGGGAATTCTACAGACTGCTAGAGGTAAACTCTACGAAATTTTAAATTCATATGCAGTCTTTAAAATTTATCTGAAGGGTCTAGAGGTCGAATAATAATTTTAGTGCCCCGAATGGGTAAATTACTAAAATACCCTTGTTAAGGGTAAAATCTAAAAATTTAGGAAAAATCGGGAGGAGCAAGGACAAGAGGTTCCTGCTCGTTCTGGAGGTATTTCAACACATGCATGAGTAGGCTGGCTCACTTTTAAAGAAAAATGCATAGCATTGCATATCTTAAACGATGTGATTTCTGTGAAAACTATTTGGAGATAACTGAGCCGCCTATGTGTTTTATTTACATGTGACGTGCTAGAGCTCAGCTCGCACGATGTTTGATTTGTGTGATGCATGCATTAGTGCTGGAGCGAGAGCTCGCACTAGAGTTTTACATGCATAGGTGCTAGAGTATAACTCGCACCAGATTTCATATGCTTTTTCGTGACATGGTGCTAGAGTCTAACTCGCACCAGATTTTACATGATTTTCATGACAGGGTGCTGGAGTATAACTCGCACCACATTTTATACACGATTTTCGTGACAGAGTGCTTGAGCTTAGCTCGCACTAGTTTTATTTGATTTACTGACAGTGTTAGAGCACCGCTCGCACTACTTTTCAGAGATCATACGATAAGCCGTGCTTGGAGCATCGGGTAGACTGTGTGTCACCGATTAAATAGGCTCGCACGTGCGCTTTAAGACATGGCATGTTAAAACAACCTGATGAGCCCGAACGAGGGATAAGGGTTAGAGATCCACCTGATGAGCCCGAACGAGGGATAAGGGTTGGAGATCCAGCTGATGAGCCCGAACGAGGGATAAGGCTGAGGGTCCACGGAGTACGATGTACCGTGCAAGTAGCATAGAGTACGATGTACCGTGTGGTATCTTTGTGATACGGGGTATCTTTGTGATACGGTATCTTTGTGATACGGGGTATCTTCGGATACGGCATCTTCGGATGCATGAGATCGGATAAGACTGACGGGTTGGATTGACCCACCTCCCGGGCGATTCTCGATCAGGGTGAGACCTCGCACACTGGGATCCGTGAAGCTAGAGGGACTCACGAGGACACATTGACTAGTCCTGGTTATTGCCGTTATACAAATATTGCCTCGTCTCTCATGTCGACGATTTCGATGATTTAAACTAAGTTTTTAAATTAAATTTGCATGATGGTATTTTCATGCTTTTCAAACCCACGTGTGATGTAAACCGTTTTCATGGTTTTGTGTGAGTCAGGATCACCCGAAGGAGGGGTCGAGTCCTGACTTTATTGTGAAATTTTTAAATGAGAAAGAAATGATTTAAATGAATTGCATGTTGAATTTTTCGTGCAAACTTGATTTACATAGCATCATAATTCACATCATTTGTTTTAAAATGTGTGGAGAAAGGGTGGTTTATGCATGGCACCACGTTCATGTAGGTAGTATGGTTACCTACTTGTTCGTAGGATTGCCTTACTGAGCTTGATGTACTCACCCCTTTCATTTTCTCCCACAGATAATCTCCAGTTGAAGTTGCGACGACTCAGTACTGCATTCCGGATATCCGCTGCTGCCCATCAACATAAGGTATATACACTTGTACATATTGTATCTACATAAGCATAGCACAGTAACATGTTTGTAAGTAACTTTAGGGGATGTATAAATAATGTAAATAATTATAAATAACTGGAGAATAAATAAGTTAGATGGTAATGGTATGGTGGGACTGGCATTGACGCACAGCCCAATTATTAGTGGAGTGTTGGTCACGATTCGAGGACAGGTAAGAATTTAAGTAAGGAAATAATAAAATACGAAAAATTAACTCTGATTTTTGGGTAGTTTGGGTCGTGACAGATTTTATGGTATCAGAGCACAATTGGTCTGATGTGTGTCAGTGTCAGTAATTAAGAAATTACATCCCCCGTGTTACTGTGCTTAGTTAGATACAATAGTGTATATCGAGATGGGTTTGACTAAGAAATGGTTGAGAATGCAGGAATGCCTAATATGAGTCGCGTTAGATGAGATAGTGCACGAGGCAGAGGTCGTAGAGGTAGACCTGAGTCTGCTAAGTCGTGCTGAGTTGACTTATGAGAATCGGGATGAGATTGAAATAGAGGCTAATGTTGAGAAGGCCTCACAGAGTCCGACAGAGAGATCGGACAGTATTGAGACACGCTTCGCGAAGTTGGAGCGGAGTGTGGAGATTATTTTGAGGAGCTAATTGCTCAGATTAAGAATAAGATCAGAGGGCGCAGCGAAACATTGGTGGAAACCCGCTCGACCCATCTTAAGTGTTAAACATCCATAGCTAAGATAAGAAATCTTATTGGATGTATTCCGGTGACAGGATATCCCGGACATGATTTAAAGGAAATTATGGATAAAAGTCCTTACTCTGACCCAGTGGATTTGGTTTATTGACGAGTATGGAAACTCGGTTGTATTTTTGGGCAGATATTACCTCGACATTATGAACAAGTGACAGTCGAGATGTCTAAAAGTTTATGGAAGGGCTCAGATTGTCAATGAGAGTCCGATTTGCCCGTGAGATATTGCCTACACCGAGGCAGTGCACAGATTTACAGTTGGGTAAATAAGGATATGAATTGCACGACTCTGAGATTGGGAAAGGTAGTAAAGGCTGAAATAGAGACAGAAAAGAGAATCGAGAAATGACAGAGATGTTAAAATGGAAATGGTAATTGGTAAAAGATCTGATTTGACGAGTTATGGAGTAAGATAATTGGTAAGGCCCCAGTGCATCTAATTTTGGCACTCTTGTGGGCATTGTGATTGGAGGACCCCGACCTGCTACGAAGCAGTGTAGCAGTGTAAGCACTGTAAGCAGTGTGAGATGTGTGGTGGATACCACGGAAGGAGGGTTTATACCTACACGGTATTGATGAAAATGGCCGTTAAGTGTGGTAAAGACGGACCATTGATTTGATTTGAACAGAGTTGGGCGAGATCGCCCCACAGAAAAGTAAAGAGACAGAAAAACTTTGTTGGTATAGCTGCAACAAAAAGGGAGGCCATAGCCGAAAAGAAAAAAGGAAGTAGATTGTTGGACGAAGGCGAAAGGATGTCTTGGACCGGACATTATTGATGTTTCATGGATGTGGTGTAAGATACCACACTTGTTATGAATAATGAAGTACATATGTTCATTGATCCTGGTACCACACATTTATTCATACCGCCTTCATTCGCATATAAGTGAGTAAAAGGCATGAATGTCTACCTCATTGGGCACAATACTAATAAATGAGTACCCAATAGAGGAGGATTAATAAACGGAATATGGATATAGAGATTTTAAGTAATAAAAAGGGGTGCGACAGTTGAAGTTAAAGGAGTAAAGGATGGTACTCACGGAATGAATAATGACAAGAGTTTCATTATAATTAATATACGAAAGGAGATAATCTTTGAGATAAGATAGATCCTAAATACAAGATGTATTGGAGTAAGAGACATGCTAGGTAAGGAATACCCTTAATATGTGAAGTCATTAGAGGTTAAGCAATTAGTAGCGAATATAAATTGTGACCACATAGACTGAGATATAACGTAGTTGTGGTTAAGTCTGAAGGTTAATAAAGGTATTTCAAAATACCTCCCCGCCTGAAGACTTGACAGCGTCTAAAAGTATGTACATATAACCTATAACGTGAAATCGATCGATGTAATAAATACCTTTAGCATTAGGATACCTCTACTAAGACGAAAACAATATTAAAATTCGACAAATCATAAAGGTTAACATAGTAAAAATTTAATAAGAGCGGTTAAGATAAGAAAAGGAAATGACGCAGGTTAGTACCCGAAAAACGTAAGCGGTTGAGAAGGATCTTATACGCTTATGCGTAAATGAGTCAAGGATTATATCGATTTGTAATCATCATTATCGATGATATATTGGTTGTAGTTAAAGTCTAGGGCAAATTATAAGCAACAATTGAGAAATGGCTTTTACAAATGGGTTGTTGCGAGTTCAAAAAGGATATACTTGGTTGACACGTTTAACTAAGAAAACGTGGTCTTAGAATGAGATAATAAATAAAATGATAGATGTGACATGAATTTCGGTGTAGTGAAGTATGAACTGACCACCGTGATTATTTTCACCATACCCAACAGCTCAAGAGGTTCTCAGTGAGTATGGATACCTCAAAATTATGAGGGAGCTGTGTATTGATGTATAATGGGAAGATAGTCAATTTTGGAGTCAGACAACTCCATGATTGTGAAATAAACTATCTGACCCATGATTTAAAGTTGACAACAGTATTTGTACCGAGGATATGGTACTATTATGTACAGGGTGAGAAATTGTGGATATGCACTGATCATAAAGCCCGAGTATCTGTTTTCACAGAAAGAGGCGAATATGAGAATACAGAGTGGGTTAGAGCTTCTGAGAGATTTTGATGGTGAAAATTGTACCACCCAGGAAAGGCTGATGCCTCGAGTAGAAAGAGCCTTGGGATGGTATTACATATGATGGTCAGGGAGCGTGAGCTGCTAGAGCAGTTGTGGACCTCGGTAGTGATATGATCCCTTCTGATGATGACAGTGATTGGTATGATTATGTGATAGCTAGCCTGAGATTAGAACCGGATGAGAGTGCCCGGATTTGACAGGCTTAGCGTGAGGATCGGCACGATGTCGATAGTTTGGGTCAGATTCAGAAGGGTACAGTGACAGAGTTCACAAAGTATGCTAATGATTTACAGAGGTTTCGAGATAGTATGAGTGCTCCCCAGGACCACAGTTGATGAGATAGTAATGTTGTCAGAAGCTCACTCTTCGGAATATACAGTGCATACGAAAAGTAATGATTATATATTGAAATCTCGAAAAGGGTATTGGTGGTCAGATGTGGAGAGAGACATGGTAGAGATTGTGAAGAAGTGCCTAGTATGTCAACAGAATAAGGTAGAGTATTAAAAGTTTGCAGAGTTATTGCAGCACCTACCTATATTGACACGGCACGAAAATGAGAGCAAGTCTCCATGAATTTAATGATGGGTTACAGAGAACTCAGGTGAATCACGAGACTATTTAGATGATAGTCGCTAAGTTGACTAAGTCTACCCACCTTCTGGATTATGAACTCCCCAGATACTCAGAGGGTGTATGAGGATTTATGTATAAGAAAGATTGTGGAACATTAAGTAGCGTTCCAGTGAGCATGGTATCATATAGGGATTCCCGCTCCACTTCCTACCTCTGTGGATATTTAAGGAAGCTATGGGAACCCGACTGAGTATTAACACAACTTTCCATCCTCAAACAGATGGTCAGTCAGAGAGGACTGTACACGTTTGGAGGAGAGGATGAAAGCGTGTGCCATTGATTTTATAAGCTCCTGGAATGATCAGTTAATTTCAAATTGAATTCGTCAATAGTGACAGTTGTCACTTGGGTATTGGGATAACAAGATATGAGACAGTGTATGGCTGTAGGGGTTGTTCCTCAAATTGGTTAAGAAAAAGTGGGTGACAGATAGAAATTATTTTCGACTTTGGATAATAAGTCTCTGAGGATGTTTAGTTAAGGACGAGAGATTAAGAACACCTCAGAGCAGACAGAAAAGTATTGGAATTCACCCTTGGTGAATTAGTATGGTTGAAATATTTCTTGTCTTAAGAGAATAAGGACATAGCGAGCTTTTGGAAGAAGGTAAATTGAGTTTCGCTGGATTGAATATTTTGAGAGATTGGACAAGTGGGAGATAAGACCTGTAGGTTGGTGTTATCACCTGAATTAACAGGCACCCACAATGCGTCTCAGCTTTTGATGTTTCAGCAATACTATCCAGATCCAGCATAGGTGATCGAATATGAACTCCAAAAGTTCAATTTAATGAAAATATAAGTATATTGAAAAGTTGATTCGGGCATTAAACAGGAAAGAGACAGTATAGAGGTTTAAGACGATCTCCCTAATTAAAGTCTTTTGGTAGTAATACACTCCGGAGAAAAGATCACACAAGAATTTGAGAGTATGATACGATAGATATACCCGGAGTTGTATATGGACTCATATGACTTGGTTCTAATTTGGAGGACCAAATTCTTTAAGTGGGGGAGAGTTGTAAGACCCGAATTTAATTAAAATACGGAAATTAAATAAGAAAAGATGGGGGAAGTATGAAGGAAGTCGGGTTAAATTAATCCCGAACACGTGCAAGGGTAAAATGGTCAAAAGACCAAAGGTCGGTATAATTTCGATAAGGAAATTTAATTTAAAAATATGGATTTAAGAAATCTTGGTCAATAAAAGTGAAATAAATTTATTTTGGGTTAAATTGATCAAGATATTAATTTATTGGAATTAATCGGGATTAATTGAAATTTTTAGTTAGAAAAAAATAATCCTGAAAATAATCAAAAAAATACCAAAAAGTCACCCGGGACAATATCCCGAAAATACGGAAAAATTATACCCGAAAAAGAGGTTAAAATATAATGAATAAATTAAATAAAAATTAAATAAATTGAATAAGAATAAAATAATAATTTTAAGAGATGTTTTAGGTATTTATAGTATTTTAATGAATAGTAAAATAATTAAAATAAATAAATAATAATAATAATAATAAAAAAAAGAAAAAAGGAGACTGAAAATGAAAATCGCGAAACGCGAAAGAAAAAGGGAGCCGAAACCGAGGAGGCCACCGGCGAGCCGTCCGGCGGCCAGGGACCCCAGGCGAGGGCCGGCGAAGACAGCCCGACCTCAGGCGACCTATCAGCGGCGACGACGCGCCGTGGGAACGCCGGAATCCGGCGAAAAACGGAAGAGAAGCCGCGGGAGAAGAGATGGCCACCGGCGACGAACGGCGGCGATTCGAGCCCCACCAAGGCTCGATTTCGGAAGCCCAGGTGACGGTGAGCAGATTGGCGGTGGTGGCAGCCACCGAAACCGGCGGACGGCGCCGGAAACAGAAAGAGAGGAAAGTGGGTACCGACGGAGGAGGAGAACGGCCGGACCGGCGACTTTTCGGCTACCTTGGGCGAAGCCGAGCCCAGATCTGAGATGCGGACGACCCAGTGGAGCGACTGGCGGTGGAAGCCGGTGGAGAACCGGTCGGCAAGGTGGTGAACCGGCGGTGAACCGGTCGAACCGGAGAGAACCGGCGGTCTGAACCGGTCCGAACCGGACTGAACCGGTTCAGCCAAAAAGAGAGGAAAAAAGGAGAAAAAAAGGGAAAAAGAAAAAGAGAAAAAAATTGGAGAAAATTCCTGTGATGCAATCGAGCTTCGGGTAAGTCAGTAGTGGTCGAAATTGACCCGATTTAAATTTCGGAGTATTTAATTTAATTAATTTTGGGCTGGAAACTTACCCGAAAAAATTGTGGAATTGTGTAGCTTGACGATTGGCATCCACCGAGAGCTCGAGATAGCCTCAAATTTCGTACTAGCATGGAATCTCGGGTAAGTGACCCTTATTTACGATAATTGCCTCGTTTTGCGTGATATTGAGTTAATTTCTGCATAAATTGAATTAAATTATGGAAATTTAGATAATTATCGTAAATAGTGAATTTAGCTATTCGAGAGCTAGGACGAGGCCCAATAAATTATTGGTGGGCCCAAGGAGCCCAATAGGCCTCGATAAAGTGAAATTAAGTGGTAAATGGGCTTAAGGCCGATTAAGACCCATTAAGGTGCAATCTGGCCCAATAGGGGTGAACGGGCCCAATGATTTAAATTAAGCCCAGAAAGTATTAAATACAATTAAATTGTATGTTATCTGACCTGAGGAATATTGATACGTAGTTCCGGACATTTGATTGGGAGCATATCGGACTGCGCGACGAGACAACAGTGGAAAAGAAAAGGTCAGACTCGACAGGAAAATAAGGTAAGGGAATTCTACGGACTGCTAGAGGTAAACTCTACGAAATTTTAAATTCATATGCAGTCTTTAAAATTTATCTGAAGGGTCTAGAGGTCGAATAATAATTTTAGTGCCCCAAATGGGCAAATTACTAAAATACCCTTGTTAAGGGTAAAATCTAAAAAATTAGGAAAAATCGGGAGGAGCAAGGACAAGAGGTTCCTGCTCGTTCTGGAGGTATTTCAACACATGCATGAGTAGGCTGGCTCACTTTTAAAGAAAAATGCATAGCATTGCATATCTTAAACGATGTGATTTCTGTGAAAACTATTTGGAGATAACTGAGCCGCCTACATGTTTTATTTACATGTGATTTGCTAGAGCTCAGCTCGCACGATGTTTGATTTGTGTGATGCATGCATTAGTGCTGGAGCGAGAGCTCGCACTAGAGTTTTACATACATAGGTGCTAGAGTATAACTCGCACCAGATTTCATATGCTTTTTCGTGACACGGTGCTAGAGTCTAACTCGCACCAGATTTTACATGATTTTCATGACAGGGTGCTGGAGTATAACTCGCACCACATTTTATACACGATTTTCGTGACAGAGTGCTTGAGCTTAGCTCGCACTAGTTTTATTTGATTTACTGACAGTGTTAGAGCACCGCTCGCACTACTTTTCAGAGATCATACGATAAGCCGTGCTTGGAGCATCGGGTAGACTGTGTGTCACCGATTAAATAGGCTCGCACGTGCGCTTTGAGACATGGCATGTTAAAACAACCTGATGAGCCCGAACGAGGGATAAGGGTTAGAGATCCACCTGATGAGCCCGAACGAGGGATAAGGGTTGGAGATCCAGCTGATGAGCCCGAACGAGGGATAAGGCTGAGGGTCCACGGAGTACGATGTACCGTGCAAGTAGCATGGAGTACGATATACCGTGTGGTATCTTTGTGATACGGGGTATCTTTGTGATACGGTATCTTTGTGATACGGTATCTTTGTGATACGGGGTATCTTTGGATACGGCATCTTCGGATGCGTGAGATCGGATAAGACTGACGGGTTGGATTGACCCACCTCCCGGGCAGTTTCCGATCAGGGTGAGACCTCGCACACTGGGATCCGTGAAGCTAGAGGGACTCTCGAGGACACATTGGCCAGTCCTGGTTATTGCCGTTATACAGATATTGCCTCGTCTCTCATGTCGACGATTTCGATGATTTAAACTAGGTTTTTAAATTAAATTTGCATGATGGTATTTCCATGCTTTTCAAACCCACGTGTGATGTAAACCGTTTTCATGGTTTTGTGTGAGTCAGGATCACCCGAAGGAGGGGTCGAGTCCTGACTTTATTGTGAAATTTTTAAATGAGAAAGAAATGATTTAAATGAATTGCATGTTGAATTTTTCGTGCAAACTCGATTTACATAGCATCATAATTCACATCATTTGTTTTAAAATGTGTGGAGAAAGGGTGGTTTATGCATGGCACCACGTTCATGTAGGTAGTATGGTTACCTACTTGTTCGTAGGATTGCCTTACTGAGCTTGATGTGCTCACCCCTTTCATTTTCTCCCACAGATAATCTCCAGTTGAAGTTGCGACGACTCAGTACTGCATTCCGGATATCCGCTGCTGCCCATCAACATAAGGTATATACACTTGTACATATTGTATCTACATAAGCATAGCACAGTAACATGTTTGTAAGTAACTTTAGGGGATGTATAAATAATGTAAATAATTATAAATAACTGGAGAATAAATAAGTTAGATGGTAATGGTATGGTGGGACTGACATTGACGCACGACCCAATTATTAGTGGAGTGTTGGTCACGATTCGAGGACAGGTAAGAATTTAAGTAAGGAAATAATAAAACGCGAAAAATTAACTCTGATTTTTGGGTAGTTTGGGTCATGACATACGACACGTTCAAACACAATGGATTATCTGACGATGCACTCAGGCTTAGATTATTCCCCTTCTCACTTAGGGATAGGGCGAGACACTGGTTGACCTCCCTGCCTCTAGGATCAATTTCCACATGGGACGAGTTAGCCCACCAATTTCTAGCCAAATTTTTTCCTCCCTCTAAAATGGTCAGACTCCGTAGCGATATATCCTCATTTGCCCAGTACAACTCTGAATCTCTTTACGAGGCATGGGAACGATAAAAGGAGCTTCTTAGGAAGTGCCATCACCACAACCTACCTCTATGGCTGCAAGTCCAGACCTTCTACAATGGACTTACAAACCAGAATAGGACCATAGTGGACGCTGCTTCGGGTGGAGCCTTGATGTGCAAAACAAAGGAGAAGGCTTATGAGCTGCTAGATAAGATGGCGGCTAAAAACTATTAATGGTCCTCAAAAAGGCAATTGCCAAAGAAATCAGCAGGTATATATGAGCTTGACACGCTGTCCACCTTGACCTCTCAGATCGCCAATCTTACAAAGAAGGTGGAATCGCTCAGTACCCAGCCTAATCCTTCCAACAATCCTAACCTTGTGTTTTCTGTCCAAAGTCCTTTTCTATCTTGTGATCTGTGTAGTGGTACCCACGCTGTGGATAGCTGTCCACTTAACCTAGAATCGGTTCAGTACGTTGCCCCTAAGCAACAGAACAACCCTTTTTCAAACACCTATAATCCAAGGTGGAGGAACCATCCGAACTTTTCTTGGAGCCAAAACCAAGGGCAAGCTTCTAATTCTAGACCAGTAGGACCCCCAGGTTTTCAAGCTCTACAGGTTCAGGTACCACCACAGCATCAATTTCCTCACCACCCACCACCTCCATAACCACATCATCCACCAAATCATTCCCATCCATCCCACTTCCATCAACCACCACCACCATAACCCCAGCATTCACCTGTAGCTGATAAGAAACCCTCTCTTGAGGAAATGTTCACAACAATCTTGTAAAATCAAGCAGCTTCAATTAAGAACCTAGAGGTTCAGGTAGGACAAATAGCAAATGCTCTTAGTCAACGTCCTCAAGGGACCCTTCCTAGTAACACTGAAGCCAATCCTGTTAGGCAAAGGGAAGGGAAGGAACATGTGAAAGCTATCACCCTTAGGAGTGGCAGGAGCTAGTAACTCCCCCTGTTAAGTCCAGACCTGACCAGCCCACAGTTGCAAAACCTATAGGTTCTAGTAAAGCAGCTCAGAAGGAGCAAGAATCAAAAGATCAAGCTGCAAAGGAAACAAAGCCATGCATTTCTTCACCTCTACCTGTTTCTTTGTCACAACCTTCTTTAACCTCTGATGCTACAAAAGTTCCCACTAGATCTCCTCTTGTTAGACCACCAGTCCCTTTTTCTTAGAGATTTCAAAATCAAAAACTGGACCAATAATTTGCAAAATTCCTTGAGGTTTTTAAGAAACTTCACATCAACATTCCATTCGCAGATGCCTTAGAGCAAATGTCAAGCTATGTGAAGTTTATGAAGGACATCCTCTCTAGGAAAAGAAGATTAGAAGATTATGAAACGGTAGCCTTAACTGAGGAGTGTAGTGCCATCATCCAAAGAAGGTTACCCCCTAAGCTCAAGGATCTCGGGAGTTTTACCATACCATGCACTATTGGAAATTTATTCTTTGGTAGAGCCCTGTGCGATTTAGGAGCAAGTATAAATTTGATGCATTTATCTATCTATCAGAAATTAGGAATAGGGGATGCCAAGCCCATTACAGTGACCCTCCAGTTGGCCGATCGATCAATTAAATATCTGAAGGGGGTCATTGAGGATGTCTTAGTAAAAGTGGACAATTTTATTTTCCCTACAGATTTTATCGTGTTGGACATAGAGGAAGACAAGGAAGTCCCAATTATACTAGGCAGACCATTCCTAGCAACTGGTAGAACTTTAATAGATGTACAGAATGGGGAGTTAACAATGAGAGTTCAAGATCAGGAAGTCAAGTTTAATGTGTTCAAATCTCTAAGATTCCCTGATGACTCCCATGATTGTTTTAGGATGGATTTAGTGGATAAGGAAATCACTGGGGAGTTTTTCAAGACACATCCTTCAAACCCTTTAAAAGCCTCCTTAGTGAAATGTTGATATTAGAGAATACAGTGAAGATGATGATGAGGTCTACGAGACTTTACAGTTATTAGAGGTCACTCCTTTTAAGGAAATTGCCCAATTTGAGACACTAGACTCTTCATCTATTCCAGCTTCAAATATCTTTCCATCTACCAGTGATCCTCCAGCATTAGAACTTAAACCTTTACCCTCACACCTTAGGTATGCTTACTTAGGTGAATCCTCCACACGACCGGTAATAGTATCTGCTGCTCTCTCTAGTGATCAGGAAGCAAAATTACTACAAGTGCTAAGAGAGGATCAGAAGGCTATAGGCTGGTCTATCTCTAACCTTAAGGGTATTAGTCCTTCTATCTGTATGCATAAGATACTATTGAAGGAAGGGTATAGGTCATCCATAGAGCACCAGCGTCGATTGAACCCTGTAATGAAAGAAGTTGTCAAGAAGGAGATCATTAAGTGGTTAGATGCAGGGATTATCTATCCCATTTTTGACAGTGCCTGGGTGAGCCCGGTACAATGTGTCCCTAAGAAGGGAGGGATGACAGTGATCGAAAATAAAAATAATGAGCTCATCCCCACTAGGACTGTCACTGGTTGGCGAGTGTGTATGGAGTATAGGAAACTCAACAAAGCCACCAGGAAAGACCACTTCCCTTTACCCTTCATTGACCAAATGTTAGATCGATTAGCTGGTCACGAATTCTACTGTTTTCTGGATGGATACTCTGGGTACAATCAAATAGATATAGCCCCGAAAGACCAAGAAAAGACTACCTTCACTTGTCCCTATGGGACCTTTTCTTTTAAAAGAATGCCTTTTGGCCTATGCAATGCACCTGCTACATTCCAGCATTGTATGATGGCTATATTCCATGATATGGTGGAGGATTTTCTTGAGGTTTTCATGGACGATTTCTTAGTATTTGGGGATAGCTTTGATTTATGTTTACAGAATTTAGCATTAGTGCTGAGGAGGTGTGAAGAAACAAACTTAGTGCTTAATTGGGAGAAATGCCACTTCATGGTAAAAGAAGGTATAGTGCTAGGGCACAAAATCTCTGCTAGGGGGATAGAAGTGGATAAGGCTAAGGTGGAAATTATTGAGAAGTTACCTCCCCCTACCACTGTAAAAGGAATTAGAAGTTTCCTGGGCCATGCGGGATTTTACAGAAGGTTCATTAAGGATTTTTCGCAGATACCTAAACCTTTATGTAATCTCCTTGAGAAGGACACTGTGTTTTGCTTTGATGAGAAATGCTTAGAAGCATTTAAGACTTTGAAGGAAAAATTAGTTACAGCCCCTGTAATCATAGCTCTAGATTGGAGTTTACCTTTTGAGCTTATGTGTGATGCAAGTGATTATGCTGTTGGGGCCGTACTAGGAGAAAGAAAAGGAAGAGTCTTTTATGCTATCTACTATGCAAGCAAAACACTTAATGAGGCCCAGATGAACTATGCTACTACTAAGAAGGAGCTGTTAGCTGTAGTATTTGCCTTTGATAAGTTTTGCTCCTATCTCATTGGTACTATGGTAGTAGTATATACTGATCATGCTGCCATTAAGTACTTAGTCTCCAAGAAGGATGCAAAGTCGAGGCTGATTCGATGGATCCTCCTACTACAGGAGTTTGACTTGGAGATTAAGGATAGAAAAGGTCTAGAGAATCAGGTTGCTGACCATCTATCTAGATTAGAGAGTGGACTTAAAGAAGGTGGTACAACTATTAATAAGTCATTTCCTGATGAGCAGCTATTTACTTTCGGGCACTCCAGATTGCCTTGGTATGCTGATTTTGTAAATTATCTGGTGAGCAATGTGATGCCACCTGATTTGACTGTCCAGCAAAGGAAAAAGTTTTTGAGTGATGTCAAGTATTATATTTGGGATGAACCCTTCCTATACAAGCAATGTAAAGATCAAATTTTGAGAAGGTGTGTTCCCATGGAAGAAGTAGAGGATATACTTAGACGTTGCCATTCTTCTGATTATGGAGGGCATTTTGGAGGAGAGAGGACAGCAACCAAGGTTTTGTAATCTGGATATTACTGGCCCCCATTATTTAAGAATGCCCACTACTTTGTGATGAAATGTGATAGATGTCAGAGGGTAGGTAATATTTCCAAAAGAAATGAGATGCCTTTGACTAATATGTTAGAAGTAGAACTTTTTGATGTCTAGGGCATTGATTTCATGGGATCATTTGTTCCTTCATATGGCAATCCCTATATTCTAGTGGCTATGGACTATGTGTCAAAATGGGTTGAAGCAATGACCTTACCAACTAATGATGCCAAGGTAGTGATAAGGTTTTTAAAGAAGAATATTTTCACACGATTTGGCACACCTAGAGCTATCATTAGTGATGGAGGATCCCACTTTTCCAATCGAAGTTTTGATGGGCTGTCAAAGAAATATGGGGTCAAACATAAGGTAGCCACTGCTTATCACCCACAGACGAGTGACCAAGTAGAGTTATCCAATAGGGAAATTAAGGGGATATTAGAGAAGACAGTGAACCCAAGTAGGAAGGACTAGTTTATTAGGTTAGAGGATGCACTTTGGGCCTATGGGACAGCCTTCAAAACACCTTTAGGAATGTCCCTTTATCAGCTTGTTTATGGTAAAGCCTATCATCTACCAGTAGAGCTTGAGCACAAGGCCTACTGGGCCCTTAAGAACCTGAATTTTAACTTAGAAGCAGCAGGGGAGAAGAGGCTGCTACAGCTCAATCAGTTAGATGAGTTCAGGTTGTAGGCATATGAGAATGCCAAGCTCTACAAGGAAAAGACTAAGCGATGGCAAGATAAGAAAATTAAGGAGAGACACTTCGAGCCAGGCCAGCAAGTTCTGTTGTTTAATTCACGCTTGAAGTTGTTTCCAGGAAAGCTTAAATCTAGGTGGTCAGGTCCCTTTACCATTACACAAGTATTCCCTCATGGAGCCATTGAAATTATGGATGAGACCCTGAATCAACCCTTTAAGGTTAATAGGGGCAGACTGAAACACTATTTTGGGGGAGGATTTGATCGTCAGCATTCTGTGACCACTTTAGCGGACCCTCCTACTTCTGATCCTACTACTTAGCTTCATTTTTCTTTTTCACTTTTTGTACAGTGCTTTTCTTTTCTGTTGTTTTTTTCTTTGTTTATTTTGCAGATGTCTCTTCTAGAATTACATTTTGTAATCAAGCTTCAATTGTTCATCATCATCAAAAAGGGGAGTACTCTGTTCCTGAACTTCAATTCTTACATTTTCTGCACACTAAGGACACTGTACACTTCAAGTTTAGGGGAAGGGATATTACTTGATTATTTTTTTTGAAAATTTGAGCAAAATTGAAAATTTTTTCAAAATTTTTTCGAAAATCTGAGCTTAAACTGTTTGATTTTGGGATGATTTAGTGCTTAGCATGTAGTTTTCCCATATTCCGATGATATGACCCCATGATTAAGTATGATTTTGATTGACTTAGAAGCATGATTATAGGAAAAGCATGAAGTTGAATTCTTGAATTTGTCTTGATTCTGATTGTGATTTCCTCATCTTATGCACATGTCATGTCATGAATTTGTATATTTATTTAGAGAAAGTTTATGTGGACATAAGGGTGCATTTGTTCAGTAGATTTTGTGTATCATATTCTAGAATTTGTTTGATCTTGTCTCGAGGTGAAATATTAGATCACACTTAATTAGGGAGATGATTTAGGCCATCTTTGGATCATTTGAGCCTTTCGAGCCATCCCTGTACATACTTTATCCCTAGTCACCCATCTGGGCCAAATAAGTTTTTCTCTGTAAATACACCTGCGTTATTTTCCTTATCCTAAAGTATTCTTTTCCTATCCCTTACCCCGAAAGCATGAAAAGTCATTGGATATATTTTGAGCTTTGTACATATGGGTACCTGGTGATAGTGAAAATTTGAAAAAAAAAATGTGAAGAAAAAGAAAAAGAAGAAAGAAGAAGAAGAAAAATACAAAAATAGAATAAAATATCTAGTGAAAGAAATAAGTTTGGGGGAAATAAATATGAGCTCTTACATTAAAGATCCTAGAAAGAAATGCATGTTAAGGGGTAATTAAACCTAAATCGACTTTATCATACCCTAACCACAGCCTTACATTACAAGTTTAATGAAGTCCTATTGATTTTTGAGTAAGTGTGACTACATTAGTGGAGAGATTGGTGAAAAGTAAACTTATGGGAATGATCACATGTCATTGACTTTGCATTCACTGTGCTTGCATAATCTGATCCGAATAATGTACTTTGAGTAGCTTTGACATTTTTCACACACGCACGAGGAGTCCAATTTGGTTAGGACTTATGATTGAATGATTCTAAGTGTTTGACTTGTAATTATGATTCTTTTAGATCATAGTCTGTACTTTATCTTTGAGGATAATATTGGAGAAATTATTGTGTTTAGTACTTGTCATTCCTACATTCATTTTGTTTTGCTTGAGGACAAGCAAAAGCTCAAGTTTGGGGGTGTGATAATTCTATTTTTAATAGAACTATTAGTACTTAAATTCCTAATTATTTATTTAATCCCCATATTATTTTATTAATAATTCCTTTTATTTAATTAAAAATTTTTTAATGTGCAGATAAATTAAATCCAGATGAAACTCAGTCGTTTCAGTCGAAATTGGGCTGAAAACGAGCTCAAGGAGATTGGACACTTCAAATTTTGCAGACCGAGTCATCAGTCGTCTGGACACGCGTGATGCCAGGTGTCCATATTTTATTTGCTCCGAAACGATAAGATCAACAGACACCGAACGAATATTCTGAAAAGCACATGTCGGGCCACATCGCACAGCCAACTGGACAAACCAACAAGTGACGTGGAAATATCTATTCTGCAGCAAATCAATTGAAGACAAGTGGCCAAATAATACCAACTCATCTAGGATAAAAAATTACCATTATACCCCTATGTTTGTGTATAAATAGAACATGATGGCAATTGAAAATGTATGTAGGTTAGGGTAGAATAGTTTCTAAGGTAGTTTTAAATTTATTACCTTTGTTTTTAAGCTTTCCCGAAAAGATTAGTTTCTTTTAGCAAAATTTTACTGTTCATTCACTATTCACTTAATGAAAAAGTTTGTTTCATTTTCTAATTTCATGGTATTTCATTAGCAATCTTATTTACCTTTTTCTTCTTTTTTAGTTTGCAAAAATCCATTACCGGATGTTTCTTAGTTAGTGACATTTTAAATAGAAATTTAAAGCTTTCAGTATCAAGTTCTTGGTTTCCAAATTCATTTCTTTATTTGTTTGATAAACCATTAGTTGATTTTAGCTTTCGTTTTTTTTTTCCTTTTTGAGCAATCGGGTTTCAGGAGGATATCTTCATTCAGTCTTCTGCCTTTTGATTCTGTTGCCTTGATGTGGGAGGATGCAAAGCATTTGTCCACATCAAGAGCTATGTGGAGTCACGGCTAGAGAAGGAAATGAAGCTACCCGGGGAGGATGATCATGAGTTCCCTGTTTACATTGTTGAAGCTCACGAACGATGTGTCAATGGTGTAGTTGTTAAATCCTTTCGGGTTTAAAGTCATTTGCTGCTTTGTATCATTGTTTTATTCTTTCCTTATTTCATCTTGTATTTGCATGTTTTTCCTTATTCGGTACTTGCTTGTAGTTAGAGTATGACTTCCATGTTTTCTGCATTTATTCATATTTCCTGCATATAGTTCATTTACTGCATTCTATTTCATCTTCATTGTAGTTTGTTATTTGCTGGACTAGGAAATGATTGTGGTTATTTGTCCGGTATAAAGATTAAAGAAGCAATTCATAGGAGCATAGTTAAAGTCATGGCAGCAAGATAACATTTATTTTCAGTCTCTGTTGTGCTCTGTTTCCAGTTTTTGTTACTGCTCATTATGGATGTTAACTTATGGTTTGTCTTCATTGCTTCTTCTGTTTCGAGTAGATGTTATTGTTCTGTTTAATGTTTGATTAGTGATTGATAATTGATAATAGGCAGCAACACTCAAAGCATTTCAAGACTTCTTTGATTCTAGGGTTAACAGTAACTACAGTCTCTTTTTCAATTCTGCAAATATTTTTTGGCAACTGATAAGTTTTCATGGTTCATTATAAGTTATGATGTCTAGGATGGTGAGAAGGCAGGACCGTGTGCACCCGAAGCAAGCACAGGTGGGTGTTCACTAGCAGGAGCAAGGCATCACTCACAGTACCTGGAGCAGAGGACAAGACCAGTAGCAACCTGGAGTGTCCAAAGCAGGCACTGGATATGGGTGATGCTCGGTAAGGACTTGCTGGGAACAGACTGACAGTAGCCAGTGTAGAGGTCGCGGACATGTAGGTGACGGACAGGACCGTTGGCAGTCCTGCAAGCTTGTACAACCCGAGAGCAGTACCTGGAAATGAAGATTGTTGAAGAAACGAGCACAGTACCACCATGGAAGGACCACTTGACTGGCAATTGTGTCTAAGGCCATGTTTGGCTTAATCATTGAAGTGTTTAATTCATTTTGCATGCATTTTTAGATAGAGTAAATTCAAGTTTATTAGTTAGTTTAGTTAGTTTCTCAATTGCATATATTTTCTTGGTTTCATTACTTTAACTTTGATTTAATTAGGTTACTAAGTAATTTTTATTCTAGCATTAAGGGATGTGTTTAAAATTAATTTAGATAAACTCATTTTATGCATTTTAAGTTTTAATTAAAAATCCAAAAATTATTGTTCATGCATTATTTAATTTTTATTGCTAAGTTAGTAATTAGTGATAATTATGATTAATTTAGATTTAATATTTTAAACTTTTAGATTTGTAGTTAATTTCTTAATCAATTTGCATTTTTATTAGTTAGTTTAATTACATGCATTCTTATTTTAAGTTTGTTTAAATTTTAGTTTAATTAATTTTATTCCTTTATTTTTATATTCGCATTTTAATTGTGTTAATTAGTTTTAACTATTTTAATTTTCTTTTGTAGGTTATTTGCTTTTAATTGCTCGGAGTACTGTAAGTAAATTTGGCTCGGTTTCATTTCCTTTAGTTCTTATTATTTTATTGCTTTCCAGTATTAATTTTAATTATCCTTAGTAGATCACCCACTTTAATTTCATAATTTGCTAGGATATACTTAGGGTAAGATTAACCAATAGTTAATTAGGCTAGTCAACTTCTCTGTGGGATGATAACTCGGGACTCAAATCCTATTATTACTTGTACGACCAGTGCACTTGCGGACATATACCTTTAGGGCGTGTCACATATGTCACCTCACACAGTAGTGACAATGTCGTATCACACTAATATAAGAAGACTTATGGTCATAGTCGGATTCCAGGCAAATCTGATCAGGTGTGCAGGAACCCTACGCTTGAGAAGGCAGATCAACCATCCCTTCAGCTCATTCTCAAATCACAATACATTGTAGCCCATGGCTAACACTCACGGTACATCGTGCTCCCGTGGATCCTCATCACTCATTTCCCTTGTCTCAAAATCTCGTGCGAGTAGGTCAGTGCAAGACACACAATAGTACATGATGGCTCAAGCACGATTTTGTACTCATTATATCACATTCATAAACCACGTGTGAGTAGATCAATGCAAGAAACACAATAATACATGATAGCTCTAACACGGTTTTACTCAACATACAGCACAATTATAAAAACCTCGTGCGAGCAACTCAGCGTAAGACACATAGCATACCTGAGGCATCGAGCACGGTATTACTAGGAAGTTACATGTGAGCATAGTCAAAGTAAGACACACAGCAATACTCGAAGGCTCCAGCATGATTCCCAAAAATCTAATGCGAGCATCTCGAGTGGAATACACAGCATCACCCGAGACATCAAACACTCTTTTAATTTTTCTCAAAAATCCCTTTAAAATAACATGCGAGCAGGGCTGGTCAATCTACCGTTGCCTCTCAGGCTCTAGCACATTTCATATAGAAACAAGATGGAGAACTCCATTCACTAAGTATGAGTGAGAGGGAAATCTCCCTTCAATCACTCGTTAAAAGCTCTTTATGCAATTTACTAAACCGAGAGCCCATTTATTATTACTCTTTCTCAAAGCGTTTGCAAAACCTCTTTTCGCAACAATAACATAGAAGTCATGTAACTCATACTTATAGACTTATTCTCATACGTAGTTTTCCCCAAGATATACCAATATCTATATACGTATCGCATACATTCGCACACAGTAGGTAAGAAAACATACGTATAGCTATCTCTAATAGCTCACATAAGTCCCTTACCTCGAATCACGCTCGAATCATTTTCGTTCGATTTCCACTTCTCGTGATCCATCCTATTGACTCCAATTATATCCTCTGGAGCTGAAATTGTGTATTACATACATCAGTATATTGTCATATACTTCATTTCACTTGCATGATATTCAAATCAATGCATTGGGCCATTTATATCTCATTTGGCCTCGTTATACCATTATCGGACTTTACTCTTTCATAAGTCCATTTCGAGTATATATAACTCATTTTCGAGAATCTCTCAGATTCCTCGAGTCTATCGACTCTTATTAAACCGATATTAAGCTTAAAATGACTTCGGTTCATCATTTTCATTTCATTTTGGCATTTCATCGAATACCTCATATGCTCACTTTCAACCATTATTGTTTCTAGCACATGGATTTCACCAAACTATTATACAAGCATATATACATGTTTAATAGCTTCTTTATATGCTCAAATCTCTATTAAACCATGCCTACTCGATTTTCTATCATTAGATCGATTCTAGGTCATATTTTTGTTTAAGCATGTTTATCACATTTCAACTGTCAATCTATATACCAATAAACTCATACCAGTGTATAGATCAACATATATGAGATTGATGCATTGAAATCTTACCAATCTCAGCTTTTCTCCTTTTTTCACCACTTTGAGGAAAACTACCTTTCTCCTTCGATTCGACGATTCAACCTCTCATTCCTAACTATGTTGTTCTTCTCCACTCTTTGAATAACTTTGATGTAATAAACTTTTCTCCAATCTCAATGGAAGGTGTTGATACTTTAGAGAGGAAAGTTAGGTCACTTTGTCTTAAAAATGGAAGGGTTTAAGCTATTTCTCGTGCATTGCAGTTCAACTGTCCAATTTATATAGATATTGCTTGATGAGATCGATCTCCATAAGTGAGGGATCGATCTGTTGCTGCTTTTAGCCTCTCAGAAATCAGTTTTCAAGCCTGAGAGATCGATCTGTCGAAGACCATGAGATCGATCTTAGCCAGGCAGAAAGCTTCACAGATTGATCTGGCAGGGAAATGAGATCGATCTGCTTTCGGCCGAGGCATGAGGAGATCAGTCTGTTTGAGTATGAGATCGATCCTTACTTGACAGAGGCTTACTGAGATCGATCTGGCTTGAAAGAAAGATCGATCTCCTCTTGCTCTGCTGCATACTTAGTCGAATTTCATCACAATTTTCCCATGTTAACTTCATTTCAATTTACCTCACTACTCATTTTGCATTCAATCCACATTTATCACTTCGAAAGGTCCATTTCTTATAATTCATACTTAATGAAATTTGCGTGTACATCACGAACTCACATAACAAGTGTGTACATCAAATCTACGGATCTTACCTCACTTATAATTCATATTACATAAACAAGTGCATACTTAGAAAATCATAAGGATTATATAAGAAAATACGGGTCTTACATTGACAACCAAGATTAAAAGTTGTGAAACGTATAAAGGGTCAAGATTCACTTGTAACTAAAACCAAGGGATATAATTTGCTTGGTGAAAAAAACTAGGTTTTTCTTACTCCAGAGAGTGAGCAAATGGAGAGAAAAGCTACTCCATAATTGGGTATTGTTTAGGTAGATGATATTAATGAATCCAAAATATTATTTTATGCCAATTGTTAAAGCCTTAAACTTTGTAATTAATTATTTTTCATAATGAATTTTTATCTATTTAACCACGTGGTTTTTCTCTCCACATCGATTAGTTTTTTGCACGTTATATTTAGCGTTACTTTATTTTGTAATTTATTGTCTGCATAAAAATTCTTGATTTATTTCTTTGTTTATTGACTTGTTTGCATTTAGGGTATAGGGTATAGAAAATATGGAGTTTAAAAGCTCCATTGGCATTGTATTAGATAATAATCATTTTTAATTACCCTTAACTATAGCTGTAAACTTGGATCATTAAAATAAAAATACTTTAATAAATGAAAATAAAAATTTAGCTTGAAATTTCTTATATTAAAAAAATACTTAAAATTTCTTAAATTTTGTATAAATTCAAAATAAGATACTATATGTGGGAAGGAAGCAGTCAGGTAGTTCTTAATATACGACCCATCATAATATGTGAAAAAATGTCCATTTGCTTTTTATCAAATCTGTAAAATCTAAGTGGAGATTTTTATTTAACAAAGTAATTAGCACAATTTAACCTAGAAACAAGGGAAAAAAGATTTAAGATCAAATTTGTCATTGTATATAGGTTAATATTGACAAAGATTTAACTTCTGTTGAAAGTGAGAAAGAAAGCACTTGACAAGAAGGTCAAGGAGAGAGGACGTAGGCAAGAGATTGGCCGAACCTCTATAAACGATTGTGTTTGTTACTCTCTTCCCTATCTTGCTTGAATTTAATTCATTTCATTATATTGTTCATTTATTAATTGTTAATTAAATCTGAATTAATTTAAATTTGCCATTATCATTAGAAAACCGATTCACCCCCCCTCTCGGTAGAGCCAACAGAAGGTCTCCAATATATCTTTGTCTTCATCTTCTTTAGTGGATCTTGCCAACCTAGAAGGAAAAGGTGGAGGTTTAAGCTAACATTAATTGGAGCTTTATTTACCAAGGGTCTCCAAAGTAATGGAAGATCGCTTTACACTTTTTCTTTCTCAACATCCTTCTTTGTCGACAAGAGCTTTGGGGGGCTCCTTTGCTTCAACTTCCTTCCCACTTTGTAAAATAATAGCACTCACATTCTCTCATGAGTTGACCACAACCTGAGAAGGTAACTTACCGAAAATTTGAGCTTTCATGTTGCGCATCTTGGTGGCTAATTATCCTAATTGATTTTCTAAGTTATTGATGCTAGATCTTGTCTCTTACAAATTCAATCTAGTTTCCTGTTGTAATTTAATAGAACTTTCAGTAAGAGAATTAATCATATCTTTAACAGATTTTGAGCTTGAGGCCTCTCTTGGAATTGGGTCATTGGCTGTTGAAAATTGTTGGGCTTATTTTGAGGTGGAACATTTGAGGCAGTCCTATTCCTATATTGCAAGTTAGGATGATCACTCCATCCTTAATTATATGTATTAGTATAAGTATCGAAATTTCTTTGTGGCTGTTGCTGTCCAGGAAAACCACCTATAGCATTGGTGTGTTCATGGGTGTCATCTTGCAAGGTTGGAGACATGTCAGTAGGGTGTCCCACGTTTGAGCATATTCCACATGCCCTTTGGTTGTTACGTTGTTCTTACAACAAGTTTACAAACCAAAGAAGCTAAATCTTTAAGTTGTTGTTCAAAGAGAGCAACATTAACCTCATATACAAGCTTGAAAGGTAGGTTACGCCTAGTGTAGAATTATTGGGAGTTGATAGCCATGTTGGCTATCAATTTCGTGCATCTTGAGGAGTCTTATCCACTAAAGCTCCTTCACTAGCGGCACTGATCATACTTCTATCATGGGGTAGCAATCCTTCATAAAAGTATTGAATTAGGAATTGCTCATGGATTTAGTGATGTGGACAACTAGCACATAGCCTTTTAAACCTCTTCCAATACTCACACAAGGGCTCATCATTGTATTGACGAATCCCACATATTTCTTTTCTTGTGTTAGCTGCTCTTGAGGTAAGGAAGTACCTCTCTAAGAAAAGTCTCTTCATCTCTTTCCATGAGTTGATGGTCCAGATGGTAGGTAATAGAGCCAATCCTTCGCAGAATTGGCCAAAAAGAAAGGAAAGGCAACTTGATTAACTCTTCAATCACTCCAGCATGTTCTATAGTAGAACACACTACGTGGAACTGCTTAAGATGCTTGTGTGGGTCCTTACTTGTAAGACCATGAAAAGTGGACAAAAGATGAATCAGACTAAATTTCAATTCAAAGGAAACATCAATAATTGGAAATGCAATACAAAGTTGCTGTTGATTCAAAGTTGGAGTCGCCAACTCTTTTAATGTTCTTTGAGGTTGTGGTTAATTTTCTGCCATGACTTCCTCTTCTTACTCGGATTCACTTGAATAAACAAGGTTTGGAGTAATAATTAAACAAAGAATTCAAATGGACTTACAGTCCTTGGCAACGACACCAAAAGTTTGGTAAGTCGTCAAGTTACCAAAAATAAATTCGTTAAACCCACTAAAAAGTAGTTAGGAAGTAGAAGTCAATCCCATAGAGACTACAACAAAAGAATCAAAGTTAATTAATAGTTCAAGAAAGCAAAAAAAAAACGTAGAAAGGGGGTTTTAAAACAAGAAACCAATTTTAACTACTTAAACTAACTGAACAACTTTAAACTATTACAAAGCATCGGTAAAAGAAAGCAAAAAAGATTAGTTTTAAGACAATTATGCAAAATACTTTAACTAGCATGCATCTTGACTACCTTGGATTTCATATTGTTTATTACTAAATTCTAAAGATCTCATTAAGTTAAGCATTCAATCGTAGTGTTGCAATGAAACCGTGTCAACACCATCATCCCTTACTACTTAATTAATTATAAGAAAATTCTATAATTAATCCTTAACTACTTAAATTATCTAGTAGGGAACTCTCTAGATATATTTATGTAGTAGCATTATAATCTTTGAAAGATCTTAATTGAAATTAACTTATAAAAACAATAACTTAAATTATCTAATTAATCCTAAATTTTCCTTTATCTCTTGTGAATTAAAGAATTAAGAACTTAACAATTTAATCCTAGAATTAGATCATTATATTTAATTAATTAGTATGCATCACAAATAATTAAACTAACAATCATAAAAACTTTCTATGGAAAACCTTATGTACTTAACCAACGATATATTATTTGTTTATTCACAACAAATAATCATCCAAGATTGATCAAGATTGCATTCTAATTGATTTAAGATGCTTACTCACTAGACATGCTTGAAACACACATAAAGATTATAAAAAGAAACAAAGAATCACTATATAAAGAAATCAACACAGAATGATATTTATATAAGCAATCGGTTTTTATGTTTATTACGTAATAGATTAATTTAGCATGAAAGACAAAGAAACTAGATGTAAAAGATTATAAATCCTAATCAAGTAAACAAATATGAAAGCAAACAAGAAAAGAAATCAAGCAAGAATGATGTAACATGCAAAAACTTAATATTAAAGATTAATGAATTCGGCAACTACCCTTATTATTGAAAAAAAAAAATCAGAATTTACTATAATATTAAAACTAGATGTTGACAACTTATGTTATAAAGATCAAAACAATGCAAATTAATTATAAAGGACAAGAAAAGAATACAAGCAAGATCACATAATATCACATCATGCAATAATCGATACTTATATATTATAGGAAGAAGCAATTCGGCATAAAAGAGAGAGAAAAGATCATGCAAATATAATATAAAGCAATCGGCTATTACAAAGTATGAGAAAGAAAACAAATTGAAGGCAAGAAACAAGAAGATGCAAGCACAATATAAAGCACGGAGCTATAGGCCACAAGAAGTTTTTAATAAATGAAAGCATTTTATAAAATAAGAGTACAATAATTTTATAAAACTAAAACAAGGCGAATTGATATTTTTTAGCCATCCTAAGGTCTCATTGTATCGTGATGGAACAATCGTAATTCTACTTGTAATAAAAGTCTAATTACAATTGAAGTAGGATTCTAATTACTAATATTTATCTAATAATAATTCTTTAATGGTTGACTTGGTTGCCAACTCATCTTGCTAACTCATCATGACAAATCATCAAGGATATTCTCTCTTTGTAATTATCTTCAAGAAGTTTTTAATAAAAGAAAGCATTTTATAAAATAAGAGTACAATAATTTTATAAAACTAAAACAATGCGAATTGATATTTTTTAGCCATCCTAAGGTCCCTTTATATCGTGATGGAACAATCGTAATTCTACTTGTAATAAAAGTCTAATTACAATTGAAGTAGGATTCTAATTACTAATATTTATCTAATAATAATTCTTTAATGGTTGACTTGGTTGCCAACTCATCTTGCTAACTCATCATGACAAATCATCAAGGATATTCTCTCTCTTTGTAATTATCTTCCAAAAAGACCATTTTTTTCAGTTATCCTTGTAGTAATCCCACTTTGACTAAGAATTGACTTCGATGACTTTGCAAGGACTTTTCACCCATCAAATGAACTCCAATTTGAATAACCTTGGATATTCCAGAAAATTTGAGAAATCCCCTACAACTTTGAATAAGTCACTATTTCCAAAAAAAATCAAACAAAGAAAAATTACCAAAATACCCTTACTAGTCAAATTTTTTAAAAAGTGCAAAAAGTGTTCTTTTAGCTTCATTTTCTTCCATTAGCCTATTTTCAATGCCTATAATTTTAAACAAGCGTTACATAGCACTTTTAAACAAAATAGTAAATCTAAAAGTATATTATTAGGCAATATTAATATATCAAAATAAGCACTTATCAACTGTGATAAAAATAAAACTTATATGTTGATTAAGACACTTCCCAAAGACACCTTGTGTTATATAGTAACTTAGTAACAATGGACACCTTGGTCGACGTGAATTCCAAGTGACAAGTTGTGATGATGGATCTTCTTTTAATGAGGTTAGAGAGGAACGTTGTTGGACATGAGATGGGGTATGACCCCACGTTATAAAAGTCACTTAATTAACACACTTACTCTTTTAGTGTTGGACTGTCACTACCCTCACTCTCTGTCCGTGACCTTTACCTCACCACTTACAGTTGGGTTGTGAGTCAACATCCAATCCATATTTCATCCATTTATAGTTTAATCCATTCAATTAAAAGAAGTAGAATAGAAACTGGACTTTTATGTATAAGTGCGGAAACGTTTACATCAGTTTCTATTATATACATCTCCCCAAAATACAACATACTAACTTTACTGTGCATTACTTTACAGGATACAAAATTTTTCATCTCAAATGTATACCTCTCTATACTGCTGGATGACCTGAGCAACACAATAGCAGGGATGACTGCAGTATACTCGCTACTGCGTAGAATCTGTGGAGGAGAAATAAGGGGGTAAGCTAACGCGTTCAGTAAGGAAAATATAAAAGCAGGTAGATAACTATACTATCTACATGCTAAAAATATATAATTATTTTCATTATAAAACATATGCATTCTTTAAAATTAACTTCCATTGATGCGAGACCATTAATTCGCTAGATGGGTATATGCATATTCACACAGAATCACACAGCATATTCCAATTCGCACAGCTCATATTTAAAATCATTGAGTACACATTTAGAAATCTCTTTGCACACAACAATTTAATATACATGAGACGTAATAATGGGTTATCACATCCCCAGACACACAACAGGGGGCATATGTCACCTCACACAGTAGTGACAATGTCGTATCACACTGATATAAGAAGACTTATGGCCATAGTTGGATT
This sequence comes from Firmiana major, assembly GCA_033439115.1. Classification (NCBI taxonomy): domain Eukaryota; kingdom Viridiplantae; phylum Streptophyta; class Magnoliopsida; order Malvales; family Malvaceae; genus Firmiana; species Firmiana major. The sequence goes on from CM065905.1 coordinate 62,434,735, forward strand.
CCAGGCAAATCTGATCAGGTGTGCGGGAACCCTAAGCTTAGGAAGGCATATCAACCATCCCTTCAGCTCATACTCAAATCACGACACGTTGTATCCCATGGCTAACACTCACGGTATATCGTGCTCCCGTGGATACTCATCACTCATTTCTCTTGTCTCAAAATCTCGTGCGAGCAGGTCAGTGCAAGAAACACAGTAGTACACGATGGCTCAAGCATGATTTTGTACTCATTACATCACATTCATAAACCACGTGTGAGCAGGTCAATGCAAGACACACAACAATACATGACGACTCTAACACGGTTTTATTCAACATACAACACAATTATAAAAACCTCATGCGAGCAACTCAACATAAGACATACAGCATACCCGAGGCATTGAGCACGGTATTACTAGGAAGTTACATGCGAGCATAGTTAGAGCAAGACACACAGCAATACTCGAAGGCTCCAGCATGATTCCCAAAAATCTAGTGCGAGCATATCGAGTGGAACACACGGCATCACCCGAGGCATCGAATACTCTTTTACTTTTTCTCAAAAATCCCTTTAAAATAACATGCGAGCAGGGCTGGTCAATCTACCGTTGCCTCTCAGGCTCTAGCACGATTTCATACAGAAACAAGATAGAGAACTCCATTCACTAAGTATGAGTGAGAGAGGAATCTCCCTCCAATCACTCGTTAAAAGATCTTTATGCAATTTACTAAATTGGGAGCCCATTTATCATTACTCTTTCTTAAAGCGTTTGCAAAACCTCTTTTCGCAACAATAACATAGAAGTCATGCAACTCATACTTATAGACTTATTCTCATACGTAGTTTTTCCCTAGATATACCAATATTTATATACGTATCGCATACATTTGCACACAGCAGGTAAGAAAACATACATATAGCTATCTCTAATAGCTCGCATAAGTCACTTACCTCGAATCACGCTCGACTCATTTTTCTTCGATTTTCACTTCTCGTGATCCATCCTATCGACTCTAATTATATCCTCTGGAGCTGAAATTGTGTATTACACACATCAGTATATTGTCATATACTTCATTTTACTTGCATGATATTCAAATCAATGCATTGGGCCATTTATATCTCATTTGGCCTCGTTATACCATTATTGGACTTTACTCTTTCATAAGTCCATTTCGAGTATATATAACTCATTTTCAAGAATCTCTCAGACTCCTCGAGTCTATCGATTCATATTAAACCGATATTAAGCTTAAAATGCCTTCGGTTCATCATTTTCATTTCATTTTGGCATTTCATCGAATACCTCATATGCTCACTTTCAACCATTATTGTTTCTAGCACATGGATTTCACCAAACTATTATACAAGCATATATACATGTTTAATAGCTTCTTTATATGCTCAAATCTCTATTAAACCATGCCTACTCGATTTTCTATCATTAGATCGATTCTAGGTCATATTTTTATTTAAGCATGTTTATCACATTTCAACTGTCAATCTATATACCAATAAACTCATACCAATGTATAGATCAACATATATGAGATTGATGCATTGAAATCTTACCAATCTCAACTTTTCTCATTTTTTCACTACTTTGAGGAAAACTACCTTTCTCATTCGATTCAACGATTTAACCACTCGTTCCCAACTATGTTGTTCTTCTCCACTCTATGAACAACTTTGATGTAATAAACTTTTCTCCAATCTCAATGGAAGGTGTTGATACTTTAGAGAGGAAAGTTAGGTCACTTGGTCTTAAAAATGGAAGGGTTTAAGCTATTTCTCGTGCATTGCAATTCAACTGTCCAGTTTATATAGAAATTGCTTGATGAGATCGATCTCCATAAGTAAGGGATCGATCTGCTGCTGCTTTTAGCCTCTCAGAAATCAGTTTTTAAGCCTGAGAGATCGATCTGTCGAAGACCATGATATCGATCTTAGCCAGGCAGAAAGCTTCACAGATCGATCTGGCAGGGAAATGAGATCGATCTGCTTTTGGCCGAGGCATAAGGAGATCGATCTGCTTGAGGATGAGATCGATCCTTGCTTGACAAAGGTTTACTGAGATCGATCTGGCTTGAAGGAGAGATCGATCTCCTCTTGCTCTGCTGCATACTTAGCCGAATTTCATCACAATTTTCCCATGTTAACTTCATTTCAATTTACCTCACTACTCATTTTGCATTCAATCCACATTTATCACTTCGAAATGTCCATTTCTTATAATTCATACTTAATGAAACTTGCGTGTACATCACGAACTCAAATAATAAGTGTGTACATCAAATCTACAGACCTTACTTCACTTATAATTCATATTACATAAACAAGTGCATACTTAGAGAATCATAAGGATTACATAAGAAAATACGTGTCTTACATTGACGGCCAAGATTAAAAGCCGTGAAACATATAAAGGGTCAAGATTCACTTGTAACTAAAACCAAGGGATATAATTTGCTTGGTGAAAAAAACTAGGTTTTTCTTACTCCAGAGAGTGAGCAAATGAAGAGAAAAGCTACTCCATAATTGGGTATTCTTTAGGTAGATGATATTAATGAATCCAAAATATTATTTTATGCCAATTGTTAAAGCCTTAAACTTTGTAATTAATTATTTTTCATAATGAATTTTTATCTATTTTACCACGTGGTTTTTCTCTCCACATCGAATAGTTTTTTGCACGTTATATTTAGCGTTACTTTATTTTTTAATTTATTGTCTGAATAAAAATTCTTGATTTATTTCTTTGTTTATTGACTTGTTTGCATTTAGGGTATAGGGTATAGAAAATATGGAGTTTAAAAGCTCCACTAGCATTGTACTAGATAATAATCATTTTTAATTACCCTTAACTATAGCTGTAAACTTGGATCATTAAAATAAAAATACTTTAATAAATGAAAATAAAAATTTAGCTTAAAATTTCTTATATTAAAAAAAATACTTAAAATTTCTTAAATTTTGTATAAATTCAAAATAAGATACTATATGTGGGAAGGAAGCAGTTAGGTAGTTCTTAATATATAACCCATCATAATATGTGAAAAAATGTCCATTTGCTTTTTATAATATCTCTCAAATCTAAGTGGAGATTTTTATTTAACAAAGTAATTAGTACAATTTAACCTAGAAACAAGGGAAAAAAGATTTAAGATCAAATTTGTCATTGTATATAGGTTAATATTGAATTTTATCATTCTACTTTAATTTCATTAAATTTTTTCATTATATTTTTAAATTTATTAATGATTGGATATAAAGTAACTTAAGGAACGAAATCTAAATTTTTTGTTATTAGGAAAATATTTAATAATCGAAAATAGGGATGTGGTTATTTGGATTTGAATTTAAGTCTTATAGTATGTCATTATTCTTTCTTAACCACTCAATTAAGAGGTTATCCGCAAGAATAGAATCTAATTACTCGGCTTAATCCTTATATATTTAATCAAAAAATAAAAAAAAAATCTAATATCTTGACTAAATGCCTATTTACAGTCAAAATAATGAAAAAGTAATCAAACAACAAATCATATGATGTGGAACCCAATAAAAATGCAACGAATGTCTGAACCCAATCTTTTTCTTTTTAGAAAGGCAGGCAAATAAAATGGCTAAGCAACGCAGGGAATAAAGATTATGTGCTAAAGACAAAGAAAACCACAAGAATAATAATAATAATAATAATAATAATAATAATAATAATAATAATAACTATATACTAATCTTCTTTTCCAAACATATTTGTTGAGAAACTGAGTCTCCCACTAAGATGTCGAATGGTGACAGGCTTTCGCTTCAAGCAAATATCAATAACAAACGAAAAGACCAAAAGATACCGATAAGTATCGATCAAAACACAAATTCAATTTTTCATAACCCTTAATATCAAGTCAAAAAAACTTGAAGATACTCATTGGTTAGAAAAAACAAAAGGAAATACTTCCTTACCAAGCATTCGTTTCAAGTCATTAGTAATCACCCGATGGCTCTAAAAAGGAATCACATTCCTTAACTTCATTTTTCAAACATAGAGATCTTAAACTAGATCTTTGATTTGTGTGTGTGTATACAATATATTATATATATATATATATATATATATATATATATATATATAGAGAGAGAGAGAGAGAGAGAGAGAGGAATGAAAAAACTTAATTTGATTATAAAATTACAAAAAATTTAAAATTTAATATAAGTAGGATAAACACGAGTTAATACTCTTCCTTTTATGTAAATCTAATACTAACAACAAAATTAAAAGGTTAACATGTAGAAGTGACAAATGAATCGTACTAGGTTAATAGAGTCCATTTAAATATTAGCTCATATATTAATGAGTTGTGATGGTCTAACATTATCTTTTAAGACTAGGAATAATGTTTTCACGTTGGGCAAGATCAAACATAGTCCTCTAACAATTTTTAGATTATTTAAAATTTTTTAGAAATCATTCTTATTAAAAATATCATGCAAGATAAATAAAAATGAAATAAAAATTACTCATAGCTTAAAAGATTCAACAAAATACCTTCATCCACATAAAAAGATATTAAAATCTATTAAATAAATACATAGAAATCTACAACCCTCATATTAGGAAAAAAAGAAGCTCGCACACATGCTTTTATTCTTCATTCTCATAATGATTCACTTATATCTCAGCTAGTTTTACTAGTATTAAATCAAGTGGTAAATATTTTATCTTAATAGTTTATTTTTTATGAAATTTTATTAGTGTAATTTTAATGAAAAAAATTTTTCTTTATAAAACGTGACATATGTACCAATAATTTAAATATTTTCATAACTAAATCATTTAAAACAATTTTTTTTTTTTTATAAATTGTCAACAAGTTATCAAAAGCAAGTATACATTTCATGACAATATAAAAAATTTGGATGCAAGTAAAAAACCAACAGACTAAGCCCATATATAATGGTTAAAAACTAACACACAACAACATATGGGCCTTAACACATTATGCCTTTCCAATCTATGGGCTTACAAACCTCTAGCCTAGCACAATATATGTGAATGTACCGTACTTGATCCAACCCAATTGTTTAACATTGTGTCAAACTGTATCATGTCATGAACCACCCATCCAATTAAACAGCTCTATTATCACGTGAGCAAATTCATAATGAACAATAGTTAAAAAAAAAAAAAAATTGACTCAAATATTGTTGAGACCCAAAAATAATTCATAATATGAGTTAACGAATTTAGCCAAGATAAATATAGCCCAACAAAAGAGATTAATATAGGAAATTGAATTAAATAATTTATTTATTTATTTATTTATTTATTTATTTATTTATCAAATTAGTAATGTGGCTTTGAAATAGAGAACCAACTTGACGCAATTAGTGCAAGCGCAAGAACATGGACTGATGATGATAGCTTGACTAATAGGGAACAATTAAAATATGCAAGGTTAAATATGAAATGAAAAAGTCCATCATGGTAATGACATTCAGGATGTGCATGGGAGACTTGAAAACTAGAATGATGGAAAAAGATAAGTGAAAAAAAAAAAAAAAAAGTTGTACTAGATATTGTGTGTTTCTTCTTGTCTCTTCAAAATTTCTGAGCTCTTTTGGTGGGCTCTACTCTCACAACTATTTACACTATCAATTATATTCCTTCACTGGTGATGTTTTCCTTATGAGTGTCTGTATGCCATGTAGTTGTACTGATCCTTAACGTGTTATACATTGCTAATCCATAGGTCTAAGAGCCTCTAATCAGCATAACATATGTTAATATATCGTGCTTAACTCAGCCCAACGGTTTAACGTCGGCTGTGTTGAACACGACTCACATTTTGTCGAACTGTATCATGTTATAAACCACCTAGCTAATTAAACACTTATATTACCACGTGGACAAACTTATAAAGAACAACAGTTGAAAAGACAAAAAAATGACTCTAATACTGTTGAGACCTAAAAATAATTCATAAATTGAGTTAATGAAGTTAGCCAAGATAAATTTTTCCCAATAAAAGTGAATAATATAGGAAATTGGATTGACTAATTGATTAACTAATTAATTAATTAATTAAATTAGTTATGTGGCTTAGGAACAAAGAACCAACCTGACGCAATTAGTGCAAGCCCAATAACATGTGCTGATGACAACTTGAGTGATAGGCAACATTTAAAGTGCAAGTATGCATAGTTAAATATGGAATGAAACAGCCCATCATGGTAATGACCTTCTGGGTCAGTATGATAGAGTTGAAAAGTGACAGAATACGTAGGGATTGATGAAAAAAATAGTAGTATTTAGTAAAAAAGAAAAAAGAAAATTATATTTCCTTTTAAAATTTTCATCTTTGTTACTAAGCACATCAACTAAAAGAAAGAATTATATTTTTTATTTTTTTATTTTTCTCATTTCAATTCTCTTTCTATTTTTCTTTCAACTATCGAGCAAAGCTTTGAAGAGTGCTTGGTAGAGTAAAAAAAAAAAAGAAAGATGATTATTGGTGTTTAAAAAAGTGAAAAAAATAATAATTTTTGTTAACGCTTGGTAAAAGAAAAGTATGAGAAAAGAATACAAAAGATTGTAATTTTTTTCGTTATTAAAAAAATAAATTATTTTAAATTAAAAATATTAGTAGAGATAAAATGATAGAGATTTGATTTAAATATATATATTTACAAAAGTATCCTTCATTTTTTTTTAAATTTTATTTTTGTTATGTTAATTAATTAATGGTATAAGTGGAAAACAATATAATCTTATTTTATTTCTTTTCATTTTTCAACTCTACCAAGTAATGTAAGTGATAGTGGTCCTATCATCAAAGTTTACGTGTACAAGGATCGACCAACCAGAGACCGCCACATGTCAGATGCAATATAAGCCACGTGGCAGTTAGGAAGGGCAATAGAGACAGTTGGCGGCAGAGTCCCAAGGCGATAGAGTTCTCATACGACAGAGTCTCTAAAACGATAGAGACTCTGTCGTAGAGTCTCTATGCGACACAGTAGGTCGCGATAGACCTCTAACGCATTTAGCGCAACAGAGCTCTACCGCAGGCACTACGACAGAACTCTACCGCAGAGACGCCGCAGAGGTTCATGGAAACTCTGCCGCCTATCGAACTCACCCGCAAGTCATCCAGCTTCAAGTCGCAACAGAGTATCTAATGACTCTGTCGCAGCCCAGACACGCGCCTGGGCCTCAGACCCGAAACGCCCTCAAACCGGGATTGAACGTGATACCCGATACGACCCGGGAGAAACCTATAAATACACCAGGTAAGTACTCAGAAGAGGGGACTGGAAAAACTTGAATCTTCTTGATTCTGCTTAAACCAATTTCCTTTCTCCTATATACAGAAACACAGCTTTCTAACTTAATCATCGGAGTGCGCGTGCAGGGACAGATCCCTGCGTCTCTCTGATATTCGTTGTTTTTGCAGAAGATTCGAGGCACACGTGGAAGAAATTGCATCAACATCATCCCGTTGTCGTTTAGGGCAACATCAATTGGCGCCGTCTGTGGGAATCAGAACAAAAAGTCAGATTCCCTATTAAAATGGTGAGGACACGTTCTACAGCAGGGGAGACAGGGGAGCAGAATTCTGTAAGTCCCCCTGTCAGATCAGAGCAAGGACAGAGGCAGAAGGAAAAGCATGAGAGAGGGGCCTCAGTTTCTCTAGAGGAATTCGAGACTCTGAAACGTCAGAATGAGGAAACGACGACAGCGTTGAAGGCTATGGTGAACTTTTTCAGAGACGCTCTCCCACAGTTTAGCTTACCCCCTGAAGTGCAGCAGATGGTGGGGGAAAAACATCCCAAGGCAGACCTACGAGAGAGGTGAACCCTCCACCATGGTGAATGCTGGACAAGGGGAAGGAGAGCAAAATACTGCCACTGGACTGATTTCGAATTCTATCGCATTTCAAAGGAATCACCCTGTGGCAGGGTTACGGGAAGTGAATACTACCGCAGACCCGAGGCAACAGAGCTCACTCGCGGATCGCAGACGGCAGAGCTCACCCGCAGCAGACGGGCGGCAGAGTTCGCCCACAGACCGCAGACTTCAGAGCTCTCCCGTAGCAGATAGGCGGCAGAGCTCACCCGCGGATCGCAGACGGCAGAGCTCACCCGCAGCAGATAGGCGGCAGAGTTCGCTTGCGGACCGCAGACTTCAGAGCTCTCCCACGACAGATAGGCGGCAGAGTTCGCCCGCAGACCGCAGACTTCAGAGCTCTCCCGCAGCAGATAGGTGGCAGAGCTCACCCGCGGCAGATAGGCTGCAGAGTTCGCCCGCGGACCGCAGACTTCAGAGTTCTCCCGTAGCAGATAGGCGGCAGAGCTCACCCGCAGATCGCAGACGTCAGAGTTCTCCGGCATGGCGCAGTACTTCTCCAGTAGAGTGGGAGTATGAGCTAGAAGATCATACGTCCGGGGAGCAACGAAGACAGAAGAGTCCTAACCCCCGAGAGTGCGTGGAAGGCACAAGGTCAAATCTCGGAATGGGAGGTGCTGGCAGGGGTGCTTACCAGTCAGACTCTTCTAGACCCGAAGGGAGGGGAGCATACTCGGTTCAAGGGTCAAAAAACGTGGAGAAAGTTGTCCAAAGGATTTTGGAAAAGAGAAAACTGGTGTCTCCGGATGATAGTCAAAAAAGGAGGATTCCGTTCAGTCCGGAAATCATGAACAAACCTTTGCCGAAGAAGTTCAAGATGCCTTCTATGGCCACTTACACAGGCAAAGCAGACCCCTACGACCACATACAGAGTTATGAGTCCCTCATGTTGCTGCATGGATGGGAAGACGAAACTATGTGCAGAGCCTTTTCGCTCACATTGTCCGGGCACGCTCTGAAGTGGTTTAATGGGTTGAGCGAAGGTTCCATCTCATCCTTCGACCAATTGCGAAATGAATTTTTGCAAGTCTTCATGATCAATAGCCAGAGAAAGAAGGACGCTACTTACCTATTCACTCTTAAACAAGGGAATAAAGAATCCTTGAAGAGCTACGTAGATCGTTTCCGAGATGCAACCTTGGAGGTTGAAGATCTACCGGTAGGAGTAGCCATGGCTGCAATGTTGCAAGGGACGAGGTCTGAAAAGTTACAAGAATCTCTCTCCCTCGACCAGTCGACGACACTTTCTGACCTGTTTACCAGAGCCAATAAATATGTGGCTCAGGAAGAAGTAATGAGGATGGTACCTCCACGGGAGACAAGGGAAGAAAAAAAGAGAGAAAGAGATGTACCCGAGAGAAGCTCTCCAAGACCCGCCAGATCGGACAAAGCCCCTAGGCTCAGGTACGAAAGTTATACCAGATTGAATGAGCCTCGCACCGTGATACTAGCAGCTATCGAAGGGGCAGGGTTGTTGGAATTCCCCAAGAAGAAGATCGGAGATGTAGGACGAAACTCTGATGTCTACTGCGAATTCCATTGTGCTCACGGCCACCCCACCGAGAGATGCAGAGACCTGATGGATCAGCTAGAAAGACTAGCAAGAGAGGGAAAAATCAACCGCTTCCTATAGAGAAGTGAAAGACCCCGTTATCCTCCGCGCGATCGGAGGAATGACCGTCCGTGGAATGTGCTAAATAATGATAACGAAAGAAATAGGCCAAGGAATGAAGCATTTAGGCCTATGATCCCCCGAGGCAATCAGCCAAACAATGAACCTACCGCCCCGGTAATAAATGTTATTGCAGGAGGGGAATCGATGGCGGGAAGCTCCTCTGCTTCCCGTAAGAGCTACGCAAGGCAAGCGTATCAGGTTAATATTGTAATGGAGGAGAAAGCGGATGAAGAACCTATCATGTTCACTCCGGCTGACAAAGGTGACATTGTCATGCCCCATGATGACCCCATGGTAATATCCGCAGTAGTGGCAAAACATCCGGTGAGCAGAATCCTAGTTGATAACGGGAGTTCGGTGAACCTAATCTATTGGAATTACTTCGAGAAAATGAGCATATCTGAAGATAAGTTAAGACCTATTATGACGCCACTGTACGGATTTACTGGTGAAAGGGTGAAGGTGGTCGGGTCCATAGAGTTGCCTGTGACCCTGAGAGAAAACCCGAAGGATGTGACCCGACAGGTATTGTTCATGGTAGTGAGGTCAACCTCGGCTGCTTACAACATGATCCTGGGAAGACCCGTACTGAATGATATGAGGGCGGTGATATCCTCTTGTTACCTGTTAATGTAGTTCCCTACTCCTAACGGAGTTGGGCAAGTACGAGGAGATCAAAAGAGGGCCCGCACTTGTTATATCGCTTCTACCGCTAGCAAGGGAGTGCAAAGAAAGGAGACTCTGTGCATAGATGACTCGCCTAAGCCTCAGCCTGTAGAGGAAATGGAAGCCATTGAGTTAATCAGGGGGGATGGAGAGAAGAAGGCATTCATCGGGACTCAGCTGAATGAACAAGTAAGGAGGGAAATAGTTGAATGCCTAAGGAGGAACTCGGATGTTTTCGCTTGGACCCCAGCTGACATGCCCGGGATTAATCCCGAAGTGATTTGCCATGAGCTTAATGTCTCACCCGGGCACAAACCCTTCAAGCAGAAGAAGAGGAATTTTACCCCGAAAAGACAAAAGGCAATCACTGAAGAAGTGAATAAACTCTTAGAGGCCAGATTCATTAGGGAGGTCTACTACCCTGAGTGGCTGGCCAATGTAGTAATGGTGAAGAAATCCAGTGGGAAGTGGCGAATGTGCGTAGATTTCACAGATCTGAATAAAGCCTGCCCTAAAGATTCGTACCCCTTATCTCGGATAGATAGGCTGGTGGATGAAACGTCCAGATATGAACTCCTCAGTTTTTTAGACGTCTTCTCCGGATATCACCAAATTATGCTTTACCCAGAAGACGAAGAGAAGATTTCTTTTATAACCGACGATGAAACATACTGCTATCGGGTAATGCCGTTCGGTTTAAAGAACGCTGGAGCTACATATCAGCGAATGGTGAACAAAGTGTTCAAAAATCTTCTAGGAAATACCATGGAAGCCTATGTGGACGATATGATCATCAAGAGCCGAGCGGGAGAGTCTCACGCTCATCAGATGTCCAGGGTATTCGAGGTACTGAGGAGATTCAATATGAAACTAAATCTCAAAAAGTGCTCATTCGGGGTGAGATCAGGGAAGTTCTTGGGCTTCATGATCACTAACAGGGGTATTGAGGCAAATCCTGAAAAGGTACAGGCGGTTATCGACATGAAACCCCCAACCACCGTGAGAGATATCCAAAGGTTGACAGGCAGAATAGCGGCTCTGAATCACTTTTTGTCAAAGTCCGCAGAAAAGAGCTTACCATTCTTCAAAACTCTGCGGAGAGGAAAGAACTTCGAATGGACGGGAGCTTGTCAAAAAGCTTTTGAAGACCTCAAAGAGTATTTGAAGCAGTTACCTTTATTGACAAGACCTTTGGAAGGGGAACAATTATATATGTACTTGGGAGCCGGTGATTTCGCCGTCAGTACGGTACTACTGAAGAAGGACGAAGTAGTTTACCGCCCCATCTACTATGTGAGCAAGGTACTATTAGACCCGGAGACCCGTTATCCGCTGGTCGAGAAGCTAACATTGGCCCTTGTGATGGCCTCGCGTAAGTTGCGCCCTTATTTTCAGGCACACCCCATCACTGTCTTGACGGATCAACCGTTAAGACAAATCCTTCAGAAGCCTGAACACTTAGGAAGACTAGTGAAATGGGCCGTGGAACTTGGAGGATATGATATCACGTTCCAACCCAGGCAGGCTATTAAGGGTCAAGCTCTGGCAGACTTTATAGTAGAATGCACAAGCCCGAGCGACAACAATGGAAGGGAAACTCAACCATGGCTACTATATGTCGACGGGGTATCAAGTGCAAACGAAAACGAAGCAGGTGTAGTCTTGGTATCGCCAGAAGGAAAATCCCTGGAATACTCCTTACGATTTGGGTTCCCCAGCTCAAACAACATAGCGGAATATGAGGCTTTGATGGCCGGGATGAGGCTGGCAGAAAAGCTGCAGGTTCACCACTTGGTAGCACATAGTGACTCTCAATTGGTGGTAAACCAGTTTAACGGGCAATATGAGGTTCGAGAACCAATATTGGCCCCTTACCTAAAGAAAGTCCAATCTCTGGCTCAGACTTTTAAGAGCTTCCAGCTAATACAAATTAATCGGTCTGAAAACACACACGCAGATTCATTGTCCAAGCTAGCCTCTTCCAATGAGACAAGAGCAAGGATAGTGAAAGTGGAAAGGCTCGAACGGCCTAGTATTGAAGAGGTCGAAGTCTGTGACATTGAAATTAGAAATGACTGGAGATCCACATTCAAACAGTATCTCACCGAGGGTACACTTCCCCAAGATAAGGACGAGGCTGGCCGCTTAAGGATACAAGGGGCGAAGTTCACGCTAATCAACGGGGAACTGTACAAAAGGGGATATTCATCACCCTTGTTAAATTGTCTGGGGCCGGAACAAGCAAATTACGTCCTAACCGAAGTGCACGAAGGAATTTACGGTGAACACTTAGGAGCTAGAGCCCTTGCTGCTAAGATACTGCGATCGGGATTCTACTGACCGACATTGAAAAAAGATGCAATGGACAAAGCCCGTCGGTGTGACAAATGCCAGAGGTTTGCACCAATAACGACAGCCCCAGTAACTCCTTCCCAGGGTACGATACAGCCAATTCCGTTCGCACAATGGGGGTTGGACATTCTAGGGCCTTTCCCATTAGCCACGGGCCAAAGAAAGTTTCTATTAGTTGCCACCGACTACTTTACAAAGTGGATTGAAGCGGAGCCTTTAGCTACAATCACAGAGAAAAAAGTAGAGGTAATGGTATGGAAAGACATTATCTGTCGGTTCAGAATCCCACGCATCTTAAATGCTGACCATGGAAAGCAATTTGATTGTAATGCCTTCCGTGAATTCTGCAAGCGCCTCAACATTCAGCAAAGGATTTCTTCTGTGTCATATCCTCAAGCCAATGGACAGGCCGAAGTCAGCAATCGGACTATTCTTCATGGACTAAAGACCAGGTTAGACAAAGCTAAGGGGGCATGGGTGGACGAATTGCCTAGTGTTTTATGGGCATATCGTACCACTAGTCGGGTGTCGATCAGAGAAACGCCGTTCAGCCACGTATACGGCGCTGAAGCATTGATCCCCGTGGAAATTGGAGCACTGTCACCCAGGATGGTGCCCTTAGTAGAAGAAGAAAATTCACAAGCACTAAGGGAAAGCCTAGATCTGCTTGATGAGCATAGAGAAACCGCGGCTATTCGATTGGCATCCTATCATCAGAGGGTGGTCAACTACTATAATAGTCGGGTGAGAGATAGACCAATGTCCGAGGGAGATTTGGTGCTCAGAAAGTCGCATATCACGAACACCTTGAGGGAAGATGGAAAATTCAGAGCCAATTGGGAAGGTCCATTCAGAATTAAACATAAGATTGGGCCCAACACCTGCATCCTAGAAACCCTGCAAGGGAAGAAATAGGGAAAACATGAAATTCTAATCACTTAAAATCGTATTTGAACTAATCGTTATATTTTCTTTCTTGAACGTTATATTCTCGCATTATTGCGATTTGTTTACACTGTCACAAGATACTATTATTCAATCATTATGCAGATTGTTCTTTTGTTATACATCTCCAGCTTTTATATATCTAAGTCTTGTGACAGGATCAGAAAAGCCGTAAGAGCCTGAGGCGCTATGCGTCACTGTGGCCAGGCGTATAATCAGACGAGCCGTAAGAGCCTGAGGCGCTATGCGTCACTGTGGTCGGGCGTATAATCAGACGAGCCGTAAGAGCTTGAGGCGCTATGCGTCACTGTGGCCGGACGTATAATCAGACGAGCCGTAAGAGCCTGAGGCGCTATGCATCACTGTGGCCAGGCGTATAATCAGAAGAGCCGTAAGACCCTGAGGCGCTATGCGTCACTGTGGCCAGGCGTATAATCAGACGAGCCGTAAGAGCCTGAGGCGCTATGCGTCAATGTGGCCAGGCGTATAATCAGACGAGCCGTATGAGCCTGAGGCGCTATGCGTCACTGTGGCCAGGCGTATAATCAGACGAGCTGTAAGAGCCTGAGGTGCTATGCGTCACTGTGGCCAGGCGTATAATCAGAAGAGCCGTAAGAGCCTGAGGCGCTATGCGTCACTGTGACCAGGCGTATAATCAGATGAGCCGTAAGAGCCTGAGGCGCTATGGGTCACTGTGGCCAGGCGTATAATCAGACGAGCCGTAAGAGCCTGAGGCACTATGTGTCACTGTGGCCAGGCGTACAATCAGATGAGCCGTAAGAGCCTGAGGCGCTATGCGCCACTGTGGCCAGGCAAGGGAAACATAAAGGCCGTAAAAATTGAAGACGCATTCGTGTCATAGTAATCGGACCTCAGGAAACGGTATGTTTATATAAAAAAATTCTTTCCATCAAGAATTGGGGAGCATACAAGAATGAACAAAACAAATATACAAGCAAAACAAACAAACAGACAAAGGATGGTAAATGATAAATAGAAGAGCAATGCGATACAAAGCATGAACAAAATTTGGATTCCATTTCATTCAAGAAAATTACAAGTACGTCTTTACGAGTACATCCAACAAAAGCAAAAAATCAAAATTACAACAAATGACAAAATATTCAAAAAAGAAAAACAAAAACAACAGCTCAATCTGCGGGAGGAGGCTGGGAATCAACTGCCGACGGACCCTCGCTCCCTAAAGACTGCTGGCTATCCTCCAAGTCGAGGAGGGCACCAATGGGTTCGGGAGCATCGTCCAGGTTCACAGGCTCCCAAGGACCGGTAAGATTTTCAAGATCATCCTGGGCAGTCCTCTTGAAAAGCTCATCCGCAGGTTCAGCCTCGGGTTCGTACTTAGTCCAATCAGGGGCCTCGAACAGCATCGCCTCTTCTGTATATTTGAGCTCGGGGAATTCTTCACCTTCCCTATGCTTCTCCAACCAGGATCGGTCAAGGTAAAATTCATATTTCACATATGGATTCGAAAAATCCTCCTTTCGCCTCAAACAATCCCTAGAAAGGCGGTACTCCTTCACGGCTTCCGCCCTGATGCTATCAATCTCCATTTGAGTTAGAGAAGGAGTAGCCCGACTTTCTAGATCGGCGACATAATGCTCGAGCTCCTGATTACGATCAATCAAGGGCCCGTATTTGGACTGCATGCGATCCAGTTCAGCTTGGGCCTCAAGAAGATCTTCATGAAATTTCGTAGACCGAGCCACCTCAACGGTAAGATCCCCCTTGGCCTGGTCCAAATCTTGACGTGCCTTCGAGAGCTGCTCTTCAAAGTTTCGCACCACATTTGGGAGCCCGGATAAGTTGTTAACGGTATTTGACAGCTCCATGACCTTATCCTTTAACTCCCGGATCTCCTTGTCAGCTCGCTCCCGATAGGCTCGGTGTTGAGCATTATTGGCCACGGTCCTCTGAGCAAGCTGAAAAGAAATACAAAAAGTCAAACTCAAAAGCACAGCAAAAAGAAGTTAAACGAAGAAAAATATGAAAATTACCCTTTATCGCTTCCATATCAGCTAAGTCTTCTCCCTCCGGATAATTCCTGAATATTCTAGCCTCGTCCCTCGGGAGAATAGTGGCCCAACTCAGTCGAGAAGCCACCCCGAGAGAGTCCAAGGTATCGTTGTTGTGAACTCCCGGGTAAACCCGAAACTCGGCCCCCCTCATGATATAACCACCGTCCATAGGGTAGGACCTCCCATCAATAGGGCCAATCCTCGGGAGAATTGGCCTAGTCCCCATTGACGACTCGATATACAAGCGCCTCCGATTCTTTCGCTGGGACGAAATTATGTTGCATTCAGCGCGCTCTTCGAAACGAGACCGTCCAGATGAACCAGAGGCCCCCCGTGATGAAGAAAGAACTCTCCCTCTATCCCGGGTGGGATCTCTTTGTTTCGGAGGAGGAGGGGGCATCATATGCCTAGTCCGAGCTCGAGCCAACTGAGGCGGTACCGGTGCCTCGCTAAGAACATCGTCAGCTAAACGGGGCCTCTTTCTTGTGGGATCACTAGACGGACCGCCCTCGAAGACTTGACGCGCCAGAGATCGTCGAAAGTGGCTCATTTCTGCAAAAAAGAAAGAGAACAAATAAGTGGTCAAAAATATAATCAAAACCAGCAAAACAATAAAAAGCGTAAAAAGTTCCATCAGGAGATTCAAAATGCTCCTGAAGGGACTTTATGTTTATCATATCGTCGTCGGGTAGAACCATGAAGGTTGAACCGAATCCTCCCCAGTCATTTAAGTCAGCTAAAGGCTCACTGTCAGAACTGGATTCTACGTTTGTGCTTCCTATATCTTCTTGTGACCTAAACGGTTCACGGTTTGACTTAGGGGGACTCGAGGATGAACGATTCGAAGAAGGAACAGAAGGGCCGACAATAGGGACGGAACCTACACCCCAGCCAGCTGATATCAAATTTTCATTTGATAACAGACTGTCAAGACTAATGGGACGATCAACTAGTAACTTATTGACGTCCGGAGATAACTGTTCTCTAAGTGTAGAAATCCGGGGGCCCTTGGGGATTTCACGCCTAGTCTCCCAACGAGTGGGGAAATCCAGGCCCCCAGGCGTCTCTACAATAAGCCACTCTGATTCGAAACCGTACAGCTTATTAGCGGGCTTTCTGAATAACCTGTTTTCAAATCCAGGCATATACACCCGCTGAAGTGAATAAGGGACTAAGCCGGGGCTGCCTCGAAACCTAAAAAATACATCAAGAAGGGGAAGAGACGGAGAAACGTCCCTTAGGCGGCAGTGCACGGTAAACCCTATTAATTGCATCCATGCGTGAGGATGCAGTTGTCCGGGGGTAATCCTATGCGTCCTAAGGAAAGAAGCCCCAAAATCGGATAACGAAAAACAGAGTCCTAATTCTAAGGCTGCCCTAAAAATAACTATCCCGTCGGACACACGACGTATATCACTTTCCTGAGGGGTTGGAAGTCTATATAAGTATCCCTCAGGCAAAGGGAACCTAGACATAAGGTCTTGAATGTTGGCTGCCTTCAAAGTCGACTTGACTCCTAGATCTATGTGCTTCCCTACACCGTGGCCAGCCATTTCTTGAAAGTTTGGGAAAAATCAAGAACAAATGGCGACAGAGTTTTACCTAACGGAGAAACAGAAGAACGTCAAAAAGCACAGGGCGACAGAGTTTTGAAACTCGCGACAGACTTGCGGCACGGTGATATTCACGCGAGAGAGATACGACAGACTGGCGATAGAGATTCGGAAGAGTGGCGACAGAGGTGTGATAGAGTGTTGAGAGGATTTGCGACAGAGTGGTATTTGCGAGAGAACTCAGTGGCCACTGTGAGAAAAGGGACCCTGTATATATAGAGGCGCGGCTACGTCAACGCGCGGGCGGGAATCCCCACCGGCCCAAGAACAGCGAATCAGGGATCTGCACAGGCCCAGGAACAGCGAATCAGGGATCCGCACAGGCCCAGGAAGGGTGAATCAAGGATCCTCTTTCGGAGGAAATATTCATACCAAAGAGTGGGGAGCAATTGATAGTGGTCTTATCATCAAAGTCCAGTGTACAAGGATCGATCAACCAGAGATCGCCACGTGTCAGATGCAATATAAGCCACGTGGCAGTTAGGAGGGGCAATAGAGACCGTTGGCGGCAGAGTCCCCAGGCGATAGAGTTCTCATGAGACAAAGTCTCTAAAACGATAGAGACTCTGTGGTAGAGTCTCTATGCGACACAGTAGGTCGCGATAGACCTCTAACGCATTTAGCGCGACAGAGCTCTACCGCAGAGACGCCGCAGAGGTTCACGAAAACTCTGCCGCCTGTCGAACTCACCCGCAAGTCATCCAGCTTTAAGTCGCGACAGAGTATCTAATGACTCTGTCGCAGCCCAGACACGCGTCTGGGCCTCAGAACCGAAACGCCCTCAAACCCGGATTGAACGTGATACCCGATCCGACCCGAGAGAAACCTATAAATACACCAGGTAAGTACTCAGAAGAGGGGACTAAAAAAACTTGAATCTTCTTAATTCTGCTTAAACCAATTTCCTTTCTCCTATATATAGAAACACAGCTTTCTAACTTAATCATCGGAGTGCGCGTGCAGGGACAGATCCCTGCCTCTCTCTGATATTCGTTGTTTTTGCAGAAGATTCGAGGCACACGTGGAAGAAATTGCATCAACATCATCCCGTTGTCGTTTAGGGCAACATCAGTAAGAAAAGAAAATTATATTTTCTTTCACTTTTTCCATTTTTCCTACCAAGCATATCAATGAAAAGAAAAAATATGTTTTTCAACTTTTCATCTTTCTCTCTTTCCAATTTTCTTTTTTTTTCTTTCATTTTCTTTCCACTCTACCAAACAAGTTTTTAAGCAAATAACAATGTAGCTACCAACTTAAGGGTAATAGATAAAGGATTTCTAGCATCATGAGCAGTGAATAAAACTGTTAGGCAGTCAATATTAAGCGGAGGAATGTTAGCTTTAAGGAAAAGAAACTAGAAGTAGTTAATAAGAACCATGAAATAGCAATTACAAGGATTAAGATATAGCATGAGGAGTAGTTTCTACCACAATACATGAGCATGAAGAATTTGTATTTCTGTGATACTAGAACGACAAAGTTAATGGTATTTATACATAAAGAAGTCCCTAAATTAATCTATAATTAAATATATCATGAAATTATGTCGCAAAATGTCGTTTATGTAGAATCAAGGATAGTCAATATAACCTCTCAACAAAATGGATGCGTCATACAGAAACACAAGCATATCCAAGATATTGTTTGTTTCTTCTTGTCTCTTCAAAATTCTTGAGCTTTTTTGGTGGAAGCAACTCTCACAACTATTTACACTATCAATTGTATTCCTTCACTCGTCATTGATCATGTGATCCTTATGAGCATTTCAGGGCATCTCGCACGATTATAACCTATTATATGTCTATGGGTTTGCTTGTTTTGTTCTTCTTTGACCCATGAAAATAATAAGCCTAAACATCATATGAGATTGAGTTGCTTTCTAAGTTATGGAACTGAGCATATGATAATTCTATTTTTTATAGAATTATTTGTGTTTAAATTCCTAATTATTTATTTAATCCCCATATTATTTTATTAATAATCCCCTTTATTTAATTAAAATTCTTTAATGTGCAGATAAATTAAATCCGGATGAAACTCAGTCGTTTCAGACGAAATTGGGCTGAAAATGAGCTAAAGGAGACTGGACCACTTCCAATTTGCAGACCGAGTCATCAGTCGTCTGTACACGCGTGATGCCAGGTGTCCGTATTTTATTTGCTCTGAAACGATAAGATCGAAGGATACCGTGCCAACCCTTTGGAAGACACACGTCAGGTCACATCGGACAGCTAATTGGACAAAAAGACTGATGACGTAGAAATATCTACTCTGCAGCAAATCAAATGAAGACAAGTGGCCAAACAATGCCAACTCATCTAGGATGAAAATTTACTATTGTACCCCTATGTTTGTGTATAAATAGAACATAATGGCAATTGAAAAATCAAGTAGGGAATTAAAAAGGAGGAACAGAGAAGTGAAGTAGAAAGTAGGAGTAGAAGTAAAAGTAGAGAGTAGTAGGTAGCCAGGTTAGGAGTAGTGTAGAGTAATTTAGGAGTAGTTGTAATTTAGGGTAGACTAGTTTCTAAGGTAGTTTAGCTTTATTGCCTTTGTTTTTAAGCTTTCCCGAAAAGATTAGTGTTTTTAGCAAAATCTTAATGTTCATTCACTATTCACTTGATGAAAATATTTGTTCCATTTTCTCATTTTCATGGTATTCCATTAGCAATCTTGTTTCACCTTGTTCTTCTTTTCAGTTTGAAGAAATCCATTACTGTATGTTTCTTATTTAGTGAATTGTAGATGAAAGTTAATGAAAAATGAGTTACGTCTCCATTACTATCTCTCGGTTTCAAAATTTTATATAGTTTTTCTTTAGCTTTCGGTTGCATTCGGGTTTCAGGCATCTTCACACTGTCTCCTACCTTTTGATTCTGTTGCTTTAATGTGGGATGATGCAAAGCATTTGTCCACATCAAGAGCATAGTGGAACTCGGTAGGAGAAGACAGTGAAGGAAACCATAGCTCGGGAGTTTCCTGTTTTCATGTCTTAGATTTTTCTGCATTATTGATTTAGCGTTTAGTTTTGGTTTTCTGTATTGTCGTCTTAGTTCCTACTTTTGTGGAGATGCTCAAGTATAGTACCGAGAGAGGATGTTCGACAGGTAGCTGGATAGATCAATGAAACAATCTAGCAAGCCGATCAATTCTCTGTTCTCCCCTGTTTTCCCACCGTTTTGCTGTTCATATTTTATTTTGTGTTAACCTTTAGTTTCAGTCCCTTTAAGTTGTTCTTCATTGACTAAAGTGCATATTACATATTTTCTTGCTAATGTTCTCTTTCATTCCATGGTCTGTTTTGCTGTTCATATTTTGAAAAGAGTTGAGGTGTTGTTCGGCAAGAAGTGGTGATAGAAGTTGCTTAGTAACCAATGCCCAGCTGATGCTGAGATACACCTTGTAATAATGTTGGTTACAAAGAGGGTGTACTGGTCATTAGTTTGGACTGAAGCAGCAACTAGTTGGGCAGGTGAGGAATGTGCGCGATCTATTGCAGAGGGGGACATACACTAGCTGGACAAGTTGAGGATATTCACCAGGAGCAGGAGCAGTACATCAACCGCAGCACCTATGATAGGCCGCTGAGACATGCATTGTATTGTGTACAGCTGGGAATAGCAGGACCTGGAGCAGAAGCCACGGGCGATTCTTGGACACCCGAGAACAGCAGGACAAAATCAGGAGAACAGGACAAAATCCTGCTGAAGAAGAGCATGAACAGTGTGCAGTACACTGTCGGGTTACTAGTGGGCAGAATCGGTTAAGGCCTTGTTTGGCCACTTTTACTTGTTTCACTTAATTTTGATTGCATTCTCATTATTTTGATTATGTTCATTAGTTGTTAGTTTAGGAGAGTTGATAATTTGATAATGGTATATTAAATCTAATGTGTTAGTGTGTTAATTTAACCTTTAGTTTTAATTTCTAGTTAATAGTTACTTTTATATTTTATGTTTTAGGATTTAATTTTAGTTTAGCATTTTACAAGTTACCTTTAGATTTAATCTAGATTAAATGTGTTTCATGTATTGTTAATCTTAATTTAGTCTTTATTTTTATTAAATTTTAGTTTAGTTTAAATTGCATTTTAATTAAGTAGTTTAATTGCATTTTAGGTTAGTTTAATTGTAGTTTAATTAATATTGCTTAGTTATTTTCATATTTGCATTTTATTGCGTTAATTTTAACGGTTTTAATTTTCTTTTGTAGGTTGTTGTTTTTAATTGCTTGGAGTATTGTAAGTACTTTTAGCTCAGTTTTATTTTCTTTAGTTCTTATTATTTTATTGCTTTCCAGTATTTTTAATTAGCCTTAGTAGATCACCCACTTTAATTTCATAATTTGCTAGGATATACTTAGGGTAAGATTAACCGGTACTTAAGTAGGCTAGTCAACTTCTCCGTGGGACGATAACTCGGGGCTCAAATCCCATTATTACTTGTATGACCCGTGCACTTGCGGACAATACCTTCAGGGTGTGTTAGCATAAGAGTTAAATATGTTGGGATCTGGTTTTTAAATGTCTTCAAGTTTCCTGTCATGTGACTTTCTCAGAACATAAATTGTTTTATTCTCTATCTAATTTCCAAATTCATGGCATAATTTTCCATGTTTTACTAAGCCATTTATTGATCTCTACAATTGCATTGTCTTTTAGTGATTTGTTTACTAGTTCATCATGCGACCAACCAAAAGTTATTCTTGACCTATCTTTGTTTGCGAAGCTATTATTGTTTCCAAGATCAACACTTCCTCATATTTTAAGTCTTAACCTATTATGAAGGTCCAATATTGTAAATCAACCTCCTATTCATCTTCGTGTTATCTTTTTTATTCTACTATTACTTTCTTATATGAACCTCATACCTTTCGAGTAGCCATAATTGATTCTCAGGTAAATTCCATCTTGATTTCTAAAGTTTGATCTTAATTCAACTTTATTAGTATCAAAATAGACGCTCCGCCCTCAACTTTTCTATTTCATAGGATAAGTTAGTCCTTTTATTAGTCAACTATTAAAAGCTTAATTTTGAGACCATTTAACTCTTTAAACCATTTAGAGTACCTTAAATACCTAAGCCAGTCAATAATAAATAAGAAAATACAAAGAGCTACTAGGCTTTGAAATGTTAGTTTTTTTTATAAAAAAAATTATTTTTGTTTATTTATTTACTTATTATTTATTGTTTATTATTTTTTGTTTTATAAAAACAACAACAATATGCTACTTAGTACAGTATCTAATAAATAAAAATAATAAACAAAAAATAAATTAAAAAGAAGAAAGAAAACTAATCTTTCAAAGACTAATAACTTTAGTATTTTCTTATTCATTATTTATTGGTTTGATTATTTAAAACACTCCAAATACTTTAAGGGGTAAAATGATCTCAAAATTAAGCTTTTAACGGTAGACTTAAAGGTTTACTAACAAAAAGACTAGCTTGTCCTGTGAAATAAAAAAATTTGGGGTGGAGTGTCCATTTTTATACTAATGGACTAAAGTTGGATTAAGATCAAATATTACGGACCTAGATGGAATTTTACCCTTGATTCTCTTTTATAATAAGCAATGATAAAATAGTTATATGCTCTAAAAAAGATGCATACCGGAGACTTAGTTGAAGTAATCCAAGAAAGTTTTTTGTCATTTGTAAATGAATGTACAAAATTAAAACTCATTCTGATGATTCTGTTGAATGTTCTAATGAGAATTAATATCCAAAAGCTTTACTTAAAAATATGGGATAGATTATGAGAAAGCTTTTACAGTTATTGCTCCTTTAACATCTAAACGAAGTTTATTAGTAGTTATAGTAGTCAAGTAGTGGAAGCATTTTCCTTTGGATGTTAAAAGTGCCTTTTTTAATGGAGATATTATTAATGAGGTATATAAGCAATGTCTACAAGGATATGAACATTGATTTGATATTATATTGTCTTCTTCATGCTTTATATGTTCTTAAATAGACACCACAGACTTGGTTTTCCAAATTCCAATCCATTATCTAAAGGTTTCTCTTCATTTCTAGTTTAACAATACTACACTATTTAAGTGTAAGATTACTAAAAGATCAATTTTTTGTTTCTTTTCGTTGATGATATAGTTATAATTAAGAGTAACCTCCAATTAGACCTAAAAATTCGTGTATATATTTTATGTTCTTATTGTATCAAATTGTTTGTGTCATTTAAAACACAAAATTTGCCATATTAAAACTCATGTTAACGGACCAAAAACAATTTTTTTTAGCTTTTGCCAAGTTCATATATAATTTTTCTGAAATTTTAACTCATGTCACCTTCATATCTTTTTCTCGTGTCATTTTCGTATTATGTTATCATTTCATGTCTAATATTTTCAAGTCCAACTTCAATGTATCTCACTTATTTTCTTGGCTTGAAAGTTTCACCATATGAAACTCGGTTTTGTGTATCTTAGGCCAATATCACATTAATCTTCTTTCTCATGTTGGATTAATCAATAGCAAGATTGCTTATACTATTCTTGAAAGAAATATGAAGTTTACCTTGGCAAATGGCAACTTAAGGATAATCCTACTCTTTACAGTCAATTGGTTGGTAGTTTTATCTGTTGGACTATCACACATCCTAGCTTAGCATAGGCAATACACATTGTTAGCCAGTTTTTGCTGCTCCTTGTAATACTCATTTTATTGAAATACATCATACTCTTTTTTATATCAATGGAATTATGTTCATGCTTTTTACTTTTCTGCTCAATCATTTTTAGAGTTTCGAGCTTATTCCATTGCAGATTTGGTGAGAGATCCTACTAGCAGACATTCCATTATGAGATATTTCTCTTCCTCAGAGGATTCTCTCATTTCTTGGAGATGTAAAAAATAACCTATCAACGTAAGATCTAGGACTAAAGTTAAATATTGTGCATTTTCTGATACCACCTATGAGTTACTTTGGTTGCAATGGCTATTTTAAGACATGAGAGTTTTGCAGTTGAGGTTGTGACTCTCTATTGTGATAATAGAAGTGTCGTTTAGATTGTCCATGATATTGTCTTTCATGAAAATACTAACATGTAAAAATTAATGGCCACTTTATAAAACATCTTGTTCATGGAAAGCTTTATCTTGCTTTTATTTCTTCCATTGATGAGATTGCAAATGTCTTTAGTAAAACACATGCATTTGGACTGTTTTCGTGATCTAGTTGCCAAACTTAAGTTGGTTGCTTCACTAACACTTTCAATTTAAGGGTGGCTGTTAACTCTTCTTGATTCGTTCCTGTAATAATATTTTGTGACTTAATTAATTTTACAATATGTGATATAGATAGCCTATATTAGGTATGGATAGAGGGGCTTCTTCATATTTAAATACCACCAACTTTGTATAGTTCTAGTATCATAGAAATACAAATTCTTAAAATGATCTTGTCTTTCAACTTATAGAAAGATATACACTTATTTTGAACAAAACTTTAGTGTCAAGTTCATCTTTCATTCTACACTTTATTTTATTAGTTATCTATAACATTTATTAAACAAAAATTTATGGTATCTAACACTTTATTAGATACCATCTGTCCTTTTACTTTTAGGTTTACAATATTATTCTTATTTATTAAGTTGGTATTTCAACAAAGTTGGATTAATTTTGATTTATGTCTTTCTTACTTGGGCTTTATTATCTTGCTTTCTTGGGCTTCAGATGTTTTGTCTTTACAAAAATTACTTTCATTTTTATTACTCCTATCATTTATATTTTGTAATTTAATACTACTTTACTGTAAATATTTAAAAAAAGTGATCCTAAGCAAAACTAAAAGCTTATTCTAATCTATACATACTACTAAAAGAATCCCCAAAAGGTTATTTGCATGACAACTGTTTGAAAGGACAAAATAGAAAGTTTTTTCATTGCAAAAGGTATTAAAGGTATTGAAATAGGCATAAGAAGAAAGCCTATGATGGTAGGCCCTATAAGATATGAAAAGAGTTGCCTTAAAACTAATGAATATGAGCAAGTCGATACATACTATTAAAAGAATCTCTAAAGAGGGTTCTTTGCATGACAATTATCTAAAAAGGACAAAATAGAAATTTTCTTCATTAGAATCATTATAGAAGATATTAAAGGCAACTTTTAAAATAGGTTTGTGAAGAAAACTTAGGATGGTGGCCCCTTAAAGATAAAAAAAGAATTGCCTTAAAACTAATGAAGGTGGACAAGTGAACAAGGAGATTGGACGAGGGAAAAAGTAAGGGAGGAAAAAGTAGACGAGTGAGAAAGGAGAATAGGCGAGGCAAGCTTTAAAATTTTATTCTCAACTACTTACATACATCATTTTTTATATGTGGATGAATAAGTGAAGTGATCTATAGAACCAGGAAGGTGTTCGAGTGAGCAAGGTAAGAAGTACGCAAGGAGAATGTAGACGAGTGAATAAAGATAATGGGCAAGGCAAAAACTAGGCGAGGAGAAGGTGGGCGAGTGAGTAAGGAGAATGGGCGAGGCAAGGTTTAAACTTTTGTTCTTAACAATTTACATACATCATTTTTTATACATGGATGAATCAGTGAAGTCATATGTAAATGGAACTAGGAATGTGAGTGAGTAAGTCAAGAAAAAGTGGGCAAGTGAGCAAGAAGAATGTGCGAAGCAAGGCTTAAGCTTTTTTTCTCAATAATTTACATTCATTACTTTTTATAAATGGATATATAAGTGAAGTCATATATATATATGAAACTAAGAAGATGGGCGACTAAGCAAGAGAGCAAATAGAATGGGTGAGATAAGAAATATGTTAGGAGAAGGTGGGCGAGTAAAGACAATAGATAAAGCAAACTTTTAACTTTTGTTCTCAACAATTTACATACATCATTTTTT
Source organism: Firmiana major (assembly GCA_033439115.1). Taxonomy (NCBI): domain Eukaryota; kingdom Viridiplantae; phylum Streptophyta; class Magnoliopsida; order Malvales; family Malvaceae; genus Firmiana; species Firmiana major. The sequence continues at coordinate 62,460,788 of CM065905.1, forward strand.
ATAAGTGGATGAATAAATGAACTCACATGTAAATGGAACTAGGAGTGTTGGTAACTAGGCGAGGAGAAGGATGGTGAGACAAAAAATAGGTGGGGAGAAGGTAGACGAGTAAGTAAAGAGAACATGAGAGAGAAGAAGTAGGCAAAGTGAAGGTGGGCAAGTAAGCAATGAGAACAGGCGACGCAAGCTTTAAGCCTTTGGTCGTAACAATTAACATACATCATTTTTTATACGTGGATGAATAAGTGAGGTCTTATGTAAATGGATTCAAGAAGGTGGGCGAGTATGTGAGGAGAATGTGGGCATGAGAGCAAGGAGAATGGTCGAGGAAAGAAGTAGGCGAGGAAAACGAAAGCGAGTGAACAAGGAGAATGGGTGAGGCAAACTTTAAGCTTTTGTTATCAACAATTTACATATATCATTTTTAATATATGGATGAATAAGTGAAATCATATGTAAATAGAACCAAATTGTGGGAGAGTAGGTAAGGAGAAAATAGGCAAGTGAGCAAGAAGAATGGGTGAGGCAAAAAGTAGGCGAAGAAAAGTTGGGTTACTAAACAAGGAGATTATGCGAAGCAAGGTTTAATCTTTTGTTTTCAACAAGTTTTATACATCATTTTTTTACATGGATGAATAAGTGAAGTATAAATGGAACCGAGAAGGTGGAAAACTAAGCAAGTAGAAGGTGGGTGAGTAAGCAAGGAAAATAGATGAGGCATGAAATAGGCTAGGAGAACGGGCAACCTAAGAACTAGGTGAGAAAAATGTGGGTGAGTGAGTAAGGAGGAGAATGGGTGAGACAAGCTTTAAAGTTTTGTTATCAACAATTTACATATATCACTTTTGATACAGGGATGAATAAATGAAGTCTTATGTAAATGAAACTGATCAGGTGGGCAACTAGGTGAGCAGAAGGTAGACGAGTGAGCAAGGAGAATGGTTGACCCAAGAAGTAGACGAAGAGAATGTGAACGGGTAAGAAAAAAAAATGGGCGAGGCAAGATTTAAAGTTTGGTTCTCAATAATTTAAATACAACATTTTTTATAAATGGATGAATAACTGAAGCCATGTAAATAGAACCAAGAAAATAGGTGACTAAGTGAGGAGAATGGGTGAGACAAGAAATAGGTGAGGAGAATGTAAGTAAGTAAGCGAGGAATATTAGTGAAGCAAGCTTTAAACTTTTATAATCGACAATTTACAAACCTCTTTTTTTATACGTAGATGAATAAGTGAAGTCATATATAAATAAAACTAAAAAGCCTGACAAGTATGCATGGTGAAGGTGGGTGAGCAGGCGAGGAGAATGATCGAGGTAAAATGAGGGTGAGGAGAAGGTATGCGAGTAAGTAAAGAGAATGAGCGAGGCATGAAGTAGATGAGTGAGCAAGGAGAGTGGATGAGGTAAGCTTTAAACTTTTGATTTCAAATTCATGTACATCGTTTTTTTTATACGTTGATTAATAATGAAGTTATATGTAAATGGAGTCAAGAAAGTGGGTGCCTAGGTAAGGAAAAGGTGGCTGAGTGAGAAAAGAGAGAGTGGGTCACAGAAAGCTATTATTCTTATTAAATTTATGCTCTATGTTTAATCTAAGGGTTCTTTTATCATTTGAAGTTTAGTCTGCTATTTAATGTTACATCTGTTCTTTTATTTGTTTTATTATAATTAAACCAACCCTACTTAAAATAAAAATAATAAATAAAATTGTGCACACCATTTGCATAGCATAGGCTGCACCCTGATTATATATAAAAATAAACTCTTAGACACCAAGATTCCTGTAAGGCCCGTATATTCATATGTATTCTTTATAATTTCGTGATGTACAGACAAGTTACGTTATATACAAATCATAAGAAATGAATATTTTTAAGTTCTAAGTGTGAATGAAATGCAAAATGAGTAGTTAAGTAAACGAATATGAATTTACCTTTGAATATCTGGGAAAATTGTAGCTGAAATGCTGCAGATGCAAGGCAAATCGATCATAGTTGAAGGAGAGATCGATATCAATGTCTTGAAATGCAATGTCAAAGCATTCTGCAGAAGGGAGATCGATCCCTCATTCAAAGCAGATCGATCTCTAAAGGATTATGTATAGCAAAGATCGACCTCTTCAAAGCCAGATCGATCTCTAAGTAATTCTGCATGGCCAATATCAATCCCATACCAAGAGACAGATCGATCCCACCTTCTAAATATCGAATTCTAAAAGAGTAAAACACAGGGCAGATCGATCTCTCATTACTAGGAGATCGATCTCATAAGGCAATTCTATAAAAACCTGACTGCTGTGTCTTCTTCCCTGAAAACAACCAATTCCCCCATTTACAGAAAGTGAAAACCTAGCTTCTCACTCTAAAAATCTTCACCTTTCAATCAGTTTTGAAAGAGATTTATTTCAGCAGAGTTTTTCCTTGTGAAGAGGAGAACAACATAGTTGAAAACTAGAAGCTGAAACTTTGGATTGAAGGAGCAAAGTGATTTTTCCCAAATTTGGTAAAAATAGGAAAAATCAAGTTTAGTAAGATTTCAATACACCAACTTCAAGTATATTAATATAGGTATTTTGGTGAGTTGATTGATGTATGTTTTGTTGGTTGGAAACACCCATGAACATGTTAAATCCTTCATTGACCTAAAATGAGTTTAATGTGATTTAATGAGAGAAAGTTGATTAGGCATGAATTTAATGATGATTTAAGCATATAGTGATGTTATTAAGCATGTATACAAGATTGTAAGATAGTTTTGTGAAATACATGTGTGGGAATAGATGATGATTGAAAATAGGCATATGAGATGTATGGTAGAATGCCATAGTGAAAGAAAATGATGAACTTGAGGCATTAGGAGATTTATGTTGGTTCAATTCGAATCAGTAGACTTGATGAGTCTAATAAGTTCTTGAGAAATGAATTTTAAAATCGAAATGGACTTAAGAGAGAGTAAGGTCCAATAAGATGTAATAAGGCCAAATGGGTGTAAAAAGGCCTAATGCATTGATTTGAAATTCATACAAGTGAAAATTAAGTATATTAAAGTATACTGATGTGAATGATTATTTACAACTCCGGAGTTTATATTGAGAGTTGATCGGACTGCGAGATTTAGCGGCACCGAGGAAGTAAGGTCACGTGACGTGATCAGAGGTAAAAAAATTATGCGGGTAGTTAGAGATATTTGCACGTATTTTCGTCTGTGATTGTATTTCACTTAAGAGAAATAGTATGAAGGAAAGATAAGCAAAATGCGAAAAATTTGTAATGGTTTTTGGTAAGTCACGAGCGATCGTGACAGTATGGTATCAGAACGAAGTTGGTCTGATATAAGTCGGTATTAGTATTTAGGAAAGTGTACATCCTCATATTATTATGCTTTGTTCAGTTACAATTGTGTCTACGAGATGGAAGTCAGACTAATTAATGGTTATGAATGCAGGAATCAAGTCATTATGGCTAATACCATTCGTGGTAGAGGGGTTAGAGGTAGGGCTCGAGGTCGTAGAGGTAGGCTTGAGACCCGAGATGAGTCTTTGTCTGACCATGAGTCGACAAGTCCTACTCAGGTATCAGAGAGTATCGAGGCACGCTTAACGAGATTAGAGCGTCACCTTGAGACTATAGTAGAGTTATTGGCACAGACTTTTCCAGGTAGACAAGGGCAAGATACAGGGACTGCACTTAGAGAGGCAGCTGTACCCGATACACATGTACAACTAACTCTAACGCCACAGCCTACAGATACTCCTACACCCCCACCAGCTCAGGATACGCTTTCTCTTGTTGCTCCACGACAGGGTGGTAGTATTTTGGGGTATGGTTGTGAGCTTGATAGATTGCGACAGTTCCAGAAGTTTGGACTTATGTCGTTTAGTGGGGTGAAGGACCTTGTTTTTACAGAGGATTGGCTTGGAGAGATGGAAAAGCTATATGGATTCTTTGAATGTACTACGATCGAGAGGGTCGCGTTTGCTGCGTTCATGCTGAAGGGATCGACAGATCATTGGTGGAAGTCTATCAGGGTTATATTGAGAGCACGACACTCGGAGATCACTTGGGATATCTTTTTGAATGTCTTCAGAATGCAGTATATCCCAGACACAGCATAGCGAAAACTGCAAATGGAATTCTTGGGGTTGAGCCAGGGGACTCAGTCTGTGGATGAGTACGAGACATTATTTATATCCCTGGTAGGTATGACCTCAATACTATGAGTAGTGAGACCAGGAAGGTCTGTAGATTTATTGATGGACTGAGACTAATATTACGGTCTATATTGGTTTCACTAGATATCTTCACCTATGATGAGGCAATACGCAGGGCGCAACTCTGTGAGCAAGACTACGATAGGAATGTCTTTGAGTTCAGGATAGTTAGCAGGAGTAGAGACAAAGATGATAAGAAGAGGCTGGTGAGTGACAGTGCCAGAGATTTTGGATATCGAGGAGAGAGAAGACTCTTCGATAAGAGACTACGGATCGAGGAGGTGCAGGAGAAGACTGTTAGATCTCCTGCATATCCGGCTATAGCTCCAACTAGAGGTGTTGTTATTGGAGGACAGATGCCTACCACTGAGCAGTGTAGTAGATGTGGTAGATTCCATAATGGTAGACTTTGTCCTATTTCTAGTGGATTGTGCTTCAGATGTGGGAAGTCAGGGCATATGGCGAGAGCTTGCCCAAAGATTATCAATATTGCCCCACAGAAGGGCAAGGAGCCGGAGATAGCTCCAGCAAACATGTCTATTCTGAGGAAGAGAGCGACGACAAAGGAGAAAGGGAAGCAGGTCATTAGACGAAGGCGTGTACATGCCTTGGACCAGGGCACAACCGATGCTTCGTCGGATGTGATTAGAGGTAACATCTTAATTTATGATTTAGAAGCATATGTTTTAATTGATCTTGGTGCCACGCATTCATTTGTATCGTCTTCATTTGCATGTAAGTTAGCAAAACATGTAGAGCGTACACCTTTAAGTAGGATGATGTTGATCAGTACGCCTATGGATAACAGTCAGTTAGTTGAATATGTGTTAAATGACTGCAAACTAAGAGTAGGGGAAAAGGATATGATAGCCAATCTAATGTTGTTAAATATGAGTGATTTTGATGTAATCTTAGGAATGGATTAATTATCTGTAAACCACGTTGTTTTTTATTGTTATGCTAAGACAATCATGTTTCCTACCCTTATGAATTATGTTGTAAAGTTTAATGAGAAGAAATGAAAGTAGTAATTATGGTTACAATAAACAATGTACTATGCTAACTGCGAAATGAAAATATTGAAGGTTTTATTACGTACGTGGCTGATACAAATAAGGCACATCCGGAATTGGCAGATATTCTTGTGGTTAGTGAGTTCCCAGATGTCTTTCCGAATGAATTGCTAGGGTTACCACCAGACAGAGAGATGGAGTTATGTATAGGTTTGGTGTCTGGTACTGAACCTATTTTGAAACCACCGTATTGTATGGCCTTAGTTGAGTTGGAGGAGCTCAAGTGACAGTTACAAGAGTTGTTGGATAGAGGGTTCATCAGACCGAGTGTTTCGCCTTGGGGAGCACCGATTTTGTTTATGAAGAACAAGGATGGAAGCCTCCGATTGTGTATAGATTACAAATTGTTGAATAAGACTACCATCAACAATAGGTATCCCCTTCCACGCATTGATGACTTATTGGATCAATTTCGGGGAGCGCAGGTCTTTTATAAGATTAATCTAAGGTCTGGGTATCATCAGTTGAGAGTTCGGAGTGGAGATGTACCCAAGACAGCATTTAGGACCCGATATGGCCACTATAAGTTTTTGGTTATGCCAGTTAGATTGACGAATGCTCTCGCAGCTTTCATGGCTTTGATGAACGATGCATTCAAGCCATATTTAGATCAGTTTGTTATCGTATTCATCGATGACATATTGGTATACTCGAGATCCGAGGAGGAGCATTAACAACACCTCAGGATTGTATTGCAGACCCTACGAGAGCAGAAGCTGTATGATAAACTCAGTAAGTGTGACTTCTGGTTGGCACAGATATCGTTTTTGGGACACGTTGTGTCGAAAGATAGTGTATCAGTATATCCATCCAAGATTGAGGCTGTAGTTCAGTGGGAACAGCCGAGGACAGTCACCGAGATCAGGAGTTTTTTGGGTCTAGCAAGTTATTATCGGAGATTCGTTGAGGGATTTTTGAAGTTTGCTGATCCGTTGACATGTCTCACTTCGAATAGTGTAGCATTTGTATGGGACGAGAATTGTAAGAGAATGAGCTGAAGCGTCGATTGACCACCGCTCTGATTCTCACTATCCCTACCAACTCAGGAGGATTTTCAGTGTATACCGATACTTCGCATCAGGGATTGGGCTATGTATTAATGCAGGATAGGAGAGTAGTTGCTTATAGATCTAGACAGCTAAAGGACCATGAGAAGAACTATCCAACCCATGATTTGGAGTTAGCAGCAGTAGTGTTTGCGTTGAAGTTATAGCGCCACTACTTGTATGGTGAGAAGTTTCTGATTTTTACCGATCACAAGAGATTCAAGTATCTGTTTTCGCCGAAAGAACTGAACATGAGACAGAGAAGATGGCTAGAGCTTCTGAAGGACTATGATTGTGAGATACTTTATCATCAGGGTAAGGCTAACGTTGTAGCTGATACTTTGAGCAGGAAAAGCCTTGGGATGATATCGTATATGATGGTCAGGGAGTATGAGTTGCTAGAGCAGTTTGCTAGCCTCAGCTTGAGAATTGTACCTTCAGACATGGATACGGACTGCATGATTGCTAGTCTATACTTGGAGTCAGATCTATTGGACAGAATCAGACAGGCTCAGCAGACTGATCCGTATTGCATTAATGTGAGTCCAATGTCTTAGTCTGAAAAATTTTAATATAAAAGGATCGTTTAATTATACTAGGTTAAAACTTATTAATTTACAATTTCTTTACTATTGATTTGAATCTGATTATAGGTAAATGACTTTAAATTTATTTCCTCTTTCTCTTTTTTTAAGTAGGACTTTGTTAAGTATCCAACCTAAAATCAATTGACAAAAAATAGAGGCTTCAACTTGAATATAAGATCACAGAAAACTCAATATTTAGCAAATGCGATATACTACCACCTTAACAAATTCTCATCACATGTAAATAAAGGCAGAGAAACCTATCACACCACAAACTCGAAAGGAATAATGGGTAAGAAATTACAAAAGAGAACCTGAGCTTTGGTATTATATTAAGCATCTAACTTAAAACTAATTAACAATAGATGGATAAATTCAACTTGAATATAAAATCACACAAAAAATCAATATTTAATAGATGTTAACATCGCTTTAACAAACTCTTCAAAAACTTTCTTCTTCTACGTTATTTCACTACAATTAGCTTAAGTGTAAATAACAATTCAAGAGGAGAGTGAAATAAATTAGCTCTAAATTTTTCAAAAATTAAATTTCAATAAATATTTAAAAAATAATAGAAAAAATATAAGTGAAATTTAAGAAAAATTGAATTTGTAATAATTTAATATCTTGAATAGTCCCTAAAGTGTGCAGAATATTTTAAATTGGTCCATGAACTTTAAAATGTAACATATTGGTCCCTCAAAGTTGCTAATGTGTCTCATCTAAGTCCTTTCGTCAAAATTTTATCAGTTCCAACGTTAAATGCCAACTGGCACACATTTAGCACACATAGCACTAGCTAGCCTGCTAACGTGTATTATTCAGTAAAAATATTATTTTTCAAGTTAATATCTTGGATGGTCCCTAAAGCTTGAGAGACATTTTAAATCGATTCTTAAACTTCAAAAAATAACATATTAGTCCTTAAAGTTTCAATAAATCAAGAGAATTTGAATACCTTTAACACTTTTCCCCCTCAAGATTCGTACATATCCAAATATTATATATACAAATGGTTGAAACACAATGTACATATCTGATTTTTTTTCTTGGAATATATAGGTATTCAAATTCCTTTTGAAGGCATTTGAATTTTCATGAGTAAGCTTAAAAAAAAAAAGCTTCTATTTGAATGGAATTTAATTAGCCCAGATATAATGATCGAATTATTTCCAAATATTGATTCTTGTTGAACCAAGAGAATCAAGTACTCTTACTCCCTAGTTCGAATACCTTACCCATGTCAATAGTCTATTAAGAGATGTACATATCCTTATATTATATGTACATATTGTTGTAAAACAATGTACACATCTCATTGTAACTTAGAACATAGAGGTATTCGAATTCCTTCTGAAGGTATTTGAATTCTTATGAGTAATCTTTAAACAGAAACATTATCTAAATGGAATTCGATTAGCCTAGATATGTAATTGAATTACTTTCAAAATTGATATATTGGTTCATATTGAACTAGGAGAATTCGAATACCCTTAGCCATGTCAAGAGAACAAAAAAAAAAATAAGGAATTCAAACACCTAAATCTACAAACCTATAAAAGGATATCTACATTTTGTGATAGAGATATGTACATCTCATATGAACATATGTATATTTCTTCTAATTCAAAAACTAATCTAAAGAATTTAAATACCTTGAATTTAGTATTCAAGTACCTATCTTAACAAAGCCTTGTTGGAGAACAGAAAATAACATTAGGAATTTGAGTACCTTCTGAAGGTATTCAAATACTTCTAAGTCCAAACATATAAAAGGATATGTACATTTTGTGACAGCAATATGTACATCTTATATATACATATGTACGTTTTTTCCAATACAAAAACAAAAGTGGAGAATTCGAATACCTTTTTCATGTATTTGAAAACCCATGTGTACAAACCTATATAAAGATGTTTTTGTGTCTTCCAATACTGAAACTTAAATGTAGAATTTGAATACGAAGTACGCAGAAAATGTGAAAAAGGTTATGTGCTTATATTGATTCCTTTAAATATATAAAATACCATGTTTTCTAAAACCCTAAAAACCCATTATTTGAATGCCCTTTTTTCCTTCTAAAACTCACATATATTTGGACAACCTTGGCTAACTCTTTGATGTAGTGATACTCTTGATTGTTTTTTTTTTTCTCACTAACACCTAGTTTTATGGTAAACTTATTGTTTTGTGAGAACTAGTATGTCAATTTTGAAAGTAATTTGATTATCACATTTAGGGTAATCGAATTACATTTAGATGGAAGCTTCATGTTGAAGTTTATTCATGAGAATTCAAATGTCTTCAGAAAGAATTTGAATACCTCTATGTTCCAAGCAACAAAGAGATGTGTACATTGTGTTACAGTCATATGTACATATAATATAAGGATATGTACATCTCTTGAACGACTATTGGTATGGCTAAGGTATTTGAATTAGGGAATAAGAGTATTCAAATTCTTATAGTTCAGCAAGAACTAGTATTTGAAAATAATTTGATTACCATATCTAGGCTAATTGAATTACACTCAAACAGAAGCTTATATTTAAATTACTCATGAGAATTTGAATACCTATATGTTCTAAGGAAAATGAAATATGTGCATTGTGGTACAACCATATATACATACAATATTAAGATATATACGTATCTTGAAAGGGAAAAATAGCTAAGGGTATTAAAATTCCCTATTAAGTGTATATGAATTCTTTTAGTTTATTATAATTTTAGGGACCAATATATATTTTTGAAATTTGGGGACTCAATTAATTATTATACAAACTTTGGAGATTAGTTAAGATGTTAACTCGAAAATTAATATTTTTATTGACTAACACATGCCAACATTCCCCCTAGCGTCACGTGTGCTGACACGTGATGCCAACTGATATTTAAGGTTGGTATTGATAAAAATCTTGATAAAAGGACTTAATTAAGAAGCGTTTGCAACTTTAGGGACCAATATGTTCCTTTTAAAGTTTGTAGACCAATATTAAATATCACACAAAACTTGAAGACCAATAAAGATATTAACTCAAATGTAACTTAATAGAGGATACAAAATAGAAAATTCAAATATAATGACTTATAGTTTTCTTAAGGCACATATATCTTCAACCTTGGTTTCCTCTTAATAAGAAGTTCAATCCATTACTTTCTTTAAGTTTACAAATACTTTTTAAAGGTCAAGGTATTGCCTTTAAAATCATTATCTTTCAAGACTAAAGTATAATCTCTCAATCTCTAGCTTTTAAGACTAAGGGAAAAATCTCTATCTTAAAGTGAAATTCTACCAAAATTCATAAAAATAATAAAGAGAATACATCATCCCATGATCTAAAATAAACTCTTAAGGTTTTATAAGGATTTTTGTAAACAAATAAACCTTTTAAAGGTTGATATTTTGCCATATAAATACAAATAGAAACAATGATAACGATATAATAAAAAGGATGAAGAATTGAAGTTCAAAGCAATTTGGATCTTGAATCCTTGAAAAGATGAGTATACAAATTGTTGGTACTTGTCTCATACTATACAGATGTGTTAGTGTTTATCTTATAACTTAAATAGAGCTTGTAGTCGTTGGAGAATGGTTAAGGGAAAAAAGCTTTATAGTTAAATATACCCTTAACCTTCTACATAGAATAGATATAAGGCCTCAACTTTTAATTTTATTTTAAAAGGTCATAAACTTTTATTTTACCATCAAATAAGCTCTCAACCTTTTTTTTTTTATTTTGCTATAAAAATTTATAATTGGTTTGGACTTAATTGTATTATTTTGATTTGGACTTAATTGTATTATTTTAAAACGTTAAGGGTTTATACAATAAAATTTTAGGTTAAGGGCTTACTTTCGTTTTGTACAAAAGGCTATGGATGGTATATTTGGCTATTAAGCCATAAAAAAAAAAAAAAGGCTAATGGTTATTAGAGCTAAATTTAAAGTTGGTTGCTGAAAACCTTCAAAGGATTGAAAGTAGAAGGGATGATCTTAAATAGTTAGATTTTAAGTACCAAAAATAAAAATTGACATACAATCCTTTTTTAAAAGATATATGATTAACATTATATACTCTCAAATACCAAATGAATCATTTTGATTTTAAATTCAATAAAAATTATATTTTATCTTGAAAAAAATGAAAAGAAGAAAAACAAACAAATAATCTAGATAAAACAATCATATTTTCAATCCAATTCAAATAAAAAAATTTCAAGAAACTGTAACAGAAAAAGAAAAAACCTATAAAAAAAGGATAAAAATTTTGACAAAAAAAAAAACTTATCCAAAAAGAGTGATAAAATAGATTTTATATTAAATTTAAGAAAAAAAAAGATTTATTTGGTATTTTAGAGTGTAAAAGTTAATCATACATATTTTAAAAAATGATTATGTGCCAGTTTTTTATTAGTACATAAAATCTAACTTTTAAAATCATCCTAATATAACTTAGGGTAAATGACATAAAAATACCTTGTGATTAAGGGCGAACTAAATGTGGTACCAGATGTTTAAAATTTAACACTTAACTACCCTGACATTTATTTCCGTTACACTTAACCTCAAATCGTTACTTTTTTTGTTATCTTTAAATTTTTTATTTATTTTTTCAGCTACTTCAACTGTTTACTCGTTTTTCTCTCTCTAAAACCAAAAAACATCTTTTTTCTAACATCAGAAAAATGCTACCTACCTAAAAAATCCAAAAATTTTTAGGAAGCAAGCAAAATAAAGTATTAAAATATATAAAAAAATAATATAAAAACCTCAAAAAATTGAGAAAAATGACCAAAATTTTTTTCAATTTTGCTTTGGGGCTCTTCATACGGTTTTTGGGGCCTGAAACTTAGAGGAAATGTAGGGTATTAAGAGGAGAACAACATATGGAAGAGGATTGGTTTTTAAGCGGAGAAACTAACATTTTTTGAACTTGAAGGTCTCGACTTTAGGTGTAGATTAGGAAATTTTAAAGTTTTTTGAGTAAAACTAGCCTAAGGAGTAGAAAGAGGAGAAATAGACAAAAATTCTAATGTATTTTGAAAGCCAAATGCCATCGCGAGTGGAGGCCGACGAGGATCACTGACAGTCGGCGACTGATTCTAGATTTTAGAGAGAGAAAAATCATTAAAATATTGAAGAAGATGAAGATAATTTTTTTTAAAAAAAATTAATAAAAAAAGTAGGATTTGGGGTTAAGTGCAACAGAAATAAATCTGAGAATAATTAATGTTAAATTTTAAACATCAGATACCACATTTAATTTGCCTCTAACCACATGATATATTTATGTAATTTACCCTATAATTTAAATTTTTATTTATTTTGTTTCTTTCCTTTATAACCAATCATTTTTTAAGTGTAAATCTATCGGATTCATTAAAACAAAAATTCAATTTGAGATAAAAATTAAGGTATTTGGTGACTTAAAAAATATTTTTAATTTAAATATAAATATTATTCAAGAATATTGTTTAAGTCCAAAAGAAATTTCTTTTAAAAAGCACATGGAATTTCTGTTCAGCTCAATCTTAAAAATATTTCTTTGTTTTCCATTTTTCTTCCAAAATTTGATTTCATTAAAAAACAATTAGCACTGAAAACAAATTTTCTTTACAGTAATAAAAGTTCTAGTCAACTAAAGCCTACTGCAAATCTTTCTTCTAGAAATCAATAATGTTAAAATTATATATAATTCCTAAAAAAAAAAAAAAAGTTTTCTTTGAATATCTATGGTCCTTGTATTTTCAATTTAAGCACATAAAAAAAATCATTTTCTCAAAATCAATAAAATCAAAGTTCTATTAAGTCCGAGAAAGATAAATTTTATTTGAATATCAATTGGACTTACAATTAAACTAAAATAAATATTCTTATAGCAAACTTTTGGTTTAGGGATGGACAAAAGTTTTAAGTAAATTAGTTTGAAAAACATAATAAAAGTTTTTATTATTTTAAAATAAGAATCAATCAAAGACTCCATTTGCTTCATTGAAAATGGTTTTCGGAGAATTTTTATGGAAAATGTTTAAAGTTTTTGAAAAACTAAATTTTTTTCATTGTTTTGATAAGTGAATGAAAAATATTTTCTGTTATTTGATTCTTTTTGGAAAATTTGTTTTCTTTTTTCAAATAATATTAACATAACTAATAAAACATTAAAAATTATATATTATTTATTATTTAATTTATTAATATTAAAAATAAATATATTTTGGAACATAATATTTAACATTAAAATATTATGTTAGTAAACATTTAAAAGAAAATTATTTATTTTTATATTAAAATTTTTAAAAATTTGAAGTAATATTACTATTTTAATATATATAAAATATTGATAATTATATTAATATTTATTTTTACTATTAAATAATTATATTTTATACTGAAAGTATTATTTGTTTATATTTGTTATTAAAATATTAATATAAAAATATTTTCAAATAAAATATAAAATATTATATCTTAAATTAAAATATTCATAAATTATTAAAATAATAAATATATTACTTATTAATTCAGTATTTATTATTTATTATTAAAATAATATTATAGTATTGCTGATTATTGAAATATTAAAAATATTTAATATTGATAATATGCAAAATAAAATATTTAAACTTACAATATTGAAAAAATTTTAATGTTAATATTTTAATTTAAAAAAATTAATATAATTAAATAAGAATAATTAATACAATAATATTTTATGTATGGTTAAATTAAATCCAAATTTAAAAAAAAACATATTCAAAATCTAACTTAAGTAAAATTATACTTATAAATTTGATAATATACCTTACATAGGCAACTATTTTTCAAAAAATATATTCTTTTTTTGAAAAGCAAGACAATTTTTAAAAAAGTAACTTAATTTTTCATTGATCAAAAAATTATTTTTAATTAATTAATCAATTTTTTACCAATTAAATAATAAAATTATAAAAATTATTTTTAATGAACGAAATAGAGCCTTAAAACTAAAATATACTAGCAACGAGATTTTGATTATTGATGCTGGCAATTTTCTTGGGCTCATTCGAATTGGACCCAATTGACACTTCTAAGGGCTTGTCTAAAGTTTAGTCTAGCGTGGCCCATAAAAGCTCATTTGGACCCGTTTATATTAAAATAAAAAAAAAAATTGATTTGTACATTCATAGCGCTGGTGTCTCAGTCTCCGTCCGTAGAGCGTTGGGAACAAGTTACTTTCTTATCTGATTCTAGTCAAGGAATGGACGATTCTACTGCTACATGTACCCATTACACACATCCCAGGCGGCACTGAAATGCAATTTTGCACTAGAAAATAAACTGCTCGCTGTGAATGGAACAAACACCAATTTGCTTCATGATTCTTAAGAAAAAGAAGTCAACGTTTTGAACTAAAGATAACAACACATAAATATGCAACTCAATTAACAATTGTTCTTCCAGCATGAATCAATTGCCAACCACAAAACAATACAGAAGAGTCGACTGAGCAACACAAAACTTGTAATTGAGATCCGCTTAAATATTCATGAAAAGGGCAAAGAGAAATAGCTCATCGGTCATCAGGCATCAAAGGGTCCCCAGTTATTCATCATCAGAATAATTGAATTTTACCGAGTGAGACTGCAGATCAATCTGTCCACCTCTGTACGATCCACGCTTCTTCTTGGTCTTCTCATGCCGGAAATCCCTGTTTTTTCATGAGAAACAAGTGCATTAGACATTTCTTGTAAGATCTTGCTCGGGCATAATATTACAAAACCCATCCACTCCCTAACCAAAGGAAGAAAAAGGAAAGTCATTTCCAGCAAAATATTAGCACTTCGGCTGGGAATGGGCCACAATAGAGTGACTACATCGAGATCAATTTCAACCTTGCATATGTAAATATTTCCAGCAGCACATCATAGTATAAATTCAGCATCTAAAAACAGACTTCAGAGTAAGCCTACGATTCAAGAATACAGTGTATCTTAAGCTAAAATGAAATCAAACAGATCATGAACCATGTCAATTTATGGCATTTCCAACCCGTCAAAAGTAGTCCATCAATGTGCTCTTTTACCCAAGGACTCATGTAGTTTTCAGTCAGTAACTCAACTACAAACTACCACTATCAAAGGAAACACTTATCGCCTTGAGTTTGACACATTAAGAGGCCAAGAGGAGATGACAAATGCCAATCCCTACAAGAATGATTATAGATGTCAAGTTCTTTGCTTCACTAACTGTTTTTCAAGCATAAAAACTCAGCAACTTCCATTCTATTGCACTAAATTCTTGACCCAAGGCAAAAGTATGCTAAATTAATGGTTATCTAGAGTTTAGGTTTTGAATCCAAGAGGTCAAAGAGGTGTCTCCTGACTATGACAAATAACATATGCCTAGTCAGGAGTTTAAACTTCAGCTATAAAGGCATTGGAAAAGAAATGTAGCCAGTTTAGGAGGAAAACACTCAGAAAATCCGTGAGAAAATTTAAATTCACACTAAGATTAAGGAAAATTGTCATTTGAACTTAACTTTAGCTATAAAGGAATTGGATAAGAGATGTAGCCGGTTTAGGAGGAAAATGCTGAGAAAATCTGTGAGAAAATTTATATTCATGCTAAGATTCAGGAAAATTGTCAAGTCTACAATCCAGTTTGATAGGTTTTACATGCTATGAAGGTGTATTAACAACACAAAATCTGTTTAGATTTGCAGTCCTTACTTGAGAATCCGAGTACATCCTATTTAAAAGTAGATTTAAAATAAATTAGAAAATTTTATCCTGAGTATCAAGAGGACCATTGATCACAATTACAGACTTTAGAGAATATTAAAGCATGGAGATAAAACGAAGGCTATACGGAGGAAAAGGCTGGCCTAAGTCATGGAGGTCAATCCAAGAATCATATGCAAACTTGAGACAGTTCAAATCCTGATCTGAAAGTTAACAAATCTCCAGCAACCCCAAACCAATAATGACAAGCCTATTCTTGTAACATGCTAACACTGGAGTCCAGGTAACTAATAATATAGTCGACATTTGGAGTCAGAAAGGAGTATGGTAAACCTCAGTCTACCAAATGAACACAGAACATAACTTTGTCTTGGCTTCACATATATTGCTAGTTATGAGTTACTGATCCTTATGAGTGTCTAGTTCAAGGTCTTAATTATACGGTTTTGATACCATACATGACTCCAGACGTTTACACATGACCATAAATGCACATACCTTCCTCTTACTTGCCCTAAAACTTCTTGTGCTTTTGCACCATATCCACTTTCAGCACCATCCTGCAACGATTTTGTGACCAAAAAACCTCATACAATAGAAAAATAAATGGAGCATTAAAGGAAAGCAAGGAGAGAGGAAAATAAATTATACCTTTGCCCAGTATGAATTATCTTCAAGCCTGCTATCAGTAAATACTACCTCATCTACGCTCACTCTTTGAAATGGCTTCTTTGGCTGCAATAGGACAACACCCGACTCTGAAATTGTTAGGCGCAAAAGACTAAATAATACTGCAATTATTATCCTTAACACCCTAAAAAAAGGTATTTCCATAATAAGAACCACTCAAAATAACCAAACATCAGATTAAGCACCGCTCATAAAAAACAACAGCCAAAACGGAGTGAGAGAGAGGAGCAATAACATCAAATAAACAACAGCCCTCCTATGATGCTACAAGGTTAAGAACGAATGCAAATACCAACCTTGCAACATCAACATCTCACGTCTAACCTTTAAATTACCACAAAAATTGAACACTAAAATCTCATGCAGGGTGAAAACAAAAAGGACTATAAACACTAGTAAGTAAAGCATAGCATTCCTTAAAGTTTATTGCTGCTTCAGCTAAATAAATCAATTATTTAACATGGAAGAGACAACATCAGAACAAGCCAGATTTATAATCTAGAAAACTCAAACATGAAGCAACTTGTCAGATTCAAAATGCCAATCTATAGCCACAAGTTTATTAAAGCGAAATCTATTTAATATTGTGGCACTAGCCATCTCTCACGAACGTCCAAATTTCACTACAAGAAATAAGCCTGTAAAGCCTACTTAGTTACAAATACAAGATGCTAAGAATCATTGAAAAAAAAACAAACAATTGCATTCCTTATAGAATAGCATGTGCAACACATGTAAAAATATATTTGGATTCAACATGATAAAGAAGAGTCAATGGAATATGCATTATTTTGAATCACAAAAAAAAAAAAAAAAAAAAAAAACAAACAAACAAACAAACAATCTGAGTCAGATTTTGGTTTAGATTAATCATTCTTCTCAAATGTTCCATAGATTAAGAAGATATTCATAAACTTGCCTGAACTGAACCATTTTGCTGCTTCTTCAAACTCTTTTTTCCACTTTTCTCAATGTTGCCGTCTTCCTGCTCATGAAGCTCTGCAGTCTTCTGTTGAAAATCATTGAAACCAACCTCATCACTATTCCCGTTATTTTCTTTACTGACATGTTTATCAGCTCCCACTACTGAATTTAACTTTGTGCATTGCTCTTCTGAACTCTCTGTCTTTCTCCGTTTAGAGTCTTCAATAACATTTTCCTCAACAGGCGGAGAATCAAGTACTTCAGAATCCAATCTTTTCCTTTTCTTGGAACCTTTACTATATGTAATTGCTGAATCCCCCTTAGAGATCCTATTTTTATTTTCGTTAGACTCTGTGTTACCGGATTTTCCTTTTTCAATATCTCCAGTATCATCCTTCTTTTTCTTTTGTTTAGATTTGGAAGTCTTGTCTTCCAATGAAATGCCACTAGCATTCAAAGTAGTAGCAGCATGCGGCTTGTTCTCTGAACCATGTTGGTCAACACTGACAACTAAAGAGTCAGAAGTCAGCTTCTTTTTCTTTTTCTTTTTATCCTTAGTTTCATTCTCTATCCAGGCATCAGACACTCTATTACTCTCTGTAGATACTGCATCTTTAGATTTTTTTTCAGACTCCCCACTTAATGACTCTGAAGGATAACATTCTACATTATTAACATGAGATTCAGAATCCAACTTTGTTTTCTTCTTCTTTTTCTCCTTATCTTTCTTAGCATACTCATCCAATTGAGACCCACCCAAAAGATCACCAGCAGGTGATTTTGATGCTTCATGGAAAACTTGCTCCTCACTCTTATTAGACTTGGAAGATTTATCAACTTCAGATTGATCAGCTATAGCATTGGTACTACTCTCATTGCTTCTTTTCTTCTTTTTCTTGGTAGTAGTTTCAACAGCAGAAGCAATGCCAACTTGTTCATCACTTTTAGGATTGCCATCCACTTGCCTATCTGTAATTCCACACTTTTAGCATCAGAATCAACACCATAAAGTAGCATTAGTGTATCATAGAACAGAACATTCTTAAGTAAGTTTAGCAGACCTTGGACACGCTCTTTGTCTAAATTTGAGATGGAATGATCACTGCATCATAACAGAAGTTGAAAAAAAAAATTGAGAATAAAAACAGATAAAAATAAATGACAAATAAGATCCGGTAAGGATAGGAAAGACAAAGTTAAAGAAAACATGCATCACATCAGTTACTTGTGGATCTGTCATACCAAAATAAGTGGCATTCTACAAGTTCCATCATTATCTAAAGGATTGAATAGTATACTGAAGAAACTCATGCAACTTAACATTTACTATATTTCAGAAAACAAACCATAAACCATGAGAAACCAGTGCTCAAAAGAAGTGCAATATGCACTTTTCTGTTCGCATGCAGATCACTGCACATTTATATTTGTGTTCTCTTAATGACATTGCATGCATGAGTTTAGTGTTAGATAACAAATGCAGTGAAAACAGTAAATAAAAAGGCAAAGGTGAAAAACATGCATCAATAGCTAGGCCTTAATCCTTTCTCACATACACACACAAGCAGAGAGAGAGAGAGAGAGAGAGAGAGATTACCCACTAAATAAGCAGGAATAAAGAATTTCTAATCCTACCTCATTCCCAAATACTTGCAGCACATTTCTTCCAAATCCAGGGAAGAACCTAGCAAATCATTTTTCTGTACAAATAAAAAAAATAAATTAATATAGGAACTCAAGCCAGTGAACAGAAACATTGAACGGAAGAATGAATGAAAACTCCTAATTCAATTAACAGACATAGACAAAAACACAGACAAGCAGCAAGAACAAAGAAAAAGAAGCGAAAAATACAGTATTGCAAAAACAATCTTCTCATCTTACAGGAGAAAGCATTATAGGCTTCAAGAAACACAAAATACTGCATCCACACGCATAGAGAGACACAGATAAAGACGCATTGTTCATGAACAAGCTCCCAACTTTACAGAGATAAAAACATCAAATTCTCCAAGAAACATTAGATTTACCTACAGATATTGGTATATTGAGGACAAATCGAAAATAACTGTCATTGTTTTATTCTGTCTGAGACAATAAAGTTCAGTAACAAAAACTAATGTCCAAGTTTTTTTTCCGAAATAAATTATGGTTTTAAAAATTTCTCAAGTAATGGAAGCAGAATAGAAGTGCTGCAGCCTTCTTAGACAATACATTTTCCCATATGAACCGTTTCATGATTGTTAGAAACTTGGGAGAAGCTGCTTGTACTGCATAAAACACCATTCCTTGCATCCACAATAAATGCATAGAAATTGATGGCATAAGCACATAATACCTTACCTTCAGCTTCTTTTTTTTTTTTTTTTGCATTCTCCCATTAACGTCAACATGGCGGGGAAACATACCAAAATATGATCACTGAATAAAAGGTCTAAGGTCTGTACTAGATAAGGCTAAGATCATGACGGCGAAGAAACAGAGTGTCTTTAGATTGGGAAATAGATGTCTTATTATATGCCTTTGAGCTTAATGTAAGTTGATAAGATATTACTTCATTACAAATTAAATATTAAAAATAAAAAATCTCCAAGCCTACCACAAAGCTCTCAAACACTAGGCATTCGCATTGCTTTCAATCAGCATTCAAATAGCCAACAACCAATCAGCAATCACATTCAAACATACACACTGAGAATACGATCGAAAAGGAAACTGTAAAAGATACCTGGATTTGGGCTTCGGAGAGAAACTTCTTCAGGGTTTTGGAGAAGAAATTGCGTTCCAGAAAGCGAGCAATGGAGAGGAGGAGAAGAGACTTTTGGTGGGGCTTCAAGGACTGAGCTGAAGCCTTGTTTTCCATGGTTGGTTTGGAAGAAAGTACTACTTGGCGAGGCTTAAAAGCTATGAGCGAAGGAGAAGGCTTGGCCACCAACATAAATATATGAATAAATTCATATAAACCTCACTCCCTCAATACAGCGACTAGGGTTTTGCTTTTCTTTTTCATTTAGGCATCGAGAGTGGGTTTATTAAAGAAATTTTGTTTTTTATTTTCCTTTTCATCCCAATAATTTCTTCGGCTAACATTAATTTCTAGAACAAGGTTCGGGCTCTTCAGCCCAAACACAATGAAAGTGCGTTTCCAAAGGCCCGTTATTGTTCAACAACAATTACATTTCGTTTCATATCGTATTTTCTATATTATTTAACTAAAATGCTATCCCATTTCGTTGGGAATTTTATTGTCAAAAAAAAGTTGAATTAATAATAAATGAAGAATAATTTTAAATTAAATAATAGGATAACTAATAATAGTATAAATGAATTATTATAATTATTTTAAATTATTATGATTTTTATTTGTGACATCTTTGAAAAAATTTAGTTTATCAAAAAAATTTATTGTTCTTTATTTTATATAATAATTTCATAAATTTAATTCATATATAAAAATTAAATATTAGATAAATCAAATAAAAGATACAAAAGAAATGGGCTACATATTTCGAGTACAAATAAGTTAGCCCAACATTACTAATCCAAGTCCAACCAAACTTTATTTCTTTTCATTTTCATGTCCAATCCGATCATCAAAACCCTTTAATTACGACAAAATTTCTTTTATGCCCATTTAGGACACATGTCAAGCATAAAATTTAAACATATTTGGTACGTTTTTTTAGATACAATTTGTATTTAAAATTTATATTTATATTATATAAAATTATATATATATCTTATAAAATATCAAAATTTATATCATTTAATATCCTAACACATTTTTTTTAATTTTTATCATAATCATATATAATTTTTATTAAATTTTAATATTTATCACTTTTGTACCGTTTTTATATTGTACACTATTTTATATTGCGTTTAAAATTATTCAGTATAATTTTTTATTCAAAATAAATAAAAAACCAAAAAATTATTGCAAGCAAATTTTTTTACGTTATTGTTTTCATTTTGACTACACATGTAAATATACAACACTATACAAAAAGAATCCCTAAGTTAGTTAACATACGACTCTCGTCTTTACCTTTTTACACTATTACTTTGGTTTTTCGAATTTAGAACATGGCTCTGGTTTCCATAACACCATTCCACGTGTATTCCATTGTTGGACTATTATTAACGAAACCAATTCATAAGTCATTTTTTTTTTATTATAACCTCATAAACAAAACAATTTCACTCAACAAATTTATTCTCGAAATTTTTTAATAGAAGGAAAATTTAATTTTTTTATTTTTTATTTTTAATAATATAACATCATTCTTAATTCTTGAAAAGAAAAAAATTAGTTTCCCGACCAAAATACTCTATTAAATGAATGAAAATATTTATCTAATTAATCCAAATATTTTAGAATTAGATCATATGATTCATTTGCCATTCATGCAATATAGACTCTCATATATAATTATAGGTTATTTATAATGGAATGTGATTGGTGAACTTTTAATTGATATTTATTGTTGTTTTATTTATTTTCATAAATACAAATATTTTAGTCACTCCATGTTAAATTGGTTATTTGATCAAATACTCTTAGATAATGACGAAAGAATGAGAATGATTACATAAAAAAAATAAGGAAAGAAAAAAATAAAAAAATAAAAATTGTTTCCACGCATAGCGGAGGATACATTCTAGTCAATATAAAAGTTAATATTATATACACATATATATATCATAGCATCTTTTTCTTAACCATGCTCTTTTTTTTTAGGTACGATAATACTTGGTAACTTAACATTCAAATTTTTGTTTTTGTAATTATAAATATTTTTATTTGTTTTACTATCTGAGATTAATATTACTTGGGTCGAAATGATATTCAAATAAAATTTTTTTAATAATAATAATTATAGAATTTAAATTTTTTAAAATGATTAAAAAAATTATTTACTTTCACTTATTTCAATCGTGGTTACTCGACGTTCAAATTCGAAAGGCATTGTTGGTCTCATTGCTGTCTTCAAAATTTTCTTAACTTTTAGCATTTTGCAATCACACAGAGTTCAAGATAGAACCTCACTAACTACAAGACATAATTTAAAATTGAAGGATGAGAAGGGTTTGGGGATGACTATAAATAAAGAACAACAATGAAATTCTCTAAATGGAGAAAATAATGATGAAAAAAAAAAGCTGCAGGAAGTAGTAAAGATCAAAATCTCCAGAACATTGACTCCATTGTTTTCTAAACAATTTTAGATTTTTCTTAGAAAGAAAAAATTGGCAAAGGGGAAAACATACACAATAAGGCAAGTTATTTCCTAATTAGACACCGAAGAAAAAGAGCTGCAAAATCGAAGATTCAGTACAGAATGATATTGAGGGTATTGAACAACCATTTCAACAAAGATCATCAACACAGAATAATATGGCGATATTGGTGCTTCTAACAAATAATAGTCCAATCCATCCTCATATATGAACATAAAAGTAAATATAAATTACCTCAAAGGCTCAAACAATAAGGATTCATGACTAAGGTATTTTCCCATATGCAAAATAATAAATAAAAACAAATACAGATAAAGACATGTATGGCTTGCATCAAACCGACAGTTTTTCCCTGAAATAGACACCTTTAGACCAACAATAGCCAATAAAACAAGGTCATCCTCAGGTCAAGCCCATCGAGCAAGCTCTTCTTCATTAGTTGGAACCTTTTTTTCACTTTCGAATGATCTGTATGCTGCAGCAACACGGCGCAAACTACCAGCAGCCATAGTTTCAATTGCATTTTCAAAAAAGGCTACCTTTTCTTCATCCATAGCTACAATGCCGTTAGTGTCAAGGTACCAAGCGCAGGCAGCTAATACTATTTCAGCAGCTCCTTTCCAGTGAATACGAACCTTAGAATCCAGCAATCGGATTGCAACACCGCCTCGTTTTTTCTCTGAGTTGAAAAGGAAGACATGCAAAATTGAAAATCCTACCAAAAGTAAGTGAATATTTTTTTTGTTACTATTAGATCTATTTATGGATCAGATTCATACCGTAACTTAAATAAGGTATTATAAAAGTGAACATGAACTCAAATTTTATCGGGCTTATTTTTGAATCTAAATTTTTGTTTAAATTGATTTTTACATATAATGTATAAGGATTAATTCGTCTAAATCCATCCAAATACTATTAATTTTAAAAAATATATATAACAAAATATAAAAAATATTAAAACATATAATAATTAACAAGTATGAAATAATAAGTTTGAATAAATTTTTAAAAAAATATAAAAAATATGAAAATTTAAATTAACGAATTGGGTTGAAACAATGAACCTAAATTCGATCCATTTTTTTACAGACTTCAATTTTCAAGTCCAAGTCTAAACTCATTTAATAAGTTTAATATTTATGTTTATTTCAATTAAAAGGATATGTGAAACTTCAAGTTTGTACAGATAACATAACCATTAAACAGATATAGTTAATATATAAAATATTGAATATATAAAAATTAATAAAAGTATAATATTTCAACTTTATTAATACCCTTTAGTTTTCCCTCGCCTTTTCATTATTTTAAAACAAATTCTTATTTTTCATCATTTATCTTTTTCTTTTTTTAAGTATTATTGAAAACTATGATTTTATGAGATCCGTTGAATTTTGTATTAATTTAAAATATTTAAAAATATTAAATCATTTAAAAAAAATATTTTTTTATTTTTTACTAAGGGAAAATGAAATAACTATTGCGTTTGGTTCGGGGAAAAAAAATTACCTTGAAAAAAAAATTATCTTTTATCAAGGAAAAAAATTTTAAGGGGTAAATTTTAGGGAAAAAATTTTTACTTCACATTCAAAAAAAAAAATTTTTGACTTCGGTAATCTAAAAATACCTCAGGATTCGAAGGTAATCATTTTACCCCAAATTTTCTCAAAATCGAGTATTGTAGGTAAAATAAAATGACTGAAAAGAAAAAAAATAATCAAACCAAACGAAAGAATCACACTACAAGAAAAAGGGTCAACAGCGACAGAATTAGTGACGGATTTTTCGTCGCTAATTTGAGCATTCCATTGCAAATGATTATTAGCGACGGAATGATCCGTCGCTAATTCCGTTGCTAAATTTGAAGTCGCTGAAAGTTTTCCGTCGCTGAGAAAAAATTTTCGTCGGTAATTCCGTCGCAAAAACTTTTCGTCGTTGAAAACCTTTAGCGACGGAATTCCAAGGCTATTTTTTCCGTCGCTAAGTTAAATCAGCGACGGATTTCTGTCGATAATGTTCTATTTGAAATAACTACGTTTCCGTCGGTAAATCCAATCAGCAACGGAATTCTGTCGCTGATAATCTCCGTGGCTGAAACACTATTAGCGACGGAATTCCGTCGCTAATAGTGTCCGTCGCTCAAAGCCTAATTGCGACGGAATTCCGTCGCTAATAGTGTCCGTCGCTGATATTTTTCAGCGACGGAATTCCGTCGCTAAATGTATTGTATGCTTTAAATAAATTTCCGTCGCTGAAACATTTCAGCGACGGATGTCCGTCGCTAATTTATATTTTTTTGTTAATTAATTAAATTTTCCGTCGCTAAATGTGTTTAGCGACGGAATTCCGTAGCTGAAACCTAATTTAATATATTTTAAAAGGCTATATTTTCCGTCGCTAATAGGTTTCAGCGACGGATTTCCGTAGCTAATTTAGCATCCAATTTTTTTTAATACTTTCTTTTATTAAATTCGTGTACCTAAAATAATGGAACAAACCTGTAGATCCAAATAAAAACAAATATAACATATATATCACAACTATATGTCAAAACTAACATCAACTATTACTTGATAATCATCATCATATACAGTCCGATCACTACGGAATAACATATATCATCCAGAATTCATAAGAAAACAAAATAAAATAAAATGTGTACTCTCACTGATTAGGCTGACCTCCACATCCAGACGGTCCAGGTCCAGGTGCTGCTGTGTTATTGGCATTCCTCGCCATCAAATTCATCATCTGATCCATAAAATCAAACAACTTTCCTTCCAGATTATCAATCTTGTTTGAAATGACTCTGACGTCCTCTTTCACTTGCTGCACCTCTGCATTTGTGTCAGGAATACCCATCACACCAGGAGTAGGATAGGGAAAAGGACTATAAGCTGAATGAGATGGGCAAGAAGATTGGGTGGAACCAGAGGCAGCTGCAATGTTTGTGCCCATTTGTAAATCAAGGCGATGTGGCCTAGTCCCAAATCCGTACGTATGTGTACGCGTACTCTCCATCCCTCCAATTACCTCACACCATGCAGCTCGATCAAAAGGAGGACGGGTGCTTATATCCTCGCCATATTTCTGAGTCAATGAAGTAGCGTACTTTTCCTACAATGTAATTAGAAGAATGATAATAAACTGTAAACTTTAATAACGAGAAAACCATATTAGAAGCCAATAGAATGCATTACGTACACTGACAGATTTGTACTCTTCAACACCATTCAAAAATTCATCTCTAATGAATCTATCTACATCTAATCGACAATACATCCAAGATCTATCCTTATCCATTTTTCACACAAAATACAGTATCTGAAAAAATAGAATAACAATTACACTCTATCACCAAATAAGTTTTTTCAATTAAGTAAAATCAATTTACTTTGTAACATGCATTTAACAAAATACCACATCTACAATAACAAAATAAATAACTCAAAAGGATAAATCCGTCCTTATTACAAATAAATCAAATTAGCTAACATGCATATATTTAGGTTTAGATATTGAAACTAAATGTGTGGAGTATTTTATTTAAAGTCCTAAGTTTCCTGTTGAAATTTTGGCAGCATAACGACTGTAATTTGTCTCTACCCAACCTACAAATAATACTATATAGCAGTCCAAATCATCAATACAATTCATGCATATTAAATCATCTCAACAACCTTAGTTATCCACAACTAACAATCATACTTTCCAATCACATCAGCAACCACAATATCATAAAACCAATTTCTTATGAACAATAAATCATTACAGTTATATTCATAAATTTAGCTAAAATAATTATAAATCAATTAACAAAATGAAAATAATTTGACACTTATCACATTAAATTAATCATTTCACTATCGAATCTGAACCGAAAAATTATGTCACTGATTAGCGTGTTCATATTTAGCATCCTTCAATACCAAATAATCACCAACAACAATAATAATAATAACATTTATATAACAAATTTATTAGTTATAATTAATAAAAAACTTGATATCATAATAATTTTACCTTCAGAATGAACTTATTTGCTCTTGACTTCTAGTTCAATATGGCTTCAAATTCTATGGTTTTTTGCTTGTTTTCATGCACGCACGTTACTCTCTTCCTATGAAGGATAGAAACAGCATGGATTTTGTCAAGGCATACATATAGTTTTATTTTATTGTTCAAATACTCAAATTCTTCAAATAATCCAAATTTAAACTACATATTCAATTAAATATTCCAAATTTCATCTACAAATTCAATTAAATAAACTACAACTTCAAATAAACTATAACTAAAGTTAATTTGCATATAATACTAATTAAATTGATAAGATCAACAGGCAACAGCCACCTCAAATTTGATAAGATCTACATTAATTGCCTTTTGGAGGGAGGTGGGGTTCGCGGAAAGTGATTGGCCGAATAAACGATTGGATTTTAATTGTACAGTCGATTGCTCATTGTAACAAGCTTTATTTAAAAAATATTTTTCATTATAATTTTTAATTTAATTTAATTTATTATCTAAAAAAAAAATCTTTACAGTATTATGTACACTAACAGACTATACCAAAGATATTATGAAATAAAAGGTATTTGTTTGGAGTAAATATTATTGAATTTATTTGATTTTGATAATAATACAACCAAAACAGTTATTTAATTAAATTCAGTCAAAGTGTGCAACTTCTTAATTATACAGTTCATTAAAGTTGCCAATCAAAATGCTTGAAGATAATTAATTCCTAATAAGATTTTTGGTGTTATGGAAGTTAAGAAATATTGATTTAAAGGGTTAAATATGTAGAATTATGTCTGCTTGACTTGTTGCAACAATAAATGTTTGTATTGTGAGTTGATGAGTTGATAAGGAAATTGAATTGTGTATAATCATAAAATTTTGAGTCCGAATTAAGTGAGTAATTGGATTGTGTATTTGCATTGCAGCCCAATTTCATTTCGGAGTTGGGTTCGTTTCTTTTTTTGGGCCATAAACTGTTTTTAGGTTTTAGTCAAAGTCTAGCCGAACCTAATCAAAATAATATGTAAGGAGTAAGAAGAAGGGGAATCAGTTAACGCATAGTAAAAAATATACATAAAGGGATGCTAGGCTTATATTGTACTAATGCATGAATGTCCATTTATGTCTATGATCACTCCAAAAGAAATACTAATTTTAATGTACCTTTATGAATCACCTAACAACTCAAAACGCCCAATATCAAATTTAAGCACCTTTGGAAACATTCAAGTTATGTTCCATAATTATCTTATCAATTAACAAAACCTCCAAGCATGCCATGTTACAAGTAAAATGTCTTAAAAAGTAATAATTAATTATTTCATTATGGAAACATCTACGAATGCACATACTTTATATTTATATGAGATTTAACAAATCCTATCATCAACATACCATAAACTCAACATGATGAGACTATATGTCAATTACACATAATAATCCTATACACAAAACAATTTATTATGGTATAATAAATTTTCATGGATATATAATATTTCAATATCACCAAGCATGAGTTGTGACAGAAACTTTTAAGGCAAATTAATTTAACAAGCCTTAACAATAATACATTTCAATCAGAACCTTAATAACTTAAAATTCAATCTTGAACTTTTACTTACAGCTTAAATTGAACCCTTTATTCATACATAATTTTACCATCACAACTTATTTGTTACTATATTTTATAACTATAAATCATTTGATATCTTATGAGAGCAAACTTGAGCATTTTATAGATGCATTATATTTTAAAATTTACTGTGGAATTATTTAACAAAAGTAATTATAACATAATTGCTCCATTTTATAGATGCATTATATTGGAATTATTTTCAAACCTTTCAATTCAAGTCAAATTTTCAATTTTTTCAATTTTTCTTAACTCGAATGCTAACCAATAAAAGGAAATTAGGAATCCACGTTTTTTTGCAATAATATCGTTTATGTACTTATCCACTCAAGCAAGTAAAGTTGGGGAAAAAATGTTTTTGATGATTTATTTATTCTAAGCACGCGTATTTTTAATTAGAATCTTTCAACACTTTTTTATATTAAAAAAAAAAACAAAGATTATAAAGTAACTTCCCTTCATTCCTTGTATTCATTTTCCCTTGTGTTGACTAATCCTAAAACATGAGGTTATCCAGAGAAAACAATTATACAGTAATTTGCCTATTATTTATACAGCAAAAAGGGATCAAGACAAGCTTGATTATCCTACTGAACCATCTATACCCCGAGAAGACTCAATCAAAAATTGAAATAAAACAGACAATTTGCTCCCAAATGACCAATCGAGTGCAGACTGCAGAGACAAACCTACAACATGTGATTTCCTCATGGTAACATCGCCAGCAAGAAGGAAAAAAAAAATTATGAAATCTTTTTGTCTAGTCATCATCCTCAGAATCTGCATTTCTACAAATTTTAGAAATCAATACTGACATATGTCCACGACAATTGTGGTATATACCACATTATATACGTTATTAGGCTTTAAACTCAATGCCTAAGTTAATTATTTAATTTTACTATGGCTAAATCAGAAAACAGTTCAGAAAACAGACAACGTCAGACAAGAAATTCTTACCAGCTACCGTCGGAGATGCTCAACGTCAGAAAGGGAGGAATGGGGGCGTCGTCTGGGCAAGCGCCACTGGAGGCGAGGTCGCTGGATGCAGGGTCGCTGGATGCAGAATCTGTGCAGAATGCAGAAGCGGTTTCGAGGAAAATGGGTAACGGGTAACGGTGCAAGGGGAAGAGGGCGGTAAGGGGTAGGTGAATCTCGGTCTGAAAACTGAGATTGCGGAGGAATGCGACGGAATTGGCAAAAATGTGGAAGAGAAAGTTGGGTTTGGAAGACAATACTGGATCTGGAATTCTGTCTTGCGAAAGGGGGGGACTCGTTTAATTTCAGTATTTAACAACTATTCAGCGACGGATTCAGAGACGGAAATCCGTCGCTGAATACTTTTTCCAAAATCCGTCGCTGAATACTTTCAGCGACTGAATTGTTCATGTCGGATTCAGTGACGGATACATTCAGCGACGAAATTTCGTCGCTGAATTATTTCAGCCACGGAAACATTCAGCGACGAAATTCCGTCGCAGAATAGATATAGCGACGGAATTCCGTCGCAGAATAGATATAGCGACGGAGTGGATCTGCGACGGAATTCCGTCACAGATATCTTTCAGCGACGAACAAGTACTTCCGTGGATTCTGCGACGGAATTCCGTCGCAGAATACATATAGCGACGGAATAAGTTAGCGACGGATTTCCGTCGCAGATATATTTTAGCGACGGAAAAAAAAATTTAAAAAATTTTGAAATTTCTTCATGAATCTGCGACGGAATTCCGTCGCTGAATCATTTCAGTGACGGAATATTTTAGCGACGAAATTTCGTCGCAGATATCTTTCAGCGACCGACAAGTACTTCCGTGAATTCTGCGACGGAATTCCGTCGCAGAATACATATAGCGATGGAATAAGTTAGCGACGGATTTCCGTCGCAGATATATTTTAGCGACGGAAAAAAAAATTTAAAAAAATTTTGAAATTTCTTCATGAATCTGCGACGGAATTCAGTCGCTGAATCATTTCAGTGACGGAATATTTTAGCGACGGAATTCCGTCGCAGATATCTTTCAGCTACGGACAAGTACTTCCGTGGATTCTGCGACGAAATTCCGTCGCAGAATACATATAGCGACGGAATAAGTTAGCGACGGATTTCCGTCGCAGATATATTTTAGCGACGGAAAAAAAAATTTAAAAAAATTTTGAAATTTCTTCATGAATCTGCGACGGAATTCCGTCGCTGAATCATTTCAGTGACGGAATATTGTAGCGACGGAATTCCGTCGCAGATATCTTTCAGCGACGGACAAGTACTTCCGTGGATTCTGCGACGGAATTCCGTCGCAGAATACATATAGCGACGGAATAAGTTAGCGACGGATTTCCGTCGCAGATATATTTTAGCGACGGAAAAAAAAATTTAAAAAAATTTTGAAATTTCTTCATGAATCTGCGACGGAATTCCGTCGCTGAATCATTTCAGTGACGGAATATTTTAGCGACGGATATCCGTTGGTGATTTTTTCAGCGACAGAACTCTATTTGTAACTTTTACCGACGGAATTCCGTTGCAAATCCGTCGCAAATTACATTTTTTAGCGACGGAATAATTCCGTCGCTAATTTTCCGTCGCTGAAAATCAGTTTTCTTGTAGTGTCAAATGACAAAAAAAAATATTACGGAGGAAATTTAATCAAACGCACCCTAACAACTTAATATTCCCAAATCTACTCCTTTTTCATCACCCAAAAGTTTGGCCGTTACACAATGTGGAACATTTAGAAAACTATTCACACTTAACCTCCAAACTGCAAGCTGATTTTGCAAGAGCATGAGCGATGAAATTGGTCTCCCTTAATACATGTTGAAATATACATTGCCATTGTTGCCAGTCAGCTCGATATCTCCGATGATTCCCCTAACATATGATTGTTGATTTTGTTGATTTGACTAATTTCAAAATGACTTGAGCATGTAGTTCGCTTATCATTTTGGATTGTGAAGTAATTCAAAAATAATAAAAAAATTATAGTAAAAGAGTTGGATCGGATTTACGGTAAATTTAAATTTAATTCATGTTTTAATAGGTTCCAATTTTTAAATTCAAATTCATTAAAATTGCTTAATATTTTTGTTCAATTTCAAAAAAAATTGATAGATCTTTGAATTTAGATGAATAGTCTGACGCTTGAACAGATTTAATTTTCAATATATAATATATTGAATATATATAAATTACATGAAAATATAATATTTTAACTTTATAAATAGGATAATTATCTTATACATCGCTAGTGAATTTTTTGATTTCACAAACGAGGTTAGGATTAGGAGTGTAAGCGATACAGTGGTGCTCGCAAGTTACTCGGACTCGACTCGAGCAAAGCTCGAATTCGGCTCGAAGCCGAGCTCGAGTTCGAGCTACTCAAGCTATCGAGCGAATCGAATTCGAACACTTGAATATCCGACTCGAGTAGCTCGCGAACCTAATCGAGTCTCGAGCTTTTATATATTTTAATAATATATATTATTATATAATAATATTTATATAACAAGTGTAAGAGCGAGTTCGAGTCGAGCCTTAGAATCGAGTTCGAGTTCGAGTAAAAAATCGAATTTATATAATCGAGCCTAATCGAGCGAGCTCGAGTAGTTCAAATTCGATTTCGAGCCGAGCTCGAGTTTAAAAAATAAGACTCGATCGAAGTCGAGTCGAGTATCGAGCATCGAGTTTTCGAGTCGAATTCGAGTTGGAACACCTCACTTTATCGACTCGACTCGACTCGATTACACCTCTAGTTAGGATGATGACGCATATCCTTTAAAAATTTAAAAAATAAAAAATAAATAAAATAGATTATATGTCATCATCACAATCCTACTTATGGAATCAAAAAATTTCACTGACTTTATATGTGATAATTATTTAAATTGAATAATTATCCTTTAATTTTCTCTCATCTATCAATTTTTTCTAACTTCTCTTATTTCTCATTATTTATTTTTTTTAAGTATTATTGAAAAACTATGGTTTTCTGACCTCCTTTTATTTTGTATTAATTTAAAACAAGTAAAATATTAAATATTTATCGATTTTTTTTTTGGTTCCGAAGAGAAAATGAAATAACTACAACAATTTGAAATTTCTGAATTTACTCCTTTATCATCACCCAAAAGTTTCGTTTTTACACGCAATGCGGTGGATTTTGTAACTATTCATACCTTAACCTCTAAGCTGCAAGCTGATTTTGCAAATGAAATTGGTCTCCCCATACATGTAGAAAAAGTACATTGCCACTGTTTCTAGTCAACTCCTAGATATCTCCAATGATACCCTACGGATGATAGTTGATGTTGTTGATTTGACTAATTGAAAAATGACATGAACATACAGTTCGAATATATTTTGGAATGTGAAGTAATTCAAAATTAGTTTAAATTTGTTAGGTGGAATAGTATCGGAGATTGAAAATGGGAATATAAAATTCGTTAGGTGGAATAGTATTGGAGATTGAGAAGGGAAATGTACAAGTTAACGAAGAAAAACGAATGAGAGGTCTCTGTCAAGAGCACCTTGTTAATTTATTTGATGTTGATATTATTATTAATTCTATTAGTTGTCACTATTGTAATATATAAAAACATTTTCAACAACAAACGTTTTGAAAACTTATTTGTATAATTGAATGAGAGGTCAAAGATTAAATAAGAGGTTAGTTGTGTAGAATGAAAAGGTGTGTTCATAAGCATTGGTAACGAAACTATTTTACAGTGTTTTCAAAATTTAAATCGTATTAATGACAATTGTAATTTTTTTAATAATTACATGAATGTGAAAATTTTAAGTATTTTGTTATCATTATTGTTATAATTAATTTCTTATAATTCAATATATATGAAATAAGCCCTCACTAAATATAATTCCTAGGTCTACCACTAATCCCTTCATATGATTCATGTATGAAATTATCCAATTATGAGTTTAATACATGTATAATATATATATAAATTTATAAGGTCACATTTGACAAAAATTATATTGCTTAACTCGGGTATATTATTATTGATAGTACTAAAATATTTATTAATTTGACGTTAATTAAAATTAGATCCAAGTCAAAATTGACTTTGCTAATCTATTAAATGAGATAAATCCAACATAAATATATCTTATGCATAAGGTATATGATACAGTAACAATGATCACTCTCACTTTGAACGGTTGATGTAGAATTTATATTGGACAACCATTCAAATAGTTAAAATTGCCAATGAGGCCTTGACTTAGTGGTAAGGAGGAGGCTCCGAGATTTTAAGGTCCCAGATTCCAATCTCACCAAGTGTGAGTTGAATTTAGTTTGTTATTTGTATAATTTGTTATTATTATTTGTATTTATCAATTTATCAAATTATCATTTCCATAATATGTAATATGTTGATTATTATTATAACATAGTGTTTGGTATTGTGGGAATGGGTACTTTGCACTCCAATTTAAATGGCAATAAAGTGATTGCAGCTTTTGTTTAGGGTAAAGTGACTGCAAAGTTACTTTACCTTTGAAATCACTTTTCATCAAATGAATGCAAAACAATTGCATTCAATTTTGGCTATAAGCTATTTTGCAGCAGTAAAGTAAAATATTTCACTCAAAATTAGACATGACAATTTGTATTTATAATTCATATTTGTGTCATGTAAAATCGTATTCATGTAATGTAAAATATAAAAATTTCGTGTCAGAATTTGTGTCAACATGAAAAACACAAAACTTTTTTTTTTTTGCTTTTACCATATTTATATACACTTTTTACCTAATTTTAACTCATGTTACCACGTGTCAGCTTCGTGTCTTTTATTCGTGTTATATATTCATGTCGTGTTTAGGTTTATCAGATCTACCCAAATTTTATATTACAATTGATTAACATATTAATAACTACAACTTTATATTATTTACATTTTAATATAATAATTACATTTTAAATTATTAATATTATATCAAATTTTATATTGTAGTTAATTAACATATTAACAATTATAACTTTAAATTATTTACATTTAAATATAACAATTACATTTTAAATTATTAAAAATGTATCAAATTTTATATTACAATTGATTAACATGTTAATATTATTTCCTTTTCCTTTAGGGTTCTTAATTTTGACTAAAAACATTTTACCTAATTTTAACTCGTGTCACCCTTTATCAGTTTCGTGTCTTCTATTCTTATCATGTCGTATCTAAGATTATCAAGTCTACCAAAAGATACCCTTCCAATCCAACAACTTTCTCTCCTAAAAATATCAAATTCTTATTTTATTTACATGGTTATATAATTATATTTTAAATTAATAATAATATGTAAAATTTTATATTACAATTGATTAACTTATTAATACTTATAACTTTATACTATTTGCATTTTAACATAACAATCACATTTTAAATTATTAATAATATATCAAATTTATATTACAATCGACAAACAAATTAATAATTTTAATGTTATATTATTTATATTTTAATATAATAATTACATTTTAAATTATTAATAAAAACTTATCAATTTTTTTATACTTAAAGATATTTTAAAATTTGTCACTATTTATCAATAAAACATTAATTTATTAAACGCTACAATTTTATTCACTATACAATTTAAATATTATACATATATTAAACATTTCAATATTCTTTCTTTTTAATTTAATTTCTTCTCATTACTTTCTCGACAATTATTTTTGACTTCAATCGTGCCAAAGGTCGCTCGAATGATAATATATTATTAAAAATATAAAAGCAGTCAAAGGGGTTCTGCTTTCCTCGTTATAATGAATATTTTCCATTTTTCTAACTAACCTTGGCATCATGATGGGATTGGCGGACAGCCAAAGTATCCTCGGTCACCACATGAAGGGCTACGTGTAGCTTCCAGCTTCTTTTCATGGGAGAACGATGACACGTTTTATAATTAATAGTATTAATAATAAAAATTTCCTGTTCTCTAAATGAAAGACTTCTCATCGTTTGAACAGTTAACATGGAAAAGAGAATAGAAAATGGAGGGCAACAAAGAGAGAGGATCAGAAAAGGGGGAAGAAGAGCAAGCGAGAGAAGGAAAAAAGAAGGAAGATGGTGATGCAGCTTCTTTGGAAAGCACAACGAAGACAACAGGAATTGATCCGATGGCTAAGGTGGTGATTAATAAAACAGTCGTCTCTGATGTTGCTGAAAATCCCGATGATCTCCTTGCTTTCTCCAGATCTGTTCACAAGAGCGACTCTTCGCTTCTGTAGATTAGATTAACCTCAGATCAGTTTGTGTCTGATTTTCTGGTTCATTTTGTTTTATCTTTTGTGGTTTTGAGTTTTCCATCTTTGGGAATTCGGATTTCCTTTTCTTTTTCCAAGCGAGAAAGGAAAATAAAAAATGCAATAATTCACATACTGAACCTGAAATTTAAAAGGGGAATTACTGTAAAACCCACAAAATTGTTTGGCATTTGATTTGGAGTGAAATAAAATGGAATTAAGTATCTTCAATTTAAGATAATTAATTTAAAATTATATGTTAAATTTTAGTGTAAGAAATTGAAATTAAATTAATTTATTTAGATTTTTATAAATTGAAATTATGATAATTATGAAATATAAAATATAATAATAGTAATAATAAATTAATAATAATGATAATAATATATACAAATAAATAAATAAAAATATATAAATAAATAAATAAATAGAGGTGATGGGACAAGTGAATGATGAGAATTGAGTGATGGTCTTGATAATTGATGGGATATACAATTAATTGTACTAGTAAAGGATAAGACCGTTAAACAAGTGGTGAGGGGAGGAACACAATCAGTGACCGAATCACTCTCATTTCCTCTTCATTCCCTCACGCCACCTTTCATCCCTGAACTTCCTTACTCCCTCAGGTTATTCTCTGCAGTGAAACGACTCAAGCAGAATAGTTGATGAGAAGAGATAAAGAAAATCAAGGAAAAACGAAACAGGATCAACCCCCATGCTCTGCCCACTCGCACCATCACTGTCCCTTGATTTACATCCTCCCTGAACCCCTCCCTTACGTCTTCGGTCCTGCACACAGCCACTAGTGTTGGTTCTTTTCTTCCCCATAATCATCATCGCTGCACTAAGTCAACCCCTTTGTTGTCTCAATTGTACCCTACACAGCAGGATGGTATCCTGTCCACCATGTTTTGCCTGCAACCTCACTAAGAGTGCAACTTGTTTCTTACATCATAGTAGCTATCATCTCTGATTTTTATTCCCTTGTCGCCATTCTTGCAACCATCAATTATTGCCGGTATTAGTACTGCTGCTTTATCGTGTCTGTTTCTGCGCTACCATCATTGCACCATTGTAAGCTACTGTCCTACATCACCTTCTTGATCTGCACCGCTGCCGTTTACTGCTATTTCAGTTCTTGTCAACCATTTTGTCCGTTGTTTCCTGCATTACACCTTGTCGCATTAGTACGTGAAGCCACCTTCACGCCCTGCTCTACTTCACTGTTGATCTGCTGTCAGGAGCTGCTGAAACAGGGGAAGCTCCTCGGACTACGCTAGCCACGGTGGAAGACGGTATTGGAGTCGGCAGTGCTGGAAAGGAAAAATACGTCGGTAATGGTAGAGTGTCACACCCCATTTTCACACTTAAATTTTTGTTATTCCCCCATACATACACATAACGGAGCAAATAACATATATATGGTTAGGTATATGAGTCGATATTGATCTTAAACACTTAAATATAAACTGTACATGATAATTG
The DNA here is from genome assembly GCA_033439115.1 of Firmiana major. Classification (NCBI taxonomy): domain Eukaryota; kingdom Viridiplantae; phylum Streptophyta; class Magnoliopsida; order Malvales; family Malvaceae; genus Firmiana; species Firmiana major. Next base: position 62,497,712 of record CM065905.1, read on the forward strand.
AATTTCTTTATTTATATATATATTTACATACGTACGTTTACATCCCAGTAATTCTTTATTTACTTAACTGTGTCTTACAAATTTATATACAAAATCAAAAGAGGTGTATACCTTCGCGCATAATGGAGTGTGGGCTGTTAATAGATCAGGATTACTGCAACTCTCAAGACTTGGGTAACTCTGAGGAGTGGAGGAAAAAAAGGGGTGACCTACAATGCGCTCAGTAAGGAATCACACAAGCAGGTAGATAACCATACTACCTACATGCTCGTGAAATCATGTCATGCAGAAAATTCTTACTTTCTCAATTCCAATCGAATTCACAAAACCACACACGTATGCTTTCTCAAAGTCATGTCATATCACAAACGAATTTCTTAAAACACATGTTCTCATAAAGCTGATTTAAATCAAATATGAGACAAATAAAAATCTTGAAATTTAAATCAGAAATCATATAAGTATGGAGACAAAACAGAGCATATGGAAACGAATAGACATATGGCTATAGTCACTGGACTCCATGCAATCACTGATCAGGTGTGCATGAATGTCCCCGGATGGCTGAAGGCATGGGGGTCAGTCTACCCATCAGACAGCAAACAAACAACACGGTACGTCATACTCCATGTGCATCCACACGGTACATTATACTCCATGAACCCCAATATCTAAAATCAGCGAGATTAGGAGTGCCCGTCCAACGGGTCTTATCATCCTATCTCTAGCTATATCAATACCGAGTCTCCAAAATGCACGTGCGAGCATATCAATCAGTGTGACACACAGTCTACACGAGACTCTAGCACAGCCTTATCAAATCACATGCGAGGATCAGTGCAAACTCACACAGCTTACACGACGTCTCCAAACACGGTTTTATACACATCACAAAATCACAAACTAGTGTGAGCAAAGCTCCAGCACGGTGTCATGTACAAATCATGCAAAGTCTAGTGCGAGCAACGCTCTAGCACGACTTTATGCATAGATCATATGAAATCTAGTGCGAGCAAGGTTTCAGCACTACTTTGATCTCAAAACTAATAGATGTCTCGATGCACATAAGGGGCATATAAACCAACATCAACCACGAAAGGTAGTACCCACTTGAGTGAGAGGAAACATTTTTCATCAACTCACTCATCAAACACTTTTTATTCTGAAAACATGCAATTTAATGCAGATAATCAAATTCAGAGTCATTCTATCAGCACTTATTCACAAAACATGCTTATTCATGAAAAACACATCAAATTAAGCCATTTCGGCAATTTCATATTTTTGTACCTGGGGGGGCATTTTGGTAATTTTCTCATATTTGGGTACTATCTAGAAATTTTATATCCATACTTTATACAGAAATTTAAGCATACGTAAACGATGAGAAAAATACGTACAACTATCTCTAAAAGCTTACGAAATCCCTTACCTCGAAATGTGTCGACTGCGAATTTTAATTCTTGATCTCTCCGGATCACGCAGTCTAATTGACTCTGGATGTATTCTCGGAAGCCAAATCTTTCCTTGGTGGCACGTAAGTTGAGATCTGCTCGAACTCGTACACGTCACCTACCGTTTTTTCGCTACACAACAATATATATTTAAACCGGTTAATTTCGGTCTAATATAAATTCAAATTAATTATCCGAAAAATAAATCGACCGATTTTCGACCACTTACCGGTCTACTGCTGTGCCGGAGCAACACTGAATTTTTTTTCAAAATTTTTCTCTCTCCTTTGACTGAATCGGCTCGGACCAGTTCATACCCTTTAACACTGAATCGGTCTGAACCGGTTCAGGTGATTTTTTTTTTGTCGTTCGGGGCGATTCAGGTCGATTCTGAGGCCGCCTCTGGTGTCGTTAGATGCGTCTTGTCCTGGGGAACCTTCGATTGGCAGGGCCGAGGTCGAATCGACGTCGATGGCCGCCGTTTTTCCTTCTCCCCTTTCGGTCTTCTCCCCCTCCGATCTCTCCATCGCCGGTAATGCAGCGCGCGTCGTGGCTGTCAGACGCCTCCTCTGGGCCGATCGTCCCTTCGTCGCCCCTCTCTCACGCTCTCTGTCGCCGTCGTTGCTCGTCGGAGGAAGGAGGGCAGTGGGTCAGTTTGGGGTCTCGGGTTCCTCGCGTTTTCCATCTTCCAGTTTTTTTTTTTTTAGATTTATATTTTTATTTTTTTATATATATAATATATATATAAATATCTCAAAAATTTACATATAATAATACTACAATATCTTATAATTCAAAATATTATAATAATAATAAAAATAAAACAAATATTATTATTATTATAATATTTTATTCTCATAGTGTATTTTATACACTAAAATTTACACACCCTTGTACACATATTTTATTTAATTTATTTCTACAAAATATATGTACATTCTGTTTCATTTTATCACATTTATTTATTCTTCCGAAAATATATTTTTTTATATTTTCAGAAAAATTGCCAAAATGGGATAATTTTCGGGTTATCATTTTCAAACTGACTTCCCTTCTTGGACTCCCTATATTTTCACGTTCTAAGTCCATATTTTCAGTTCATTTAACCAAATTTTATTCGATTTGTTCAGAATTTATCTAAGTTCTTATTTCGATACTTTAAAACTGGTCGGTACACAATTAGATTAATTGTACTTGAATTTGTATTATTTCTTCTTTATTGATTAATATATCATATTTACACGATTAAAATGATATATTCATAAGGAAATAATGCAGAGTTCAGGTCTTACACATAGCAAGGTTGATGTTGACGATGACAGAAGGAAAACAAAAGGAAGAAATGACAGGAGAGGATGGTGAGGCCAAAAGGAGAGGAAATAGAGAGAGAAGAGATGGATGAACAACATGTGTAAAACCCAAAAATTCGGTGTCATTTCCTTAAGAAATTGACATTTTAAATATGGATTAGTGTAATCTTGATAAAAAAATCGAAGAAATAATTTAATTTCGAGTCCAATTGATTAAGATATAAATTATTAGAATTTATCAGAATTTTTGTCTCGAAAAACGAGTCCAAAAATAGTGAAAAAATATACCGAAAAGGTAAAATCGGACTGATAAATTCTTTTGCGGACTAAATGAATTTAATAGAAATTTTTGGGATATTTTAAGATTTTTATTATTATTTTAAGAATAAAATAATAATAAAAATATATTATATTAAAAAAAATCTGTTAAAAAAAACAGAAAACAAAAAAAAAAAGAAAACTGGATCGCGCGAAACAGTCGCGCGACCCAGGCAAAAGGGGATGGATCGGGCAAAACCCGATCCCCTGATTCAAGGCCACCGGCGGCGGACGGAAAGGGGAGAAGACCGGCGAAGCCACGACCGGCACCGAGGGACCCCTCCAGAACCATCACGCGCCGTGAATAGCCGCCGGCGAGGAGATCCGCGGGAGGGAAGCCGCGGGAGAGAGGGACGGATTCGACGGAATCCGACGCCGTTCAACCCCAGACGAGGCCAAAAGAAGCCTCTAGAGGCGAGGCCGAACCGTTTGCCGGTGGAATCGACCGGAGAACCGGTCGGAAGACGCCGAAATGGCGAAATGGCCACTGAACCGGTTCAGACCGGTTCAGTGTGAAAAGGGACTGAACCGGTCCGAACCGGTTCAGGAGGAGAGAGAAAGAAGAGAGAGAAAAAAATAATTTTTCATCGGACTTCGGGTAAGTCGATACGAGGTCAAAAGTGGCCGATTTAATTTTCTATAAATTTATTTAAATTATATTTAATCAAAAAGTGGCCCGGAAATGAAAAATACGAAATTGTGCAATTCGACGATTAATTCCGAACGGAAGCCCGATCGAACTTCGATTCGCGCACCATCGCACAATATCGGGTAAGTAAAGCTCATTTACGATAATTTATGTTATTAACGCGTATTTAAGATTTATTTTAGGCATTTCGGATTAAATTTCGGATTTAGTGAATTATATTTGGAATTTCGAATAAACTGTCGTAAATGATATTCGGGCTATCCAAAGAGCTTGGAATGAAGCCCAATGGGTATTGATAGACCCAATGAGTCGATAGACCCTGATGAAGGGAATTAATACGTGAAAACGGGTTTAATACGGATTAAGACCCGATTAAAGTATTTAGGCCCATTTAGAGTAAACGGGCCCAATTAAGTGAAATGAACTGTATTAAATGTGTAATACAGTAGGAAACGTATAATTAATCTAGTGAATGGTTAAATGCAGCTCCAGAGTCATATTGAGAGTTGACCAGACTGCGAGATTTGGACAGCACAGAGGAAGAGAGGTCACACTACGTGATCCGAGGTAAGGGATCTATGGGAGCTATTAGAGATAGATGTACGTATTTTTATCGTCGTTTACAGTCAATTAAATTTCGTATAGAGTATAGATATGAAATTTCTGGATAGTACCCAAATATGGGAAAATTACGAAAATACCCTTAGACTCAGGAATTTTAGAAATGCATAAAGTGCATGCAATCCATGTTTTCTCTGTGAAAAAGAGATTTTTGTGAAGCTAAAATGATAGACTGGCTCATGATTTGACTGTATGCATTAACTTGCACGTTTTTCTAAAAAATGATTTGATTGACAAGTGATTAGATGGGATGTTTCCCTCTCATTTTGTTTTGTACCGTTTTGCATATTGCACTCGATTTTGAGTACCACTGTGGTAGAAAATAGAGCCAGATGTCTATTTTGTGTGTGTGAAATCGTGCTGGAGCTATGATGAGATCTGTGAATTTATCCAGATCCGCTCCTACTTGATTTTGGGTATTTCATCTGTACAGACCGTGCTGGAGCACGGCTCGCACTGGATTCTGTTGTGATTTGTGATTGAGATCGTGCTGGAGCCCTCGAGTTGAGTAGGAGGCTGTCGCAGCAGGGGCCCAGAGAGGTCGCCTGTGGTAGGCAGGACCTCACACACTGACTTGCTCGCACTAGATCTGAGACGACAGGCTATGGTTGATAATTTATTTGGTTGGGGTGGTGAGCTGTTGACTCAGGCACCTACAACTATGTGGTAATTGTACTGTGGTTCACGGAGTACGTCGTACCGTGTAGACAACATGGAGTACACTGTACCGTGCAACTATGGGATGTGAGGATTGCGTCTTTGGACTCGGGCATGCTTTGTCATTGCTCTGTTTTGTGATAGTCCTTAGATAGGAGCCGATGGATAGACTAATCCCCTCCTTGGACTCAGAGACACCCTGGCACACCTGATCCGTGATAGCTTGTGGGTCTCGGACTTTGGCCAAATGTTCCCTTGGATTTGTGTTGAAATCCCTGCCTAGTCTCATCTGCTTTATTGGTTTCGGTGATGAAACTAATTTTGATTTGATTTCTGCGATGAAACCGTTTGAAATAAGATATAATTTTAAAGTGAGTTTCAATACTGAACACAAAAAGATTTTACTCTGAATGAGTTTTGATACTCGGTTTTGGGCATTAAATTGCTATGTGTTTTATTATAATGGTTTTGTGAATGCCATGAGTTTTTCGGCATAAACCATGCATCATGAGCATCGTGGATATTTTAATTATCTCCTTGCTTTTATATATTAATGCGAGTGTTTTGAAAAGTAAATGCATTTGTTTTACGAGTTGATAAAACATGCATTATGAGCATCGTAGATAGTGTGGTTATCTACCTGCTTTCATATATTTCTTACTGAGCGCGTTATGCTCATCCCATTATTTTTTCCACCTCTACAGAGTATTTCAGTATAGTGTATAAGCTGCGTCCGTCCTGCGATCTTTTACACACAGCTATCCAGCAGCATCAAGGTATGTACACATGTACTTTTTGTATCTGAATAATAGTATACAGTGATGTAGTCATGTTATATGGGGGATGTATATATTAGGCAATGTAAACGAGTTTATAATTATGAGCTTCCGCGAATGTTAGTGCCTAGGACTAAGGCATTGCCTGTTATTCATATATATATATAATATATGAAACTGAGTGAGGGATATTGACTCACAGCCCAACAATTAAAATGTGGTAAGTTCGCGAAAAATTTGTAGTGATTTTTAAAAATTTGGGTCGCGACAACATGCCAAGAAAGATGGAGTGAACGGTAGAGGCTGGAAGGAAGACCACGATGGTGACGATGGCCAAGACATGATGATGGTGATGAAGAAGGTTGCATCGTCGAGAAATGTGATGATGATGGATAACGCCAAGGAAGGAGACTGTGAACAGGGGATGGGCACGGGCTGGAAGGTGGCAGCAGGAGATGGAAGATGTGAGCTGAGGACGACGGTGGTGGGGGTAGGACGTGGTGATGATGTTGATAAGCCATAGAAAGACAAGGAAGAAGGCAGCACTAAAGAATTGTGATGATGGAGAAGGGTGTTGGGAGGGGAAACAGTAAACCGAAACCAAATAAGAAAAGAGAAATAAAAAAATGGTGGGAAAAGGAAAATGATTAAAAAAATGGTTATTTTGGATGTATTTGTATATATATATATAACTACTTGGAAAATATAATAAGAGGCATCGAGAAAATCGAGAAAACCCGAAAAAAAGGTGATCGAAAATATTTATTCGAAATTTTTCGTGAAAATAAGTCGCGAGGGCCGGGCTCGTCGACTCGCAACGTCGAAGCAACTGAAGACTACAAACAGTCATCGAGGTAAGGAAAATTCTTGTGTGCTGCTAGAGATAAATTGCACGTATTTTCTGATGCTTTGTAGATATAAATTTAGGCCATATTTCTACTGTAGAAAAATATTCGCGAACTGCTAAAAATATCTATGTATATTTTCTGGGTATTTGAGACTGCGAACTTTAGGACAAAAATTTTAGTCACCTGAATTGTAGAAAATCCTAGGCTAAGTTTTACCATTCTGAAATTTTAAGAAAAAGTTTTAAACTCCGAAAATCACCCTGATTTCCAGTATAGTATTCTTTAGCTTATTTAAATACCTATATGACTAGTTTTAAAATTATTTGTAAAAAATCTAAAATTTCATAATTATACTGAAAAATTGTGTTTTGTGGATTTTAACTGAAAAAAGGCAAGACCAGCCCCTTTTACTCTATTTTATGCGCTAAACGAGATTTAAGTGTTCTGAAGTTAAAACTGTGTTAGTCAGACATGTATTGCTGTGTGATCTTGCACTACATGCTTGAACGTGATTTAAAGCGTTTTGATGTTAAAACCGTGCATGTTAGGCGTGTATTGCTGTGTGATCTTGCACTACTTGCTTGCACGTGATTTAAAGTGTTTTGATGATAAAACTGTGCTAATCAGATGTGTATTGCTTTGTGATGTTATACGGACCTACTGCACGAGATTTTAAAGTATTTGAGGTTAAAACCGTGCTATTAAGACGTGTAGTACTGTGCGATCTTGCACGAATTTGTTGCACAAGATTTAAGTATTTTGATGATAAAATCGTGCTAGTCAGGCGTGTATTGCTGTGTGATCTTACACTTACCTGCTCGCAGGTGATTTGAGGCAAAAAAGGCGATGGTGAAATTATATGAAAATTGTGAATGATGAAATTATACTGAATTGCCAATGATGCCGAGGTTCATGGAGTATGATGTACCATGTTGTGTGCATGTGTGTACGATGTACCGTGTTACTGAAAAATAGTGTATTATGTGAGCCGTTTGGGTAGTTGACCACTCTCACGGCACCTGACATCCCGGCACACATGATTAGTGATTGCCCGGAGTCACTAACATTGGCCAATTGTCCTATTGATTACTGTTATAACATGAAATGTCCTGCCTCGTCTATTTAGAATTACTGAAATGAAAATGAGAATTGTGTTGTGATTTGAAACTGTGTATTTCACTGCTTGAAGTTTCGACATTGTGAAAAATCGTTGCAGTAAACTGTGAAGATACTATTTGTTGATTTCCATTTATGATTTTATTGAACTGAAAATTTTCAGTACATTTTACGAGAAACTCATTTGTGGCACAAGTATATAGGTAGTGTATTTATCTACCTGCCACGTGTTTTTTTACTAAGCATGTAGAGCTCACCCCTTACTTTCCCTCTATAGAGCTCATCGGTAACTTGGATCGCTTCCGTTAGTAGGGCATTTCGCACAGCTGTGATTTCACGGAGTATACTTCTGCATCGAAGGTATATCCAATTTTAAGAAATTCTTTTGTATCTAAAATTTTTGTAAGTACAGTAATGTAGATGAGATGTGCTTGGGGGAATGTGAACATGACTATTTGTAGAAGAAATTTAATTGAGATTGTTGACTTTCACTGTTTGATATAATATCGACTTGTAGTCTAACCAAATTATGTGAAAATTTGGGTCATTACAGAGTTGGTATCAAAGCAAAGGTTGGCCTGATACGAGTCGATATTAAAAGTGAAAAAGACTTAAAAAGTTCACATCCTCAGTGTTACTGTACATTAATTAGATACAAACAGGTATACTTAGCTGTGTATTATTGAAAATTGTATTAGTGAATGAAGAGTAACTAATAAATATGGCTGATTGGTATTACAGTCATATTGGCAGATTGAAATGAATCGTTCCTCGAGGCCGTAGAGATAGGCTCGAGAGGTGTAGTGAACCCTCGTCTGAGTGTACACCTTATAGTGTCACTGAAAATTTTTAAAGTCTGCCTCGTGGGATTTGAGCGGGACATGGAAACAATGATGGCATTGTTTGGTCGAGTGATGGCGGCACAATGATAATGATAATGATTGAGGTGTGATTGTGAGAAAGACTGAAACAATTTCGATAGAATGTACCCTATTATATATATTGGAGGCAAGAATCTCATTGTAATGTAAAACTGAAATAAATGAATTGGAAAAATTTATATGGATTCGTAGGGTATGACTGTAAACTTAATAGATTGAGACAAATTTAAAAGTTTGAGCCTCCATTTTCTTTCGGTGGAGTTAAGAAATTCAATGATTGCGGAGGATTAGAAAAATGAGATAGAAAAACCCTATGGAATTTTTGTAGTAACTCTATTGAGAAAGTTGCCTTACAATTTTGTGGTAAAGAATTGGGAAAGTTATACAGATTTTTGAAGTGCACTACTATAAAGAAGTAGCTTGTGTAGCATCAGTATCGAAATGGGAAGTCGAGCTCGGAGGGAAGTCCCCCGAATTAATCCGAGAGCCGACATTAGAGAATTACATGAGATATATTTTTGAAGGCCCTTAAGCGGCAGTACATTTAAGCAATTATAGATGAAATGAGTGAATCAGACATAAGGAAACAAGTCCGAAAATGAATATAAAACTAATTTATAGTTTTGGAAGAAGTATAATTCGGATACGTGGAGATGTGAAACGAGGGAAGCCCAAGAAACTTGTATGAGGTACTAAGATCCTCAATCAAGCTAAATTAACCCCATTTGATGTTATTTTGAGGAAGCAGTGCGCAAGGCGTAACTGTGATGATATGAAATGTATATATTTCGAGGTTACTAAGAAAATGAAAACGTAAAGAGAGTGAAAGAAAAGTGATGTATTAAGAAAGCAGTGAGAGTGATTGAGTAAAGTCACTGTAACTGAAAAGATGAATTACAGAACTAAAGTATAAGTAAATGTCACACTATTTATATGACTGATAAAGATAAGGCGTGTTCGGAGTAAAAAAAACACCCCAGTAGACAGAGGGATTTTCGACACGTATTCGGATAATCTATCAGAGTTACCACTAAATTTAAATGTGAAGTTCTAAAATTGATTTAGCACCTGGTATCTAATTAATTATTCAGACTAATGTACTCACTGACTTTGATTGAATTAGAAATGCTGAAAAAACAATTATAAGGATTACATGGAAAGGAGATTATCAGACCAGGTGATCCACTTTGGAGTATACTGGCGTTAATTTGTAAGGAGTTCTGGAGTTTTCTTGTCACGACCCAAATTACCTAAAAATCAGAGTAAATTTTTCGCTTTTTCGTTTATTATTTAATTCATACCTTTCTCTCATCGTGACCATCCTACAAACAGTTGGGCTATGATTCGGTGTTAGTCACCTCACACTATTTACCATTCCACTTTCATAATCTCATTCACATATCAGAGTTTACTATCCTTTGACTTTAAATAAATACATACTCATTGGTATTTATAACCCTACATCCCCGACATCATATCCATTTACAATATTGTGCATTACATATTTAGATATAAAACCATACAAATGTGTATACCTGTCTCTCAATGGGAAGCAGCGGATATCAAGCATGCAAGTCCTCAGCCGCTTACTAATTTCTATGAGTGCTCTGAAAAAATGAAAAAATAAGGGGGTGAGCAAACCACACGCTCAGTAAGGCAATTATGCAAGTAAGTAGATAGCTCCACTATCTACATGCTCATAATGCCATGCCCTTAAAATCCATTTCTTTTCATTAAAATCACCAAGCACAAAGTCATGCAAACATCAATGACTTAGTTTATAAAACTATTCGTGCATATCGAAATCATGTATCAATAACATTTTATGTGACATCAGTAAATCATACTTAGCATGAATTTAATCAAAATCATGCATTCTTTCATGATATGTAAGACAATTCATGAATTTTAAATGAAAGCATGAAAAACATCATCATGCTACTGCATTTAAATCATTTCATTAAAATGCAGAATAAAATAACCCCATCCGGGTCAATCATCTCATAAAACAATTCATTTAAAATTCATTATAAAAACTTCGGTTATAAAACCACCATTCTTTAAGGGTCACATGTCATAAAATGATAAAATCGTAAAATCGGGGGCCTGACCCCTCCCTCGGGTCTACCCTGGTCTATCAGACCACAAGTTATATCATGTGAGACATGTAAGTGATTATCAGTAACATCAAGGACTATGGCCATATCCTAGTGATCCCTGGCAACACGGTACCTAGTGTGCGGGGTATCACACCTGAAACGAGAGGTGGGTCGTCCTACCCGCCAGAACAGCATAACACCAGGATTGCGAAGGCAATGCTTGCTGCCTCGTGGCTAATGCCACTCCACTCCAACAATCCCACGGTACAGCGTACTCCGCGTGACATACACGGTACAACGTACTCTGTGGACCCAAGCTCAATCAGGGGTGCCTGCAATAGGTCTTATCCACCCATATCATCTCTGTCTCAGTATGCACGTGTGAGCATATCATCTCACTGTGACACACAGTCTACAAGAGGCTCCAACACGGCTATATGCATGTCATATAAATCCCTGTGCGAGCGAAGCTCAAGCACGGCTCCATGCATATTTATGATATCAGAAAACCTCGTGCGAGCGAAGCTCTATCACGGTTTCATAAAAATCAGTAAAATCTGCGTACGAGCAGCGCTCTAGTACGACTTAAACTGATTATAATTTCAAGTAAAATCCACGTACGAGTAATGCTCAGTACGGATATGTATAAAATCTCAGTGAAAATCTCGTACGAGAAAAACTCCAGTACGACATTCAAATGAATTATAAAAACCATACAAAACTTTGTGCGAGCAAGCTCCAGCACAAATGAATGCATCAAGTAAATCAAATCTCGTGCGAGTTACACTTCAGCACGGTTTATGCATAATTAAATCAAATCTCGTGCGAGTTATACTCCAGCACGGCTTTATGCAATATCAAATCAAAACAGGATGCGAGCTAAGCTCCAGCATCTCTCATGCATGTCAAATCATTAAAACTAGTGCGAGCAATCGCTCCAGCACCATTTTATGCTTACCACGTCAAAACAAATCAAAACATGTCAAAACAGAGTGCGAGCTAGGCTCCAGCAGCTCTCATTTCACAATAATAAAAATCAGTGCGAGCACCATGCTCTAGCACATTTCATGCATATGATGTCACACAAATCGGTGCGAGCAACCGCTCTAGCACATTTATGCACATTCACAAACACAGATATAGTGCGAACTACGTGTCAGCACTATCTGTTTCCATATAAACTTGATAGTTGGTCGTTTTCCAAAGAAATTTCCATTTAAATATAAATAACACTTACGTAGTGTTATCATGTGAAATTCTATAATTTCTGGTCAATCTATCGATTTACTTTGCTTAAAAACCAATAAAATCCCTTAAATAAGAAATTTCCTTAAATCATGCATTTCATGCATGTCATGCTTTCACCATCTTTAGGTGAACTTCCCTCAATAGGGGTAAAATAGTCTTTTCACCTAATTCGATCCTTAAAATCATTTAAACCACTTTTAGGATCATTATACAATAACCGTGTATACATACAAAATCAGTGTACAGAAAAACTATTAAAATACGTGTAGCTACCTCTAGCTACTCACACAATTCCCTTACCTCATTTTTCTGTACAGTCTGACCTTTCCACTGATGACTCGTCACGCAGTCCGATTTGCTCTAAATTCAATCTCTGGAACTGCGGATACACATTCATCAGGTCAAATACAATACAATTTAATTGCATTTCATATTCTCTGGGCTTAATTTAAATCATTGGGCCCGTTTACCCATATTGGGCCCGATTGCACCATAATGGGCCTTAATCGGCATTAAGCCCGCTTACCACACTTTATCGAGGCCTATTGGGCTCATTAGGCCCATCGGTACTTATTTAGCCTCGTTCTAAATTCTCGGATACCTCAATTAATTATTTACGTCAATTTATCCAATTTCCAGAATTTAATTCATTTATGCGGAATTTAAATCCGTAATTTATGCGATAAATATTAATCATGCATAACGATGCAAAATTGTCGTAAATAAGGGTTACTTACCTGTCATTCCATGATCGTACACAAATCGAGACTGTCTCGAGCTTTCGGTTGATGCCAATTGTCGAGCTACACAATTAAATATATCTTCAAGTAAACTTTCAGTCGATTATTTATCAAATTAAATATTCCAAAAATTAAATCGGTCAATTCGATCGCTTACCGACTTACCCGAAGCTCGATTGCATCACTGGAATTTTCTCCAATTTTTTCTCTTTTTCTCTTTTTTTTCTTCCTTTTTTTTTTCTTTTTCTTCCTTTCTTTTCTTTTCTTTTTGGCTGAACCGGTCCGGTCCGGTTCAGCATAACGTTACTGCGCTGAACCGACCGTACCGGTTCAGGCCACATTTACTCGTTCTGGCGCCGTCTGGCCGGTTCTAGGCACGATTCCGGTGCCGTTCGGCTCGGCTGCGCCTGGGCGTCCTTCGTCGGCCTTCGGGGTGGCTCGAAACGGCGCCGATGGCCTTTCCCCCTTTTCGGCCTCCCCTCCGTCAATCTCCTCCGTCAGGCATCACCGGCGCGCGTGGTGCCTCTCAAGCACTCCCACCGTGCCGGTCTTGCCGTCGCCTGCCGCCTCGTGATGGTCGGATGGCCAAGGCTCGCCGGTGCAGAGGATCGATCCTCGGGTTCGGCTTTCATTTCTTTCGCCATTTTCGTTTCTGTTTTCCTCTTTTCTAATTCGCGTTTCAGACTTTTCGTTTCTTTTTTTTTATTTTATTTTAATTATTTATAATTTAAATTTTATTATTATTTTATTTTTAATAATATTTTAATCAATTAAAATATTATTAAAATCCAAAAATATCTTAAAAAATTATATTAAATTCATTTAATCCGTAAATGAATTTATTAATTCGATTTTACTTTTTTGGTATATTTTTTGATTATTTTCGGGATTATTTTTCAATACGAAAATCCCGATTTATTCCAATAAATTCATGTCTTGAATAATTTAACCCGAATTTTAATTATTTCTTCATTATTGATCAAGATTTCTCAATCTTATATTTTTAATTAATTTTTTTTGTCCCGATTAATACCCTTGCACGTGTTCGGAAATGTCATTTCAATCCTTTTGCATTTTTAAATGCACTCGAAATTTCTATTCATTCCCTTTTGCTCTTACAAAAAAAATCAGGTCTTACATTTCTAGGTCACGTTGTATCAAGAACGAGGGTTAATTGGATTCTCCCAAAACAAATGTTATATATCAGTGGGAAAGACCTAAAACTGTTAAGAAAATTCAGAGTATTTGGGGTATAGAGAGACTTTGGAGTATGAAACACATTTCGAATCTAAGAATTGAAATTCGTGTGTGCTAATGTTTTGGATGAGAGACTTAATTCGAATGAGAAAAAGGGTTTTGTTATAATTGATGTACGAAATGAGACAACCTTGAAATGTGATAGATTCTGAATGCAAGTTACATTGAAATAAGAGGTGTATGCAATGTAAGAATATCTCTAGTATGTGAAGTGATTCGGATCAAGTGATATGAATTGAGAATAAGTTCTGACTAAAGGATAAACACGAAATTGTAATGAGTTTTGGTATCCCACTTCGTATTGAGACTAAACCTTGAACCCTTATATTCATAACTCATAAATTGAAATTGACAATCATAATATTCACGTTTGAAGTCAGGATACCATTACTTGTGCAGTGAAGAATTATAGAATCCTACTGATCATGAATGTTTAAATATTAAATTTCACAGAAACCGTCTAATACAAGAAAAAGGAAATGACTAAGGTTAGTACTTTGAGCAAAATTAATTTCGGGATGGCGTTATATATATATATATATATATATATATATTAGTCAGGGACATGAGTTATTGAATTGTTGGTGGACTTCGACTTGAATGTGGTCCTTCCCTGACACTGACATTCTTTACAAGGTGGCTAGCCTGAGAGTTAAAAAAAAAAACTAGACTTGATTGATCAAATCGAACAGACACAGTGAAATGATAAATACTGCATTGATGTGGCTGGTTAGACACAGATAGGTGCTGCAACTAACTTGAGTATTGGTACCGATAATTTTGAGAGATTTAAAAACAGAATTGTGTACCAAACACTCTATAGTTAAATGAATCGATGTCGTCAGAAGCTCATTTATAGAGATATACTCTGCATCTGAAGAATGGTAAAGATTTATCAAATCTCCTGAAGGTACATTGACAACCAAGTACGATAAGAAGTATAACTGGAAGTGTGAATAAGAGTCTCATAAGTCTGCAGGTTAAGGTATGGTACAGAAGCCTATGAGGTTATCACCACCTCAACCACGCCAATATGGAATTGAGAGCATATACCTGGGATTTTAAGGCTCCTGGAAGGACCAATTGCTAATTATCATAGATTGCATATAATCAGTTACCACTCAAGTGTCGGAGTGACACCGTATAAAGCGTAGTATGGTAAAAAAATGTCGTTCACTGATTGGATAGAGAGATATGTGAAAGGAAAGTTGAGTTCCTGTTATATTGGACTTTTCGAAATCTTAGACCGAGTGGAAGGCAAGGTACACAAATTGACCTTATCGTCGAAATTCTCAAGTATTCACGATATCTTCCACTATCAATGTAACATAAGTATCACCCAGATCCGACACATGTGGTTAGGTGTGAACCATTGAAATTGAAAAAGGATATGACATATGTTGAGAAACTGATTCAGATATAGGATACGAAAGAAAAGACATTGCAGTCTAAGACAATTCTTTTGGTCAAAATTTTGTGGCAGTACCACACTTCAGATGAATTCACGTGGGAATTAGAAAGCTTAATGAGAGAGAAATACCCAAAGTTGTTTGAGAACTGAGGTACTTCTAAATTTGGAGACCAAATTTCTTAAGGTGGGGAGAATGTAAACCCCGTAAAATTGTTCGGCATTTGGCCTTGAGTGAAATAAAATGGAATTAAGCATGCTCAATTTAGGATAATCAATTTAAAATTATATGTTAAATTTCAGTGTGAGAGATTAAAACTAAGTTAATTCATTTAGATTTTTATAAATTAAAATTGTGATAATTATGAGGTGTAAAATATAATAATAGTAAAAATAATAAAGATAATACTATACATATATATATATATATATATATATATATATATATAAACAAATAAATAAATATATATATATATATATATATATATAAATAAATAGAGGTGATGGGGACAGGTGAATGATGGGAATGAGTGATGGTCTTAATGGTTGATAGGATATACAACAAATTATACAAGTAAAAGATATGACCATTAAACAAGTGGTGAGGGGAGGAAGAGAGTCAGTGACCAAACCACTCTCATTTCCTTTTCATTCCCTCACGCCACCTCTCATCCCTCAACTTCCTTACTCTCTCACGTTATCCTCTACACTAAAACGACTCAGAAGAATAGTTGATGAGAAGAGATAAAGAAAATCAAGGAAAAACGAAATAGGACCAACCCCCATGTTTTGCCCATTCGTACCATCATTGTCCCCTGATTTACATCCTCCCTGAACCCCTCCTCTACATCTTTGGTCCTGCACTGCACAGCCACCGATGTTGGTTCTTTTCTTCTCCACAATCATCATCTCTGCACCAAGTTAACCCCTTTGTTGTCTCGATTGTTCCCTACACAAGACAGTACTCTGTCCACCATGTTTTGCCTGCAACCTCACTAAGAGTGCAACTTGTTTCTTGCATCACAGCAGCTATCATCTCCGATTTCTATTGCCTTGCCACCATTCCTACAACCATCAACTATTGCCTGTATCGGTACTGCTACTTTACCGTGTCTATTTTTGCACTACCATCACTGCACCATTGCAAGCTACTGTCCTGCGTCACCTTCTTGCTTTGCACTGCTACTGTTTACTACTATTTCGATTCTTGTCAACCATCTTGTATGTTGTTTCCTGCATTACACCTTGTCGCATTAGTCCATGAAATCACCTTCTCGCCCTGCTCTACTTCACCGCTGATCTGCTGCCAAGAGCTGCTAGAACAGGGGAAGCTCTTCGGGCAACCCTAGCCACAGTGGAAGACGGTAATGGAGTTGGCAGTTTTGGAAAGGAAAAAGACACTGGTGATGGCAGAGCAAGGTTGATGTTGACAATGATAGAAGGAAAACAAAAGGAAGAAACGGTAGGAGAGGATGGTGAGGTCGAAAGGTGAGGAAACAGAGAGAGAAGAGATGAATGAACAGCAGGCCGAGAAAGATGGAGTGAACGGTGGAGGCTGGAAAGAAGACCACGATGGTGATGAAGGAGGTTGCATCGCCGAAAAAGGTGATGATGATGGATAGCACCGAGGAGAAGGAAGGAAACCGTGAACAGGGGATAGGCATGGGCTGGAAGGTGGTAGTAGAAGATGGAAGATGTCAGCTGAGGATGACGATGGTGGTGGCAAGATGTGGTGATGATGTTGATAAGCCGTAGAAAGACAAGAAAGAAGACAGCACTGAAGAATTGTGATGATGGAGAAAGGTGCCAAGAGGGGAAAACAGTAAATCGAAACCAAAGAAGAAAAGAGAAAGTAGAATAATGGCGGGAAAAGGAAAATGATTCAAAAAAAAAGAGGGGTTATTTTGGATGTATTTATATATATATATATATATATATATATATATATATTTATATAACTACTTGAAAAATAGAATAAGAGGTATCGAGAAAATCGAGAAAATTTGAGAAAAAGGCGATCGAAAATATTTATTCAAAATTTTCGGTGAAAATAAGCCGGGAGGGCTGGGCTATCCAACTCGCAACGTTGAGGCAACTAAAGACAACAGACAGTCATCAAGGTAAGAAAAATTCTCGTGTGTTGCTAGAGATAAATTGCACATATTTTCTGATGCTTTGTAGATATAAGTTTAAGCCATATTTCTACTGTAGAAAAATATTTGCGAACTGCTAAAAATATCTATGTATATTTTCTGGGTATTTGAGACATCGAACTTTAGGACAGAAATTTTAGTCACCTGAACTGTAGAAAATCCTAGGCCGAGTTTTACCATTCTGAAATTTGAGGAAAAAGTTTTAAGCTCTGAAAATCACCCTGATTTTCGATATAGTATTATTTAGCTTTTTAAAGAGCTATCTGAGTAGTTTTAAAATTATTTGTGAAAAATCTAAAATTTCAAAATTATATTGAAAAACTGTGTTTTGTGGATTTTAACTGAAAAAGGGGCAAGACCAACCCCTTTTACTCTATTTTATGCGTTGAAATGAGATTTAAGTGTTCTAACGTTAAAACCATGCTAGTCAGGCGTGTATTGATGTGTGATCTTACATTATATGCTTGCATGTGATTTAAAGCATTTTGATATTAAAACCGTGCCTGTCAGGCGTGTATTGCTGTGTGATCTTGTACTACTTGCTTGCACATGATTTAAAGTATTTTGATGATAAAACTATGCTAGTAAGACGTGTATTACTGTGTGATGTTGCATGGATCTGCTGCACGAGATTTTAAAGTATTTGGGGTTAAAACTGTGCTATTCAGACGTGTAGTGTTGTGTGATCTTGCATGAATCTGTTGCAAAAGATTTAAGTATTTTGATGATAAAACCATGCTAGTAAGGCGTGTATTGCTGCACGATCTTACATTTACTTGCTCGTACGTGATTTAAGACAAAAAGGCGACAGTGAAATTATATGAAAATTGTGAATGATGAAATTACACTAAATTGTGAATTATGCCGAGGTCCATGGAGTACGATGTACCATGCTGTGTGCATGTGTGTACGATGTACTGTGTTACTAGAAGATAGTGTACTGTGTGAGCCGTTTGGGTAGCTGACCACTCCCACGGCACTTGATATCCCGGCACACCTGATCAGTGATTGCCCGAAGTTACTGACATTGGTCAATTGTCCTACTGATTACTGTTATAGCATGATATGCCTTGCCTCGTCTATTTGGAATTACTGAAATGAAAATGGGAATTGTGTTGTAATTTGAAACTGTATATTTCACTGCTTGAAGTTTAGAAATTGTGAAATCGTTGCAGTAAACTGTGAATATACTATTTATTTATTTTCATTTCTGATTTTATTGAACTGAAAATTCCTAATATATTTTACGAGAAACTAATTTGTGGCACAAGTATATAGGTAGTGTATTTATCTACCTGTCACGTGTTTTTCTTACTGAGCATGTTGAACTCATCCCTTACTTCCCTCCACAGAGCCCATTGGTAACTTGGACCGCTTCCGTTAGTAGGGCATTTCTCACATCTGTGATTCCGCGGAGTATATTTCTGCGTCGAAAATATATCTAGTTTTAAAAAATTCTTTTGTATCTAAAATTTTTGTAAGTATAGTAATGTAGAAGAGATGTGCTTGGGGAATATGAACATGACTATTTGTAGAAGAAATTTAATTGAGACTTTTAGATTTCACTATTTGATATAATATCGACTTGTAGCTCAATCAAATTATGTGAAAATTTGGGTTGTTACTATTACAAAGTGGGTGATTGAATAAAAATACCGACTACTATTATAGTAAAAAAATATTTATTGGAAAGAAAATATTTTATGCATTAGCTCCTTTACTTGATACGCTCGAATGAGTTATAGTTTTTTTTTAATCAAAGTTTTCGTATAAATAAGAATTTTGATATGCTTTAATGATGAAAAAAAATTAAAAACAATTTTTAGTTTTAGTTATCATGGTTTTAGATGTTTTCATGCTGCGAGTATTATTCATTATTTTAAAATCTGCATTCTCAATATGTAGAAGTATAATTGAAGATCATCAAATCAATCTTAATTCGTCTTTGTTATACATGTTAACGTATCTCAATGATAGTTTAAAGTCGAATTTCGCAATAAAGTATAAGAAATGACCAACAAGTTCGTCAATAATCTTTCAAAGGAGGAAATTTTTTTTAAGACAATTCTTATAAATTATGAGTAATAAAAAATAGTCTGAAATATAATTAGGTAATAGCAACAATAGCTTTGTTTTTCATTCTTTGTAAATTATATGTAAATAAGTTCACTCATTGTAAAATCTTTTATGGACTACAGTCTTAAGTCTACCATACTAACTTTTGAATGAGTTTTTCATAAATATTTGGTCTTTTTTTTTTTTTTACTTTATTATTTTCATTTATTATTATTGTTAAATACTAAATAAATTAATATTATAAGTTTAGAAAATGAATAGATATTTATATTACAAAATGAATAAATATTTAAGAACATACAAAATAAATATGTTTTCTTTTAAGTAAATGATAAATGAATAAATATTTTAAATACAAAATGACGAATTTAAAATCTAAACTAATTTTTTTTTTAAATGATAAGTTTAATTATATTTCAAATATAATAAATAAATTTAACATTATCAAAAGAAATAAAATTTTTTTAAAAGTATTATATTTTTTAAAATAAAAAGTTTAATTAGATTACACCAAAGAAATATTAAATAAGTCATTATTTGATAATTAATTTTATTTAATAAAGTGAAAGGACTTGTTTAATAAATTTTTACTTAATCTAATTAAAAATTATTTCAATAATTCCCTTTTAAATTTTTTTTTCATTTCATTTGATTAAAGCTTAAAAGGCTTATATATTTCATTTTTAATTTAATTAAACTTATAAGTTAAAAAAATCGTATTAAACTTATCATTTTATGTTTAAAATATTATCATTTATTCATTAAATTTCATAAAACAATATTATCATTTATCTAGAAATTAGTTTAAAATATTAAACATATCATTTTATTTAATACATTTATCATCTATTTATATATCATTTATTTATAATTAAGCATTTTTATTATTTTTATTAAAAATAATTATTAAATTTAAAAAAAAGGCCCATAATCAAATCAGTCCAAAACTGAAATTGAAGTATTGATTCAACGAACCGATCCAATCCTTTATGAAGCTCAAAATGGTCTAACTCGAAACTGGCTCACGTATTAACCATTTAATGCCAGTTCAACGTATTTTATCTTTAGATGTATTAAAACAATCTCATAACATATATATTATTAACGTGCATAAATTGTTTGATATTAAAAATAAAGTTTTTTCTATTACTTTAGATAATGTGTCGAATAATAACGTAGTTATTCCTATTTTAATTAAAAATTTAAACCCAATTTTAAGAGGAGTATTTTTTTTCATATTAGATGTCATGTTATATAATAAATTAGTGTATTCAAAA
The DNA here is from genome assembly GCA_033439115.1 of Firmiana major. Lineage (NCBI taxonomy): Eukaryota > Viridiplantae > Streptophyta > Magnoliopsida > Malvales > Malvaceae > Firmiana > Firmiana major. The sequence continues at coordinate 62,518,600 of CM065905.1, forward strand.
TGATTTTAATATTTGTGGCAAAATTTCAATCGAAAATTAAATCTTTAGCAAAATGGATCTACAATCCACATTACAAACGTGAATAGAAGTGGATTTGTCAAACGAGTAACTTAAATCCTGTTTTGTTTTCACTTCCGTGGAAACAAGATGATGGCTTTCAACTGTTTTACCCTATAAAGATATTGTTATGCTTTTTTATAACAATTATGTACATATCAATGCCTTACAAATTGATGATAATGATTGGCTTTTTAGTGAAAGTTGTATTGATTTTTATCTACTTTTAAAGATGCCATGGAAAGATTTTTCACTCAAAAATTTAATTTAATTTGAGTGAAAAGATTTTTCACTCAAAGATTTTAATTAAGAATTTAAACCCAATTTTAAGAGGAGTATATTTTTTTCATATTAGATGTCATGATATATAATAAATTAGTGTATTCAAAATGGTTTTAATATTTGTGGCAAAATTTCAATCGAAAAATTAAATCTTTAGCAAAATGGATCTACAATCCACATTACAAACGTGAATAGAAGTGGATTTGTCAAACGAGTAACTTAAATCCTGTTTTGTTTTCACTTCCGTGGAAACAAGATGATGGCTTTCAACTGTTTTACCCTATAAAGATATTGTTATGTTTTTTTATAACAATTATGTACATATCAATACCTTACAAATTGATGATAATGATTGGCTTTTTAGTGAAAGTTGTATTGATTTTTATCTACTTTTAAAGATGCCATGGAAAGATTTTTCACTCAAAAATTTAATTTAATTTGAGTGAAAAGATTTTTCACTCAAAGATTTTAATTAAAAATTTAAACCCAATCTTAAGAGGAGTATATTTTTTTCATATTAGATGTCATGTTATATAATAAATTAGTGTATTCAAAATGGTTTTAATATTTGTGGCAAAATTTCAATCGAAAAATTAAATCTTTAGCAAAATGGATCTACAATCCACATTACAAACGTGAATAGAAGTGGATTTGTCAAACGAGTAACTTAAATCCTGTTTTGTTTTCACTTCCGTGGAAACAAGATGATGGCTTTCAACTGTTTTACCCTATAAAGATATTGTTATGCTTTTTTATAACAATTATGTACATATCAATGCCTTACAAATTGATGATAATGATTGGCTTTTTAGTGAAAGTTGTATTTATTTTTATCTACTTTTAAAGATGCCATGGAAAGATTTTTCACTCAATATTATCTAACTGCACATTTTTGTTCATATAATTTTTACAATATTTGAAAAGTTTTTACAATTTAAGAATGATAAGAATTTATCTTCTTTTGTATATGACATGGTGGAAATTTTTTTTAAATATTGGAAAACGATTCCTCCTATTCATTGCATTGCACTTTATTAAATCCTAGTAAAGGTGAGGATAGTGTAAATATTTTTTATTATTATAAAGAATTTCTTGAGATTGATAATATTGACGACTAAAATATATCATTTAATATTTTCTTTCGAGATTTTTTCCTTTTTATGACTATGAGAGGGAGTACTCCTCCAACTAAGGACAAGAATCTAATGAAGGAATCGATAGTGGTGGCGGTTACTGAGACATTTTCGATGCAATTTAAGGTAGCAGTAAGGAGGAAAATAAAGTTAAAGGGAAAAAGGCAGTGGATTCAAATTATCGTCCTCTTCTCGACGAAGTCGTGAAGGTAACTTGAATGAGTTACAATTTTTCTTAAATCAAAATTTTCGAATAAATAAGAACTTTGATATGCTCTAATAGTGGAAAGAAAATCAAAGACAATTTTCGGTTTTAGCTACCATTGCTCTAGATATTTTCACAGTGTGAGCATTATCCATTATTTTAAAATCCGCATTCTCAACATATGGAAAAATCATTAGAAATCATCAGACCGGTCTAAGTTCGTCTTCATTATGCATGCTAACATATCTCAATGATAGTTTAAAGTCGAATCCCATAATAAAGAATAAGAAATGACCAATGAGTTCACCACTAATCTTTTGGAGGGGGAGGAAGAAGTTTTTCAAGTCAATCCTTATAAATTATGAGTAATAGAAAATAGTCTAGAATATAATTAGGCAATAGCAACAATAGCTTTGTTTTTATTTCTTTGTAAACTGTATGTAAATAAGTTCACACATAGTAAAAATTTTTTATGGACCAGTCCGTAGTCTTTACCATTCTAACTTTTGAATGACTTTTTCATGTCAAAAAATATTTGGTCTCCTTCTTCTACTTTATGATTTTCATTTATTATTATTGTTAAATACTAAATAAATCAATTTTATAAGTTTAGAAAATAAATAGATATTTATAATACAAAATGAATAAATATTTAAGAACATACTAAATAAATATGTTTTCTTTTGAATAAATGATAAATGAACAAATATTTTAAATATAAAATGACAAATTTAAAAATCTAAACTAAAATCTTTTTTAAAATGATAAGTTTAGTTATATTTCCAATGTAATAAATAAGTTTAACATTATCAAATGTAATAACTAAGTTCAACATTATCAAAAGAAATTAAAATTATAAGTTTAACTAGATTACACAAAAAAAGTCATTATTTGATGATTAATTTCATTTGATAAAATTATTTAAAAAATTTTATTTAATCTAATTAAAAATATTATTTCAATAATTCCCTTTTAAAATTCTTTTAATTTTATTTGATTAAAGCTTAAAAGGCTTATTTATTTCTTTTCTAATTTAATTAAACTTATAAGTTTAAAAAAAATTGTAGTTTAGATTTTTTTAACTTATCATTTTATATTTAAAATATTAAAGCATTTATCATTTATTCATTAAATTTCACAAAACAATATTACCATTTATTTAGAAATTAGTTTAAAATATTAAACATATCATTTTATTTAATACATTTATCATCTATTTATATATCATTTATTTATAATTAAGCATTTTTATTATTTTTATCAAAATTAATTATCAAATTTAAAATATTAAAAAAAAAAAAAAGGCTCATAATCGAATCAATCCAAAACCGAAATTTAACTATCGATTCACCGAACCGATCTAACCTTTATGAAGCTCAATATGGCCTAACTCGAGATCGACCCACGTATTAGCCATTTAATGCCAGTTCAATGTAAAATTGGGCCGAGATTGATACGGCCCTGGCCCGAGTTGGCCCAGTAACATGTATACTATTTTCACTTGATAATATATCAAATACAAACAAAAAAAAGAAGAAAGAAAAATAAAGGCAAATGCAAAAGCCTCTTTTGGTTGTTGTTTGTCTGGGCCAAAAAAGAACAAATATTCAGCTAAAGCGGTTTAAACATACAAATATATACGATCAATCAGGATTTAATTTCTTTGGTAACAAATCAGGATTTAATTTCGCTGTCAGTGAATGATAAAATGCAGAAGTTTCAAAGCAGAAAATTTATATAGTTTTGAAACTGTACATAGGAGACAAAATGGAATCTCAGATCCATTCTCTCTTTCCTCTTAGAAAGCCTTTGAAGCTTCGTGATCATCGCTGGCTGAGCAAAAAAAGAAAGAAAAAGAATTGATTACCACTGGGAGCACAGCATCTACAATTCTGAGATAGATTTTTTACATTGGCTGAAACAGAAAAGGTTGCTAAACATGCAAGAAATCTCAACAACATTTCCAAAATCTTAAATTAAAAAGAAAAAAAAATAGTAATCTATTTACTAGTAATACAAGACCAAACGCCTGGAGCATAAGATGCAGAAATATTTTCTCTTAATGTTGAAGCAAAGGGGTAAGAAACAGAACCTCCATCGAATCTCAACATCCAAAGCTTCCACTTTGCCTCCACAGTGCGGACAGAACCCCGGCGCTTGCTTTCTCCCCAACTCTCTCTCTTCTTTATCACAAAGAAATGCAAAACACATTTTTTATTTTCGTGTTTTTCTGCTGGGGTTTAGGGAAAGCGATTGGGCCTTTTATTTATATATATTTTGAACTTTGAATTGAAAAGACAATAAAGGTTGAAATGTGGAAACGTAATAAGAACGACACCGGCACCATCAGAAGAAAAAAAGAGAAACTTGGGAAAATTGAGAAAACGTGCGAAACATCAATGTTCATTTATTTTTACCTTTGTGCAGTGAAATTACTGAAAAGTACATGCAAAGTTTGTAATCCAAATAATTGTTTAAGTTTGCGTTTGGAAAAAAAAAAAAACCCGATTTTTTATTGCACTGTATTTATAATTTTATTTTTATTTATTTTTTTTTAATTTTGATATAATATCTTTAATGATAATTTTATCATTTATTTTATCGTTATTAGTGTGATTGAATCTTAACGTATTATTGTTTAACATTAATTTTATCATCATCATTATTTTCAATCTTATCAGAATCAATCGCAATTAATCATACGATCTTTACAAAATAACCCTAACTCTCTTTATTAATTATTGAGAAGGAAACCAACAACATATAACATTTTTGGAAATTTTGTATGGTCCATGGTACTTTTTTGATAAATTAATTATTAATTATAATTAATTATTTGTCAAGTATTACTTAATAATTAAGCATAATAATTAACACTTACATATTATTTTTAAATAATAATCAAATTTTTTATTTAATTATATCTAGTATTTTTTAAAAATAAATTATGAACGTCTATATAATTCCATAAGCATATATGCTATATATCAAATGTACTTATAATTATCATAAAAGTACATACCTTTATATAGATACTTGTATATAGGTATTATAATGTCTAAAATTATATATAATGATATACATATAGTCATCATAAATGTACAAATCCTTATAAAACTTTGTATATGTAGGGATTAGAACGCTTTACTGTAGATATTTGAATTCTCAAAATTAATTTTTCTTTTAAAATGAAAATCGTATGTACACTACTTACTAAATTGATTATATTTTTGAGTTATAAAACTCAAAATTATAAGGGTCTTTATATAATGCACTAACAGTATATACAAGCTATACATTGTCAATCAACCATACAGCGTCACATTATATACTGTCAGTTAACTACATAACTTTACATCATTAGTGAGTAAAATTTAAAAATATATAAATTCTTAAAAGTAAATATTAATAAAATTTTCAAATTTATTTTTAAGGATGTGTAAATTTTTAAGTTTTACTCATTAATAAGATGACAATTAATAGTTGACTAACAATGCATGAAAATTATATACTATTATTATATCATATATAAACCAAAATTGTAATTTATTTAACGTTATTAAAATTAGACGTAATTATATTTTTGTACGTATAAAGATTATTATGTTAATCAATGAAATAAAATTCCAAACCTATTCTTTTATTTGATAGTAGACAACCTATATTAGTTTATATTAAAACTTCAATATTTATTTATAAAAAAACTTAAATTTTAATTCGCTTAATCTATTAAAAAGTGACTCAAAAATATAACCAATCATATATAATTTTAATATTAAAACTTTATGTTTACTCGTGTTTGGATTGAAAGGAGCTTTTTTTGTTATAAATTTTTATTTTTATAATATTTCCAAAAGGAAAATTGGGCGCAGGGCAGAACACGCACAAGTTATTCCAAGAAGCTTTAGGATGAATGCTTAAAATATTTAAATTGACGCTGCGGCTTTCTTTGAATGAAACCGCCTTCTGTTTTAGACACGTTTGTAATGTGTACAGTTTTTTTAATTACATAATATATCCGTACTATATTAAAAATAAAATTAATCTTAATTAATATTATGTAACTAACTTAATAAAAATTTAAATACAAATTCAAATATAAAATTTTTTATTATAAATTATACTCACTTAAAACTATATATATATATATATATATATATATATATATATATATATATATATATATTTCCCTTTTCACGTGCTTTTCAAGCTATCTTGTTAGATATCTTATCTTATTTATGTCACTTTTATTTATATATATATATATATTTATTTATTTATAAAAGGCATAGCTCCTAATTGAATCAAGACGAAGGAAACACCAAACTCTTTTTGTCCACCTCACCATTTTAACAGAATACAAACTCCAGCTGTTCCAGGAGTATTAGGTATCCGTGTCTGCTTTTTTTGAAAAATTGGATAAAAAAAATATATTTTTATTCAATTGTTTGGTTGAAAAATGAAAAGTTTGATAAAAAATAATTTTTTTCATTTATTTCTTGGTACAATCAAGATGCAGTCTTATCCGACTCATCAGACAGACCGAGCAAGAGGTAATTAGAATTTATTGCTCTCCCATTTCTTAAAAAAAAAAAAAAAAAAAAAAAAACTTATCTCTTCGCAAAAGCATTTAGCTGTGTTGGACTAAAATCAAAACTTGATTACAAAAATTCCGCAGACATTGAATGGTGTGAAATGAGCTTTCAAATAGTAGCCTGGTTGTTTACAGCTAAAAGATCCATAGAAATGGAATAGGATAAATTGAAAAATTCGGACAAACATTTAGAAGTGTTCTTGCTTTGCGGTTGTACTAGGAAAATTATGTGTGTGACAACTGACAAGTATGCACGGGTTTTCTTCAGTCAGCCTAAGCCACCTCCTATGGACGACCAAGTCATCTGCTTTCTCTCCTTCTAGATCCCGGGTTATCTCCTATTCCTTCAAGTTCCTTGCTCAGTGCTAACTTGAATTTCTTGCATTACTCGTCTCTTCCACCACGACATCTTCGCAAGTTGTTTTCCGACACCAGGCGTTATGCATTACTTCATCTGCAAGCAATACAGCCCTAGTAATGTTCTACCACGTTGCCACATTCCAAGCCCCAGCCTGGTGCAAGTTATTCTGTTGCAAGCAGTGACAAACATAAATATTTTTGTGTTTACAACATTAACTTATTGTATTCCAATCTAGATGTTGAAACTTATTACCTCTTGAAAATTGTTTGTTGAAAAACAATGTGGCATAGATAAGCTCATTCCAGGTATCAGGAACCCCTGGAAGACACCAGTGGCTGCAATCTTGCCGCCTTGTGGATATCTTTTTCCCTTCTGTTAATCTCTTGCCGTAGATTGATGGATGACCATCCTTGCGGAAATTGGTCAGCCTTGTTACATTTAACAGTATGGCAGGAACCTTCATTTCCTGAATCACTTCTTCCACTATCTTCATTTTCGAAGGGTAGTTTTCGAGGAAGGCCCCTTTCAAGATTGGTTCAGTTTCCCCATTACAAGATCCACCTGAGTTCCAATCTCCACCTCTATTCCAAGGAGCAGAAATTAATTAGCCAATATAATCCTGTATAGACAACAATCTCAAGGCGCTTGTGTAGCGTATATTTTATATAAAATATCGGAATTCTTTCATTACAAACCTTTTTGACCAAATGGTAAACAAGTAAGCAGTATATGGATTTTCATTTTGAAATTCATTAATGAATCATATGAATCATACTTCCCTATACGAATTTTCTTAAAAGGGAAAGGGGCGTGGGTGTGTGTGTGTGTATAAGATGGGAGATGTGGGGTGGGGGGTTGTTGTTTAGCAATGGAATGAGATTGAAGCTAGTCTAATGATATGATAAAATGGGTTTCCACTATTACCTGAAATGAGCAGAAGAGTATCCACGATAGAAGACCAACTTTTTTGCCGGTTTAATATTTTTATTGATCCAGTTTGCCCAGGTCTTCAAAGCTCTTCGATAAGCTTCAACAGCATCAAATTTTGGATATAGATAATCACCTTCTTTGTAGTAATTTATCCTGCATCAACTAATCAAATTCATCATTCTTCATAAAAATGCTATATTGTTTTGAGGACATAAATTATAATAAGAAGTTTAAAACACTGAACTGAACTATAACTTCATCATGATGGCCATGCATCCATGCTTGTAAACAACTCCATTGAAAACAAATTTATAATTGTAAATGAAAAGAGAAAACAAGTGACCATGAAGATCAATGATCACAGAAAATAAATCAATGTAGCATAAAAATCAATCAATTATGAAGCATAATGGTAGTAAGAATGGTGATGTACCCTCGGGCTGTCTTTCCATGAACCCACCAGTGACCAGTATTGAAAACGAGAATATCAGCTCGCTTCCATCGACCAGATGTCTTATCAATTTTATCTATTGATAGAGTTGGATTTGAGTTCCCCTGCCCATTAATGCGGACTCCTTCTTTTACAAGAAAATGGGACCTTACGAATTCCACTGTACAGTCATAGTCCTGTTCAAAATATAAGAGTTCAGACCACTTTGAAATCACAAAACTGCTGATTGTCATACAACCCTTCTCTAGTTTCAGTTGTTTGCAAAGAATAAAATGAGATAACAAAGAAATGCAAGCTCTGTTACTGGTTCTTGTTTTAGTTTTATTTTTATTTTCCAAAATAAAAGAAGGGCAAGCCCAATGCACAAGGCTCCCACATTGTGGGATTTGGAGAGGGTCTTATGTATGCAGCCTTCCCTCCACGTTAACGAGAGGCTGTTTTCATAATTTGAACTCATGACCCTCAAAGTCACAAAAGAACAACCTTTACTGTTGCATCAAAGCTCACCCTCTTCTAAAAATAGAAACGTCAAATGTGGAGATGGGTCTCAATATTCTGTTTGGTGTTATTTTGTAGTAAAGAAAAAAAAAATGCTTTAAGATTATGTGAGATCCTATTAATTTGTTACAATATCTTAAGATTTTATGCAGAAAACTTTCCACCTACTTTTGAAAAGTGACATAACATTGAGTACGTAAGTCTACTACAGCACTTCATAAAATAGGAGATTACTGTATTGGATAATGTTGTATACTATTGAGTCAAATCAGACATGAACAGCTTGACGAGGTTAAAAGGTTAGTTGAAAAAGATGCTCGAAGATGTACTAGTATAATTACCAATATATGAAGAAACCTAACAAAAAAGACAACAAGATTTTGAGAAAATTTGGAGTAATACTAAAGGAAAATGTAGCCCTTGAAAGAACGTGCAAAAGGATGTATCGAGCTTAAGTAATGCAGCAATATAACTAGCATCTTGTTACCTCAAATTTGAATACAAAGTACCCTCTTCCTTTTGTTATTTTGTGGCCATGGACCTCATACATTTTGCTCTTGTTGGAAAGGCCTTCATGGAGAAGGCATAAGATTGACTCAAACTGATTACGGTTCATGGAGTCCCCAACCAGCATCAGCCTTTTACCTCTTAGTTTCTCCAAGAAGTCAGTAGCATTAAACCTGCGGTTGGATTGGCCAAAAAAAAAAAATCTTGCAATTGGTAAATAAAAGCACTGTTAAATAGAGAAGAAATTACAACCACACAGGCAAATATTATTCACAAGGTCCTTGAAAGGACAACACACATACATACACACACGCACATATATACTGATGAATCTGTCTCTGCTTCCAATCAGCAATAGAGTTAAGTGAAAAGGGCTGCCTTATCAAACAGACACCATAAATTCAGTGCAATAGGATATCATCAATATGCAGAATTTCAAGCTTCAAAGATTAATTAAAAGTTCTTACAGAGAAGAAAGGTGAGAGTATCAATCACACTTCTTAGGTTCTTGTAAGAATGGTTAGAGTAAGCTTTGAACTTAAGCAAGGACAGGGAATTTGAGGTTAATAGTACAAAAGGTAAATGTGCCTAATGAGAAAAGATGCACCTCTTCTGAAGTCCAAAACTCAATAACCAGCCTTCACTCAATCCTCATCTTAGTTATTAGCATATAATTTAGAGCTTTAAAATATTAGAATTCACATCTGTATTCTACAAACCAAAAATCTGCATTCCCATGCACTAAGCATCTCTTCCCCTTTGAAACCAACTCAAAGAATAAATGAAAGGGACAATTAGAAAAGAAAAAGATTTTCCCTTCTGTTTTTTTCCTAAGTAATTAGCCTTCGGTTTTCCAGCCACTATCTTAACCTATAGAGCCAAAAGTAACCAAAGACTAGCCTTTTCTGCTCTTACATAGTACAGACTACCCTTTTCTACTCTGCACAGCCTAAAACCCAACACAAACATCTGTAGTTTTGGGGAATTTTAAACACATGGGCAGGGGGCACGCTGCTAGGAGTATCACTCTTCTCCACAGCTGGCATGCCTCAAGATTTTCTTAAATGGAGTAACAAGGAGTGTCCCCTTGATACGTTACACAGACTTGGGATGGGGCGTCAAATACGGGTATCTATCTGACATGGGTACTTCATTTTTTTGGAAATATTTTACATTAATTTTGAGGATCCAAGTGTCATACCTATTTGAATTTATAGTGACAAAGAAGTGTCAGACACTGGTATGTTAAGGTAAATTGAAGAGTTTGTGTAACATAATGTCCTCATCTAGCACTTGTGATAGCTAGAGTTACTCATCCTTGAAGTATTATTACCACTGAAGTGGTACAAATGAGAGTATTTCAACCCTAATTATCCTTAATGATGTAGTAAAAATGTTTTTACAAGTCAAAAAGCACCAATGATGTACTTAACAATATGCACAAATTACTATGAAAGGAAAATGCAACGTTTCAATCATATTTCCAACCAGATAAAAACCACTTTTTCTTCTATTATAAACTCAAAAACTCCCCTCCTTCTACAGCCTTCTAAAGGTTGATTAGGACCTTGATCACCAGCAAAAAACAAGTTACTATTTAACTAGAATAATGCCTGGAAATAATTGTATGGTAAAGACCAATGTAAACAAATCTGTAGCCCCACAAATTAAAGGGTATACTCCTGCTTGAGTTATTGCCTTAACTCACACACTATCACTGCATAAATGGTTTTCTTCAAAATAAAAATATAATAAAATAGAAAACCATACTCAGCATGCAACAATGTATACAAGTATAACCAACTAGCGTAGCTAAAGTTGAGTCTCAAGAATCAATTTCAAAAACACTGACACATAACATAGGTGAACATAAAACAAAAACCCCAAACGTTACGTTAAATGAAAAACTTAGGGGCATAAGAATTTCCCCTCATCTTCAAGAAAGCCTCAAGCTGGTACTCAGTATTCAATCAGCCTAAACCAGACAAGGTTCACCTCTGTTTTGTTCGCGAATTAAGTTGTTACTAAGCTAAATGAAAGTAATAACCGAAAGGAACATTTGAATATTACATATTGAAGGATCAGAATGCAATTTAAACATACTCTGTCTCAACTTTTACATAGAATCCATAAAACATAAGATGGTGTAATCCCTATAGCCTCTCTCATATATGTTGTAATATATCAGCATATGCTTTCCTAAAGTAGAACACGTATGACATCTTTTGATCGAAGAAAATAGCTCATAAACTACAAGGTTTTGTTTTGAATGCTCAAACAAGCAGGGAGTCACATATGATGACTCTAATACTCAAAGTAATAATAAATCATTTATGTATGCAACTGACTGTAGGATTTTAAAAGGCAATTCTGCTTAAACTCAAGTTTTTGCCACAGAAATTAGGGATAACTAAAAGCATGGAGAACAATATACTTAGGCCTCCGAATGCATGGTCTTTGAGAAATGTTTCCTACATAATTTAGGTTCACCATAAATTTAGGAAAAGATGAAAAGGAGACAATTAAACATAGTAAAATTTTATTATATTTTTTTAATAAGACAAATTCTCAATGACATTAGATCAGCAAGTCCAGGTAAATTAAGCCATTCATTTAGCATGAGCATTGTACTATTAGAAGACATTTAACATTACGTAAGGAAATTAATACTAGTAATTAGTAAATGCATAACTTGGCAACCACTTAGCAAATTTGAAGTCCACAAGAAGCGGTTAACCATTTCACTAGAGGCATCTAGCCTAGCGTATATATATAACACTTGATCGAAATGAAGAAAGCGGATACCTTGGAAGATCACAGCCATCAGGCTTCCAACGCCATCTCAAGTAATCAGAATCTTTCCTTCCATTGCTTTGGCAATCAAAAGCCTCATCAACGTAAGGGCAAGAACCCGGCTTGTAAATTGGGTATTCTTCGTCTTTCACCCAAGTTCCTTTGTAAAGATCACACATTTCCCTCTCCTTCTCTTCACCATTGTCAACAGCTTCATTATCTGCAGGTGGGTTCGGCTTGTCAAGGGCAGAGAGCTGATCGTCAATGCTTGTGGCATTTGAAAAAGGCTCTAGCTCGTCAGCATGAGAAATAGAGGGAATGGGCGGGTGGGTTGATGAGTTCAGCGGCTCTGTGCCGTTTGGTGGGTCAGGAAAGGTGGAGATGGAGGAGTTCGTGTGGGCTCTGGTGAGCGAAAAGGACTGGTGATATATGGAGACGGAGGGTTCGAGCATACGCTTGCTGAAAAGAAAAAGGCTAAAGAGGAATAACACAATGAACAACACGGTGATCAACGTGTAACGGGTTTTCTGCGGGATGGAATTGCCCATTTGGATTTGGTAAATGGAGATTGCATCTTCTGCTTCCTTTTCCCCTCTCTTTATGGACACAAACAGTACTTACAGCAGGTGGAAGAAACATCGGTGCTTGACGTCCACACTTTGTCAAAGTTGCATTAATACCCGACCGGGTCGATCTTATCAGACCGGTCGGATTATTTTTGTTTCCTTTAATGACATCAACTCTGTAAATTATTCGTGAAGTATTTGAGTTAAATTTGATAATTATTTAAATTTAATTTGTTTACTTTTAAATTAAATTCGAGATATTCAACGAATTGAATTGAATTAACTTCGAATTTTTAACTACTCGATTCGAGCCGCTGATAAATTTTATCAAACTTTTTAAATATATATTTTTAAATATTTTATTATTAATTAGTTATTTTACTCATATAATATATGATTGAAAAATGAAAAATCGAGTTTAACGAATCGAGTTACAGCCTATCGAATAGAGCTCAAACCTATCGTGCGAAGCTCAACAGCTTAACTATTTTATCGAGTCGAGCTCGAGTTTCAAAAAATAAATTCAATCAAGCTCGATCCAAGTTTTATTCATAAAATTTTTCAAATCGAGTCGATGTTGAATCTAATACTAGATCAACTCAATTAGATTGGATTACACCTCTAATTTCATTAATGTCAGTGTACGAAAATTCTATGCTTTTGTTTTTATTTTATTTATTAGAAATTTTGCTAAAAAAATGTGTTTTAATTTTTAAAAATATTTATATTTTATATATTTCAGTTGATATGATAAATTAAATTTCTCAAGAGTTTAACAGAGTAAAATATGAGATAAAAGGTAAAATAAGTTGTTAAAAATTTATTTAATGATAAATACATACTTATTTTTAAATTGTTAGTTTTGAATCTTAAGCAACAAAAAAAAAAAGTTTTGAATCTTTATATTGCAAAAATTTTATTAGAAAATAAAATTAAGCAGGAATATAATTTTCATGTAATATATCATTTTTTATACCGTAGGTATCTGAACTACAAAATAAATATTTTAAATGCATTATGTAATTTAATTAAACATGAAAGTTTTATGTTTTCATTTATTTTTAAATTCTAAAATAATAATATAAATAAAATATTTTATTATATATTTTATTGAAAACAAAATTATAAATTATTTTATAATAACAAATTAATAATGTCCAAAATATTATAGTCACACCATCGATTGGTTAAAAGAAGTCGAAATAAACTTTTTTTCTATATATATATAGACAAAATTTAAGTTTTAAAATTACCATTATTAAAAAAAAATTTATCTAAATCCATCCGGATCTAAAACAATGGAACATATGAAAAAACCCTATAGTTACATAAAAAAAAAAAAAAAAATCTTATAGCCACGAGTTGATGACCCAAACTATGGGTTAAATCCACTTGAGTTGCTTATGCTCTCCTTTTACTTTTCTTTCTAAATATCCCAAAGGTTGGGAGTCCGATGGTTCTTTCTAAATTTATTAACACCATAAAACATGAATTAAAAACATATCTCAAATTTATTGAAAGAATCGAAGAGATAAAGAACAATTAGAATGATTTGTTCAGAAGCATGTTTAAAGTTGATGATTGTGTCTGTAGAGAAAGACTAATTTTAATGAGCAATTTGCTTTTATTTTTGAAGTATTTTAACTGGATTTAATATAGTAATTGAATTGTGATAGGAATTTTTCTACTTTGTAAAGCCGAATAGCCACTCTATTAGGACGGGTGAGCACAGAATAGATTTTTGGAGAATAGTCCCTGAATGGCTTTTCCATGGAATTGATATTACTGTTTAGCACTGAATAAAACTCATCATATATACAATGATCAAAGCATAGGCATAAAAACAAAGCACTTGTTTACATCTGACGTAAAGGCTCTTAAAAGAAAGAAAGGTCATTGGCAAATTCAGCTGCAACTACACTTGAGTCCATCTATTATTCTCTCTGTCAACATTGAACTGATTAGATTCTTAAAAATTGTAAGCAAAGAATTTGGTTAATACACTTCCCACGTCAAACAGTATCTGCTGTGAGCTCTCTTTGTTAAACACTTTCTGCACCAAATCCATCACGCTTCTCCCCATTGCCCTCACTCAACTTGGACTTTGGCAAAGAAGAGGAAACTTTGGGAGGCGACAGCGGCTTCTTAGCACGTAAATTCAGGTATGTGAAAATAGACATGCCACCAATAGCTATGAATGCTCCACAAATACTGGTTGTGCCCGGATTTGATCCGAAAAGGTAATAGCTTCCAAGAAGCAGAACACAGGTTTTGAATTGTCCAAGAACCACATGAGAAATAGCAGACGTAGCCCTGAAAGTTGATGGAATAAAAAACAATCAACCAATTAGAATTATAAAAACTGAATATTAACAAGCACCCAAGTCTGTTCTATCTTGAAATATTTATTTATGTATATTTTCTAAGTCTATCTGAATAAAAAATCGACGACTGAAATTTGAAGAAGCTATGTGTAAATCAAGTCTAATGTCATTTCTTATAATATCTTCACTGCATAAGTTTAAGTAGATTTTTATTTGTGAATGTAGCATTATTTTCCATTTTGAGAGATTTAACTTGAAAATTTAGTCTCAACAACGCCAAAAAGAAATGTAGTAACAAGTCAGCTGTAACGCAGAAAAGTTTATCAAACATTTCCGAGAATGACTTTGTGAGTTTCTTTATTCTTCCTTAAGTAGATTCATTCACTTAGATTCGAGGGTGAATGTCAGATATGAGTATGCTGACACAAGTACATTAAATTTGTTATTTTTGAGTTTTTCCATATATTTGGTGGGTTGAAACTCCATAGTCCATACCTATGTATCTTGCGTATGTCAGACACGGTAATTCAAAGAAAATGAAGTGTCAGCAATTTAGATTTCAAGAATAATACCATATTGGCCATGCAGAACAAGCAAACAAAAAACGGTTGTCAGACCAAAGGAGAGCAGTTGCAAAACAGATAAACAACAATTAAAATTAATGGAAAGATGCATTATTTACCCAAGCGCCAAAGCTCCCGACCACTGAAGCAAGAAGCCAAGAACAGCTGATATGAGAATTGCTAATGTATTATTGAAGTTCCAATGGAAGGAGAGCACACCGGGGGGGTCAAGGAAAGGAATCATAGAAACCAGAAAAAGCAAAGTGATTGGTGTTGTTTTCCACATTAACCTGTTCAACAAAACCATAACTTCAACAAGCAGCGAATTTATCCAGCATTAGCTACAAAATCAACATAAAGGAGAATAACAACTGTTTGGATATCATAAGAATGGAAAGGCAAAGAAAAGCTCAGGGGTAACTATGAATCCATTATCTATATTTAAGAAAAAAATAAAAAGGAAAAGGATGGATAAAAAAGAATCATTTTTGCAGAACCTATTTGGCCTTAGGATACACAACAAGATGTAGCCCACCCTGGACACATAATCCAACAATTTCTAGCAGTTTGAACCTGAGATGTCCAAGTAGAAAGCCTTGTGATAAAAATGAAAAGTTGTTCTCCTGAGGACATGAATGGAAAGGAATTAATCATCCTTGCTAAAAAATTTAGTGGAATAAGGACAGAAAATAGGTCTTGAAGAATTCTCTAAGGTATGTCCACTTTATCTGTTGTAAAGAGTAGCTTCTAAAAGTTTTTCTTTCTAAATCTTTACTAGCAAAAATGCAGTATTAGTTTCTTTCTCCTCTTAAAACCTCCAAATATAAAAGTTTTTTTATCCTTTCTATCCTGTTGATTTCCTTGGGCTATGCTTATCCTTCAAATTCCTTTACATGCAGAACTTGCAAATAAACTTCAAGTGTGCTCAAAGGAACTGGCAACATACGACAATGCGGTCCAATTCTCTTGTTGCTGCATGTTGGACCAAAGGATTTTATTGACAGCACTAGGGACTATCCATGCCAATGCTACACATGCTCCAAAGACACTGAATTGTAAATCCGTAACCGTAGCGATTGCAACACCAATAGATACAACTGTTAGTGCAATCACCTGACAGGTCATAGGAAAAAATTCAAGAAAAATGAGACAAATGTTACAAACTATAGTCCTCAGTAATATAATAATGAGGATATCTCAAAATGTGCATTAAATCTCAAGCAATGCTGCACGCAGATAAATTCAAGAATTTTGGACAGCACCAGAAATCATCAAACTTTTATGAGGGTCAGAAGATGCAGGAAGATATTATAAAAGATTAATACTTCCGAGGTTGTTTTAATTATTTAATTCATTCTTGCATGCAACTATGAGTTGAAACAACTATGATTATAATCATCCAAAAAGTGTCTATGAACATGAGAAGCCTAAATTCATTGCAGTACTAGTGTGCACATTACCTTGATGCATTATAATAGATACATTGAAAGGAAATCCTTCAACTACCTCCATCCTTCCTTATTCATTCACTTACCACATCGCTCAAGGTCACAAAGACAGGATCAGATTTTCACACTAAGACCTCTGCGATTTTGTCAGATTACACTTATGAATACCGAGTCCCTTTTAGTTAAATAATAACCAATTTAAAAAACAGTAAATTTTAAAAAAATTAAAATAAAATTGGAATAATCCTAAACAACAACACTGTCGTCATAAAAAAAAAAAAATCCAAATCCTTATGTAACAAACTTTTGAGATATCAATACCTTGTGCATTACACGTTATCTTAACAACTAATAAAATGAAATTTCACAGCTCATGCCATTTACTGGATCTAATAAAATGAATAAACGATGGAATAGGCTCTGTATTTCAAATCCTTTTTATTAAAATAAATTAAGCAATCACTTTTGGGCATGTAAAAACAAATGCCCATTTCCCAAATAGGCACAAAATAAATTTAATCAAGGAAGGCTGACAAAAACTCCGCCTCTGTTGAGTGTTACACAAAAATGCATCCAGTCCCAAGCTCGGATAAAGGAGGGTGGTGGTAAGTTTGGACATCTGACCATTAAAACTATTCCAATTCAAGAACTGAACTAATATCAAAATGAGTGAAAGAGGAAAATTCATGTTGACGACTTAGGGTTAATTCATATATTGGTTCACATAGCTTACCCCAATTTATTGGGATAAAAGCTCTAATGATGATGAAGGAAGGCTAACAAAACAAGTATGACAAATTTAAACATCTATTTTTATAATAGAAAATGTAATCTTCACTTTGTTCACTGCAACAATTAAATAACCAGATCTCAGCCACAACTTTAACACACATTAGTAGTTATACTTGCAGTAAATATGGGGCTCATATCCAATTCGATCCAAGACAAAAAATGTACTCTGTTTCAAGGAGTTGACAATGTCTTGACATTGTAAAAGGTATCCACTAGATACCTTCGAATTTTAGGACAAACAACATACCCATACCAACACGTAAAAATAATAATGCCATGAAGGACAATAAATAGCAGCCTATTTCCCCAACTAGAGAAACATCTAAAAAGTTAACTCCATATAAAGAACTTTCTCATTTCATTCTTTCCTGTTATTATAACTAAGGACGGTAATGAAAATGCGTCATTTCCAAGTTCACAGAAGAGAGAAATGAACAAGTTACCTTAGAGAAAGAGACTCTCTTCTTATACCAGATACATTCTGCAAGGACAATAGATGGTGTGACAGCAATCTTAGCCATCTGATAAAATCCCACACTGGAAAAATAAATTAATTAACAAATAAGTCAAAGACTCATCCAGGAGACATTGGTTAGCTATTATTTAGAGAGAAATAGCATATCTAACCTGTTGTATTTCAAGCTGACATTAGCTAGACCAGTAGATAAAGACATAACAATACCAAGAGTAAACAAAGACAGAGGGGTTGATTTTGAGGGTGGAGATGCTGGGAGGAGAGAAAAAGAATTCAAAATGGCCATCAGTGCCCAACTGACAGCATAGTGGATAAACGTCAGAAATACTGGAAACTGGAACCCTACATTTTTAAGTACCTGAATACACAAAAAGAGTAGACCAATCATATAGGATAATTCTGCTGCATCTAAATCCAAGATCACGAAAAATAGTTGGTTAATATATGGGGAAATTTTGGCATACAAACCCATTTGTTCATGAAAATAATACCAACAGCAACCATAAAGTTGAATGTAAGAGCAGCAACAGGGCCACAAATTCGTTGCTGATGCTTTGCACTTTCAGATGAACGGAATTTGTTAAAGAGAGAAGCACGCAAGTCCTCCAGGGCTTTTCCTGAATTTATGAGACGAGAAACAAAAAAAAAAAAATAATTGAGGAGAAACACATCACAGAGAAAAATATTTTTCATATATTTCATAGTTTATGCAGGTTCCGATAGTTAAACATTTCATTCCAGAGAGAAGAAATAACAAAATTAATTAAATAGAATTAAAGAGACTTCTGAACAAAATCTCAACAGCCCCGCTACACAACAGGAATAGGAAAAAAGATTTGGTGGAAGGAATGGAATAAAATGTACAGTAGGTGCATAATGGTTCCAATAGTTTTCAAACAAAGGATAAAATGTCAAAAGATTGTAGCAACCGAAGTAGTTAAGGATATAGTTTACTAAAAAATTATCAGACAGCCTAAAAGGCAGATTGAAAGCAACATTTACAATTAAACAGAAACCAGAAAGATGTGTTTAAAGATTGTGCATTCTTAAATGAAAAAAAAGAGTTAAATATTTCAGAAGAACTGTCTATTAGACTTATCCAGTCCTGATGAGATGCCTTTGGTGTAGACCTATGGAGTTCAGACAGCTAAATGTGCCTTGGTTTAGGCTTACTCTTGTGTATAAAGAAGCTCTTGACAATTGAAAAATTGCCTCTCCACTCATTACATTTGAACAGATAAAGATAATTTAAAAGTAAATGGCTGAATGCTACAAGCTAATCAAAATTAGAGCCTAGAAATCAAAAAAGGGTGCTCCTCCTACATTATTAGTTTTGGAAAATAGATTTTTTGAGTATTTTTCAATTTCAAGATATCAAAGTAGTGAGATCTGAATAATTGGTAGACATTCAAAGCGAGTTTTCATCCGCAAACAAAAATATTGTGAAATGGGTTTCTGATAGATCTATAAATTTCCTAGTTAAGGATACAGAAGAAGCTTTGAGAAGCATTCAGCTAAGCGATCGAACTATAAGTACCACTAGCAGGAACACAATCGCAAGCTGCCCCTGCAGATCCCACCAGGCCGGTCGGCTGCTCTTGGTACTATAGTATCTCATACACTAATAATTGTTTATTTATTTATCTCTATTTTTCTCGTTGAATATCTTTGGTTAATCTAATAACTGTTTAACACTTATGCAATGATAATCAGCATGGGTTTTCACATGAATGTAGTTATCCAGTAGGAATATTATAAATCTCCCTTTGTAGTAAGCTTTTTATCATTGAATATTATACCAATAAAAGTAAAAAATGCAGAGTTCCTTACAAAAGAATGTTACTCAATTGGCAATCCACTCTCTTTTCTCCTGTTCTTATACAACTAATTGTCACCTCCAATCTTTTTCTTCTAAGAACATATAAAAACCGTTCTTACAACTTGAATTTTATTAGATAAAAAACCCTTTTTTCTCATCTAAATTATTCATAAACACACATATATGGCTAGCCATTGGGTCTGGCAAGTTATAATTATAGAAAAACCTAAAAAAGATTTTCCTCCAAAAATTTGCAAGGGGCATGTCTTTTTGTTATCAACGAAATTTCCAAATATCCATAAAAAAAATTCAATCCCAGATGATTGAGATATACTGCTGTTTCCACTTTTCACTGGTAGTACTAGTTAATCGAGCAAGGATACTACAATTATCTTCAAAAGAAACAGAAAAATTCAACAAATTCAAAAAAAGAAAATAGGCATCAAAATTATTATTGCCGTTTAATAAGCTTGGATACTGAGTACGAATCTTGATGAGCTTATAGAGATACTAAGGCATCAATCAAAGTACCAATAACATTGTAAAAATCCCAGTTTGAGCTGAACTCTACTAACATAAATGCTTCCAAAGAAGAAAACATAAAGTTTAAACATTTACTCCTCATTGAAAAGCAAATCACAAACATTCATTTTTTTTAAAAACAAAGATTAAAAAGGGACATGCAAGCCAGACAGAATACAAAAATGGATTCTTGAGATGGCTTTAGTGTTAAAATATTGTAAAAATAGCGATTATTGCTATAGACTAATCTTAAGTTTGAAACCAAAAAAAAAAAAAAAAACTGGTGGAGCGCTAGTTACCTCTTTCTCCCACATCACTGTCCTTCCGCTTCAGTATCTTCCTCACATCTTTCCTCACTAGAAAATTGAAAATCTCACGGCTACAGTGCATTTTTCCTCTTTAGATTGCTGTTTTTTACACTTCCATCACCACTTTAGTTCAAGGAGAGTTCAAGCTCATTCACAGCAGCGAGCGGAAAGAAACTCCGAAAGCAAGGTTTTTGCTTTTGATTATTTTATTCAAGTTTTGGCAGGAATTTCGAGTCAATTAAATTGCAATTGCAAGGAAGGAAAAAAAAAGCGCAAAAAAGTATACATTCTATTTCGACGCAGGAAGACATGCGAGACACGTGGCGCTGATAGCGGAACACTGAAAGCTGTCGGGAGAGAGAGAGAGAGAAAAACAGTGTTAGTGTTTAACGCCGACCGACAACTAAAGTACTGGAAATACGGTATGCGTGTTTGAGCTTCAGTGAGATGGCTTGGATTTTAGGGGTGGATGAGGCCCACCTTGACTCTGATGACCTGACGTGCATGTGACCGCCATGACCCTTTGCTTGAGGGAGGAATTTGGGTTTCAAAGCTTGCGACTTGGGGTTCGGGGTCCGTAATTTGGGACCTTCTAAGGTCAGCTCGTGTAATTTGGACACCGGTGTTCGTATTATTTTGGGACCCTCTGCAGTCAGCCCGTATATACCAGATGTTCAAGACAGTCACTTATGTTTACTTGTGTATAACTCACGCCGTAACATTTACACCCTATACTAGATTTTTTGAACCAAATTTAAATAATAAAATGTCGTAAATATATATTATCATATAACCAGAAGATTCTAACTGCATGTTATTTCCACAGGTGCAGTGAGAATTGGGCAAAAAAACAAAAATTGAAGTAGCGTAAAATTATTATTTTATTAAAAATATATATTATTAATAATTATTTTATTTTTTTCAATTTTATAGAAACTAATTTCATCTTTTATTTAAACTAGTTCTAAATAATATATATATATATATATATTTTGAAATAATTATGAATGTGTAAGACAAAATGTATTGTCTATTAAGTGCTATACCAACATGAAAAATAAAATTATTAAAGGTGAGATATGCTAATATTATTAAAAGTGAGATATGTCACTTCAATTGGCTGTCCTCACGATAGCAAATTGGTTGCAATTTGGCATTCTATTAGTATGCTCATCGACACGCTTAACATTTGGGTATTCTTAAGTTATAGGATTGGATGGCCCCGTGCGGCTTTCAGCTTTTTATTTTTAAAAAAATAAAAATAAATTACATATTTATATTTAATGTGATTAGTAGATTATACTCTTATAGTAAAAATTTTTAATTTCACAATGGATTAAATATCATCATATATTCTATTTTCTTTTTAATTTTTTTTTGTATTTTCTTAAAGTATGTATCACTATTGTAAAATTAAAAAATTTCATCGTCAATATATTTTATAAGAATCCTGTTTGATATGACAAATTTTTTTGTTTAGTAATTTTTTAAAATTACTTATTCTTTTGTTCGAATTAAAAAAATAATGAAATTTAACTTCAAATTATCTTTCATATGAAAATTTTTAAATTTCGTTAAAATGCTACTTTTGGAGAAGTGAGATTAATTTAAAATATTAAATAAATTTACTAATTTTAATTGGAGCATAATGATAAATAATATAAGTTAAAATAAGAAAAAATATAAAATCATTATTAAACTAGTTTCAAGTTCGGGTTACTCATACAAACTTGAAGGCTCGTTCATTTTTAACAAACTTGAACAAAAATATTAACTCATTAAATATGCTTGGGCTTAAAAATCAAGGCTCGCTAAAAAAATGGATATGGCTTCGAGTTTACCTTTCAAGTTTAAGTCAAGTCTAGCTCGGCTTACTAACTATAATTAATTTTTTACTATTTTTTGTACTAATGTATTTTTTAACTATTTTTTATTTTTTTTCAATTTAATTAGTTTATATTTTTAGACTTTTATTTAAATTATCATGTTTATTATAATTTTTTTGTAAGAATTTATTCGAACTTATCATGTTATACTTAATAACTATTACATGTTTTAATATTTCTATATTTTAATATATTTTTTTAACATAAAATTATTTGGACGGACTACTTCTTATTTATTTATGAAAAAATTGATTTGAACAAAAAATTAGTCCAAAAAATGGATTGAGCCGAGATAAATTCGATCTAAACCTTTAGATGTTCATGCACAACTCATGTAATTTCAAATCTAATATCAACCTATTTACTCTTATATCAGCCTTTTTACTCTTATAACTTCTTCTATCATCCGTCCAACTAAAATTTCAAAATTTTTCATTCATATCCATTATCATAACATTATTTTACTTATTTTCTGTCACCTATTACTTTTAAAATCAACACTACTCTCTGGAAAATAAATAATGAATTAAACCTCACTGCGAAGCGCAGGATTATTCCTAGTTAAACTTTAAAATATACCCATTAACTAGAAATTTTAAAAGTAAATAACATATGATATCAAATCCAAATGTCACCAATTCCAACTTTTTTATTATGCTTACTAGTTTTAGTTATTAAACTAGGGTTAGCCCCCATTTTGCATAGGTCAATTTTTATAAAAAAATCACTAATATTTAAATATATATAAATATGCCATTTATATTTTATTTATTTAATTTTTATATTAAACATATATTAATTTATTTTGTTTCATTTATTTAGAAAAGAGAAAATAAAAAAGAAGAAGTGAAACATGTAGGGAAGTAAAATCTGATATGTTTACAAAAGTGAAATAACTGTAATTTTTACTGAGTTTTTCATCGATTTATTTTCTAAAATTACCCTTCAACATAAACATTTCTCTCACAAATAGTTTAAATTGATTTCAATATTACAATAAAATCAACATAAATTGCAAAACAATTGAGATCAAAATTGGTCAACAATGAGTAATTAGATTTAGAATTGTCGATATGTCTAATAAAAAAATCACATTTCCTTAAAATTTTTGAAATATAAGTTATAGATTAATCAAAATTGAAAAAAAACTTCTTAACTCCCAACACTTTTCTTGGAAGAAGAATAATCTCAACACTTCACAAACATGCAATAATTTCAATGTTACAATTGATTTTTTAACTTTACAGCAGTGGGACACTGTCTTCCGTGCAAAGCAAAGTAATGAAAAGAAAAAGAAAAAAAAAACCTAGAGTAATAATTGATGACGACAAGAAGGACATGTGTTATGCAATAATAATGTAAAGAGATAAAAAAAAGGAACAGTTGTCATTTTATTAGGCATAAATTAAGGTTCAATTAAACTCCAATTGATGTCTTTAATTTTAATAAATATATATATATATATATTGATTATTAACATGATTATAAGTTAATATAAATGATAAGAATGGGCCTCAAATGATACATATGCAGAAAAAAATATCACAAAAAAATACCTATAAAAATAGAAAGCAATATTCCAAACCAATGATAATAATCAACACGAGAGAATAACAAGTAAAGTAAAATGATATCAAATTTAATGTGAAATTTTTTTCAATGTAAACAGAAAAAATCACGGGACAAATCAGATAATAATTCGCTATGAGAAATAAATAACTTAAAAAATTTTAACATGAATGCAATGTGTCATAAATTTTTTAAAAATAAAATATAACTTTTAATTTTTTAAAAATAAAAATAAATGTTGTCACATTATTATACCATGTCATTATAAAAAATAAAAAAAAATGCATATATAACATCAACATGGCACTATCGAGACACCTACATCGATGCACTGTGTTATAATTTTTTTCTAAAATGTAAATCATAAATTTTATTTTTTTAAAATAAAATTTATGTCAAATTATCATGTCAAATCATTATAAAAAATCGATTAAAAATGCATATATAACATCAACATGGCACTAATGTGGCAATTACATAGATGCAATGTGTCAGATTTTTTTAGATAATAATAATAATAATAATAATAATTTAACATTACTGCACACACAACATTTGCATCAATATTGAAGTGCCAACCTGCGCAATAAAGATAGTATCATAAAACTGTAAAGCGTTATCAACACTATAGATTAAAATAATAATACTAATACTGAATTTAACAACAAAAGTTCATATCGCTAGCGACATTTTTCAATGATTGAACACGGTTAGGTTTACTGAGACGATAGTTAACGACATAGATTAAAGGGTCTTGTCTTCTCGCAGTAGATTCAAAGGTTTCGATTTACACATTCTTGACTTAGGTCCGTCCCCTTTGCTCTGTTAGAATGACCTTTTCTCATCGCCTTTAGGGTTGTAAAGGAAATAATAACAATGTTTGTTTATTATTTAGTGCCATGGTAGCTAGATTCGTTTTTGTTAAGAAATTTAGTTTTATGTTTGAGTTTGATTTATTTATTTTATAAGATTTTCGTCAAATTTTTACAAGTTTGTTTATCTTAAATGAATTAATTCTTAAACACTAATCGAATACGTTTGTACATGTTAAATGAGAGTATTCATATACATATAAATGAATATGTTCGAGAACAAATGTGCATGACATATGTGTTCATGAACACTATACAAATAGTGATACAAACTAAATATTAAATATTAAAAACTTATAATCTCAAGTATAATTAACTAATTTGATTTCATAATTATTTTATTATTATATTTTAATGATTATTTGAATCAACAATATTTATTAAAATTGATAATGATAATTTTAAGTATAATTTGAAGTACAATTTGTATTATATATATATATATATACACTATAGTATCATATATATATATATATAATTGGTCAGTGTATAAAAATTGTATATTAACTTATTATAAAACTTTTTGAATTTAAATTTAATTTTAGTACCTAATGCTTAAAATTTAAATAATTATTAAATTAAGTACAATTAACTAATTAAATTTCATAATTATTTTATTATTATGTTTTATTAATTTTTTAAGCTAAAAAATTATATTGTATAAATCTGTTTAAGAATTAGGTCTTAAGTCTTTATGTTAAAGTTAAAGTGTATATGTGATTTTAATTTTTTAATAAATAATAAATGAACAATAAATAAATAATAAATAAATATTAAATAATTTTTAAATGAATGAGTTTTGAACGAATATAAGTAAATATATCTACAAATATAAACAAACAAATCGCTTCTTTATTTATGTTCAATTTATTTAATAAATATATATTAAAATATTATTTATTAAATGAATACTAAAACTAAATTTTGTTCGTTTAGATCCTTATATTATCTGTGCTTAAAAAATTAAAAGCAATGGCTACTTAATTTAAAAAAAAAATGAAAGAGGTTGTTCTTTTTTTTGTTATTTTTTTTAATGGAACTTGGAAACAGGGACGACAGCCAGATGGCGAGATGAAGGGACGGCAACGATCGACCCACCTCAACGATCGATCGAGAATCGATGCAGCCCTCTCGGGAGTGTAAAAGTCCATAGAGGAAGGGAAAACGTTGAGGGTGCGTTTGGTTCGGGGGAAAAAAAATTATCTTGGAAAATAAAATTATCTTTTGTCCAGGAAAAACATTTTAAGGGGTAAATTCTAGGGAAAAAAAAATTACTTTACATCCAAAAGAAAAAATTTTTGACTCTGGTAATCTAAAAATACCACATGTTTCAAAGGTAATCATTTTATCTCAGATTTTCCTAAAATTGAGCACTGTAGGTAAAATAAAATGACTGACAAGGGGGAAAAGAATCGAACCAAACGGAGGAATCGAATGACGAAAAAAAAAATTACGGGAAAAAAAAAAAATTCCCCCCAATCAAACGCCCGCTGAAAGTGACGGAGAACATTTTAGAGATTGTGGCGCAAATTACTGAGATTTTTAGGAGTCTCTTTTTAACTTGTGAGTTGTAACCCAACTAAGCAGCAAGTCGTTAAAAGGACATGTGTTTATTCCGTGTTACATGGGGAATCTTATTATATTAAGGTTACAGGTTTTAAGTGCTATTTGCTTAAAAAAATATGTTGACCCCACTTATATTCTTCTTACTGACAAAGTTGACGTTTGCCGCCACGGTGTAACCTCAAGCTTTACTTTGTATTTGCGGCTTTGGTAGAGCAAAAGTAAAAGAAAAAGAAATTAGAAAGAAAGAGAAATTAAAAGAAAAAAAAAATTATCCATCCTTTTTCACTTACGTGTATAGTAAAAATGATGAAAAAGATAAAAGAAAATATAAATTTTTTTCAATTGTTTGGTAAAGTTAAAAATAAAAAAAATTATATTTTTAGTATTATCTCATTAATTAATTAAAATAAAAGCATATATTTTTAAAAATAAAAGATAAATTTATAAATATACATACTAAATTCACATTTTTATCGCATTTTCTTTTTACTAATTTTTTTCAATTTGAAATATTTGTTTTCATTAACCATAAAAAAAAATCAAACTGACTCACATACAGTCTTTTCTTGTCAAATACTACTAAAAATTATTTTTTCTCTTTTATACTTATCTCTATTTATCTTTTTACTTTTTTACCCTTCCAAAGACTCTCTTAATACTATTTGTTTTAAAAATTTATCGACCCAAATCATGTTCTTCTTCTCATAGTTGGCACGGTTGCTGCCATGAAATCGAGCTCAAGTTTTAGTTGGTATTTTAAGTGCTATTTATTTAAAAAAAAATGTTTGGATTTGTGTTTGGTTGATTTAATGTAATTATTTTAGCTCTAATTTTCTTTTGTGCAGTAGCTTATATATTTTTCTTAGATTCCAATTTTTTTTTTTTTTGAATTTTGAGTTTCAAACTTTGAAGTACCATAGAGAAACCTTTTACTTTCAATATTAGATTAGTAAACTGATCGATTTATTTTTTTTTTGCATCAAGATTTTTATTTTTCATTTTTATAAAAATGTAAACTTGGTTAATGTCAAATTTATCCATTTTTTTTTCAATAATGGAAATTTAAGATTTCTCAAATAAAATTATATTTTTATTTTTATTTTTATAAATTAATTTATTTTAAACTTTTAATTTTCAAAATATAATTTTTTATTTTTTCTTTTTAAAATTTCTTTTTTATTTCCTAGAGCTACAAAATTATTTTTTTTTTATATTTTGTAGATTAATGACGTAGAATCCATGTGTGTCTCATGTGGATGCCACGTGCATTTTTTTTTTTTTGCAATTTCTGAGGATAAAATGTCAAGGTAATTAGGGATAAAAAATGAACAAAAAATTCATCAATACATTCAGTTTTGTTTGATTATGTTTGTATATCTTATATATAAATAAAAGTCAAAACATTTGAATACAAGTAAAACATCTTATGTGAATAGTTTATATATCTTACACTTGTAATTTATTAAAATAAAATAATAATTATCCTTTTTTTAGATTGAAAAAAATATAGATAGAAATCTCTCTTTTTCCTTCTATATATATATATATATATATAAAATACAAATTAAATTAATTATCTATTTCAATTTCTAAAATATATACATTTATATCTATGTATACATTAAAATTAAATAAAAATCACATATCATTTATTTTTACCTATATTAATATTACAAAATATAACATTTATACCTACAACCGTTAATAATAATATTTTTTTTTTAAATTTCTAAAAGAAAACTTCTATCTATCTTTATTTATTAAAATCAATATGGACAATATAATGTAACAAATAATATTAATATAACAATATATTACGTATTATTAGATTAAAAATTATTTTTTAAAATTTTTAAGAGATAATGTCATTTGTTTTAATTTTTAATTTTTAATTTTTTAATTAATATGTAACGTGTAATTATTTCTCCTTTTTTTTTAACATTAATATTACAATCGACTTCCCATGAACAAAATTTAAACAGAAGGAATATCCGCCTCAAAACTGTCGGCTACCATTGAAGAGCAGTTGACTCTTCTTTTTTAGTTCATTTCAAACTTAATTTCATACTTTCAAAACATTATTTTCTTTTAACATATAAATACCATATGAGTTTAATTGTTTTCTATTTTTCTAAAAAATATTTATAATAAAAATGTATAAAAATTTGTCCAAGAGGATTAAAAATAATCTTGTATAGCACAAGGAGGATTAAGAATTGTGACATCTGGATGTATTCATCTATATTGTTGCAATTATAGGTCAAAGGACGTAAGATGTATCAGACTCAACACAAATGTGTATAAGAAAACAATAGCCTTTGATACATAAATTTTTCTAAAATTATGCGTAGAAAGAAAACTTGGATTGAAAAGTCTATATTCAGTGATTAAATTCAAAGTTGTTAAGGAGATACATGGTCCAAAGTTAACAACATCCAAATTTATTCCCAAAGAAAAGATCTAAGAGAGAAGGAAAGCTTCGAGTTGCGAAAGGAGTAGTAATAAATTTTAATTACATATGATAATACAAAAGTGATGCACATTGAGCACGTAAAAGAAAAAATATGGAAGATGTAAAATAAAATGGAAATTGTTTGTTAATTGTTTTAAAAAAAATTGTTTATTTTAATTAAGACAATAAAATTATCATATCATAAATGAAAAGATTTAACGAACAAAGATATATTGGTGATGGACAAAATAGAGTAAAAATAAAATAAATAAATAAATCAATTTGTGAACGATTGAGTGGAAATGTGCTTGAAAACTAGTACAACTTGAATAAATGAAAGAATATTAGTGAAACATGCAAACTAAAAGAGAAAGAAATATAAATAACATAGTAATATAAAGAAATACACATAACATAGTAATATAGATAGTTTGTTAAAATGTTACAAAAAAAATTACAACATAAAATTTAATACATCTAATGCTGGTAACAAACAAAGCTTAAAAGAGCTGAATACTGTTAAAAACATCCATATGTGTGTCTATATATATATATATGTATATATATATATATATACACACACTAATTTAATTTACAAAAGCTTATCATGTGAATAAGCTTTCTAAGCATAAAGATGTTAACATATATAAAAATATATATAAAGTAATAATCACTTTTGTGATCCCTTAATAAAAAGAATCAGAATGCTGATAGAGCAAACATATTCATCACATCATATGTTTGGTGTTCGGTACAATCCATCAAAGCAAAGAAAGAAGCATTGAAAAAAAGAAAAGAAAATGCAATCAAAGTAATAAAAAAAATCATTAAATTCAAAACCAAATACGTAAAATAGAAGATAATTAAAATATGCATATAAAAGAAAAAGGGAAACAAAAAGTATTAATATAGAACTTGGAAAAGATTTCAATTAAAAGATTATTTATTTAAGGCAGTGCAAAAAATGTTATGAAGCTTTTCCATGGATTTTTCGCCCACACTTCTCTAAAAGATAATGAAATAAATATTGACACGCTATTGGAAAATCTGACATGCATACGTCCTACGTGCACCTTGAGCCTTTTTACTCTATATAATATATGCAATATAATTAAGTTTTGATTGTTAAAAGTATGTCAAATCTTGGTGAATGGCTTTAGATTCAATTATTGCGTTAGCTATGGTTAATGACTATTATAACGAATGAAAATATATTGACACATTGCTATTGGAAAATCTGACATGCATACGTCCTACGTGCACCTTGAGCCTATTTACTCTATATAATATATGTAATATAATTAAGTTTTGATTGTTGAAAGTATGTCAAATCTTGGTGAATGGCTTTAGATTCAATTATTGCGTTAGCTATGGTTAATGACTATTATAACGAATGAAATATATATTGACACATTGCTATTGGAAAATCTGACATGCATACGTCCTACGTGCACCTTGAGCCTATTTACTCTATATAATATATGTAATATAATTAAGTTTTGATTGTTGAAAGTATGTCAAATCTTGGTGAATGGCTTTAGATTCAATTATTGCGTTAGCTATGGTTAATGACTATTATAACGAATGAAATATATATTGACACATTGCTATTGGAAAATCTGACATGCATACGTCCTACGTGC
Source organism: Firmiana major (assembly GCA_033439115.1). Taxonomy (NCBI): domain Eukaryota; kingdom Viridiplantae; phylum Streptophyta; class Magnoliopsida; order Malvales; family Malvaceae; genus Firmiana; species Firmiana major. Next base: position 62,549,216 of record CM065905.1, read on the forward strand.
ACCTTGAGCCTATTTACTCTATATAATATATGTAATATAATTAAGTTTTGATTGTTAAAAGTATGTCAAATCTTGATGAATGGCTTTAGATTCAATTATTTCGTTAGCTATGGATAATGACTATTATAATGAAGATAAAAAAAAAAAACTTTGTAATGTATTTTATAATATTACTATTACATTACAATTATTCAAAAATATGAAGCCATAAAAGAAAATTAGCAAAAAAATGTTATGTCCTTTAACATTTAATTCAAGCATATATTTCATGATATGGCCTTTAACATACCAACATAAAGTAACAAATCTTATACATCATATACAAGAGGAATCATTGACTCAAAGTGTTCATAAATATATAACACATGATAACAAACAACTTTAATAAATAACAAACCTAAAATCACATAAAGATAAGTGGGGACAAAGAATTTTTACAATCAAACATCTCTTTCAACTATGCTTACTATGCAATTTTCAAGAGGATACAATCCTGGAGTTTCATTGATAGTAATCTGTTTGCAAAATAAGAATAAAAAGATCCAATTATAATTCACAATTTAATATTACTTAATGCTACTGCTCAAACTATTAGAGTTTGCAGTTTGTTTACAGTTTTTAGTTTGGCAGTTCCTTTAGGATGTGGATTTTGATTACCAAATACCTCAATCACCTACGTACTTGCTTTCTCTTACCGATCTGTATGGATTGCTAAAAGCATGTCAAATGTAAAATAGACTGCCGATTTGCATGTAAAGTTCTGGGTCCCTTGAAATCAAGCATTAAAATTCTGAAATCTGTAAGAAAATTAACTATTACATGGGAACCAATAATACAACTATTTTAGCCATTTTGAATTGTTGATACTCCATTTCTCTTAAAAACAAATAGAAAAACTAATCCACAAAATCAAATCACATGCATAATCTATTTTGATCCTCTATTTTCTCAACAATCCAGTAAGTGGCTTCATGCATCTTTGATATTTTTGTAGTTATGGTACTTGTCGAAACCACTACTTTCGAAAATATAATTTGTAACATTACTGAAGACATGTTAATATTTAATCCATAACAATTTATAAAAGCATAATAATTTTTTTTTTTTTAAAAGATACCTCCAACCTTATTCATCATTCCAAACCATTCCATAATAAAAATTGAAGCAAAAAATAAAAACCCTTAATTCAATGATTTTAATTATAATCATATTCCATCTGATATGTGCTACTTTTAATCTAAAGCATAATTTAGATGATATGGAAAATTAGACATAAAGAAGAAGTTTGGGTTGCTACTTATTCTTTGGATCATGTCAATTTCCAGGTAATTAGAGAAACTTAAAATTAGATTGGTGGTGGACTTTTATAACAGCAAAAATTTGTCATTTAATTTACAATAAATGACGTTTTTTAAGAGTGCCTTTACTATATCTTTATAGTCTAGGAGCCCTTGACAATATACATAATTTTCCAATCCGTACTGAAGCTTCTAAATCAAAGATCCCAATGCATACTTATTACGACCTTAGTTAAATCCTGAAATAAGAAGGTTTAATACCCAAATATATTTTTAACGTTTACCAAAAAATTGAATTAAACCTTCAACGTTTAATTGCATAAAAATAAGTCTATAAAATTTTATTTTAACCAATTAAAATGTTAATAATTAAAAATAATAGAATTAAGTACATTTTCGTTAAGTCCCCTAGCAGCTGTTACACTTGTACATGTGGCACGTTACATGGATGTTGTGTGTATTTTCTCACCACGTGGACTGATGAAATGGCTTTATTTTCCATGTGGATTGATGACGTGGCTTATTTAGCCACATGTAAAAATAGGTCGGAAAAAAAAGAAGAAAAAAAGGCTAGAAAAATTATGGGTTCGTTTCAGAAAGAGTTTTCGTGAAAAAAGAAAAAGAAATTGCGAAAAGTTTTGGGTAAGGGTTTTTGGCAAATCTCCTTCGATTTTTCACTTGTGTAGGGTTCATTGCTCTGTTCTAATCGGTCTAACAATCTTGTGGTTTCTAGGTGAAACAATTGAACATTTTTTGATTTTTTGGGTATTAGTTTGTGGGTGAAAGGGTTTTTGGGTTAAATGAGTGAATTTACGATTCAGGGAGTTAGAAGTTAGTTTCGGTTCTTAGTTTTCTAGAGAAAAGAGCTACCAATTTGGGGTTTCTATGTTTAGTTTAGGGTTGTCGACTGTAAGAAAAAAGGTTTAAGGCTTTGGATTCAATTGGGTTATCAAACAGGAGAAATGGAATTTGTTAGGTTTAGTTTAGCGTTACGAATCGAAGACAGGGATATGAGGCATCTAAGGCTTAAGATTTTGAGTATCAAGAGGTAGGGTTTTGCAATTAGGGTTGAAGAGGTTTTAGGGTTCGGTTGATTTAGGGTTCTTAGGGTGAAGAAATTGTAAATTTTAAGGTTTTTGAAGAAAGTGTACTGGGGTTTCTGAAGAAAACAAACTCATTCTTTTGGAGAGGCTTACTGTAAAGCGATAGAGGCTCGGTGAAAACTTGAAACAAGGTAAAGGTTGACTTATATTTTCTATAATTGATTAATTTAGTAAATTTGGTTCTTGATTATTGTGTAACTGGTCCCAATTGCTATTGGATTCCTTAATTTCTTTTCAGAATGTAATGGTCCCAGATGGTGTTAGATTCCTCCACTGTTTTCAAAACTAGTCTCACTTGCATTGTCTATACTAATCTATGTTGTCTAGTGTGGTCCATATCAACTTACTTAGGATACGTTTTTACTTTTAAAAAAATAATTTATTTGTTTATATTTTATATACTAATGATGATTTATTTATCTGTTTGGCAGCATGTGGAAGGTTGTGACTTTAAAAATCCGCCATAGAGGGATTTTTGTGCGTAATCCTAATATGAAATACATCAATTGTGAGGTATTAGCAGAACAAAGCAACACAGCAGTGGCAGTAGCTTCAGAATCAAATGTAACAGAATAACAGCAGCAAGAGCACAACAACAATTTTAAATCAAATGTAGTGTATCATAGCTTAATGTAAATAGCTTAATGTATAGAGTTATTTAGTTAGTTAAACTTTGTTGGTTGGTTAATTATTATTGGAATATTAGTTGTAATATATATTAATTGTATAAATATTTGTGTATATCTTGTTCCTATTTTTTAGGTAGAAGTGTATATCTTTTTTCTATTTTTAAGGTAGGCATTCTTGTATAAATAGATTGTCGCGACCCAAATTCTCAAAAATCACTACAAATTTTTCGCGAACTTACCACACTTCACTTGTTGGACTGTGAGTCAATATCCATCACTCAGTTTCATATATTATATACATGCATAACAGACAATGCTTTCGTCCCAGGCACTAACATCGCAGAAGCTCATAAAGTTATCATTTTAGAATTTGAAAATTGTTTACATTGCCTTACATATACATCCCCATATAACGTGACTACCTTACTGTACACTATTATTCGGATACAAAAAGTATATGTGTGTATACATCAATGCTGCTGGATAGCTGTGTGTAAAAGATCACAGGACGGACGCAATTTATACACTCTACTGAAATGCTCTGTAGAGGGGGGGAAAAATAAAGGGATGAGCACACGCTCAGTAAGAAATATATGAAAGTAGGTAGATAACCATACTATCTACGATACTCATAATGCATGATTTTATCATCTCGTAAAACAAATGCATTCACTTTTCAAAACACTTGCATTTATATATGAAAGCAGGTAGATAATCATACTATCCACGATGCTCATGATGTATGGTTTATGTCGAAAAACTCATGACATTCACAAAACCATTATAGTAAAACACATAGCAATTTACTGTCAAAAACCAAATATCAAAACTCATTCAGAGTAAAATATTTTTGTGTTCAGTATGGAAACTCACGTTTAAATCATATTCTCATTTCAAATGGTTTCATCACAGAAATCAAATCACAATTAGTTTCATCACTGAAACCAATAAAACAGGAGAGACTAGGCAGGGATCCACACAAATCCAAGGGACAATTGGCCAAAGTCCGAGACCTACAAGCTATCATGGATCAGGTGTGCTAGGGTGTCTCTGAGTCCGAGGAGGGGATTAGTCTATCCATCAGCTCCTATCTAAGGACTATCACAAATCAGAGCAATGACACAGCATGCCCGAGTCCAAAGACGTAATCCTCACAACCCATAGTTGCACGGTACAGTGTATTCCATGTTGTCTACACGGTACAACGTACTTCGTGAATCAGAGTAATATTACCACATAGTTGTAGGTGCCTGAGTCACAAGCTCACCACCCCAACCAAATAAATTATCAACCATAGCATGTCGTCTCAGATCTAGTGCGAGCAAGTCAGTGTGACACATAATCAACACGAGGGCTCCAGCACGATCTCAATCACAAATCACAACAGAATCCAGTGCGAGCAGTGCTCCAGCACGGTCTGTACATATGCCATACCAAAATCAAGTGCGAGCGGATCTGGATAAATCCACAGATCTTATCATCACTCTAGCACGATTTCACACACACAAAATAGACAGCTGACTTTATTTCCCACCACAGTGGTACTCAAAACCGAGTGCGATATGTAAAACAATACAAAATAGAGTGAGAGGGTAACATCCCATCAAATCACTCGTCAATCAAATCACATTTTAGAAAAACGTGCAAGTTAATGCATATAGTCAAATCATGAGCCAGTCTATCATTTCAGCTTCATAAAATCTCTTTTTTCACAGAGAAAACATGAATTTCATGCACTTTATGTATTTCCAAAAATTCTCGAGTCTAAGAGTATTTTCATAATTTTCTCATATTTGGGTACTATCTAGAAATTTCATATCCATACTCTATACGGAATTTAAGTGAATGTAAACGACGATGAAAATACGTACAGCTATCTCTAAGAGCTCGCATAGATCCTTTACCTAGAATCTAGTTGAATGCACTTTTTTCACCTTTTCCACTTTCCGTAAATCAGTCTATCCGTCTCCGAATATATCTCATGGAGCTGCAGATAGTTATCAATCACATTAATTAAGTTGGATAACTCATTTATCCTTTTCTATGCAGTCTATTTCATCAAATGAACCAAATTGCTCTTATTGGGCCTTGTTGCCTCTTATTGAGCCCAACTCTATTTTAAGCCCATTTCGACTTTACTATTTATTCTGCTACGGCTCATTGGGCTCCTTAGGCCCATTAACAATTATTGGGTAATCCGTATAGCCCATTAACACTACCATCACGCCATCTTAAGTCTTTTCTAACATAAAGCATTTTATGCATAGTTAATCCACAACTTATGCGATTAATTCCTAACTCGTATAACTATACAAGTTCTAGTAAGTAAGATTCACTTACTTGAGATTTTGTGATGGCTCGTCATTCGAGGCTCGATCAAATTCACATTTGTCGCCTATTGTTGTCCTACACATTTATATATTTAACTCGGATCAATTTCGGTCAAATATAATTTCAAATAAATTTTTTGAAAATTAAATCGGTCAATTTCGATCGCTTGTCGGCTTATCTATAAACCCAAGGCATCACCGAATTTTTTTCCCTTTTTTCTTTTTCTTTTTTTTCCTTTTTCCTTGGCTGAACCGGTTCAGACCGGTTCAACCCCTTTTTTCAGTGAACCGATCTAAACCGATTCAGTGGCCATTTTACTGTTCGGAGGCTCTGCCGACCGGTTCTTTTTCGGCTTCCACTTCCAGCAAGTCCATCGGGCCTCGTGATGCATGGATCTAGTGGTGGCCAAGCCTGGGCTGGCCAGAAAGTGGCCGGCTCAACCGTTTCTCTCTTCGGCGTTGCTGTCGGTTTTCCTCATTTCGTCGTTGCCGATGCTGGCGGCTAGTTCTCTGGCCGATCCACCAGCCCTAGGCTCGTCTTCGCTTAGGGAACGTTCGGTTGAAAGTGGTTCTGGCCAAATCGGTGCCGGTGCAGCCGAATTACCCTTCTCCCCCTTTCGATCTCTCCCTGGTGATCTCCTCACTGTCGGCGACTCAAGCGCACGTGATGGCTCTGGAGGGGTCCCTCGGTGCTGGCTGTCCCTCGCGGGTCTTTCCCCCCCTCTGTTCGTCGTCGATGGCCATGAATCAGGGGGATTAGATTTCACCCGATCCCTCCATTTTTTTTGCCTGGGTCGTGCGACTGTTTCACGCGATCCAGTTTCCCTTTTTTTATTTTTCTATTTTTTTCTTCATTTCGTTATATATATATATATTATATTATATTATTTTAATATAATATAATATATTATGATACAAAATATCTTATTTCTTATTTTTATATTATTAAAATAATATAAAAATAAAATATCCCTTATTTACTCATTTTTATTTTATTTTCCTGAAAATATTTTTTCCATATTTTCACAATAATTCTCGAGATGGAAAATTTTCGGTTCTAGCGCAATAAATTGGTATCTTGATCAATTGGACTTAAATTCTTCTTTATTGATCAAGATTACATAAATCCAAGTTTACAATGACAATTTCTTAAAAATGACACTGAATTTTTAGGTCCACCTTAAGAAATTTGGTCCTCCAAATTAGAACCAAGTCAATTCTCGAATGGGTACGGATATTTTCCTCGCATCAGGCTCTCTAATTCCCACATAACTTTCGCTGAAGTGTGGTACTGTCGGAGAACCTTAACCAGAGAGATTGTTTTGGTCTGTAACACTTTCTCTTTCCTATCAAATATCTGTATCGACTTCTGTACATACGATATATCATCTTTGAGCTCTAATGGCTCATACTGAATCACATGTGTCTGATCTAGATGATACTTCTGAAGCATCAATATGTGGAAGACGTTATGAATGCCTGCTAACTCAGGTGTCAAGGCTACCCTACAAGCCTTATCTCCCACTCGCTCCTGTATCTCATTATCCCTTTTGAGGGAGAAACTTTCAAAAATATTGATTCACCTATGGTGAATTCCAAAGGCCTTCGCCTCGTGTCTGCATAACTTTTCTGCCTGCTCTAAGCTGTCCTCAATCTCTCACATATCAATTGGACATCCTCAGAGGCTTGCTTCACTAAATTGGGAGCAAATATTTTTTTTCGGTCACCCACTTCTTCCCATCCAATAGAAGATCGACAGTTATGACCATATGACGCGTCATACGGTGTCATCCCAATACTCGAGTATAACTATTGTTATAGGCGAATTCAACTAATGGCAAATGGTCATCCCAGGAGCCTCTAAAATCCATTACACAAGTTCTCGACATATCCTCCAAAGTCTAGATGGTTCTCTCTAACTGACTATCGGATTGAGAATGGAAAACTGTACTGAAACTCAATCGGGTTCCCATAGCTTCCTGAAAATGTTCCCAAAAGCGGGAAGTGAAGCGGGAATTTTCTTCAGACACAATACTCACTGGAACGCCATGTAGTCTCATAATCTCCTGTACACACAGATTTGCCAATGCACTCAGAGTATCCGTAACCTTCATAGCTAAGAAGTGAGTTGACTTCGTCAATCGATCCACAATCACCCAAATGGCATCATGGCTCGGTCGGCTCCTTGGTAAACCCATTATGAAATCCATGGTGATGTGTTCCCATTTCCATGTCAGTATAGGTAGAGGCTGCAATAATCTCGCAGGTTCCTGATGCTCTACTTGAACCTGTTGACACACCAGACACTTAACCACATGCTCTGCTATGTCTTTTTTCATGCCTGACCACCAATACACTTTTCGGAGATTCTGATACATCTTATTGCTCCCCAAATGCAACATATAACGTGATATATGAGCTTCGAAAAAAAATGAAATTTCTCAACTCAGGATCATCAGGAACGCACACTCTGCTTCTGAATCTCACCAGGCCATCATCACTAACTGTGCACTCAGTCACTCTACCTATCTGTATCTGACTATGCATATCAACACAGAAGCGACCAATACCTTGAGCTTGTCTGATCCGATCAATCAAATCTGGTTCCAATATCAGACTAGCTATCACACAATATCCATCAGTGTTAGAAGGGTCTATATCCAGGCTATGCCTAGTAAACTGCTCTAACAGCTCATGTTCCCTGACCATCATGTACGATACCATCCCAAGGCTCTTTCTGCTCAAGGCATCAACGACTACATTCGCTTTACCCAGATGATAAAGTATCTCACAATTATCGTCTTTGCCTCATATTCAATTCTTTCTGTGAAAATAGATACTTGATGCTCTTATGATCAGTAAATACCTAAAATTTTTTACAGTACAAATAGTGGCGCCATATCTTCAGTGCAAACACTATGGCTGCCAACTCTAAATCATGGGTCAGATAGTTCTTCTCATGGTCCTTAAGTTGTTTCGATCCATAAGCAACTACCTTCCCATTCTGCATCAATACACAATCCAGTCCCTGTCCCGAAGTGTCTGTATATATAGAGAAACCTCTTGAGCTATTTGGTATGGTGAGAATAAGTGCGGTGGTCAATTGCTGTTTTAGTTCTTGAAAACTCTTCAAACATGCACTGTCTCACTCAAATGCAACATTATTCCGAGTGAGACGAGTCAATGGAGCAGCTAATTTTGAGAAACTTTCTACAAATTGACGGTAATATCCAGCCAAAACCAAAAAATGATATTTGTTCCAACTAGAAATCATACTTACTGAGCTTCGCATATAGCTTCCTCTCTCTGAGGGTCTGTAGCACAATATTCAGATGCTGCTCATACTCTTCCCTGGACTTCGAATACACCATAATGTCATCTATAAACACCATGAAAAATCGGTCCAGGTATGGCTTGAACACTCAACTGCCTAATGACTTGTCTATCATAACTAGTACCATTCTCCTTTTTACGCTTTCTCATAGTCAATAACAAAATACCGCAATCTTGAACACAAATATTAACTAAGTGAATAATGTTTAAAAGCTTAAGACATAAAGCTATGGCAGTGGCGACCATTGCATATTGTTGTTGCGAGAATCCTTCCATTCTGTCATTAACAAAAGTTTCAATGAAAAAGTTATTTAACATAACAAGTTCACATATCATTTAACTAACAACATACATATATATTGTCTAGCACATTGTCATATTAAATCCTAAAATCCATATGAGAATTCAAATTACAAGACCATCAAAACAATTACACTAACCATTACGAACACAAATCAAAGTTAAAATAACACAAATACATAATGCAATTACTAAATGACACCAATAAACAGTGGAAGGTTGATGTTGAATAATATGACACTGCTGATCATTTAACTGTCTTTCTTAGTGCTTAATAGCATCGACACTTGATATTTCAGTATTAGAATAATCATTCAATCCCCAATAATCCAAAAAAACTTGTTCAGCTTGGACTCTAGTAGGAAATGATTGATAAGTTGCTCCCATAAACCCATGGACTTGTCTTTGAGCTTTCGGCCAACTATTATAGATGCCTGGTCTGTATCTAACATACACCACGTATGTCTTTGCCATATCTAATTACCAAAATTGTAGAAATGATTAACTTTTTTATTGGCATTTTTTTATGCAAATACAAACAATTAATTTGCTCAATTCTTTCAGATATCATACCAATCATATAAAATTGAGTAATAATGCAAGTTGAATATATAGCTCAAACAATTATGTTATTGATATACTGCTAGTTTAAACTCTCCTTCGGTCATAGGGCAAAGAAAACAATTGACAAAATAACAGGCCTACCACAAAAATACCACCGATATCTTTGTTTACTTTTATTTTGACATGATTTTTGGGGTAAATCAAACTTGGGTTATTGCAAATGGAGGAAGTAGGGAATTTCGAGGTGAGAAAAGAGGCTTTTTCCTCACATTTTGTCAGATTCTGTCAAGGCATACCCCTACTGTGACACCCTGAAAACACGAAAAATAGGGCAATTCAAAACTTTTTCTATATCATTACACATATTTAGGTGTATTCCTGTACAGTGTCATGCATCAATATTCATATATATATATATATATATATATATATATATATATCACAAAACCACACCTCATGATCCAATCATCACATAATTAAATATAACACATCAGATACATTCCTCAACTCATATTGACTTATCCTAATACATCTCATACATCATAGTACATCAAGTGTCTGTAAATACAATTAGAGTCTAGTTACATGAAATAATAAAATGTACCTCAAGTACAATATGTGGCTTGGAGCTCGAGTCCTCCACTAGCCACTAATCCGTACGTTGCAGGAAAATTCTCTTCACTTGAAAAAATCTAGGGGAAAGATGAAACATAGTGAGCTTCTAAATCGCTCAGTAAGAGAGTAAGTGATTCATTAATAAGAAAATGATTTACACTGCACAATCATTTGTTTTACATGATAAACTTAATAAACTCAGTGGAAAATGTAGGATGAATAGTTAAAATATCATCTCAAAGCTCATGTAAAAACATGATAATAAATGGCTTAATTCAAGGTTACAAGCATGTAAAAATCAAGATGCGATAATGGTTTTTCTCTTTAAAACGTGATAAAATCATTGCAATAGTAATACACGTGGCACGACCACTAAATAAAATCTACACGTGGCACAACCACTAATTAAAATCCGCACGTGGCACAGCCACCAAACACACGTGGCACAGCCACCAAACACACGTGGCACAACCACTGATTTAGATTCGCACGTGGCACAGCCACTGATTAGGATTCACACGTGGCACAGCCACCAAACACACGTGGCACAGCCACTGATTAGGATTCGCACGTGGCACAGCCACCGAATACATGTGGCACAACCACTGATTAGGATTCACACGTGGTAGGTAACTAATGCTACCAGAGTAGGGGTCATCTCACGTTACCAAAACGGAGGAAATATCGGACTTACATGCTACTAGGGCAATGCCTAGTGTGTAATCAAAATGACACACCTAAGTCTCAATCAATAGCCATTATCATAAAAATCGTTTTACCTTCACGTAAAGCTCATAATGGTTTTCTCTCACAAAACTCATTTCAAACCGTTTTGTACTCAACACAAAACATGTTAAACCCGAGTTTCAACCGGCAAAACCACGCACACATTTCTCAAATCTCAGTGCGCCTTAATGTAGGGCCCAAAACATTTTTCACATTTTAAACACAAAGTGGTTATAAAACGTTTTCACATATAGCTTATAACTCATAAAAGTTGGGCCCCAACTAGCTATAAAATCGTGTGCAATTCTCATTCACAACACATAAAACATGCTTGTTTTCTCAATCGAAAATCATGCTACAATATTATCACAAAACACATACACAAATGAGTTTAGTTTTCCCTTACCTCTTTGTACCTTGTATAGTGCAATCGTTCCCCCGTATCACGGACTAGCCTCGCATTCAACTCTGGAACTCCCGAGCTGTCCAAATGATGTTAAAACATCAATATCTCGACTCAATTTCATTATCGAGCATACATTTGCTCATATTTCTCACGAACACCTAAATCTCTCAATTCTCATAACTCTATCACCCTTCATAATCCCATCCATTACATTTCCAATCCTACATTTATTGTGCACAAAAATCCATGCTGATATTCATCTCATTGCCTCAATTTCAATTTATAGCCCAAAACTCTCAAAATTACCACAAATTGCATAATAACATCTCTACTCCAACGAAATCATAGGTTCATCAATCCCTAATTATTTCCCAACTATTTCATCACAATGTCCATGTCCATAATCACTAAAGATTACTTCAAAATCAAGGATTAAAGTTTAGAGATTACCCAAACTTGTGGAGTGCTCAACTCACACCTCGATTCTATTCATCATTCGGTTTTCAAGTATGTTGTTCTCCTTTGGATGAGGAACAACTTTCCCTTTTGCCATAACCTTCAATTTGGATGAAAATGAGGACTTTGGAAGAGAGAGAAAGCTAGGGTTCGGCTAAAATAGAGGTTGGAAGAGAGAGGAAAGATGAAATGCAGGAAAACATAAGGATCTTTATATAGGCCGAGGGTGGGAGATTGATCTGACTCTTGATGAGATCAATCTGCATTTGAATTTGGGGATGACTTAGGGTAATTTTATGCCTAGGAGATAGTGTGTCGTGGGGTGAGATCGATCTCTTAATAGCTTTATGAGATCGATCTGCTCAAATTATGAGATCAATCTCTAGTTTACAAAATACTTCATGAGATCAATTTGCTCATTGAGGAGATCGATCTTCTCTTTAACAGAAACATTTTGAGATCGATTCCTTCCTCATGAGATTGATCTCTTCATTACAGAATTATAAGGAGATCGATTTGCTAGCTTTAATTCCTCATTCCTTGTCATTTTTGGCCTACCAGATCGATTCTCTCTTCTCCAAGATCGATCTGGCCCCATAATTTCACACTTTAACATAAAATCTCATTTATAACTCATTCATCACTTAAAATTTCGTTCCATACCACCTTAATATAAGAGTACATCATATTTAGTTAAATCAATTACACTTCATGTTCTCATTACATAATTTGATATGTCTAAAATTCTCAAATCTCAAATCCTCCCTACCTTAAAAAGAATTTGGTCCTCTAAATTCAACTCAACTCGTCAAATAGATGGGGGTATTTCTCCTTCATGAGACTTTCCAATTCCCACGTTACCTCTTCCATTGAGTGATGTCTCCACAAAACTTTCACTAATGGGATGTTCTTGGTTCTAAGTACCTTCTCCTTTCTATCGAGAATCCGGACGGGTTCTTCAGTGTAGCTCATGTCCTCTTGTATGTCCATCTCTTCGTACTCTATGACATGAGAAGGGTCCGGGTGGTACTTCCTCAACATAGACACATGGAAGACGTTGTGTATTCCAGACATCTGTGGGGGTAATGTCAATCTATAGGCTACCTCTCCCACTCTCTCAAGAATCTCGATGGTCCTATGTATCGAGGACTCAATTTCTCCTTCCTTCCAAATCTCATGATACCCTTACTCGGTGATATCTTCAGAAATACTGCATCACCAACATCAAACTCAAGTGGCCGTCTACGCACATCAGCGTAGCTTTTTTGTCTACTCTGTGTAGCTCGTAATCTCTCACATATGAGTTTCACACTCTGTACAGCCTGCTCAATAAGCTCGGGAGCATTTATCTTTTTGTCACCGACTTCTTCCCAAGCTACAAGGGATCTACAGCTCCTACCATATAGAGCCTCAAAAGATGCCATTCCAATACTCGCATGATAGCTGTTATTGTACACAAACTCGGCTAGGGGCAGGTCATCATCCCATGATCCCTTAAAATCCATCGTACATGCCCTCAACATATCCTCCAGGGTCTGAATAGTCCTCTCTGACTGACCATCTGTCTAAGGATGATAGGCGGTACTGAAACTCAATCGAGATCCCATGGACTCCTGAAACTGGGTCCAAAATCTGAAAGTAAATCGAGAATCTCTGTCAGAAGTATTACTCACTGGAGCCCCATGTAGTCTAGCTATCTCACTGACATATAACTCAGCTAAGGCATCCACAGTATCTGTACTTTTGATGGCGAGGAAGTGGGCACTCTTTGTCAATCTATCCACTATAACCTATATAGTGTCACGACCTCTCCGGGTCCTCAGTAAACCCATAATAAAGTCCATGGTGACATGCTCATTTTCATATAGGTAAAGGTAAAGGCTGTAGTAGTCCTCCGGGCTTCCGATGCTCAGCTTTCACTTATTGGCATACTAAACATCTGGCCACATACTCTGCCACGTTTTACTTCATACCACTCCACCAGTACACCTTTCTCAAATCTCGGTACATCTTAGTACTCCCTGGGTGCATGGTGTATCGCGAGCAGTGAGATTCTCTCAGTATCTGTCTCTTTAGGGTATCATTGTTCGGTACACAGATTCGTCCTTTGAACCTTATTAATCCATCCTCACTGATCGTGAGATCTAACTGCGAAGTCTACTCAACTTAGCTAACCATATCGATCAACCTCTAATCACTGCGCTGCCCAGTTCTAATCTGATCCATGATCCTAGGCTCTATTCCCAGGCTAGTCAAAAATCCAGTCTCTATCTCTTTAACTCGAATATGGAGTTCGACGAACTGTTCCAGTAAATCCCATTCCCTAATCATCATAGCAGATATCATACTCTTTCTGCTCAGGGCATCAGCAACTATGTTCGCCTTACCCGGATGGTACAAAATCTCGCAGTTAAAATCCTTAAGGAGTTCCATCCATCTCTTTTGTCTCATATTTAACTCCTTCTGATCAAACAAATACCTCAAACTCTTGTGGTCAGTAAAGATCTGGAATCTTTTCCCATATAAGTAGTGCCGCCAGATCTTCAAGGCAAATACCACAGCGGCTAACTCTAAATCATGCGTGGGGTAATTCCGCTCATGATCTTTCAATTGTCGCGATCCATAAGCAACCACTCTTCTATGTTGCATGAGCACACACCCTAATCCTTGATGAGAAGCATCATTATACAAGGAAAAACCTCCTGATCCCTCAGGGATAGTCAACACAGGTGTTGTTGTCAATCTCCTCTTCAATTCCTTAAAATTGAGCTCACACTGATCAGTCCATATGAACGGAGTCTCCTTGCACGTGAGCTTAGTCAAAGGAGCGGCAATCTTGGAAAATTCTTCCACAAATCTTTTGTAATACCCTACCAAACCAAGGAAGCTTTGTACTTCTGTAACTGTCCTCGGTCTTTCCCAATTAAGCACAGCCTCTACTTTACTTGGATCCACTGATACTCCTTCCTCTGAGACTATATGACCAAGGAAAGCAATTCGATCCAGCTAAAACTCACACTTACTAAGCTTTCCATATAATTGTTTATCTCGGAGTATCTGAAGTACTAACCAAAAATGCTGTGCATGTTCTTCATATGACCGAGAGTATACCAGGATATCATCAATAAAAACTATCACAAATTTATCTAGATAGTCTTTGAACACCTCGTTCATTAATCTCATAAAGGCTGCAGGTGCGTTCGTCAATCCAAAGGGCATCACTAAAAATTCATAATGGCCATACCTTATCCTGAAGGTCGTCTTCGGAATATCTTCTTCCTTAATCCTCAATTGGTGATAGCCCGATCTTAAATCAATCTTAGAAAAGACTGAGGCCCCTTTCAGCTAATCAAGTAGATCATCAATCCTGGGCAATGAGTATTTATTCTTCACCATGACTTTATTTAATAATCGGTAGTCTACACATAATCTGAGACTACCATAATTCTTCTTAACAAATAAAACTGGTGCTCCCCATGGTGAAACACTGGATCTAATAAATCCTTGATCCAATAACTCCTGTAGTTGTTTCTTCAATTCCTCAAGTTCCACTAATACCGTCCTGTATGGAGGTCTAGAGATCGGCTGAGTATCTAGTACCAAATCAATGGTAAACTCTAGCTCTCTCTGGTGGTAAACTTGTAACTCATCTGGGAAAACATCCAGAAATTCACACACCACAGGTATATCCTCAATCCTCGGATGTTCCCGATCATCATCTGAGATGAGTGTTTCATAACCTTTACATAAACAATCATATTTAGTAATCTCAAGAGCGACATCAAAATTTCAATTTGCTTACAAAATTTCATACGTCTATTTACTTAATATTTCAAACGTACGCTGTAAGGTTCAGGTAAGGAGAAAGTTACAATCTTAGTGTAGCAGTCTAAACTCACTCGATTGGTTGCCAGCCAATCCATTCCCAAAATTACATCAAACCCATGCATATTTAATATTATTAGATCTGCTAACATTACTCTATCTCCCACCTTTATTTCATATCTTCTACAGATCAAATCAGTTATCTGGGATTCACGCATATGGGTATTTAAATGTAGTATATACTCTAGAGGTTCAAACTTCATATTTAATCTACATGTAAAATACTAAAAAATAAACGAATGCGTGGACCCTGAATCGATCAACACATGAGCCTTATGATTACAGACAGAGAATGTACCTCTTATAGTTTCTGCAGAAGTGTCTGCGGTTTCCTTATCTAGGGCAAACACACGTCCCTGTGTAACAGGCTTCTTCCCTTTCTCTGCAGCAGTGGCCCGTCTCTGGGAATTCACTCTCTGAGACTGTTATTTAGTAGGCTCCGGAGCATGTGGTCTCTGAGGTTGACGGTAGTCTTTCACCATATGACCCATGTCACCACATCTAAAACATCCATGGATCAACCCAGTAAAACTTCCCTCATGCATTCGGCCATAATTTCTGCAAACCCTTATCCCAGGCTTGACATCTCGAGGGGTCTCCTTAATGATGGGATAAGCTCTGGGTCTCTCTAATCTGCTCTTCTGCACCTCAATCCTTCCTCTTCTGAAAGAACCTCTCCGAACATCTGGGATTGTACCATTTCAATTCCCCTCTCAATCTCTTGTTCTCGTCTCAAAGCTTCTCCAAACTCAGAATACATAGCCCTATCAATCTATCTCTGATGATAGGTTTCAATCCATATACAAATCTCTCAGTAGAGAGCTCTTCATTCTTGAAGTCTCTGGGTCATATCTCAATAGTGCGGTGAATTGGCTCTCATGGTCATCTACAGACATATCACCCTGTACCAAACTTAAAAACTCGGCCTGCTTCTTTCTTTGGGCAGCTCGTGGTACATATTGGGTTCTAAAGGTTGTCTGAAACTCTTCCCAACCAATCACATCCTGGCGGGACATCAGAATACCCTAGGTAGTACCCCACCAATATCGAGCTCTCCCTTTCAACATATATGCACTCATACTGACTCTTTCAGCATCTGTGCACCCCAAATAGTCGAATATGACTCTCAACTCCGTCAGCCACTCTTCAGCCTCAGCGGGATCCTTTTTCCCTTTGAACGCGGGCGGATTCATTTTCAAGAAGTCCTTCAATTGGGCCATACTTCTGTCATCAGGCTGAGTGACGGGAGGCATCGGGTCCATCTGTACTGGGGGCACGTGAGGTCCTTGTGGTGGTGTAAGAGTAGTACCAGAGGCATTAACTCCAAAATGTTGCACGAATAACGCTGCCATTTGCTCAAAACCTTACCTCACATCGATCTCAATCTGGTTAAATCGAGAGTTAGGACTCTCTGGTTGTGGGGCAGGTGGTGGAGGTGGCTCTGCCTGCCTCCTCGAACAACCTCGTCGTCCACTCATTCTCAATCTCAATTCATTTCCTGCGCGTACACATCAAACTTGATTGAAATCTCAATCTTCAAATTCAGTTCATGACCAGACTATTACAGACACTTGGGATGTATTCTATTTCACTTAATCGACACTGACAGTACTAGACACTCTAAGCTCTGATACTAAGAAAACTCTATGACACCTGAAAATGCGAAAAATAGGACAATTCAAATTTTTTTCTATAACATTACACATATTTAGGTGTATTCCTGTACAGTGTCATACATCAATATTCGTATATATATACATATATATATATATATATATATCATAAAACCACACCTCATGATCCAATCATCACATAATTAAATATATCACATCAGATACATTGCTCAACTCAGATTGAATTATCCTAATATATCCCATACATCATAGTACATCAAGTGTCTGTAAATATAATTATAGTCTGGTTACATGAAATAATAAAATGTACCTCAAGTACAATATGTGGCATGAAGCTCGAGTCCTCCACTGGTCACTAATCCGTATGTCGCAGGAAAATTCTCTTCACTTAAAGAAATATGGGGGAAAGATAAAATAGCGTGAGCTTCTAAATCGCTCAATAAAAGGGTAAGAGATTCATTAATAAGAAAATGATCTACACAACACAATCATTTGTTTTACATGATAAACTCAATAAACTCAGTGGAAAATGTAGCATGAATAGTTAAAACATCATCTCAAAGCCCATGTAAAAACATGATAATAAATGGCTCAATTCAAGGTTCCAACATGTAGAAATCAAGATGCGATAATGGTTTTTCTCTTTAAAACGTGATAAAATCACTGCAATAGTAATACACGTGGCACGACCACTAAATAAAATCTACACGTGGCATAGCCACTAATTAAAATTCGCATGTGGCACAGCCACCAAACACACGTGGTACAGCCACTAATTTAGATTCGCATGTGGCACAGTCGCCAAATACACGTGGCACTGCCACTGATTTAGATTCGCACGTGGCACAGCCACAAAACACACGTGATACAGCCACTGATTTAGATTCACACGTGACACAACCACAAAATACATGTGGCACAGCCACTGATTAGGATTCACATGTGGCACAACCACCAAATACACGTGGCACAGTCACTGATTAGGATTCACATGTGGTAGGTAACCAATGTTACCAGAGCAAGGGTCATCTCACGTTACCAAAACAAAGGAAATATCGGGCTTACATGTTACTAGAGCAATACTCGGTTGTATTCAAAATGACACACCTAAGTCTCAATCAATAGCCATTATCATAAAAGTCGTTTTACCTTCATGTAAAGCTCATAATGGTTTCCTCTAACAAAACACATTTCAAATCGTTTTGTACTCAACACAAAACATGTTAAACTCGAGTTTCAACCGACAAAACCACGTACACTTATCTCAAATCTCAGTGCGCCTTAACGTAGGGCCCAAAACACTTTTCACATTTTAAACACAAAGTGGTTATAAAATGTTTCCACATATAGCTTATAACTCATAAAAGTTGGGCCCCAACCGGCTATAAAATCGTGTGCAATTCTCATTCACAATAGAGCTGGCAAAAGTTGGCCCGAGCCCGAAAACCCGCCCGAGCCCGCTCGAAATCGAACTCGAGACCGGATCGAATTGACCAAAAAGTCAAAGGCCCGAGCCCTAGAAAAACCCGACCTGAAAAGCCCGAACCCGATAAAGCCCGAGCCCGAAAAAACTTGAACCTGAAAAAATTCGAACCCGACATAACCCGAGCTCGATACGACCCGAACCCGAAACCAGCCCGATCCGAAACCCGAGAAAGCCCGAATTTATAACCCGAAAAACTCGAATTATAATTATATAATTATTATATTAAAAAATAAATAAATAAATAAATAATAATACACTTTTTCTAATTAAAATTTATAAAATTTTAAAACAATCATTATTTATTTATTACATAATTATATCAATAATTTATTATCAACCAAATAAATATTAAATATTTACATTCAATTATTAAAAAAAATTATTTTAAAACACAATATAATATTCAATATCAAATAATTTTCAATATTATGCTTATTATATTTGTAATAATAAATATATTATTTAATATAACATTTGATTTTATTATAAAAACAATTATTATACTATTTTATTATATTTATTTCATATTAAAATTTTAATTTTAATACAATAATAAATCAAATATATATATATAAATCATTATATAATTGTAACATTTATTTAAATTTGATATTTCATATAAAACATTGAATACATTATTAACAAAATTAGAATTTAAATTCTGACTTCTATAACTCGTAAATAGAAAAATAGTAATTTATTTTTTAAATGGTGATTATGCTAAAAATAAGAATTGAAAGTTGAAAGAGGGGATCATACCCTTTTAAAGGTTGTAATAACTTTTTCACTGCAAAAAAAGATTCAGACTCAACTATGACATGTTTGCATCCAAATTCTCATGCAATTAACAAGTCAATGATTATTATGTTCTAAATTAGTCTAATATAGTAAAAAACAAATTAGCAAAGAAAACATCAAATACTTAAAGTTATGACATGTAATATTACAAGAACAACAAAATAGAAAACATACAATCATTCTCATACACAGCCACATGGTCATGGAGAAACCAATCCCTAGTCATACATTGCATGATGAACAAAACAGAAAAATACGATCATTTCATTCAACGCTAGCGGCTTGATGAATAACATACTCGAAAAGATTATAAATGCAGGAAGCAACCAAATTCTCCAAGAGCGACACTATCTTCAAATAAGATTAATGAGGCAATGATCAATCATAATTACTCTTCATAAAAAATTTTAATTTTTTAATAATATAAATAGTAAGAAATAAAATATCAACATGCATTGCAATTAGAACTTCATCCTCCACCATAAACCAACTAGTTCAATTTAATCCAACTTTCCTTCCAAATCTCATTGTTTCATCTTCTTCATCTAATAAAATATATAAAAATAATCATATAAGAATTTAAATAATAAAAAATTAATAAAATAATAATGACACTAAAATCTTACCATCTTTATCTATATCATATCCATACAGCTAATTACGAGTGGTAATCAAAATTTCTGCATTATGTGTTGTGAGACAATTTCTCCATTTGTTGATAACTCTACCACCCATATTAAATGCTGATTCAGATACAACTGTGGTAATTGGAATACTCAATATATACTTAGTCATAAGTGAAAGTACAGAGTATCGAAAATTGATTTTTCTTCCAATTTTGAATCTCATAATCTTCTCTTGGTTCATTCAAATATACATCTAACTTTGATCTATATAAAAGAGATCCATAATTGAAGTTTCTAAATCCCTACAATAACAAAATAAGTTCATATATCAAATTATAATAACAAATGTAAATTAAAACTCAAAAAAGAATTACTTAATATAAAAATAATAATAATTTAATAACTTACTAAAGCAATTTATATGTTTCAAATTTTATTTCTAGCTAGGAAATTTAAGTTTTTGTCATGTCTTGTCTTTTGTATAAATTTTATTACTAAATTATATAATTTTTTTCCTCTTTAATTCATATTTATCCTTTTAATTGTATTTTGTCTTATAATCACTATAATTAAATTATATCAGCTTTTTTGTTTACCTATTTTATTTAAATTCCTATATTATATTTAATAATTTTTTCAAACTTAAACTAATTGCATCTATCAATTGAGAATTTAGCTACAATTATAAAACTTTAATTAGGAATAATTTAAACGAATTGATAACAATTAATTAGGAATAATTTTGTTAAGCATATATGATTATTTATTTATTTGCCTACCTTATCGGTTCATATCTATACCAGTCCACTAGAATAATATCAGTAGATATTTTTTCTTGTGCATTATGCAACGTGGCGATCAAGACAAACATGCATCATTACTTGATTGTGCAAAAATGATTATTTTAAGTTAATTTTTTTATTTAAATTATGTAACTAATTTATTAAAAATTAATAATTTGTTATACTTATATATGATAACTAATTAGTAAATATTTATTTTAATAATTATTTTGATAATAAATAATTAATTTTTTAACCATATTATTATATAATATGATAATTCTGTTTGAAAATTATTAAATTAATTATATATATTAACGTGCAATATTCATTTTATTCCATTTTATACAAAAATTTAATAATTTATCATGAAATCATATCCTTTCTTTTCTTATTCTTTGAAACCTATCAACAATTTCAATTATTCTATAGATAGATTATATTTGTAGTCCAGTCAGATTTTTTATACTCTTCAATTTTTCCTGGCCAATGCCAAAGAAATAAGCAAAATATTCATTTAGAAAAGAAGTAAAAAAGATAACATCTAGAAGTTGGAGGAAATCTGTAAGACTAAAAACAAACTAACAGAGGAAATAAAAAAAATATTATGAAACTTTTATTAATCTAATTTTAGTGACTTCTATTTAAAATTTAAAAATGTATTATTTTAATCATAATTATCTACTTTAATTTCATAATTATTTATATTATACTTTTTTTTAAGCTCACAAAGTTTTTTTGTATAAATATTTTTTTTAGTGTATTATATCAATTACAAAATATCACTCATATGGTAGTGTATAATTGTATATGATATAATTATATCAAATATTAAAAATATATAATTTTTTTAGTTTAATATTCTAAATTTTTAATGAGACATTTGATTAATTAATGTAAACGATTATATTTAATGCAATAATATTAATTATGATTTATGTACAAATAAAAAATAAATTAGAAATAAAATAGAGCTAATTAATTGACCATTTATTCATATTAAGCATTTTATTGGTAAATGATAATATTAATTGGTACTTTTCCTCCTATAATATCTAATATGTAATATTTTCTTTTGCATTTAATGAATATAATTATATCTACTATTTTATAGTAAATATTGTAGAAAATTAAAAAAGAGTAAATTATTTTTGTCAAATAATAAATATTAAATATAGAAATTTGTTTTTATATAAATATTTATTAAAATATAAAATCATATAAAAATTAAATTAATTATCACATTCAAATTTTTTTTTTAAAAATTATAACTAATAAAATTTCAAAATATTTCAAGCCGGCCCACTAAACCTGCCCGACTAGAACCGGGATCGAACCCAAAAAAGCTTGAACCCGAAGAAGCTCGAACCCGAAGAAGCCCGAAATCGAAAAAGTTCGAACCCAAAAAAACCTGAAGCCGAAAATAACCGAACCTGAAAAAGCTCAAACCCGAAAAAAATTCGAACCCGAAAAGCCCGAGCTCGAAAAGAACCCGAACCGAACCCGCCCGAGCCTGCCCGTTTGCCACCTCTAATTCACAACACATAAAACATTTCTCAATCGAAAATCATGCTACAATATTATCACAAAACACATACACAAATGAATTTAGTTTTCCCTTACCTCTTTGCACCTCATATAGTGCAATCGTTCCCCCGTATCACGGACTAGCCTCGCATTCCACTCTGAAACTCCTGAGCTGTCCAAACGATGTTAAAACATCAATATCTCGACTCAATTTCATTATCGAGCATACATTTGCTCATATTTCTCACTAACACCTAAATCTCTCAATTCTCATAACTCTATCACCCTTCATAATCCCATCCACTACATTTCTAATCCTACATTTATTGTGCACAAAAATCCATGTCGATATTCATCTTATTGCCTCAATTTCAATTTATAGCCCAAAACTCCCAAAATTACCACAAATTGCATAATAACATCTCTACTCCAATGAAATCATAGTTTCATCAATCCCTAATCATTTCCCAACTATTTCATCACAATGTCCATGTCCACAATCACTAAAGATTACTTCAAAATCAAGGATTAAAGTTTAGAGATTATCCAAACTTGTGGAGTGCTCAACTCACATCTTGATTTGATTCGTCCTTCGATTTTCAAGTATGTTGTTCTCCTTTGGATGAGGAACAACTTTCCCTCTTGCCACAACCTTCAATTTGGACGAAAATGGAGACTTTAGAAGAGAGAGAAAGCTAGGGTTCGGTTGAAAATGAGGTTGGAAGAGAGAGGAAAGATGAAATGCAGGAAAACACAGGGGTCTTTATATAGGCCGAGGGTAGGAGATCGATCTGGCTCTTGATGAGATCGGTCTGCATTTGAATTTGGGGACAATTTGGGGCAATTTTATGCCTAAGAGATCGATCTGTCGTGGGTGAGATCGATCTCTTAATGACTTTATGAGATCGATCTGCTCAAATTATGAGATCGATCTCTAGTTTATAGAATGCTTCATGAGATTGATCTGCTCCTTGAGGAGATCGATCTTCTCTTTAACAGAAACATTTTGAGATCGATTCCTTCCTCATGAGATCGATCTCTTCATTATAGAATCATAAGGAGATCGATCATCTTCAATTGGAGATCGATCTGCTAGCTTAAATTCCTCATTCCTTGTCATTTTTGGCCTACCAGATCGATCATCTCTTCTCCAAGATCGATCTGGCCCCATAATTTCACACTTTAACATAAAATCTCATTTATAACTCATTCATCACTTAAAATTTCATTCCATACCACCTCAATATATGAGTACATCATATTTAGTTAAATCAATTACACTTCATGTTCTCATTACATAATTTGATATGTGTAAAATTCTCATATCTCACACCTACTAAACCCACAGTGAGAATCCTTGTTATGTAGTATTATTTTATTTTGTTTAGCTTATCCACCCGACTAGACCGAGCCTCCTTTTCGAAGCCGTTTAGCTCCATCACATCAGGTTCTGTTTGAGCAAACATAAATAAACTAAAACATGACAGGGGCATTGGCATTGGCAGTGGGTGACAAACTAAAAGTTGGTTATAATAAAGACTTAAAGAGTTTGTTGTTGGGATTGTGCTAACAATATGTTGACTTGAAATGGAATTCTGAAATTTGATTATTTCATCTCTACATACTTTGAGGGCTTTTCCCAGGATCCTTAGGTGCATTTCTTAGCAGTGTTTTCAGAATCGTATTCTGTACTTTCTTTTGTTTCCCTTTCCCATTTGTTTTGAGAGTTTAACTGAAATCTAGTTGTAATGAACTGTAATTCAAGGTGTAAAATTTTCTCCACTTTTCACAAAAGTAAATATAAACAGTATCTTTTTTTCATGCCTGTAGAAGAAGAAATCTCATTCAGGTTTCCACGGGGAGCTTATTTCTCAAACTATGTGGGAAGAGAGGAGAAATAATAGAAAGACTGAAGTTGATGGCACCCTTGTTAGCAGGTTAAGTATAACCTACTAATTCATGTGGAATTGTGAGTTGTACTGGAATCAGATTATTCATTAATAGACTAAACAGGAACCTTCTTTTCTAAACTACAAAACTCACAGCTCTAAATCCTGCAAAAATCTTAGGTAGTAAAGACAATGAGAGCTAAGCTTAAACCTTCTACTTTTTGTAAACTCCCCCATTAACAACTTGTTGAAGACCTTAAACAAGTGGTAAGTAACACAATTATACTCCCATTATAGGCAGGAAGTGAAGTTAATACAAAAAAAAAGGATACCTCTAAGCAAGAGACAGAACTCTCACTCTGGGGTCTGTTATGTTGGCAGTGGTCTGGTCACTATCCTTTTACTACTAATTAACAACAGTTCATTTGACTCCTCCCTTTACTCACTAGAGACAACCCAATAGACTCATGTCTGCTTGAGAGAATATGTGCTAAATTTTTAATGAAAAAATACATTATTTTTTAAATAATATAAAAGAATTTTAATTAATATAGAATAATTAACATAGTATCGTTTCTGTTAAGGTAAAAAATACATTGGAGGTTAGCTTTTAAATTAAGCATTTAGGCAAAAAGATAATTATGCTTCTATGCTTCCAATCTAAAAACCATTCTTATAGGTGGGTCATCACCAGTTACAGAGGGACACCTCTATGAATTCATTCTAAACTAAATCATTTTTTTCTTGTAAATGTAAAGCTACTAAACTTTTGGGCTATATGTGCAGTACAGAATTGTGCTTAATTTCATTCAATTAACTGTAAAGATAATCATTCATAAGTGTTTCTTAAACAAATTTTCCTCTGCACTACATTAGCGATGGCATTGTAAACATACCAAAAGATTTCAATTTCAGTACTATCAAAATAAATGTGACAATATAATGAATCATAAGCAATCATTATTAATATAATGAGATCCAAGCCTTAGCTTTTGTAACAGTCCTGGAATATGAGATGAAATTGTTAATGGAGCATTTAGAATTACCAGTTTCGATATGTTGCTAGGATTTTTCAATGCAACACCCTAGTCCATATGAACCTATAAGAAATCCCTTCAAGGAAATACAAGATGTACGACTTAGGTATTATTTTTGTTAAATAATGCAATATTTTAATGCTTAACAAGTACAACTAGAAATTTAGGATGTTCATAGCAGATTGCAAGCATGGTGACACCAGTTTCATAGACTTCTACATATAGATTTATTATAATAAATTGTATATAATGTTTTATGCAAATTTGTTCTAACCTAAACCACAAGAAAGAAATGAAACTTGACTCCAAGATGCAAACAAATCTAGCTGCACATAAGGACTGAATTATAAATGTAATCAAAGTGACAACTGCATCTATGCATTTGAACTTTTCAACACATTGGACATAAACCATCTCCTCCGTTATCTAAAATTTATTGAATTTTATAACTTAGTATGTTCAAAAACTTTTTGCTAAATTTTGACTTTAGGAATGTAACAACTATATCATTCATGGATGGCAGAACAATGGACTTTGGCATTGGCCTATCTGGCCATGGTCACTACAGAATGGTGATTGAGGTACAAATTAATTTCCTTGTTGTGTACCTGTCACGACCCAAAATTATCCAAAAATCAGAGTAAATTTTTCGCGTTTTGTTATTTTCTTTCATGCTTACCTGTCCTCTGATCGTGACTACACTCCACTAACTAATTGGGATGTGCGTCAATGTCAGTCCCACCATTCCTTTACCATATAACTTAATTCTTTCTCAGTCATTTATAAGTATTTACAATATTTATACATCCCCTAGAGTCACTTACAAACATGTTACTGTGCTATGCTTATTTAGATACAATTTATACAAGTGTATATACCTTAAATGATGGGCAGCAACGGATATCCGGAATGCAGTACTGAGTTGCCTCAACATCTACCGGAGATTATCTGTGGGAGAAAATGAAAGGGGTGAGCACATCAAGCTCAGTAAGGCAATCCTAAGAACAAGTAGGTAACCATACTACCTACATGAATGTGGTGCCATGCATAAACCACCCTTTCTCCACACATTTCAAAACAGATGATATGAGTTATGATGTTATGTAAATCCATTCGCATGACAAAATTCAACATGCAATTATTTCAAATCATTTCTTTCTCGTTTAAAATGTCACAACAAGGTTAGGACTCAACCCATCCCTCGGGTGGTCCTGACTCACATAAAATCATAAAAATCGATTTACATTCACACATGGGTTTGAAAAACATGAAAATAATCATCATGCACGTTTGATTTTAAAAACCCAGTTGTAATCTCATCAAGGTCGTTAACATGCGAGACGAGGCAATATCTGTATAATGGTAATAACCAGGACTATGGCCGTGTGTCCTCGTGAGCCCCTCTGTTACACGGATCCCAGTGTGCGGGGTCTCACCCTGATCGGGAACCGCCCGGGAGGTGGGTCAATCTAACCCGTCAGTCTTATCCGATCCCACGCATCCGTAGATACCACACGTATCCGAAGATACCACGCATCCGAAGATGCCACACGTATCCAAAGATACCACGTATCCGAAGATACCACACGTATTCGAAGATACCACACGTATCCGAAGATACCACGCATTCGAAGATGCCACACGTATCCGAAGATACCATGCATCCGAAGATGCCACACGTATCCGAAGATACCACGCATCCAAAGATGCCACACGTATCCAAAGATACCACGCATCCGAAGATACGTATCCAAAGATACCACGCATCCGAAGATGCCACACGTATCCGAAGATACCACGCATCCGAAGATGCCAGCGTACTCCATGCTACTTGCACGGTACAACGTACTCCGAGGACCCATATCATATCTCTATACTCATGCCACGTCTCAAAACGCACGTGCGAGCCTATTTAATCGGTGACACACAGTCAACCAGATGCTCCAATTACGGCTCATCGCATGTTCTCATAAAAATTAGTGCGAGCGATGCTTAGCACTCTCATCAAATTAAGTAAAAATAGTGTGTTTTAATTGTCAGAGCCCGCTTTACATCCCCACAAGGCCGCCAATCTCATCCCTCACTCTCACCCCACTTAAGAGATCTTTTGAGCCTATTGGGCCTTTTGGCTGACTCCAAGGGCAGACAGCGCTACTCTCAACAAATTCAGTAAAACTAGTGCGAGCTAGGCTCTATCACTCTATATATGAATCATATGAAAATCTTATAAAATCTGGTCCGAGTTAAACTCCAGCACCCTGTCTCGAAAAAGCATGTGAAATCTGGTGCGAGTTATACTCTAGAACCTATGCATATAAAACTCTAGTGCGAGCTCTCGCTCCAGCACTAATGCATGCATCACCCAAATCAAAACATCGTGCGAGCTGAGCTCCTGCACGTCACATGTAAATAAAAACACGTAGGCGGCTCTGTTTCCTCAAAATAGTTTTTGAAACAATTATATCGTTGAAAGTATGCAATGCTGTGCATTTTCTTTCAAGGTTAGCCAGCCTACTCATGCATGCATTAAAATGTCTCCAGAACAAGCAGAAACCTCTTGTTCTTGCTCCTTCCAATTTTTCCTAAATTTGTAAATTTTACCGTTAACAAGGGTATTTTAGAAATTTACCCATTCGAGGCACTAAAATTATTATTTGACCTCTAGACCCTTCAGATAATTTTTAAAGGACTGCAAATGAACTTAAAATTTCGTAAAGTTACCTCTAGCAGTCCGCAGAATTCCCTTACCTTATTTTCCTGTCGAGTCTGACCTTTCCACTGATGTCACGTCAGGCAGTCCGATCTGCTCCCCCATCAAATGCCCGAAACTGCGTATAATTATTCCTCAGGTCAGATATCATACAATTTAATTGTATTTCCTATTTTCTGGGCTTAATTTAAATCATTTGGCCCGTTTACCCCTATTGGGCCCGATTGCACCTTAATGGGCCTTAATCGGCCTTAAGCCCGTTTTCCACTTAATTTTCACATTACCGAGGCCTATTGGGCTCATTGGGCCCACCAATAATTTATTGAGCCTCGTTTTAACCCTCGAATAGCTAAATTTATTATTTACGACAATTTATCCGACTTTCCATAATTTAATCTAATTAATGCGGAAATTAAATCCGAAGTATGCATAACGATGTAAATTGTCGTAAATAAGGGTCACTTACCCGAGATTCCATGATAGTATGAAATTCGAGGCTGTCTCGAGCTCTCGTTGGATGCCAATCGTCGAGCTACACAATTAAATATATTTTCGGGTAAACTTTCAGTCGATTATTTATCAAATTAAATATTTCGAAATTTAAATCGGTCAATTCGACCACTTACCGACTTACCCGAAGCTCGATTGCATCACTGAAACTTTTCCCAATTTTTTCTCTTTTTCTTTTTCCCTTTTTCTCCCTTTTTTTCCCTCTCTTTTTGGCTGAACCGATTCAGTCCGGTTCAGACCGGTTTGGACCGCCGGTTCACTTCGGTTCACCGCCTTACCGGCCGGTTCTCCGTCGGTTTCCACCGTCAGCAGCTCTGTTGGGTCGTCCGCATCACAGATCTGCTCTCGATTTCGGTCGAGGTCATCGAAAAGTCACCGGTCCGGCATGTTCTCTCTCAGCCGTCGAAACCCATTTCTCTTTCCGCCGTTTCCGGCTCCGTCCGTCGGTTTCAGTGGCTGTTTTCGGTACCAATCGGCTCATCGTCACCTGGGCTTCCAAAATCGAGCCTTGGTGGGGCTCGAATCAGCGCCGATGGCCGCTGATCGGAGCTTTCCTTCCCGCGGCTTCTCCCTCCGTTTTCGGCCTCCTCCGACGTCGGTATGCCTCGTCGCCGGTACTAGGGAGGTCGTCGGCCTCTCCTCTTCCATTTTCGACCCTTCGCCTGGCCGTTGGTCGCCGGACGGTGGTCCGATCTTTTTCCCCGATTTCGGTTTCGTTTTCCCGTTTTTTCTTCTCTCTCTCCCCGATTTCTGATTCCTCTTTTTTTTTTCTTCTCTCTTTTTTTTTCATTTATTTTATTAATTATTTTTATTATTATTTTAATCATTAAAATACATTAAAAAATACCCCAAATATCCCTTAAAATATCCTTAAAATTATTATTTAATTCTAAATTCATTTATTTAATTTTATTTAATTTATTTAATTTATTTTAACCCTTTTTCGGGTATAATTTCTCCGTATTTTCGAGATATTGTCCCGAATGACTTTTCGGTATATTTTTCGATTATTTTCGGGATTATTTTCCGAATTAAAAATTCCGATTAATCCCAATTAATTCTAATAAATTGATATCTTGATCAATTTAACCCAAAATAAATTTATTTCGCCTTTATTGACCAAGATTTCTTAATCCGTTATTTTTAATAAATTTTCCTCATCGAATTTATACCGACTTTTGGTCTTTTGACCATTTTGCCTTTACACATATTCGGGATTAATTTAACCCGACTTCCCTTCACGAATACTCATTCATTTCGTATTTTAATTAAATTCGGGTCTTACAGTACCAGAGAAATATTTAGTCCTGCATTTTGAACTATAATAGCTTTACAGAGTTTGTTTTCTAATGGTTTGCTCTTGTATAAATCTGGTTCAGAGGACTGTTCTTGTTATGCCAGAAAATGGAATTCGTTTGTTTCCTGATGTTGGATTTTCATTCATCGCAGCCCAAATTCCAGGAAGAGGTTCTGTTGGTATCGTTCTCTTACTCTAAAACTAATCTCAAAAGTTGCAGAAAATAGTTTTGAAAGGCTATGTTAATCGGATGCTCAGCATAAAACTTGATGTGGAAGGAAGAAACTAAAAATTAGAAAGGATTAAATGTGTTGTCATACGTTTTTCACAAACCCAATCAAAAAACCTAAACCCAATTTTCCTAAACCCTAAATCTAACTTCAATCAAATTCAATCCCCATTTTAACATGCATTGGAATCGTTTCTTGAAAAGCTTTGCAAGAGAGGAGACTCACCAGTCGAAAGAAAAGAGACAGAGGCGAACGACAGCAAACAAGAAAATTAGCTTACAGCAAACTGCAACGGAGAAGGAAGACGAAGAGGAAAACAGAGATGGGGATGGGGATAACTTAGGCTGCAATAGTTGACCGTGCTCTAAGAGGTGGCGCAATGGTTTTTCTGCAGTTCATGATGGTGAGGATGAGAGAGCAGAGAAAAAGTCATGAATGGAAAAGTGTAAGTAGGGTCTTTTTATTAAAGGGTAATTGGGTAAAGGTTACTTTGCAGACTTGGTTGCAAAGTGATTGCAGCCGCATTCACTTTGTTGTTTACATTCTGAATACCAAACAATGTAAGCGCTTTACACCTAATTAAATTGCAGCGCAAAGTGTTTACTTTCATGATACCAAACGAGCACTAAATGCAACTAACCTTCTTCTCCGTTCAATCATTTTACCTCTACAATAATTGGGATGACAATATGCGCTCTATAAATGGGTATCCATCCCGATCAAATACTAATTCAAATGAAAAAAATGATTTGGGTGAAGTGAAATTGATTTTAATGAGATTAAAAAATAAAAATTAAAGTAAAAAAGTAAAAAAAAAAATTATAAAGCAGATGCTAGGGGTAATTTTACCTTGCCCCTTTTGTCATTTAGCTAGTCACCGCACCACACTGGAGGTCAGTGGCAGCTAAACCAAGACTAAGTTAAATTCAAGTGTTATATAATTGGGCTCAGGTAATAAAATTATTACTTGTCAAAGGTTTTAGTATGATTCAGATAATTATCTTAGAGCGCACCACACTGGAGGTCGGTGGCAGCTAAACCAAGACTAAGTTAAATTCAAGTGTTATATAATTGGGCTCAGGTAATAAAATTATTACTTGTCAAATGTTTTAGTATGATTCGGATAATTATCTTAGAATACTTGCTATTTGAATCTAATTATAAATAATAATTTTTTTAATAATTTGATTTAAAATTAATTTTAAATTTAGATTTAAAACTCAAATGTTGATTTAATAAATTGATAATTAATCGGATTTAAGTTGTTAACGGATATTTTTTATATTTTACAAGTAGAGTTCGAATAATACAAATCAAAATAATCGAATAAAATATTATAAAAAATAATCAAATTTAAATTTAAATATCTTAAATTTAACCGATGCCTAATTCGGTTACATTAGTAACAATAATAATGGTCTTCTTCTTCAATTCGGTTATATGGAGAAAAAAAAGGTTGCATTTAGCAACTATCGGAAAAAAATAAGGATCGAATATTCCTTGACAACTAAAATAACATAGGTAGGCACACAATCTCAAGTGTATATTTTTCTTGCGGTCACTCTTCTGTACCATCTCCGTCTTTCCTTGGCGTGTCTTGATATTTACGTTTGAGTGGTCAAATACAAATTTCATCATATATATTTTTTGAGTCATGTCAGTATATTTTAGGCCAAATATCTAAATAATTTTTTAGATTTTTCTAAAAAATAAAAAAAAAATCTTTGAGTTTTTATTACATGAAATTAATGTTATGAAATTTTATAAATATACCAATTAAATCTCAAAGGTGAATGAATAATGACAAATTGACAAAATTTCTAAAATAGCGTTTCTTCAAAAATTTGTCATTCACATCTAAATAAATCTAAATAAGCTTTTTTTTTTTTTACAAACTAAATCATTCAACTAAAAAAATAATTTAATAGAGGATTGAATATTTCATGCCACCAAGTTCTAATTATAATAGAATTAAAAGTTCGTAATAATAATTTTATGCAATAAAATATTAAAGACTTGTTTTTATTTTTGAGTAAAGTTTGAAAACTTGATTATTTTGGTCTCTTAAGTCATAAAAAATTATATGCAAGTAATATACTAATAGAAAATAAAAAGCTTATAAAAGAATAAGTTTTATGATTCATATATAAGATATAAGGAAACAATATGTATCAAATAATTAATCCTATCTAAAATTGCGGGCCGTTGTTAAAAAAAAAAAAGAAAATTTTTATATTTTTGATATGCTAGTTGATTTTAAGTGTTTAGAGAGTTGAGTGATTTTTTTAAAAAAAAATTATATGATTATAACTTAATATTTGTGATAAATCAATTAATTTTAAGTATTTCTGAATAGTGATTGTGGGTGAAATAAATAAATAAATAAATATCAATGTAATTTCAACCTCTTTTAATTTCAGAAGCCCAATTTAATAAATTTTTTAACATAAATAAATATTTACCAGTGATGCCCACGAGATTTTGGGAGGAGGAAAATTTGAATTAATTTGATCAAATAAATAAAAATTGGAAAATTTTCAAAATAAAACTTCAAAGAAAACAATGAAACCATGGAGGATTTTGGATTTTCGAGAGAAGAGAGCAAAAGTTGTGAGAGAATTTTTTATTTTTAATTTCTTTTTGAAACTCTAATATAAGATCTGATTTTTATTTGAATTGAGAACCTTTTATAATGTAAGAAATTAAGATTGATATGTGACTACGGGTGATTTAATTTAAGTATAAATATTAGATTGACCGTATTTCTATACTACATGAAAATTTTAATTAAGTGCATAGACATGCATGTGTATATATGTATACAATATTTTATTTATTCCTCCAGTATAAAGAATAAATATATATTTATATGTGTATACAAGGTATACAAATATGCATTTGTGTGTGTGTATATATATATATACACACACACACACACACATGTACGGGACCGAGAGCCCCCACTTTTTAGCATATATGTATACGTAGAATTCAGATTAAAGGAGGAAGCAATATGTACAGGAGATAAAAAAAAAGGAGAGTAGCTCGAGTTGGCAGTATTAATATAAAAGAAAAGTGAAGAAAAGGTGGTGTGTACAGAGGAAACGTGAAGCAGAATAGGAGTTGTCCCATCTGCTCTTGTACACAATATATATACGAACCCCGAGGATCGTCTGTGTAAGGAGATGGAAAATCAAAGATTTAAAGAAAATAATGATTGTTTGTAAGGAGTTGGAAATTCAAAGATTAAAAATAAAGAGTGCTAAAAGTTTCGGAATAAAATCATTTTATTTCATAAAAGATTATTTTACAAAGATAGGAAAGGAACAAAGTTTCAGAAAAGATTCTGAGAAAATTTAGAATTGTGTTTTTTCTCCCCCTCCAAATGAGATTGAGAATCCTTTATATAGAAAGGATTCTTTTACAATTATTCCGAAGATTGATAGGTTCTGGCCTATAAGTAGGGTCATGCCTGCTTTGATGATGAAGGTCATGTCAGATGGAATCATACTGTAGATTCACTTTTTACTTTTTCTGTTTGTTGCTCTTATTTGTATTGGAGACAGAATCTCGAGGCAATCGTCCTCATTGTCTTGTCCCGAGTCTATTGAAAGTAGAGATCCTATGCTTTCTTGGTTGTCGCTACTTTGGTAATCACTTTCTTCCTTATCAGAGTCGACTGTTTGGAGGATTTGTTATATCAATTGCTTGTATTCTTTTTTGGTCTTGGCTTGTACTAGCAAAGCACTAACATGTGATTTTGCTTGAAGGAACTGTGTTGTTCCTGGTGTTTGTGCAGATTTGCATTGGGACGGATGGTTTTGGAACCATTCCTTAACAATGTGTCTGGAACATTTTGAGAAGTCAAATTTTTCCCACCACTTTGTTTTGAATCTTCTGATAATCTGTCTGTAATTGGATACTGGATCATTCATGAACTCATAATGCCATGAGGATATCCATGAGAGGCTAAATGTAGAACAAAACATAAGGGATTTCTGGAAACCTTTTTGTCCAAGTTCTGGTTGAAAGCTTTCGCCCTATCTTGTTCTGGAAACCAATTAGACAATACGAATGGAATGGAATGTAATGCCTTTTGGACTAAAAAACGCCCCATCTGAATTCTAAAGAATAATGAATGAAATTTTTAATCAATTTTCTCAATTCACGATTGTTTACATCGATGATGTGTTAATCTTTTCAACAAGTATTGACCAACATTTTAAACATTTATCAATTTTCATCAGGGCACTTAAACAAAATGGTTTAGTCGTCTCTCAATCCAAAATCAGTTTATTCCAAAAAAGAGTTAGATTTTTAGGATATTATATTTGTCAAGGAACCATTACTCCAAGAGAAAGATCAATCCAATTTGTTGATAAATTTTCAGACGAAATTCTAGGTAAAATACAACTTCAAAGATTTTTAGGAAGCCTCAATTATGTTTTAGATTTCTACCCCAACCTCAATATGATCCTTAAGCCTCTCCATAATAGACTTAAGAAAAATCCCCCAGCATGGACCCAAACTCATACCCAAATAGTTCAGAAGATTAAGGCTTAAATCAAAGAGTTACCATGTCTATACCTAGCAAACCCAACAACCCCAAAGATAGTGGAGACAGATGCGTCTGACATAGGATACGGTGGTATTCTCAAGCAGTTGGACAATGGAAAAGAAAGAATAGTCCAATATACTTCCAAACATTGGAATAGTGCTCAACAGAATTATTCCACAATCAAAAAAGAAATTTTATCAATTGTTTTGTGTATCACAAAATTCCAAAGCGACCTATTAAATCAAAAATTTCTTCTCAGAATTGATTGCAAATCTTCAAAAGAGATTTTACAAAAAAGATGTGAAAAACATCGTATTAAAACAGATTTTTGCAAGATGGCAAGCCATTTTATCAATTTTTTATTTTGAAATTCGGTTTATAAAAGGAGAATTAAACTCTCTTCCCGATTTCCTCATAAGAGAATTTCTTCAGAATTCTTCGACATGTCTTCTAGAGAGAAAAAAGAAAGAGAGAAGAAAGATAAAGGAAAGCAAAAACAAACCAATTCCCCAATAAAATCAACCATTTCCCCATCTTCATTACCAACATGACAGCAAATCTTTGCTCAAGAACACCAAAGACAAGGATAGTCTTCCTCAAAATCCAATCTTAAAGGATCTCAACTGGAAATGATTCGAAAGTTTTCAAAATCATTGCCACAAACTTCTCAAATTCAATCTATTTCAAAAGAGAAAGGGGTTGTAATTTCAAAAACTCAACCTCTACAAACTATTTTTTCAAAACAAAACATAGTGATTTCTTATCCACAACCCAAGTCTGATCAAAAATATTTTGCAAAACAGACTTTTCAATTTATGGTTCTTGTTGAGCTCGAATATTTTCATGAAAATCCAAATGATATTATTAAAAGGATCTTCAATGGTTTCAATTACAAATCATGGGACCAACAAAAACCTCAAAGTTTTTATGAAAACATTTTGATTAAAACATGATCATTAGCAATCAAACATTATGCCATAAAAGACAACCCAAATTACATTACCCATTCAACCGCCTAAATTCTCAAAGTCCTACGACCAATTGACTGAGGAAATGACCCAAACAACCTTAAAAAATTTTTCGGTCCATTTTAATACCAAACTCTAACACTATTCCACATTCAACTATTGGGACTACCAACAAGCCTGGTTTAATACTTTACCTGTCAAAACCATTGTAACCACCATTCCTGGCTTATTTATTTTAAAAGAGGAACCCGTTACCAATTTTCGTTATGGTTTACCCATTGGTGGTAATGGTATGGTCCAAATCATGAAATTCTGCCCCCTCACATATAGGAAGCATATGAACTCTTCAACTAAAACTTTCAACCAGAACAAGGACAAGAAGGTTTCCAAAAATTCCTAATGTTTAGTTCTACCTTTAGCCTCTCATGGATATCCTCATGGCATTATGAGTTCATGAATGATCTAGTATCCAATTACAAATAGATTATCAGAAGATTTAAAACAAAGTGGTGGGAAAAATTTGATTGCTCAAAATGTTCCAGACACATTGTTAAAGAATGGTTCCAAAACCATCTGTCCCAATGCAAATCCGTACAAACATCAAGAACTACACAGTTCCTCCAAGCAAAATCACATGCCAACGCTTTGCTAGCACAAGCTAATACTAAAAAAGAATACAAGCAATTGATGCAACAAATCCTCCAAACAGTCGACTCTGATAATGAAGAAAGTGATGACCAGAGTAGCGATAACGAAGAAAGCACAGGATCTCTAATTTCAATAGACCTGAGACAAGACAATGAAGACGATTGCCTCGAGATTCTATCTCCAATACGAACATGACCAACAAACAGAAAAAGTAAAATGTGAATCTACAGTATGATTCCATCTGACATGACCTTCATCATCAAAGCAGGCGTGACTCGACTTGTAGGCTAGAACCTGTCAATCTTTGGAATAATTGTAAAAGAATCCTCTCTATATAAAAGATTCTTAATCTCATTTGGAGGGGGAGAAAAAACACAATTCTAAATTTTCTCAGAATCTTTTCTGAAAGTTTGTTTCTCTCCTATCTTTGTAAAATAATCTTTTATGAAATAAAATGATTTTATTCCGAAACTTTTAGCACTATTTTTTATCTTTGAATTTCCAACGCCTTACAAATGATCATTATTTTCTTTAAATCATTATTTTCTTTAAATCTTTGATTTTCCAACTCCTTACACAGACAATCATCGGGGCACGTTGGTATCAGAGCCACTGTAGTAAGGAGTATTTAGAGGTAAATATAGGATTTATTTAATAATTGTCCTCTTAATTATTGTAGTTTTGTGTTTCTAAGTTTTAAAGCATTTGAATACTGAGCTTAGAGATAGTTCCGTTCAGCCATGGGATAGGCAATAGGAAATGATCTCCTCTTTTGTAGGTATTCAATTTAGCTTTTCTCTCATGTAAGCAACATTAAACTTAGATAGTTAAGAAAATAATTTGGAAATGAATCCTTTGTTTAGATCTGATTCTTCTACTTCTAGTAGCCTAAGACGAAACGAACCCAATGACAATGAAGAAGAAATTAACATGGCAAACATATTCCAAGACATAGATAACTGGGAAATCCCTAAAATACATTTAAATGAAATTTACAAACAAAATAAATCTTTGTTAAGACACTTAACCAGAACAGATTATACTATCCAAATGAAAGAAAAAAACCTTCCCATAAAAAATTCTTTTGAATCAATACAACTATTAGAAAAAGAATCAATATGCAAACATATTCAACGAAAGTATAAGTATATCCATTTAGGATTAATCCAAGTAGGTGCAAAACAGCTTTCAAAACAAGGATTAAATACCTCAAATTTCATGACATTAAGAGATAATATGTTTTTAGACTTTAACAATTCCTTATTAGGAACCATTGAATCTAGCCTATGTAATGGCCCAATCTATTTCAACTGTTTTCCAAACTATACTATATCTTTAACAGATAAAAACATTTTAGATGTTTTGACCCTCCAAATAAAAACTCACAACTATAAAATACAACCAGGATCAGTGCCCCTAGCCTTGGTATATAGAATTTATTATAAAGCTATCACCTCTGCCTTAGGGTCAGATGCCTTAATCCATAGTCCGAAAGGAGAAACACTTCTTTTTCAAACAGACATGACAAAATCTAGGATTAATATCCCTAAACCTATTAAATGGAATTATGTGTCTATTCCTGAAGAATGGGTCTTAGAAAAGAGCAATTCAACCCGTAACACAAGAAGCAACTGAATTAAAAATTGTTTCTCAATCTAAAAATAGAGATGTTAGGATTTCCTTCAACAGAAATAGTTCTGCAAATCTAGGACATCCTTTACACATTCCAATTCATTTACCATACAGGAGCTTTAGATCAAATGAAAGCCTCTGATACCAACGTGCCCCGAGGATCGTCTGAGTAAGGAGTTGGAAAATCAAAGATTTAAAGAAAATAATGAGTTAAAGAAAATAATGATCGTTTGTAAGGAGTTGGAAATTCAAAGATTAAAAATAAAGAGTGTTAAAAGTTTCAGAATAAAATCCTTTTATTTAATAAAAGATTATTTTACAAAGATAGGAGAGAAACAAAGTTTCAGAAAAGATTCTGAGAAAATTTAGAATTGAGTTTTTTCTCCCCCTCCAAATCAGATTGAGAATCCTTTATATAGAGAGGATTATTTTACAATTATTCCAAAGATTGACAGGTTCTGGCCTACAAGTAGAGTCACGCCTGCTTTGAAGATGAAGGTCATGTCAGATGGAATCATACCGTAGATTCACGTTTTACTTTTCTGTTTGTTGCTCTTATTTGTATTGGAGACAGAATCCTGAGGCAATCGTCCTCATTATCTTGTCTCAGGTCTATTGAAAGTAGAGATCCTATACTTTCTTGGTTGTTGATACTCTGGTCATCACTTTCTTCATTATCAGAGTCGACTGTTTGGAGGATTTATTGCATCAATTGCTTGCATTCTTTTTTGGTCTTGGCTTGTGCTAGCAAAGCACTGGCATGTGATTTTGCTTGGAGGAACTGTATTGTTCCTGATGTTTGTGCGGATTTGCAATGGGACGGATGGTTTTGAAACCATTCCTTAACAATGTGTCTGGCACATTTTAAGCAGTCAAATTTTTCCCACCACTTTGTTTTGACTCTTCTGATAATCTGTTTGTAATTGGATGCTGGATCATTCATGAACTCATAATACCATGAGGATAACCATGAGAGGCTAAAGGTAGAATAAAAGATTAGGAATTTTTGGAAACCTCCTTGTCCTTGTTCTGGTTGAAAGTTTTCGCTGAAGAGTTCATATGCTTCCCATATTTGAGGGGAAAAAATTTCATGATTTGGACCATACCATTGCCACCAATAGGTAAACCATAACGAAAATTGGTGACGGGTTCCTCTTTTAAAATAGATAAGCTAGGAATGGCGGTTATGATGGTTTTGAAAGGTAAAAGTATTGAACTAGGCTTGTTGGTAGTCCCAATAGTTGAATGTGGAACAATGTTGGAGTCTGGTGTTAAAATAGACTAGAAAATTTTTTTAAGGTTGTTTGGGTCATTTCCCCAGTCAATTGGTCGTAGGACTTTTAGAATTCGGGCGGTTGAATGGGTAATGTAATCTGGGTTGTCTTTTATGGCATAATGTTTGATGGCTAATGATCATGTTTCGATCAAAATGTTTTTATAAAAACTTTGAGGTTTTTGTTGGTCCTATGATTTGTAATTGAAACCATTGAAGATCTTTTTAATAATATCATTTGGATTTTCATGAAAATATTCTGGCTCAACAAGAACCATAAATTGAAAAGTCTGTTTTGTAAAATATTTTTGATCAGACTTGGGTTGTGGATAAGAAATCACTACGTTTTGTTTTGAAAATATGGTTTGTAGAGGTTGGGTTTTTGAAATTACAACCCTTTTTTCTTTTGAAAGAGATTTAATTTGAGAAGTTTGTGACAATGATTCTGAAAACTTTCAAATCATTTCCAGTTAAGATCCCTCAAGATTGGATTTTGAGGAAGACGATCCCTGTCTTTGGTGTTCTTGAACAAAGATTTGTTGTCATGTTAGTAGTGAAGATGGTGAAATGGTTGATTTTGTTGGTGAATTGGTTTATTTTTTGCTTTCCTTTATTTTTCTTCTCTCTTTCTTTTTTCTCTCTAGAAGACATGTCGAAGAATTCTGAAGAAATTCTCTAGTGAGGAAATCAGGAAGAGAGTTTGATTCTCCTTTTATAAACCGAATTTCAAAATCAAAAATTGATAAAATGGCTTGCCACCTTGCAAAAATCTGTTTTGATGCGATGTTTTTCACATCTTTTTGTAAAATCTCTTTTGAAGATTTGCAATCAATTCTGAGAAGAAATTTTTGATTTAACAGGTCGCTATGGAATTTTGTGATATACAAAACAATTGATAAAATTTCTTTTTTGATTGTGGAATAAATCTATTTGAGTACTATTCCAATGTTT
This sequence comes from Firmiana major, assembly GCA_033439115.1. Classification (NCBI taxonomy): domain Eukaryota; kingdom Viridiplantae; phylum Streptophyta; class Magnoliopsida; order Malvales; family Malvaceae; genus Firmiana; species Firmiana major. The sequence continues at coordinate 62,589,417 of CM065905.1, forward strand.
AGAAGTATATTGGACTATTCTTTCTTTTCCATTGTCCAACTGTTTGAGAATACCACCGTATCCTATATCAGACGCATCTATCTCCACTATCTTTGGGGCTGTTGGGTTTGCTAGGTGTAGACATGGTAACTCTTTGATTTGAGTTTTAATCTTCTGAACTATTTGGGTATGAGTTTGGTTCCATGCTGGGGGATTTTTCTTAAGTTTATCATGGAGAAACTTAAGGATCATATTGAGGTTGGAGTAGAAATCTAAAACATAATTGAGGCTTCCTAAAAATCTTTGAAGTTGTGTTTTATCTAGAATTTGGTCTGGAAATTTATCAGCAAATTGGATTGATCTTTCTATTAGAGTAATGGTTCCTTGACAAATATAATATCCTAAAAATCTAACTCTTGTTTGGAATAAAATGATTTTGGATTGGGAGACGACTAAACCATTTTGTTTAATTACCTTGATGAAAATTGATAAATGTTTAAAGTGTTGGTCAATACTTGTTGAAAAGATTAACACATCATCGATGTAAACAATCATGAATTGAGAAAATTGATTAAAAATTTCATTCATTATTCTTTGGAATTCAGATGGGGCGTTTTTTAGTCCAAAAGGCATTACATTCCATTCGTATTGTCCAAATAGTACTGTAAATGTTGTTTTATATCTGTCTTTCTCTGCAATTTGAACTTGCTAAAATCCTGATTTCATATCAAATTTTGAGAATATTTGGGCATTGTAGAGTTTTTGGATTAAATCTTTTTTATTTGGTATAGGATACCTGATCCATTTTAATGCTTTGTTTAAAGGTTTGTAATTTATTACAAGTCTAGGTGTTCCTCTCCCTAATTCTGATTTTTTTTTTACATAGAAAGTTGCACAGTTCCACGGAGATTTACTTCTCCTTATCAGGTTTTTGTTTAACAGTTCTTGAATTTCTTTTTTACAATAATGTTTGTCACGACCCAAAAATCAAAATGAATTTTTTTTGTTTTTCGTTTGTTATTTAATTCTTACATTTCTCTCATCGTGACCATCCTACCAACAGTTGGGTTATGATTCGGTGTTAGTCCCCTTACACTACTTACCATTCAATTTCCATGTTACATTTACAAATCAGGATTTTTCTATTCTTTGACTTTAACTAAAATGTTCACAATTGCATTTACATAACCTTACATCCCCGACGTCATATACGTTATTGTAGCGGATACCAAGAATGCAAGCCCTCAGTCGCTCACAAACTACTGCGATTGCTTTGAAAAAGAGGGATAATAATGGGGTGAGCAACCACACGCTCAGTAAGGCAATTATGCATGTAAGTAGATAGCTCTACTATCTACATGCTCATAATGCCATGCCCTTAAATCCATTTCTTTTCGTTTAAAGCGCAAGCACGAAATCATGCACACATCAATGCCATAGTTTATAAAAGTTGTTCGTGCTTATGGAAATCATGCAACTCATGCCTCAATGGCATCTCATGTAAAATCATACAACGCATGAATTAAATCAAAATCATGCATTTGCAATTAAAGCATGGATAACCTCCTCATGCTAAAACATTTAATTTCATGAATTATAAACAATCATGGAAAATACATCATGCTGAGTTTCCACAAAACCGTAGAAAACACTTTAACTCATTTCAAAAATCCACATCCATCACACTCATCAGGACTCAACCCCTCCATCGGGTGATCCTAATCCACATAAAATCATTTATTTCCAAGCATTTTCGAAAACATTAAAAATTTCATTTATTCACAACAAAACCAATATCATCAGTCAGGATCCAACCCCTCCCTCGGGTGGTCCAGACTCACACAAAATCCACGCATTCTCAAACTTTCAAAACATCAGATAGTAACATGCGAGACTAGGCAATATATATATATATCTCAGGCAAATAACCAGGACTATGGCCATATCCTTGTGATCCCACAAATCCTATGTGCGGGGTCTCACCACTATCGAGAACCACCCCAGGAGGTGGGTCAGTCCATCTCGTCGGTCCTGCCAGATCACTCGCATCCGAAGATGCCACTCGCATCCGAAGATGCTACATAATCAATCCCAGCATGGTATATCGTACTCCATGCTACTTGCACAGTACAACGTACTCCGTGGACCCATATCTCATATCAATAATCATGTCTGTCTCAAAACACACGTGCAAGCATATTTAATCGGCGTGACACACAGTTTACCCGACGCTCCAAGCACGGCTCATCTCATGTCTCATAAAATCAGTGCGAGCGATACTCCAGCACTCTCATAAAATCAAGGAAAATCTTGTGCGAGCCAAGCTCCAGCACGCGTTTCATAAAATCTCATAAGATCTAGTGCGAGCTAAGCTCCAATACTCTATCAAAATCATGTAAAACTAGTGCGAGCTAGGCTCCAGCACTGTCATAAAAATCAAGTGAAAATCTAGTGCGAGTTAGACTCCAGCACCCTGTCACGAAAATCATGTGAACATCTGGTGCGAGTTAGGCTCCAGAACCCATGCATGTAAAACTCTAATGCGAGCCCCTGCTCCAGCACTAATGCATGCGTCACAAAGTTCAAAACTCGTATGAGCTAAGCTCAAACACCTCTCATGCATGTCAAATCATTAAAACAAGTGCGAGCTATCGTTCCAGCACCTTTTTATGCATATCATGTCACACAAATCGGTGCGAGCAACCGCTCCAGCACCATTTTGCACACTCACAAACTCAGATATAGTGCGAGCAAGGCTCCAGCACTATCTGTTTCCATATAAACTAAATAGTTGCTCCTTTTTCCAAAGAAATTCCATTTAAATCTAAATAACACTTACGTAGTGTTATCTTGTGAAATTTATGCAAATACTGGTCAATCTACCAATTTGCTTTACTAAAAGTTCACGAAAATCTTCCAAATCATGCATTTCATGCATGTCATGCTTTCACCATCCTTAGGTGAATTTTTCCTCAAAAAGGGTAAAATAGTCTTTTACCTATCTCGAGTTCTTAAAATTTTTAATCCATTTTTAGGACCTTTAAACATTTTCAGTGTATACAAAAGCTATTAAAAATAAACGTAGCTACCTCTAGCTACTCACAAAATTCCCTTACCTCATTTTTTTGTACAGTATGACATTTTCACTAATGTCTCGTCACGCAGTCCGATTTGCTCCCAATCAAATCTCCGGAGCTACGTATAATTATTTATCGGGTCAGAAATCATTCAATTAACTGTATTTCATAATTTCTGAACTTAATTCAAAGTATTGAGCCTGATTACAATTTTGGGTCTGATTGCACCTTAATGGGCCTTAATCGGCCTTAAGCCCATTTTTCACTTACTATTCACATTATCGAAGCCTATTGGACTCATTGGGCCCATCAGTATTGTCACGACCCAATTCCATTCTCTTTAACCGAAATCACTGAAAATTTTTTGCGTTTTACTGTTACCTTACCCGGTCGTGAACTAAACTCACCACACACTGTTGGGCTGTGAGTCAATAATAAACATCACATCTCATTCATTCTCAATAAATTAAAAAGATGTCATACATGTGCATTTAATCGTGTACTTATACGAATACATGTTTTACTGACATCCACATCCCCCATAAGTACAACTCAAAAGAATACTGTGCTTTTACATTGTTTAGATACAAAAAGAATCACTGTGTATATACCTCTTAGCGATGGAGATGCAGCGGAGTCCAAAATAATACGCCTCAGTCCTCACTGGGCTACTATGCACGCTCTGTAGGGGGGAAAATTGTAAGACCCGAATTTAATTAAAATACAAAAATTAAATAAGAAAAGATGGAGGAAGTATGAAGGAAGTCGGGTTAAATAAATCCCGAACACGTGTAAGGGCAAAACGGTCAAAAGATCGAAAGCCGGTATAATTTCGATAAGAAAATTTAATTAAAAATATGGATTTGAGAAATCTTGGTCAATAAAAGTGAAATAAAATTATTTCGGATTAAATTGATCAAGATATTAATTTATGAAAATTAATCGGGATTAATCGGGATTTTTAGTTCGGAAAAATAATCCCGAAAATAATCGAAAAATATACTGAAAAGTCACTCGGGACAATATCCCGAAAATACGGGGAAATTATACCCGAAAAAGGATTAAAATAAAATAAATTAAATTAAATTAAATAAATTAGAATAAAAATAATAATTTTGTATGATATTTTGGGGTGTTTTAATATATTATAAGGAATAGTAAAACAATTAAAATAAATAAAAATAAAATAAATAAAATTAATAAAACAAAAAAAAAAGAGAGAAATTGGAAAAACGTCGGGGAGAGAGAAAGAGAAGAGGAAACCGAGGGAGACCGCGCGTGGCTAGACCGACCACCGGCCACCGGGCACCGACGGCCTCCGACGATGAGCCGAGGAGCAAGAGGGGAGGCCGGCGAAGCCAACGGCACCGGTGACGCGCGCCAAGGAGGCCGGAAAATGGCGAACGGAGAAAGAGAAGTCGCGGGGAAAAACGGAGTCGGTGCCGGCGATCCACGACAGCTGGGGACGATCGGCGGGCACCGGTGTGACCGGGGAGAGGAGCCGGTCCTTTTGAGACCGGTATCGGCCGGCGAGACCACCGGAATCCGGTGGATCGAGGGAGAGAAGCCACGGAGGGAGAAGACGAATCCGGCGGCCACCGGCGAGATTCGGCCAACCCCGACCCCAGCCGAAGACTCCCCAGGCCCAGACGGAGCGATTGGTGGCGGTGGCAGCCACCGAAACCGGCGGACGGCGTCGGAAACAGAAAAGGAAGGAAATGGGTCCGACGGCGAGGAGAGAAGAGGCCGGACCGGCGGCTTTCCGGCGGCCTTGGGCGAATCCGAGCCCAGATTCGAGATGCGGACGGCCTTGCGGAGCTGTTGGCGGTGGAAGCCGGCGGAGAACCGGCCGGCAAGGCAGTGAACCGGCAGTGAACCGGCCGAACCGGAGAAAAACCGGCGGTCTGACCGGTCCGAACCGGACTGAACCGGTTCAGCCAAAAAGAGGGGAAAAAAGGGAGAAAAAGGGAAAAGGAAAAAGAGGAAAAAATTGGGGAAAATTCCGGTGATGCAATCGAGTTTCGGGTAAGTCGATAAGCGGTCAAATTGACCCGATTTAAATTTGGAATATTTTATTTAATTAAATTTCGACCGAAAAGTTTACCCGAAAATAAAATTAATTGTGTAGCTCGACGATTGGCATCCACCGAGGGCTCGAGACAGCCTCGAAGTACGTACTAGCATGGAATATCGGGTAAGTGACCCCTATTTACGACAATTACCTTGTATTGCGTGATATTGATTTAATTCCCGCAATTATTAGAATTAATTTATGGAAATTTAGATTAATTGTCGTAAATATTAAATTTAGCTATTCGAGAATTAGAACGAGGCTCAATAAATTATTGATGGGCCCAATGAGCCCAATAGGCCTCGATAAAGAGAAAATTAAGTGGAAAACGGGCTTAAGGCCGATTAAGGCCCATTAAGGTGCAATCGGGCCCAATAGGGGTAAACGGGCCCAATGATTTAAATTAAGCCCAGAAAAGATTAAGTACAATTAAATCATAATATCTGACCTGAGGAATATTAATACGCAGTTCCGGGCATTGGATTGGAAACATATCGGACTGCGCGATGGGACTACATTGGAAAAGAGAAAGGTCAGACTCGACGAGAATCGAGGTAAGGGAATTCTGCGGACTGCTAGAGGTAACAGTACGCAATTTTAAATTCATATGCAGTCCTTTAAAATATCCTGAAGGGTCTAGAGGTCAAATAATAATTTTAGTGCCCCGAATGGGCAAATTACTAAAATACCCTTGTTAAGGGTAAAATTCTAAAAATCTAGGAAAAATTGGGAGGAGCAAGGACAAGAGGTTCCTGCTCGTTCTGGAGATATTCCAACGCATGCATGAGTAGGCTGGCTCGCCTTGAAAGAAAGTGCACCGCATTGCATACTTTCAACGTGAAATTGATTTGAAAACTGTTTTGAGTAAATAGAGCCGCCTACGTGTTTTATTGACATATGACGTGCTAGAGCTCAGCTCGCACGGTAATTTCGATTTGTGTGATGCATGCATTAGTGCTGGAGCGAGAGCTCGCACTAGAGTTTTACATGCATAGGTGCTAGAGTATAACTCGCACCAGATTTCACATGCTCTTTCGTGACACGGTGCTAGAGTCTGACTCGCACCATATTTTTACATGATTTTCGAGACAGAGTGCTGGAGTTTAACCCGCACCAGTATTTATAAAATTTTCATGTGATTTATAATATACAGAGTGCTGAGCTTAGCTCGCACTAGTTTTACCGGATTTGTGGAGTACCGCTGTCTGCCCTTGGAGTCAGCCAAAAGGCCCAACAGGCTCAAGAGACCTCTTAGGTGGGGGTGTGAGTGAGGGATGAGGTTGGCGGCCTTGTGGGGATGTAAGCGGGCTCTGCCAGTTGACGTGTTTTGATGAGAGTGCTGAGCATCGCTCACACAGATTTTATGAGAACATGCGATGAGCCGTGCTTGGAGCATCGGGTAGACTGTGTGTCACCGATTTAATAGGCTCGCACGTGCGTTTTGAGACATGGCATGAGTATTGAGAAACAAACCTCTGTGGGAAGCAGGCCAATTGGGCCGGAGTACCTAGAGATATTACATGGGTTCATGGAGTACGATGTACCGTGCAAGTAGCATGGAGTACGATGTACCGTGTTGTATCTTCGGATACGGCATCTCCGGATGCAGCATCTTCGGATGCCGGGGATCGGATAAGACTGACGGGATGGACTGACCCACCTCCCGGGCGGTTCCCGATCATGGTGAGAACCCGCACACTAGGATCCGTGTAGCTGAGGAACTCACGAGGACAGATGTGGCCATAGTCCTAGTTATTTACCTATATACAGACGTTGCCTAGTCTCGCATGTTGATGATTTCTATGATGATTTAAACTGGGTTTTAAAACTAAATTGCATGATGGTATTTCCATGCTTTTCAAAACCCACGTGTGATGTAAATGTTTTCATGATTTTGTGTGAGTCAGGATCACCCGCAGGAGGGGTCGAGTCCTGACTTTATTGTCAAAATCTTAATTGAGAAAGAAATGATTTATGATAATTGCATGTTGATTTTCCGTGCAAATGTATTTTACATATCATCATAATGCATAGCATTGTTTTAAAATGTGTGGAGAAAGGGTGGTTTATGCATGGCACTACGTTCATGTAGGTAGTATGGTTACCTACTTGTTCGTAGGATTGCCTTACTGAGCTTGATGTGCTCACCCCTTTCATTTTCTCCCACAGATGATCTCCAGTTGAAGTTGTGGCGACTCAGTACTGCATTCCGGATATCCGCTGCTGCCCATCAACATAAGGTATATACACTTGTACTTATTGTATCTACATAAGCATAGCACAGTAACATGTTTGTAAGTAACTTTAGGGGATGTATAAATAATATAACAATTATAAATGACTGGAGAAGAAATAAGTACTAGGGTAGATGTATGGTGGGACTGGCATTGACGCACAGCCCAATTAGTAGTGGAGTGTTGGTCACGATTCGAGGACAGGTAAGAATTAAGTAAGAAAATAAACAAAAACGCGAAAAAATTCACTCTGATTTTTGGATAGTTGGGTCGTGACAATTATTTTGGTATCAGAGCATAATTGGTCTGATGTGTGTCAGTGTCAGAAGTTAGGAAATTACATCCCCGTGTTACTGTGCTTAGTTAGATACAATAGTGTATATCGAGATGGGCTTGACTAAGAAATGGTTGAGAATGCAGGAATGCTTAACATGAGTCGCGAAAAATGAGATAGTGCACGAGGCAGAGGTCGTAGAGGTAGACCTGAGTCTGCTAAGTCGTGCTGAGTTTGACTTATGAGAACCAGTGTGAAATTGAAATGGAGGCTAATGTTGAAAATGCCTCACAGAGTCCGACAGAGTGATCGGACAGTATTGAGACACGCTTCGCGAGATTGGAGCGGAGTGTGGAGATTACTTGAGGAGCAAATTGCTCAGATCATGTATGAGATCAGAGGGCGCAGCGGAACAGTGGTGGAAACCCGCTCGACCCATCTTAAGAGTTGAGATGAGAAATATCTTGGACATATTCCGGTGACAGGATATCCCGGACATGATTTAAAGGACATTTCAGATTAAAGTCCTTATTCTGACCCAGAGGATTTGATTGATTGACGAGCAGGGGGACTCGATTATATTCTGGGTAGATATTACCTCGACACTATGAACAAGTGACAGTCGAGATGTCTAAAAGTTCATGAAAGGGCTCGACTTTTCAATTAGAGTCTGATTGGCCCGTGAGATATTACCTATACCGAGGCAGTGCACAGATTTACAGTTGGGTAAATGAGAACATGAATTGCACGCCTTTGAGATTGGGAAAGGTAATGAGGGCTGAAATAGAGACATAAAAGAAAAACGAGAAATGATAGAGATGTTGATATGGTATTTGGTAAAAGATTAAATTTGACGAGTCATGGAGTAAGATAATTGGTGAGGCCCCAGTGCATCTAATTTTGGCACTTTTGTGGGCAGTGTGATTGGAGGACCCCGACCTGCTACAAAGCAGTGTAGCAGTGTGAGCACTGTAAGCGGTGCGAGATGTGTGGTAGATACCACGGAAGGAGGGTCTATACCTACACTGTATTGGTGAAAATAGTCGTCAAGTGTGGTAAGACAGACCATTGATTTTGATTGCTCAGAGTTGGGCGAAATCGCCCCACAAAAAAGTAAAGAGACAGAGAAAAATTTCGTTGTTATAGCTGAAAACGAAAAGGGAGGCCATAGCCGAAGAGAAAAAGGAAAATAAGTTGTTGGACGAAGGCGAGAGGATGTCTTGGACCAGGACACTATTGATGTTTCATGGATGTGGTGTAAGATACCACACTTGTTATGAATAACGAAGTACATATGTTCATTAATCCTGTGCCACATATTTATTCATACCGCCTTCATTCGCATATAAGTGAGTAAAAGGCATGAATGCCTACATCATTGGGCAATACTGATAAATGAGTACCCCAATAGAGGAGGATGAATTAACGGAATATAGATATAGAGATTTTAAGTTGATAAACAGGGGTGTAACGGTTGAAATTACAGGAGTAAAGGATGTACTCACAGAATGAATAAAGACAAGAGTTTCATTATAATTGATACGCAAAGGAGAAAATCTTCGAGATAAGATAGATCCTAAGTACAAGATGTATTGGAGTAGAGATATATGCTAGATAAGGAATACCTTTAATATGCGAAGTAATTGAGGTTAAACAATTAGTAGCGAATACAAATTATAACCAAGGACAAAGATGGGTATAACCATAACCGGTAGTTGTGGTTAAGTCTGAAGGCTAATAAAGGTATTTCAAAATACCTCCCCGCCTGAAGACTTGACAGCATCTAGATATATATATATATATAATCTATAACGGGAAATCGATCATCGTAATAAATACCTTTAGCATTAGGTTACCTTACTAAGACGATAAGAACATTAAAATTCGACAAATTATAAAGGTTAACGTAGTAAAATTTGATAAGAGCCGTTAAGATAAGAAAAGGAAATAGCGCAGGTTAGCACCTGGAAAACGTAAGCGGTTGAGAAGGATCTTGTACGCCTTGCGTAAATAAGTCAAGGATTAGATCGAGTGTAATCATCATTAACGGTGATATGCTGGGAGTAGTTAAAGCCTAAGGCGAATTATAAGCAACAATTGGAAGATAGCTTTTACAGATGGATTATTGCGAGATTTAAAATGGTATACCCTGTTGACACGTTTAACTAAGAAAACGTGATCTTGGAATAAGATGATAAATAAGATGATAGATGTGACGTGAATTTGGCGTGATGAAGTATGAACTGACCACCATGATTAATTTCACCATGCCCAACAGCTCAAGAGGTTTTTCAGTGAGTATGAATGCCTCAAAGTTATGATGGAGCTGTGTATTGATGTATAATGGGAAGATAGTCAATTTTGGAGTCAGACAACTCTTCGATCACGAAATAAACTATCTGACCCATGATTTAAAGTTGGCAACAGTATTTGTACCGAGGATATGGTACTATTATGTACAGGGTGAGGAATTATGGATATGCACTGATCATAGAGCCCGAGTATCTGTTTTCACAGAAAGGGGCGAATATGAAAATACATATTGGGTTAGAGCTTCTGAGAGATTTTGATTTATGAGAATTGTACCACCCAAGAAAGGCGAATGTGATGACTGATGCCTTGAGCAGAAAGAGCCTCGGGATGGTACCACATATGATGGTCAGGGAGCGTGAGCTGCTAGATGCAGTTGTGGACCTCAGTATTGATGTGATCCCTTCTGAGGATGACAGTGATTGTGTGACAGCTAGCCTGATGACTAGTACCGGATGAGAGTGCCCGGATTTGCCAGGCTTAGCGTGATGATCGACCGGATGTCGATAGTTTGGGTCTGATTCAGAAGGGTACAGTGATAGAGTTCACAGTGGGTGATAATGAGTTACTGAGGATTCAGAGACAGTATGAGTGCTCCCCAGGACCACAGTTGATGAGATAGTGATATTGTCAGAAGCTCACTCTTCGGGATATACAGTGCATGCGGAAGGTAATAATAATATATATTAAAATCTCAAAAGGGGTATGGGTGGTCAGATGTGAAAAGAGATATTGGTGGAGATTGTAGAAAAGTGCCTAGTGTGTCAGCAGAGTAAGGTAGAGTATTAAAAGTCTGCAGAGTTATTGCAGCACCTACCTATATCGACACGGCACGAAAAACGAGAGTAAGTCTCCATGAATGTCGTGATGGGTTATAGGAGACCCGGATAAATCAGGAGACTAGTTGGATGGTAGTCGATAGAGTGACTAAGTCCACCCACCTTCTGGTTATGAACTCCCCAGATACTCAGAGTGTGTATGAGGATTCAGGTATAAGAAAGATTGTGGAACATTAAGTAGCGTTCCAGTGAGCATGGTATCATATAGGGATTCCCGCTCCACTTCCTACCTCAGGGAATATTTTTAGGAAGCTATGGGAACCCGACTGAGTATTAGCACAGCTTTACATCCCCAGACAGATGGTCAGTCAGGGAGGACTGTACAAGTTCTGGAGGATCCGATGAAAGCGTGTGCCATTGATTTTATAAGCTCCTGGAATGATCAGTTGATTTCTAATTGAAGTCGCCAATAACGACAATTGGCAATTGAGTATCGGGATAACAAGTTATGAGACAGTGTATAGCTGTAGGGGCTGTTCCCCAAATTGGACAAAAAAAAAAAGTTGGGTGACAGATAGAATCATTCTGATTTTGGGATAATAAGTCTCTGAGGATGTTTAGTTAAGGATGAGAGATTAAGAACACCTCAGAACAGATAGAAAAATATTGGAATTCACCCTTGGTGAATTATTATGGTTGAAAGTTACACGTCCTAAGAGAATAAGGACATAGCGGAACTTTTGGAAGAAGTAAATTGAGTTGAGCTGGATCGAATTCTTGAGAGATTGGACAAGTGGGAGATAAGACCTGTAGGTTGTTGTTAATCACTTGGATTAATAGGCACCCACAATGTGTCTCAGCTTTTGATGCTTCGGTACTACTATCCAGATCCAGCAGAGGTGATAGGATATGAACTCCAAAAGTTCAGTTTAATGAAATTATAAGTATATCGAGAAGTTGATTTGGGCATTAAACAGGAAAGAGAAAGTATTGAGGTTTAAGATGATCTCCCTAATTAAAGTCCTTTGGTAGTAATACACTCCGGAGAAGATTACATAAGAATTTAAGAGTATGATACGATCGATGTACCCGGAGTTGTATATGGACTCATATGACTTGGTTCTAATTTGGAGGACCAAATTCCTTAAGTGGGGGAGAATTGTAAGACCCGAATTTAATTAAAATACAAAAATTAAATAAGAAAAGATGGAGGAAGTATGAAGGAAGTCGGGTTAAATAAATCCCGAACACGTGTAAGGGCAAAACGGTCAAAAGATCGAAAGCCGGTATAATTTCGATAAGAAAATTTAATTAAAAATATGGATTTGAGAAATCTTGGTCAATAAAAGTGAAATAAAATTATTTCGGATTAAATTGATCAAGATATTAATTTATGAAAATTAATCGGGATTAATCGGAATTTTTAGTTCGGAAAAATAATCCCGAAAATAATCGAAAAATATACTGAAAAGTCACTCGGGACAATATCCCGAAAATACGGGGAAATTATACCCGAAAAAGGATTAAAATAAAATAAATTAAATTAAATTAAATAAATTAGAATAAAAATAATAATTTTGTATGATATTTTGGGGTGTTTTAATATATTATAAGGAATAGTAAAACAATTAAAATAAATAAAAATAAAATAAATAAAATTAATAAAACAAAAAAAAAAAGAGAGAAATTGGAAAAACGTCGGGGAGAGAGAAAGAGAAGAGGAAACCGAGGGAGACCGCGCGTGGCTAGACCGACCACCGGCCACCGGGCACCGACGGCCTCCGACGATGAGCCGAGGAGCAAGAGGGGAGGCCGGCGAAGCCAACGGCACCGGTGACGCGCGCCAAGGAGGCCGGAAAATGGCGAACGGAGAAAGAGAAGTCGCGGGGAAAAACGGAGTCGGTGCCGGCGATCCACGACAGCTGGGGACGATCGGCGGGCACCGGTGTGACCGGGGAGAGGAGCCGGTCCTTTTGAGACCGGTATCGGCCGGCGAGACCACCGGAATCCGGTGGATCGAGGGAGAGAAGCCACGGAGGGAGAAGACGAATCCGGCGGCCACCGGCGAGATTCGGCCAACCCCGACCCCAGCCGAAGACTCCCCAGGCCCAGACGGAGCGATTGGTGGCGGTGGCAGCCACCGAAACCGGCGGACGGCGTCGGAAACAGAAAAGGAAGGAAATGGGTCCGACGGCGAGGAGAGAAGAGGCCGGACCGGCGGCTTTCCGGTGGCCTTGGGCGAATCCGAGCCCAGATTCGAGATGCGGACGGCCTTGCGGAGCTGTTGGCGGTGGAAGCCGGCGGAGAACCGGCCGGCAAGGCAGTGAACCGGCAGTGAACCGGCCGAACCGGAGAAAAACCGGCGGTCTGACCGGTCCGAACCGGACTGAACCGGTTCAGCCAAAAAGAGGGGAAAAAAGGGAGAAAAAGGGAAAAGGAAAAAGAGGAAAAAATTGGGGAAAATTCCGGTGATGCAATCGAGTTTCGGGTAAGTCGATAAGCGGTCAAATTGACCCGATTTAAATTTGGAATATTTTATTTAATTAAATTTCGACCGAAAAGTTTACCCGAAAATAAAATTAATTGTGTAGCTCGACGATTGGCATCCACCGAGGGCTCGAGACAGCCTCGAAGTACGTACTAGCATGGAATATCGGGTAAGTGACCCCTATTTACGACAATTACCTTGTATTGCGTGATATTGATTTAATTCCCGCAATTATTAGAATTAATTTATGGAAATTTAGATTAATTGTCGTAAATATTAAATTTAGCTATTCGAGAATTAGAACGAGGCTCAATAAATTATTGATGGGCCCAATGAGCCCAATAGGCCTCGATAAAGAGAAAATTAAGTGGAAAACGGGCTTAAGGCCGATTAAGGCCCATTAAGGTGCAATCGGGCTCAATAGGGGTAAACGGGCCCAATGATTTAAATTAAGCCCAGAAAAGATTAAGTACAATTAAATCATAATATCTGACCTGAGGAATATTAATACGCAGTTCCGGGCATTGGATTGGAAACATATCGGACTGCGCGATGGGACTACATTGGAAAAGAGAAAGGTCAGACTCGACGAGAATCGAGGTAAGGGAATTCTGCGGACTGCTAGAGGTAACAGTACGCAATTTTAAATTCATATGCAGTCCTTTAAAATATCCTGAAGGGTCTAGAGGTCAAATAATAATTTTAGTGCCCCGAATGGGCAAATTACTAAAATACCCTTGTTAAGGGTAAAATTCTAAAAATCTAGGAAAAATTGGGAGGAGCAAGGACAAGAGGTTCCTGCTCGTTCTGGAGATATTCCAACGCATGCATGAGTAGGCTGGCTCGCCTTGAAAGAAAGTGCACCGCATTGCATACTTTCAACGTGAAATTGATTTGAAAACTGTTTTGAGTAAATAGAGCCGCCTACGTGTTTTATTGACATATGACGTGCTAGAGCTCAGCTCGCACGGTAATTTCGATTTGTGTGATGCATGCATTAGTGCTGGAGCGAGAGCTCGCACTAGAGTTTTACATGCATAGGTGCTAGAGTATAACTCGCACCAGATTTCACATGCTCTTTCGTGACACGGTGCTAGAGTCTGACTCGCACCATATTTTTACATGATTTTCGAGACAGAGTGCTGGAGTTTAACCCGCACCAGTATTTATAAAATTTTCATGTGATTTATAATATACAGAGTGCTGAGCTTAGCTCGCACTAGTTTTACCGGATTTGTGGAGTACCGCTGTCTGCCCTTGGAGTCAGCCAAAAGGCCCAACAGGCTCAAGAGACCTCTTAGGTGGGGGTGTGAGTGAGGGATGAGGTTGGCGGCCTTGTGGGGATGTAAGCGGGCTCTGCCAGTTGACGTGTTTTGATGAGAGTGCTGAGCATCGCTCACACAGATTTTATGAGAACATGCGATGAGCCGTGCTTGGAGCATCGGGTAGACTGTGTGTCACCGATTTAATAGGCTCGCACGTGCGTTTTGAGACATGGCATGAGTATTGAGAAACAAACCTCTGTGGGAAGCAGGCCAATTGGGCCGGAGTACCTAGAGATATTACATGGGTTCATGGAGTACGATGTACCGTGCAAGTAGCATGGAGTACGATGTACCGTGTTGTATCTTCGGATACGGCATCTCCGGATGCAGCATCTTCGGATGCCGGGGATCGGATAAGACTGACGGGATGGACTGACCCACCTCCCGGGCGGTTCCCGATCATGGTGAGAACCCGCACACTAGGATCCGTGTAGCTGAGGAACTCACGAGGACAGATGTGGCCATAGTCCTAGTTATTTACCTATATACAGACGTTGCCTAGTCTCGCATGTTGATGATTTCTATGATGATTTAAACTGGGTTTTAAAACTAAATTGCATGATGGTATTTCCATGCTTTTCAAAATCCACGTGTGATGTAAATGTTTTCATGATTTTGTGTGAGTCAGGATCACCCGCAGGAGGGGTCGAGTCCTGACTTTATTGTCAAAATCTTAATTGAGAAAGAAATGATTTATGATAATTGCATGTTGATTTTCCGTGCAAATGTATTTTACATATCATCATAATGCATAGCATTGTTTTAAAATGTGTGGAGAAAGGGTGGTTTATGCATGGCACTACGTTCATGTAGGTAGTATGGTTACCTACTTGTTCGTAGGATTGCCTTACTGAGCTTGATGTGCTCACCCCTTTCATTTTCTCCCACAGATGATCTCCAGTTGAAGTTGTGGCGACTCAGTACTGCATTCCGGATATCCGCTGCTGCCCATCAACATAAGGTATATACACTTGTACTTATTGTATCTACATAAGCATAGCACAGTAACATGTTTGTAAGTAACTTTAGGGGATGTATAAATAATATAACAATTATAAATGACTGGAGAAGAAATAAGTACTAGGGTAGATGTATGGTGGGACTGGCATTGACGCACAGCCCAATTAGTAGTGGAGTGTTGGTCACGATTCGAGGACAGGTAAGAATTAAGTAAGAAAATAAACAAAAACGCGAAAAAATTCACTCTGATTTTTGGATAGTTGGGTCGTGACAAAAGTAGAGAGGGATGAGCAACCACACGCTCAGTAAGGCAATAATGCAAGCATGGTAGATAACTACTCTATCTACATGCTGATAGTGTTATGCATAAATCGTTTATAGTAGGAGCATGAGGAATAAAACTATGCCATGTGAATATACATATATATCCTGTATCAAAATCATGTGCATTGGCATATAAAACATGGTAGAGACATCATGTATAAATCATCTCATGCTCAATCTCATTTAAACTCATTAAAGGGCAATTCTTTAAGAAACTTCCTTTTTAAACCAACACCATAACACCACCAAATCAACTCACAAACCACAACCACATTTACATTCCACAATTCACGCATGTGTATAAATCTAGGTCACTATATCAAAAGTGCCTATGTGAATCATTACATCATAAATCATCCCAGACCACACGCATCCAGGTGTGCGGGGTATCATGCTGGCACGAAGATGGATTATCCCTCGCCAGACTTTCTCATCACATAACCATCATGCGGTACATCGTACTCCATGTGATATACACGGTACAGCGTACTCCGCAACTCATATCGTGATCGGGGGTGCCATTCCTAGGTCTTATCTACCCCATACCAAGAGTTTTTCATATTCCGTGAAGGAGAGCCTTCCTGCCGAACAGAGCCTCCCTGCCTCCTCGGGCGTAAGGATGTTAGCTTAAGGATGTAGGGCTTAAGGATCCTTTCCGTAAGAGAGCCTCCCCACCGAACAGAGCCTCCCCGCCTAACAGAGCCTCCCCGCCTCCTCGGGCTTAAGGATGTTAGCTTAAGGATGTAGGGCTTAAGGATCTTACCGTACCCATGTAGGAGAGCCTCCCCGCCTAACAGAGCCTCCCCGCCTCTTTGGGCTTAAGGATGTTGGCTTAAGGGTCCCACCATAAGAGAGCCTCCCTGCCAAACAGAGCCTCCCTGCCTAACAGAGCCTCCCTGCATCCTCGGGCTTAAGGATGTTAGCTTAAGGATGTAAGGCTTAAGGATCTTACCCACTTTCACAACCCTATACGAATCCCATTGTACAATCTTGTGCGAGCAAAGCTCTAGCACGACTCATGCATCATGCATCTTCTCATAAAGAGGCGCGTACGAGCATAGCTCTAGTACGGTTATACTCATAAGACAACCACTCGAAATCCACGTACGAGCAGAAGCTCCAGTACGGTTTATAAATATCATTATAGATCCCAAATCAAGGTGCGAGCTAGGCTCCAGCACGTTTCATACAAATGAAAACATAGAAATCCAGCGCGAGCGAGGCTCTAGCGCGATTTATGTCATACAAGTGTGATAGGCGGCTCATATACAATTCATCAATCCCGACAATTCGGGTTTAGCACTCACAAATGCTTTTCTACAACAACAATACAATACTAGCCGTCCTATCTACGAGCTTGCTTAAAACCAAGCAATTCGCTTTGGAAAAACATCAAAACATTAGATTTATGCAATTATTAGCCTTACTATCCCATTTCATAAAATCCACTTCAAATCCAAAACCACGCATATACTCGTCATCATTCACGAATACCATCCATCATTTATTTGAGCAATTCATGCATTTCATATAACACCCAATATTCACCCACAAGTTCAAAGTACGAGCAGCTACCTCTATATACTCACAAAATTCCCTTACCTGGAATTGCGATGCGTGATTCCACTTCCTTAAGCTGCTTACTCGTACGGTTCGGTTCGCCTTCAACGAACTCTTCGGGGACTGCACAAAATCGTATCCCGCATTATATTCGATCCATACAATGCAACCCTTGCGCTTGCTATAGTCAATTTAACCTATAGCCTCTATTAACGCTTATATGGCCTCATTTCATTACTTTACCCATAACTCGAGTCTATGGATCTTCTTAGGCCTATTACTTATTCAAAATCGATGTTAAATCGACATTAAGCTCATAGTGTTCATATTCCATGAATTCCCTCACTATGGCATTTATCAATCATATACATACCCATTTTCACAATTCCTCCTACTCACCAAGTAATTCCATCTAACCCTCTAAAATCATAACATTACCCCAATAACAACTTTAGCATGCCATAAACCATAAGCTCATTCAATCCCACATATCCTCACATTATACCCATTTTAGATTTCTAGGTCACACCAATTCCACTACATTCCTAGGTAGTTTATACATCAATACTCATATCAATCAACTCCAAAATCAATTAAATAGCTAATGCATTTGGATTGGAGTGTTAGAATCTTACCAATATGATTTCTCTTCTTGCTCCAATTGGTAATGCCCTTAACTCCTTCAATTCCAAGAATGGGAAAATGCCCTCTCACTATGTTGTTCTTCTCCTTGATAGGAACAACTTTGCTTCTAATGATCTCTCTCCAAATCTCACTGAAAATGGCTGATTCTAGAGAGGGAAAGTTAGGTTTTTGGGTTGAAAATGGGAGGTTAATATGTTTTTCCGAGATTTCCAGATTTTCAGCTCTCCTTATATAGAAATGGCTTGAGGAGATCGATCTGGTCCAAGAGGAGATCGATCTGGTCCCTTAAAATCCCTCTTTTTCACGGCATTTTTAAGCCTGAGATCGATCTGTTGAAGCAATGAGATCGATCTGTTGAAGCATGAGATCGATCTGTCGAAGCATGAGACCGATCTGGTCCCAAACAGAGAGCTAAGGAGACCGATCTGGGTGCTTGAGGATCGATCTTTTCACTTACAGAATGCTTGGCAGATCGATCTGGCTCCATTGGAGATCGATCTGCTCTATTCTTTCGCCCAAATAAGAGCATTCTGGCTCTTCCAGATCGATCTCTCATCCTATGAGATCGATCTGGACCTCATGTTTTCCAGATTTCCTGCAGTTTCTTTGCTGCAACTCATACCAACACATCCTTAATCTATTGCCATGGCCATTTTCTCATCCATCCACCTTTATAACTTGAAAATGGCATCCATTCATACCTTATGCACATTGAAACTTGTGTGCATTCATTGTATGTTCAAAGGCATGCTACATAAAACCAAATGGAAGCATAACTCCATTCCATTTTACCACACTACTCATCTTAAGTCTCAATCACATCCATCACTTGCTAGAACTCATTTCTTCGTATTCATGCTCAATGAAACTTGTATGTACGTTACAATTTATATTACACATACATACATTGAATCCATGGACTTACATCAATCATACTTTACATCACAAGTCCATTCATATTATTTGATCCAAGTACACACATTACCCTTATACATATACGGGGTCTTACAAGTATTTATTGTACCTCGTTCTAAACTCTCGGATAGCTCAATTAATTATTTACGATAATTTATCTCAAACTTCAGAATTTAATTCATTTTATACGAAATTAATCCGTAATTTATGCAGTAAATTTTTAACACGCATAACTATGTAAATTGTCGTAAATAAGGGTTACTTACCCGAGATTTCATGATAGTACACAAATCGAGTCTGACTTGAGTTCTCGTTTGACGCCAATTGTCGAGCTACACAATTACATATTTTTCTGGGTAAATTTTCAGTCGAATATTAATCAAATTAAATATTTCAAAATTTAAATCTATCAATTTCGGCTGTTTACCGGCTTACCTGTAGCTTGATTGTATCATCGAAGTTTTCCCCAATTTTTCCTCTTTTCTTTTTCCCTTTTTCTTTTTTTTCTTTTTTTTCTTTTCTTTTCTTTCTTTTCTTTTTGGCTAAACCGGTCTGGTCCGGTTCAGCATATCCTTACTGCACCGAATCGATCCATATCGGTTCAGGCTCATCTTTGCCGTTTCGGCGCTGTCCGGTCGATTCTCTGGCAGTTTCTGGTGCTGTTCGACGAGTCATCACCTGGGTGTTCTTCATCGGACCTCGCGTTGGATCGATCGACGCTGGTGGCTGCCGGATTTCCTTTCTCCCTTCTCGACTCTCAGCCCCGTCGATCTCCCTCTCCAAGCTTCGCCAGCGGCCACCGCTTCCTCCCCCTGGTGCGTCGGCATCGCCTCTCGCCACCCGATCCTTTCCTTGCCATCACGCGCCCCTCTAGCCTTCAAATCGAAGAGGAGCAGAGAGAGGGAATTGGTCCCGATTCCTTCTCTGTTTCCTTCCTATTTCACGATTTCAGATTTCTGTTTCTTTCTTTTTATTTATTTATAATTTATTTTAATATTATATTCATTAAAATATTATAAAAATAAAAAAATATCTTCAAAAATCTTATTTTATTCATTTAATCAATAAATGAATTTATCAGTCTTATTTTATCTTTTTGGTATATTTTTTCAATATTTTCGGGATAATTTTTCGAAGTAAAAATTTTAATTAATTCCAAATAATTCATATCTTGATCAATTGGACTCGAAATTCAATATTTTCCTCGTTATTGATCAATATTTCTCAATTCCATATTTTTAAATAAATTTTCATATCGAATTTATACCGAATTTTGATCTTTTGATCGTTTTACCCTTGCACATGTTCGAGACCAAATCAACACAACTTCCCTTCACAAACCCTTTCTCATTTCGTGTTTTAAATCCTTATCTCTAATCTGAATGGTCCGAATCCCATTCATTTAATCTGTGGCCATTTCAACCTTCATTTGACCTTTAAATGCATTCGAGAATTTTTATTTATTCCATTTGCATTTTTCATTCACGTACAATTCTTCTTATGATTCAATTTGCATCCAACCATGTTTACATCATATGAACCATAAGGAATTTTGATAAAAATCAGGTCTTACTTTTTTTCCATTTCTTAATTCATTTGGATTGGTCTGGCTTTAGTTGAAATTTGTTTTTCATCAAAATCATTCTCATATGGTAATTCTACCCATGTTTCTTTCTTTGCCAAAAAGGTCGTTGGTAAATCAGAACAAATAGTTTCTTCAATTTCTTTTTGTAATGTTTGTATTTTGTTTTTGATATAAGAATCTTCTAATTGTTGTTGAATCCTTTTGAAATAAATTTCTTCTTTAAGATAGGAAATTTGATTCTGTTTATCTTTGATTATTGTATTGATTTGTTGGGTTCTGATTGTTCTTGACCTTAATAAATTTATGTTTCTAATTTTGGGTTTTTCTGTGAATTTCAGATTAATTTTGATCCAAGGATTTTTGTAGATATTCCATTACCTGTTACCTTGTATGGTTTGATTAGGGATATAAATGGTAATCCTAGTATAATATTTTGATTGATATTTTTAATTATTAGAAATAGCGTCTTAAATTTTATTTGGTCTTTACATACTTCTGCGTTAGTTAGTTTATATTGGATCTGGAGTCTTTCATTATTTGTCGCTTTTAAACTTTCAAAAGTCTTCTCACAATATTTTGTAGGAATTATTCCTTCTTTTATACTGTTTTGGTCGGCTCCTGTATCAAACAGAGCTATTGTTTCAATTAAAAATGCATTGTAAACAACGATTTATACCTTTACTAGGTATTTTTAGATTACTATTTTAGTTAAGACATTTAAAAATTCTTATGATATTTCGTCATTGTGTTCATGTTCTTGGTCACTTTTTTCAGAAGAATCACTTGTAATTTTGATTTTTGTATTTGTTAAGTCTTTTATTAATTTGGTATGTTCTTCCTGATGTTGTTTGAGTTTTTTTACTTCTATTTTAAGATTATTAATCTCACGTTGAAGATCTTAGATAGTTATCTCCTTGTTGGATACTCCAGATTTTTCATGAATTATATCCTTTAGATTATATAGTTTTGAAGACAATGAGGTCAAAATAGGTCTGGATATTGATTTTTTTAATTATTCTAAATAGTCTTTTTTTGATTTAGGAGTCTTGAATCTTATCGATTATTTCTATCATTAATTCTTGGTTTTTAGTTAAGACATTAATTGTATTATGTTCTGAAGATGTTTCTATTTCATTTGTTTGTTCAATTTGCGTTTCAAACAAGGATTGTGATTCGGTATCTGAAGTTGTGATTCTATATAAGGATTCTCAATCTCATTTGGAGGGGGAGAAAAAACACAATTCTAAATTTTCTCAGAATCTTTTCTGAAACTTTGTTCCTCTCCTATCTTTGTAAAATAATCTTGTATATATATATATATATATATATTTGTAAAATAATCTTATATATATATATATATATATATATATACCAGGACGCCCGAGGAACGAGGAGGAGGTTAGTGAAATAATAATTAATAAAGAAAACAGAATAATAAAACAAGAAATTAAAAGCAAGAAATAAAACAGAAACTAGAATAAGAAATAAAATGCAGAAAAATAAAATGCAGAAATAAAGTAGGCGACAGAGCCGATCATTATGCATAAAATATAAAGCAGTAGGCGGCAAAGCCAGCCATTAAAGGAAAATAAAAGAAATGAAGAAAATAATACTTCATTTATAAGAATAGTGCTTACATAGTTTTTGGAAAATATTCCAGAGGAAAAGGGAGAATGGGATTGAAAGAGGGAAGAGAGGGGAAGAGAGAGAGAGAGAGAGAGAGTATTTCCTGAGAGTGAAAGAAAACTTCTAAGGAAAAAAAAAACTTGTCTTCTCTCTTGGAAGAAGGTTACATTTATAGATAAATTTTTTGACACTTTACACTGTTTGATGAATAGTGTCTTGTCGGTTTTGTCACGCGGACACTGCTGATGAACAGTGATCTGTCTGTAGGCGGGGCACTGTTTGTTAATAGTACTCTGCCGGTAATTCACTATTACTTTTTTGTCTTTTTGCTGGAGGCATGGGTTGCTGGGGGAAATATTCCATAGCAGTCATCTTCATTTTCGTCTGCCAGGTTTATTGAGCCCATGGAAGATGCATCCGAACCAATAGATTTTTCTGAAGATTCTGATCCATCGGTAGAAAGAAGGTTCTTCATAATGGCGAAGTATTCTTCTTTTGTTTTTGCTGCTGCTAGGAGGGCACTGGTTTGAGTCTTTTGGGCCAAAAACTAATTATGTTCTGGTCCTGGATGGAGTGGTCCTTAGGTTCTAAGCCATTTCTGTACTCCGGATAATGATAATGAATCAGGGATTTTGAAGGAGTTGCACCATTTTGTTTTGAATCTCCTTTGGATTACCGTGATATTATTCTCAATTTTAAATTCTAAGCTCCAAGCTGATACCCATGGAACAAAGAACTTTGCTGAAAGGTGGCAGATTGGGGGAAATCTTCTTTCCAAATCTGTCAGTTTGAAGTGGGTTTTGAACAGGTTGTAACTGTCCTGTAATTCTGGGGGCAGGATTTCTGGGATGGCTCCATAGAGGTTCCACCAATGGACGAACTAGGAAGGTAAAGTGGAAATACTGATTTTGTTATTTATATAAAATAACCAAGTGTGGGTAAATTTTAGGTTTTGGAGTAGAGGCATGTTATACCAGGCCTGTTCATAATCCCAATAATTGAAGATTTTACAGAATTGCTGTGATGGGTTTGTTGGAAGGGGTTTTGGTTTTGCTAAATCTTGACCCCACTCTGATGGAGTGATGACCTTTAGGATTTTGCAGGTTGAATAGGAGGGGGAGTTTGAACCAGGATAAGCAAAGTGTTTGAAGGAAGCTGATCCGGTTACTTCCAGTATGAACTGGTAATAATCATTAGTTTTTTGGAGGTCCCATGGTTTGAAGAACCAATTTTTTCCAAATATTTTTTGAATGGAAATGATTAGGTTAGGGTCAAAAAATTGCTTTTCAACCGAGATGACATTTTGAAAAGCTGGTTTTATGATAAAAGCCGATTTTCTCGGAAGTTTTTGTTGAGATACAATAATTTGGGAGGAGCTTGTGGATTGCTCCAAAGGGTTTTGTAATAAAACAGTTTTGGAAAGGGTTTGAGAAGAAGAAGATTCTCCTTTCCTAGTTTCTGAAATGAGTTTTGGATTTTTACCTGTTTGGACTACAGTAATTTCTTCTGCATTATCCTTTGCCATTTTTTGGATTGCCTTCCTGACTTGAGGGGCATCCTTGGTTTTGGAAATCTCTGAACTTGGAATTTCCAATGAGCTTTTTAGAGCCCAGACCAATTCAGGGTGTTTGGCTATTGATTGGAGCCATTCATTGATCTGGTCAGTTTTATCTTCCGGAGACTGGGGTTTTTGTGAAGCTTATGCTGCTTCATCGTCATCCACGATCTGAGACCATGGGACTATTGTTTTGCTGTGGGAAGCCTTTTCTTTTCTTTTGCTCTTTTTAGGAGGCATTTTGTTTGTCTGTTTTGGGGAATTCTCTGGTTAGAAAATCTGGTAAGGAATTGGATTCTCCAGAAATATAATTAATATCAAAATCAAATATACTAAGTAAAGCTTGCCATCTGGCAAAAATTTGTTTTGATGCAATGTTTTGAACATCTTTTTGCAAAATTTCTTTTGCTGACTTGCAGTCAATTCTTAATAAAAATTTTTGATTTAATAAATCACTTTGAAATTTTGTAATGCATAAAACAATAGACAAAATTTCTTTTTTAATAGTAGAATAAGATTTTTGGCAATCATTCCAATGTCCTGAAGTGAATTGGACTAATACTTCTCTTTGGTCTTGGACCTGTTTTAGAATGCCCCCGTAGCCTATATCACTAGCATCGGTTTCCACAATTTTGGGAAGGTTGGGGTTTGCTAAGTGAAGACAAGGTAAGTTAGCAATTTGGGATTTGATTTGTTGGACGAGAATGGTGTGGTTATCTGTCCAGGGTGAAGGATTTTTCTTCAATCTATTGTGAAGAGGTTTTGCCATTCTATTGATATTTGGGCAGTAATCTAGGATGTAGTTGAGACTTCCTAGGAATCTTTGTAGTTGGGTTTTATCTAAGATTTTGTCTGGGAATTTTGAAGCAAATTCTAGACTTCTTTCAATGGGAGTGATGGTTCCTTGATGAATGTAATGTCTAAGAAACCTAATTTTTGTTTGAAATAAAGAAATCTTTTTGGCTGAGACAACTAAGCCGTTTTGCCTAATGACATAAAAGAAGGTTTTCAGGTGCTTTAGATGCTGTTCAATAGAATTAGAAAAGATTAGAACATCATCAATATAAAAAATACAGAATTCAGAATAAGGATTGAAGATATCGTTCATTATTCGTTGAAACTCTGAAGGAGCATTTTTTAAACCAAATGGCATGACATTCCATTCGAATTGTCCAAATGGGACAGTGAAGGTTGTTTTATACCTATAGCTTTGATCGATTTAGATTTGCCAGAAACCTGACTTCATATCGAATTTTGAGAATACAAAAGAGGAGTGGAGTTTTTGGAGTAAATCCTTTTTTTTTGGAATAGGATACCTAATCCATTTTAACGCCTGGTTGAGTGGTTTGTAGTTAATAACTAACCTAGGAGTACCTCGTTCTATCTCAGCAGGTTTGTTGACATAGAAGGCTACACAGCTCCAAGGGGATCGAGATTTAGAAATTAATCCTTTGGAAAGAAGATCCTGAATTTCTAATCTGCAGAATTGTTCTAGTTCTGCATTCATTTGGATTGGCCTAGCTTTTGTAGGAATATCCTTTTCACTAAAACTTGACTCATAAGAAAGGTCAACGGCATGCTGTTTCCTATTCCAAAAGGCATTTGGTAGGTCAGAGCAAATTTCTTTTTCAAATTGAGTTTTGATTTTGAAAATCTGTTTTTGAAAAGATTCTGTTTCAAGAGATTTTTTGAGTTGTTCGAGAAAATTCTTTTGGATTTTTGGGTCTTTAACATGTTAAACCATATCAAGAAGAAGACTCTGGTCTTTTGAAAGCATATTAAGAGTTTTTGAGTCGCTGGAAGAATCAGTTTGGGAGGCTATTTCATCAAGTTGAAGATCAGAAGTTTCGTCTGAGCTTGTTTCTGATTCAGAAGAATTTTGGACGAAGAGAGCCTGGATTTTTTCAAGAGTACCTTGATCTAATTGGAGTTGTTGGACTTTTTTGGATAAATGACAATACCTAGAAATGTGGCCCATTTTACCACACTTAAAACATTTGATATCTCGATTTTTTGTATTGGGCCAAGAAGGTTTTGGGCCTTTTCTGGATAAATAGACAGGTTTTTCTTCTTGGGCTTGGTTCCAAAAAGGTTTTTTGCAATTATGCCTAAAGGGTTTTTTTGGCTTGGTGAATTTGGGTTTTTCTGATCTTTTGCTACATTGGCCGTGACATGGTTTTTCATGGTCAAAGTAGTCAAATTGTTTACAGAAAGAACCTAATTCTTTTTTGGATTGCCTGAGTTCCTTTTTCAGGCGTTTTCTGAGTTTGAGATCTTGACAAATTAATTGGCCTTGGTTTTGGGTAAAACTGATAAGTTCTCCATAGGTAAGTTGATCGTATGGGATTGTATGGGTGCCCATAGTTTCATGAATTTTGGTTCTGACCTTTTCTCCTAAGAGAGTTGGAAGACCGGCAAGGAACTTTTCTTTCCAGAAGGGTTGGTTTGAATCATCTCTAAGCATGACCCTAGTGAGGAAAGTGGATTTGTACCATTGGAATTCACTAAGATTCCTGCATTTAAGATTTGATAATAAATCGGCATTTTTATCTTTAAGATGGGATGGATCTCCTATAAAGTGCTTAATAACAGAGAATATAAGAGTTGATACCGCATCTTGGATAGGGTTTCCTAAGTGATCTAAGATTGGTTCATCTTCATCACTGGTTTGAATCGCATTGAAGATTTCGGATTGATCTGAGGGTTTTAGATGGTAATCCCACCATCCTTTGAGTTGACCTGAAAATCCTGCTATAAGAAGTTCAGCAACAGTTTTATCCGTGGTATTTTGTTGGGTTTTATACGCATTTGACGCCATCGTCATTTGTTGAACGAGATTAAGGATTTGGTATTCTGACATTCCATCTATATTCCATTCGTAGATAGAAGACGCGTTATACTTGGGTTGGACTATCGTACTTGGTTGATTTCCTAGTTCAATTTTCGGATATCTTGGCTGAATGGCAAGTGGTTTTGGATTGTACCAATTGACTTTGTTGAGTTCTGGAGATGAAGACTGGTCATCTTCAGAAGAGCTTTGGCCAAATTTTGGGCTGGATTTTTGTAAAACTGAGACACTTTGTTGAGTTTCTTCAGCGAGTTTTTATGTTTGGCTGGAAGAAGGGATAACTAAAGAGTCTAGTTTTTGCTGGATAGCTTGAAGGAACTCAAGTTTATTTGAGGAAACTTCAGTTTTTGCAGAGTTTGAAACCTGGAATGGTTTGAACACTGGGTTAACCTTTTGGTGTTCTATGAGTGGTTTTGAAGTTGTGGGCTTATTGACTGTTGTGACTGGAGCTTTTGCTTGGTCAAGACGAGAAAGCTGTTTACTAATGGTTTTAAGAGAAACATTAGTAAAATTGTTTTGTAAAATAATATTTTTAATATTAATGGAATCGGAATCCTGTGGTGTTTTGACTGGACAGGCGTCTACCTTTTGGTCTGCATGAGAGCAAGAGATATTCCTAAACGGAGGATGTTCTGATTCTATGGATCCAGAGGTAGTTTCCCAAATAGAAGTTTGTTTTTTCCTAAGGGTGACAGGATTAAGAGTTTTGAAAGGATAAGAAATATCATGTTTTTGAGCATATATTTCAAACCAATCGAAGAATAAAATGTGAATTTTATTTTGTAGAACAAAATCATAATAATCATTTTGAATTTCTTTTCTTGAAGAAAGGAAGTTCTTAAAAAACCATAGTCTTTTACCAGTGTTTTTAACAGAATAGAAATCATTGTGCAAGTGGGTTTTGTCAAGGACAAATTCTTTTTCAAGAACATTTAGCTCGTTTGCCATATTTTTCGTTATGACTGAAGCTGGAGGAGACTCTGGAGGAGACTGGTTTTGTGTCTGTTGATACACAGGTTGGGGAATAGTTTTTGAAAAATCAATGTTTTCTAGAGTAGTGGATGGTAAATCTGAAGTAGAATACCTGGGTTTAAAGGGAAGATTAATCACTGGAGGAAGATTTGGATGGAAATTCGAAATTTGTTCAGTAAATGGGAGATTTATGACAGATGGGAGCTTTTGGCTTCTTGTTAGATCTACCGATTCTGAGGAAGAAACGTCAGAAAACCTAGAACTTGAAGCTCTATTGAAACTGATTTTTAGCTTACCGTCACGGAATTGGGTAATGTTTTTGATAGCAATATTTGGTTCTGGAGAAGGAATGGGATCTTCTTCTGGCTGAACCGCCCCATCAAGGATCCAATCATCAGGGAGTTGGATGTCTTTCCATTGAATAGGTTTTGGAATAACAACATGAGATTTGGAAAGATCCGTTTGTAAAAGGAGTGTTTGACCCTTTTCACTTTGAAATTTATGTTTTGTATTGAAGGCAGTCATCATAGCTTTGTAATGAACCCTAAAGCTTAAAGCTACTGGAATTGATCCTTCTAACATATGATAATTATGGGTTTTAGTCTGAAGAATTAAAGATTTCAAAATGTTTTTGTCTTTTAAGGAGACAGTGAAATTTGGATAACAATCGAAAGAGACTGGTCCTTTGCAAAGACTTGACTCGACTGTACCGAGAAGGGAGTCATGAAAATTTTTGAATCTGGCATCCCTAAGGGCTGCTAAGATTGAAGTGTTTAACCCTTCCTTAGTTAAAGGTTTAAGACCGATTTGGACAAGTCCTATATGGATATATCTATACCCCTTTTTTGCATGTTTTTCTAAAGATTCCTGGGAAAGTAAAGGAATGGTTTCAAAAAGTTTTGAGAGTTGGATATCTCTATCACGGGTTCTAATGGCATAATCAGAAAAAAGATTTAGTCTATTGGTTTTATAGATTTGGTCTCTATGGACTTTTGGAATTTCCCAATCATCGATTTTTGAAGAAATGTTTTCAAAATTAATTATTTCATCACTATTGACCAGATCGGACTGAGTTTTGCTAGTAGCAGATGAAGATGAAGAAGTATTTCTTCTGTGTAAAGACTCCATTTTAAAAAATAAATTTGGTTTTTCCGTTGATATCGAACAAACAACACCAGCTAAACCAACGGCCTCACTGCCCCTCCGGGCCTTACTGCCGGGACCACTGATGGAACAACCGAACGATACCAAAAGAAATTGTAATTTAAAGTTTAAAACGGCTCCTAAAACCAGAAAATATACTATCCCCCTTGGCTCTGATACCAGGCGTCCTGGTATCAGAGCCAAGGGGGGTAGTATATTTTCTGGTTTTAGGAGCCGTTTTAAACTTTAAATTTCAATTTCTTTTGGTATCGTTCGGTTGTTCCATCAGTGGTCCCGGCAGTAAGCCCCGGAGGGGCAGTGAGGCCGTTGGTTTAGCTGGTGTTGTTTGTTCGATATCAACGGAAAAACCAAATTTATTTTTTAAAATGGAGTCTTTACTCAGAAGAAATACTTCTTCATCTTCATCTGCTACTAGCAAAACCCAGTCCGATCTGGTCAATAGTGATTAAATAATTAATTTTGAAAACATTTCTTCAAAAATCGATGATTGGGAAATTCCAAAAGTCCATAGAGACCAAATCTATAAAACCAATAGACTAAATCTTTTTTTCTGATTATGCCATTAGAACCCCTGATAGAGATATCCAACTCTCAAAACCTTTTGAAACCATTCCTTTACTTTCCCAGGAATCTTTAGAAAAACATGCAAAAAAGGGGTATAGATATATCCATATAGGACTTGTCCAAATCGGTCTTAAACCTTTAACTAAGGAAGGGTTAAACACTTCAATCTTAGCAGCCCTTAGGGATGCCAGATTCAAAAATTTTCATGACTCCCTTCTCGGTACAGTCGAGTCAAGTCTTTGCAAAGGACCAGTCTCTTTCGATTGTTATCCAAATTTCACTGTCTCCTTAAAAGACAAACATTTTGAAATCTTTAATTCTTCAGATAAAAACCCATACTTATCATATGTTAGAAGGATCAATTCCAGTAGCTTTAATCTTTAGGGTTCATTACAAAGCTATGATGACTGCCTTCAATACAAAACATAAATTTCAAAGTGAAAAGGGTCAAACACTCCTTTTACAAATGGATCTTTCCAAATCTCATGTTGTTATTCCAAAACCTATTCAATGGAAAGACATCCAACTCCCTGATGATTGGATCCTTGATGGGGCGGTTCAGCCAGAAGAAGATCCCATTCCTTCTCCAGAACCAAATATTGCTATCAAAAACATTACCCAATTCCGTGACGGTAAGGTAAAAATCAGTTTGAATAGAGCTTCAAGTTCTAGGTTTTCTGACGTTTCTTCCTCAGAATTGGTAGATCTAACAAGAAGCCAAAAGCTCCCATCTGTCATAAATCTCCCATTTACTGAACAAATTCTGGATTTCCATCCAAATCTTCCTCCAGTGATTAATCTTCCCTTTAAACCCAGGTATTCTACTTCAGATTTACCATCCACTACTCTAGAAAACATTGATTTTTCAAAAACTATTCCCCAACCTGTGTATCAACAGACACAAAACCAGTCTCCTCCAGAGTCTCCTCCAGCTTCAATCATAACGAAAAATATGGCAAACGAGCTAAATGTTCTTGAAAAAGAATTTGTCCTTGACAAAACCCACTTGCACAATGATTTCTATTCTGTTAAAAACACTGGTAAAAGACTATGGTTTTTTAAGAACTTCCTTTCTTCAAGAAAAGAAATTCAAAATGATTATTATGATTTTGTTCTACAAAATAAAATTCACATTTTATTCTTCGATTGGTTTGAAATATATGCTCAAAAACATGATATTTCTTATCCTTTCAAAACTCTTAATCCTGTCACCCTTAGGAAAAAACAAACTTCTATTTGGGAAACTACCTCTGGATCCATAGAATCAGAACATCCTCCGTTTAGGAATATCTCTTTCTCTCATGCAGACCAAAAGGTAGACGCCTGTCCAGTCAAAACACCACAGGATTCCGATTCCATTAATATTAAAAATATTGTTTTACAAAACAATTTTACTAATGTTTCTCTTAAAACCATTAGTAAACAGCTTTCTCGTCTTGACCAAGCAAAAGCTCCAGTCACAACAGTCAATAAGCCCACAACTTCAAAACCACTCATAGAACACCAAAAGGTTAACCCAGTGTTCAACCCATTCCATGTTTCAAACTCTGCAAAAACTGAAGTTTCCTCAAATAAACTTGAGTTCCTTCAAGCTATCCAGCAAAAACTAGACTCTTTAGTTATCCATTTTTCCAGCCAAACATCAAAACTCGCTGAAGAAACTCAACAAAGTGTCTCAGTTTTACAAAAATCCAGCCCAAAATCTGGCCAAAGCTCTTCTGAAGATGACCAGTCTTCATCTCCAGAACTCAACAAAGTCAATTGGTACAATCCAAAACCACTTGCCATTCAGCCAAGATATCCGAAAATTGAACTAGGAAATCAACCAAGTACGATAGTCCAACCCAGGTATAACGCGTCTTCTATCTACGAATGGAATATAGATGGAATGTCAGAATACCAAATCCTTAATCTCGTTCAACAAATGACGATGGCGTCAAATGCGTATAAAACCCAACAAAATACCACGGATAAAACTGTTGCTGAACTTCTTATAGCAGGATTTTCAGGTCAACTCAAAGGATGGTGGGATTACCATCTAAAACCCTCAGATCAATCCGAAATCTTAAATGCGATTCAAACCGGTGATGAAGATGAACCAATCTTAGATGACTTAGGAAACCCTATCCAAGATGCGGTATCAACTCTTATATTCTCTGTTATTAAGCACTTTATAGGAGATCCATCCCATCTTAAAGATAAAAATGCCAATTTATTATCAAATCTTAAATGCAGGAATCTTAGTGAATTCCAATGGTACAAATCCACTTTCCTCACTAGGGTCATGCTTAGAGATGATTCAAACCAACCCTTCTGGAAAGAAAAGTTCCTTGCCGGTCTTCCAACTCTCTTAGGAGAAAAGGTCAGAACCAAAATTCGTGAAACTATGGGCACCCATACAATCCCATACGATCAACTTACCTATGGAGAACTTATCAGTTTTACCCAAAACCAAGGCCAATTAATTTGCCAAGATCTCAAACTCAGAAAACGCCTGAAAAGGGAACTCAGGCAATCCAAAAAAGAATTAGGTTCTTTCTGTAAACAGTTTGACTACTTTGACCATGAAAAACC
Source organism: Firmiana major (assembly GCA_033439115.1). Classification (NCBI taxonomy): domain Eukaryota; kingdom Viridiplantae; phylum Streptophyta; class Magnoliopsida; order Malvales; family Malvaceae; genus Firmiana; species Firmiana major. The sequence goes on from CM065905.1 coordinate 62,621,246, forward strand.
ATATCACGGCCAATGTAGCAAAAGACCAGAAAAACCCAAATTCACCAAGCCCAAAAAACCCTTTAGGCATAATTACAAAAAACCTTTTTGGAACCAAGCCCAAGAAGAAAAACCTGCCTATTTATCCATAAAAGGCCCAAAACCTTCTTGGCCCAATACAAAAAATCGAGATATCAAATGTTTTAAGTGTGGTAAAATGGGCCACATTTCTAGGTATTGTCATTTATCCAAAAAAGTCCAACAACTCCAATTAGATCAAGGTACTCTTGAAAAAATCCAGGCTCTCTTCGTCCAAAATTCTTCTGAATCAGAAACAAGCTCAGACGAAACTTCTGATCTTCAACTTGATGAAATAGCCTCCCAAACTGATTCTTCCAGCGACTCAAAAACTCTTAATATGCTTTCAAAAGACCAGAGTCTTCTTCTTGATATGGTTCAACATGTTAAAGACCCAAAAATCCAGAAGAATTTTCTCGAACAACTCAAAAAATCTCTTGAAACAGAATCTTTTCAAAAACAGATTTTAAAAATCAAAACTCAATTTGAAAAAGAAATTTGCTCTGACCTACCAAATGCCTTTTGGAATAGGAAACAGCATGCCGTTGACCTTCCTTATGAGTCAAGTTTTAGTGAAAAGGATATTCCTACAAAAGCTAGGCCAATCCAAATGAATGTAGAACTAGAACAATTCTGCAGATTAGAAATTCAGGATCTTCTTTCCAAAGGATTAATTTCCAAATCTCGATCCCCTTGGAGCTGTGTAGCCTTCTATGTCAACAAACCTGCTGAGATAGAACGAGGTACTCCTAGGTTAGTTATTAACTACAAACCACTCAACCAGGCGTTAAAATGGATTAGGTATCCTATTCCAAACAAAAAGGATTTACTCCAAAAACTCCACTCCTCATTTGTATTCTCAAAATTCGATATGAAGTCAGGTTTCTGGCAAATCCAAATCGATCAAAGCCATAGGCATAAAACAGCCTTCACTGTCCCATTTGGACAATTCGAATGGAATGTCATGCCATTTGGTTTAAAAAATGCTCCTTCAGAGTTTCAACGAATAATGAACGATATCTTCAATCCTTATTCTGAATTCTGTATTGTTTATATTGATGATGTTCTAATCTTTTCTAATTCTATTGAACAGCATCTAAAGCACCTGAAAACCTTCTTTTATGTCATTAGGCAAAACGGCTTGTTGTCTCAGCCAAAAAGATTTCTTTATTTCAAACAAAAATTAGGTTTCTCGGACATTACATTCATCAAGGAACCATCACTCCCATTGAAAGAAGTCTAGAATTTGCTTCAAAATTCCCAGACAAAATCTTAGATAAAACCCAACTGCAAAGATTCCTAGGAAGTCTCAACTACATCCTAGATTACTGCCCAAATATCAATAGAATGGCAAAACCACTTCACAATAGATTGAAGAAAAATCCTTCACCCTGGACAGATAACCACACCATTCTCGTCCAATCAAATCAAATCCCAAATTGCTAACTTACCTTGTCTTCACTTAGCAAACCCCAACCTTCCCAAAATTGTGGAAACCGATGCTAGTGATATAGGCTACGGGGGCATTCTAAAACAGATCCAAGACCAAAGAGAAGTATTAGTCCAATTCACTTCAGGACATTGGAATGATTGCCAAAAATCTTATTCTACTATTAAAAAAGAAATTTTGTCTATTGTTTTATGCATTACAAAATTCCAAAGTGATTTATTAAATCAAAAATTTTTATTAAGAATTGACTGCAAGTCAGCAAAAGAAATTTTGCAAAAAGATGTTCAAAACATTGCATCAAAACAAATTTTTGCCAGATGGCAAGCTTTACTTAGTATATTTGATTTTGATATTAATTATATTTCTGGAGAATCCAATTCCTTACCAGATTTTCTAACTAGAGAATTCCTCCAAAACAGACAAACAAAATGCCTCCCAAAAAGAGCAAAGGAAAAGAAAAGGCTTCCCACAGCAAAACAATAGCCCCATGGTCTCAGATCGTGGATGACGATGAAGCAGCACAAGCTTCACAAAAACCCCAGTCTCTAGAAGACAAAACTGACCAGATCAATGAATGGCTCCAATTAATAGCCAAACACCCTGAATTGGTCTGGGCTCTAAAAAGCTCATTGGAAATTCCAAGTTCAGAGATTTCCAAAACCAAGGAAGCCCCTCAAGTCAGGAAGGCAATCCAAAAAATGGCAAAGGACAATGCAGAAGAAATTACTGTAGTCCAAACAGGTAAAAATCCAAAACTCATTAAAAATCCAAAACTCATTTCAGAAACTAGGAAAGGAGAATCTTCTTCTTCTCAAACCCTTTCCAAAACTGTTTTATTACAAAACCCTTTGGAGCAATCCACAAGCTCCTCCCAAATTATTGTATCTGAACAAAAACTTTCGAGAAAATTGGCTTTTATCATAAAACCAGCTTTTCAAAATGTCATCTCGATTGAAAAGCAATTTTTTGACCCTAACCTAATCATTTCCATCCAAAAAATATTTGGAAAAAATTGGTTCTTCAAACCATGGGACCTCCAAAAAACTAATGATTATTACCAGTTCATACTGGAAGTAACCGGATCAGCTTCCTTCTAACACTTTGCTTATCCTGGTTCAAACTCCCCCTCCTATTCAACCTGCAAAATCCTAAAGGTCATCACTCCATCAGAGTGGGGTCAAGATTTAGCAAAACCAAAACCCCTTCCAACAAACCCATCACAGCAATTCTATAAAACCTTCAATTATTGGGATTATGAACAGGCCTGTTATAATATGTCTCTACTCCAAAACCCAAAATTTACCCACACCTGGTTATTTTATATAAATAACAAAATCAGTATTTCCACTTTACCTTCCTGGTTCGTCCATTGGTGGAACCTCTATGGAGCCATCCCAGAAATCCTGCCCCTAGAATTACAGGACAGTTACAACCTGTTCAAAACCCACTTCAAATCGATAGATTTGGAAAGAAGATTTCCCCCAATCTGCCACCTTTCAGCAAAGTTCTTTGTTCCATGGGTATCAGCTTGGAGCTTAGAATTTAAAATTGAGAATAATATCACGGTAATCCAAAGGAGATTCAAAACAAAATGGTGGAACTCCTTCAAAATCTCTGATCATTATCATTATCCGGAGTACAGAAATGGCTTAGAACCCAAGGACTACTCCATCCAGGACCAATCAGTTTTTGGCCCAAAAGACTCAAACCAGTGCCCTTCTAGCAGCAGCAAAAACAAAAGAAGAATACTTCGCCATTATGAAGGACCTTCTTTCTACCGATGGATCAGAATCTTCAGAAAAATCTATTGGTTCGGATGCATCTTCCATGGGCTCAATAAACCTGGCAGACGAAAATGAAGATGACTGCTATGGAATATTTCCCCCAGCAACCCATGCCTCCAGAAAAAAGATAAAAAAGTAATAGTGAATTGTCGGCAGAGTACTATTAACAAACAGTGCCCCGCCTACAGACAGATCACTGTTCATCAGCAGTGTCCGCGTGACAAAACCGATAAGATACTATTCATCAAACAGTGTAAAGTGTCAAAAAATTTCTCTATAAATGTAACCTTCTTCCAAGAGAGAAGACAAGTTTTTTTTTCCTTAGAAGTTTTCTTTCACTCTCAGGAAATACTCTCTCTCTCTCTCTCTTCCCCTCTCTTCCCTCTTTCAATCCCATTCTCCCTTTTCCTCTGGAATATTTTCCAAAAACTATGTAAGCACTATTCTTATAAATGAAGTATTATTTTCTTCATTTCTTTTATTTTCCTTTAATGGCTGGCTTTGCCGCCTACTGCTTTATATTTTATGCATAATGGTCGGCTCTGTCGCCTACTTTATTTCTGCATTTTATTTTTCTACATTTTATTTCTTATTCTAGTTTCTGTTTTATTTCTTGCTTTTAATTTCTTGTTTTATTATTCTGTTTTCTTTATTAATTATTATTTCACTAACCTCCTCCTCGTTCCTCTATATATATATACGACATACCATGGTGATGGTCACGGCAGGAGAAGAGAAATTAAGGTAGAAGAGGGACCTGAAATCCCATGACCCATTGCTGCCAACTGCAGCAAAAGAAATGGAAGAGAAAAGAAATTTCCTTGGGACATGGGGAAGTCAGTAAGTGAAATGATACTGTGCCCATTTTCAGAACAAGTACAATAGGTTGGAGTAAGAAACGAGACTGAGGATGGCGTGAAAATCTGAGGGTTGCGGTGTTCTATAAGAAGTGTATGGAGCAAATTGACTATGGCTATGGTTTATGGAATTTACTTTATATATATATATATATATATATATATATATATATATATATATACAAGTCGATGCAAAATACAGGAGATGAATAGAAAGAAGGACAACAAGGCGAGGTGCAGTGATAGAAAGCTAAAGCAGTAGCATGAAACCCGAAGAGGAGAAGAAGAGAGATTGGAAAACAAAGGGAACCAAGAGGAAAGAAGGACGAGGGGAAAAGTAGGGCCAGCAAGGGAACTGAAATGAACCAGAGTTGGCGGGGCAAGAGGAGACCGAAAGCTCCTCTGTTTTCTTTTATTTTCCTACAAACAGTCGAAAGGGGAAGAGAAAGCTGAGGAAGGTGAAATAGAGGAGTTGCTTCCATTTCTTTTCTTGGTACTGGAAACAGAGGCAGACAGAGGAGGAAGACATGAACGCTAGAACCAGGAGATGTTGGGAATACACCGACGCCAGGCGGAGATAGGAGGCAGAGGAGATGAGGACAGACAGCAGCAACGTTGGCTCTCTGTTGGTTGTTGGGGAGCCAAAAACAGAGGTGAAAAGCTGAAGCAAATGGTGAGGCAGTAGGGAGGAGACTGGAGGACGGTGAAAGCTAGAAAACGGGAGACCGAAAAGGAGAGTGAACGGAGAAGGCCACCAAAGCCGGACTGAAACATGAGTATGAGGGAAGTGATGTCACACCGTGAAGGAAGGAAGAAGTACGGTGAATGATGATGAACGAAGCAGTGGATGGGTGAGTGACACGAGGAAGAAGAAGAAAAGAGAAATGGAAAAGAAGAAATGGCAGAAAGAATTCAAATCGGGAAGAAAAAAAAGGAAATTCTCATATATGTATATATTTAGAATTATATTTATATATTTCGAGTAGAAAAAGAAAGAAGACACTGAGAATTTGGAAAAAACCTAAGGAAAAGATAGTCGAAAATATCGGTTCGAAATTTCAAAAATACTGGTACGAAATTTTGAGAAAATAAACCTAATGGATGGGACCTGCCGACTTGCTAAGTCGAGACAATTGAGGAATACGGACAGACATTGAGGTAAGGAAAATTTTTGTTGCTGCTAGGGATAAATATGCGTAATTTCCATATATTTGTAGATATAAAATTTTAGGTTGAATTTTGCAGTACTAAAATTACCGAAAAATCTATGCCGAATTTTAGAACTCTGAAAATTAGAGGTTTTAGCCTAGTTGAACAACCTAATTTTTACGAATTGAATTTAAATGGGTTGCATAGATTCTGATGTGGCTTGAATTCTGTTTCAAAATCGAAAATCTCGAATTTTAAATTTTTATAGACTGTTTTCTGAGATTTTATTCGAAAAATGGCTAATCAGCCTGTTTTGAACGGTTTCATGAAATAATTGAATTTATACGTGGTTTAAAGAAAAATGATTTGATTATAAAGAAATACTGATGGGATGTGCTTGAGTGCGAGCTGACAGTGTGTCGTACGGTCCGACTCACACTGATTTTGAGACAAAGGCGTTGGTGAGATCATGTTGCACTATTGATGTTACCGTATAACATTGTCACAGCAGTCGTTGTTTGTAGGCCCAAGAACGATAGCCATAGCCATCTGGGCTGGTCCATTACATCAGTCTATTCTATATCTATTTTTGTATCTGTGATCTACGAGTACGATGTATCGTGTTTCTGATTATGTTTTTGGTCTTTGGACATTTTGATCTGTGAGCCGTTTGGGTAGTTGACCACTCCCACGACGATTGATATCTCGACACACTGTCCTGTGAATTGCCCGGAGTCATCGACATTGGCCAATAGTCACTTCTGATATCTGATATAGCATGTCTGCCTTGTCTCGTCTATTTGAATTTTTGAATTGACCGTGTGATTTTATCTCGTATGGAACTGTGTTTCTTTCTATTTCATAAGGACACAGTGGGGCCACCTCTTGAATCCTACGGGAGCAAAGTGGCACACAGTTGTCGCTCTAAAAGCTGTTTAAAGTTTTAGAAACGGTATTGATTTCAGTTCCATTTTTATACTGAATTTTCCATGCATTTTTTCGACTTTGATTTTTCGGAAGTGGCAGTGCCTCTGTGTTTATTTAAAATATTTTCTAAACTGTCTGTTTGAATTAAGATATTCTGGAATTCTGTTTATTTTGCTATTGAAAACTCTGAAATTTTTGTATTTACCACAGTAAAAGATTACACTGCCGATACTAAATTTGTTTTTCGAATTCTGACTCTGGTATCTGAGAAATTATCAAATCATCTGTATACTTTGTGAAAATGTTTCAGATTTTGGCAAGTACATATATATATATATATCTTAGGTAGTTTATTTATCTACCTACTCTGGGGTTTTTCTTACTGAGCATGTTGAGCTCACCCCCTTACTTTCCTCCACAGAGCCCCTCTGTAGTTTAGATCGCTTCCATTAGTAAGGCATTCTGTACAGTTATGATTTTGCGGAGCATATTTCTGCATCGAAGGTATACCCAAGTTTAAACAATTCTTTTGTATCTAAAATTTTGGTAAGTATAGTAATGTTTACAAGATGTGTCTGGGGAATGTGAATATATATTTTGTTTAAAATTTGTTACTAAGAAAGAAAATTAATCAGACTAAGTTATTGTTCTGACTTAATATCGACTTGTAGCCCAACCAAATTGTATGTAATTTGGGTCGTTACAGAGTTGGTATCAAAGCAAGGTTGACTTGATACGAGTCGATTATTAGAGGAAGAGAAAATTTGAAAAGTTCACATCCCCAGCATTACTGTACATTGTTTAGATACAAACATGTATACCTGACAGTGTTTTATTAAAAATTATCAGTGAATGAAGGGAAACTGATAGATATGGCTGATTAGTATTACGACCATATTGGCAGGTGGAAATGAACCATTCCTTGATGCTATAGAGGTAGGCCCGAGAGGTGTAGTGAACCCTCATCTAAAAGTACACGTTATCATTGAATCGAAAATTTTTGGAGTCCACTTCGTAAAATTTAAGCGGGACATGGAAATAATGATTATATTGTCAGGTTAAGTGATAATGGCCCCATGATAATGATAATGATTGAGGTGTGACTGAGGGAAAGTACTAGTTAATTTCGGAAGATAGTATGCTATTACATACTGGAGTCAAGAATCCAATTGTAATGAAAAACTTAAAAATTAAATTGGAAAAAACTTGCATGGATTCTTAGAGTATGATTGTGAACTTAATAGACTAGGGGCAGTTTCAAGAGTTTAAGCCTCCGTTTTTTAACAAGGTTTAGAATTTAGTGATTCAGAGGGTTGGATGAATGAGATAGAAAAGCTTGTTAATTTTAGAAGTAACTCCACCGAGAAAGTTACTTTGTAGTTTTGTAGTAAAGAATTGGGAAAGTTATACAGACTTTGAAGTGCACTACTATAAAGAAGTAGATTTTATAGCATCAGCATCGAAATGGAAAGTTGAGCTCGGAGGGAAAAGCCCCGATTTAATCCGAGATCCAACATTAAAGAAATACATGAGATACATTTCTGAAGGCCTTTAGGCGACAACACATTCTAGATGAAATAAAGTGGCAATTATGGATGAAATGATTGAATCAGACATAACGTAACGAGTTCAAGAGTGACTATGAAACTAAATTCATGGTTTTGGAGAAGTATAATACGGATAAGTAAGGATGTGAAACAGAGGAAGTCTAGGAAATTAGGAGGTACTAAGATCCTCAATCGAGCTAAATTTGCTCCATTGGATGTTATTTTGAGGAACCAGTGTGTAAGGCTTAACTGTGATAATATAAAATGTATATTTCGAGGTTATTAAGAAAATGAAAAGGTAAAGAGAGTGACATAAAAGTGATGTACTAAGGAAGCAGTGAGAGTGATAGAGCAAAGTCACTGTAATGGAAAGAATGAATGACGGGACTAATTATATGAAAGAACTTAAAGGTCTCACTGCTTACATGATCGATAAAGATAGGGCATGATCAAAGTAAAGAGACACCGGTGTAGACAGAGAGTTTTTCGATAAATATTCGGATGATCTATCAAAGTTACCACTAAATTGAAAATAAAGTTTTGAATCGATTTAGTGCTTGGTACCTAACTAGTAATCGAAACACTATACTGAATGACTTCGATTGAATTAGAAGAACTAAAGAAATAATTACAGGAATTATATGATGAGGGGATTATCAGACCGAATGATCCACTTTGGGGTGTATTGGCATTAATTGTTAAAGAGTTCCGGAGTGTTTAGGTCATGATGTGTCAAAAACAAGAGTCAATTGGGTTCTCCCAAAACAGAGATTATAGATCCGTGGGAAAGACCCAAGACTATTAAGATGATTCGAAGTTTGGGGTATAAGGAGACTTTGGGATATGAATTACGTTTCAAATCTAAGAATTAAAATTTTTGTGTGCTAATGTTTTGGGATGCGAGACTTAATTGGAATAAGGAAGAGTTTTGTTATATTGATGTACGAAATGAGACAAGTGTTGAAATGGGATAAATCCTGAATACAAGTTATATAGGAATAAGAGATGAAGGCAATGTAAGAAAATCTCTGGAATATGAAATAATTCGAATTAAGTGATATGGATTGAGAATGGATTGTGTCGAAGGATAAATGTGAGATTGCGATAAGTTTTGGTATCCTACTTTTCTATTGGGACTGAACTTTGAACCTTTATATTCATAACCAGTTATGTGGTCAGGTCTAATGGCTAATAGAGGTATTTCAAAATACCTCCTTGCCTAAGAGACTTGATAGCGTCTAGAAGTAACCATAACCCATAAATTGAAATTGACAATCGTAATATTCGCGTTAAAGTCAGGATACCATTACTTATGTGGCAAAGAATTATGAAATTCTACTAATCATGAATGTTTAAATATTAAATTTCACAAAAGTCGTCTAATACAAGAAAAAAAAGGAAATGACTAAAGTTAGTACTTTGAGAGGAAGCGATTTCGGGATGGTGTTATATATATTGGTCAGGGACATGAGTTATTGAAATATTTAGTGAACCTCGACTTGGATGTGGTCCTTTTCCTGATACCGACATTCATTACATGGTGATTAGCATGAGAGATGAAACTGGACGTGATTGATCGAATCAAACAGGTACAACATAGTGATAAACACTATATTGATGCAGCTAATCAAACCCAGATGGGTGCTACAACAAGTTTTTGTATTGGTACTAATGACTTATGGAGATTTAAAAGCATAACAGTGCACCCAATGATCTATAGTTAAAGGAATTGATGTCTTCAGAGACTCATTTACAGAGATATACCCGACATTCGGAGAATGGTAAAGATTTATCAAATCTCCTGAAGGTATATTGTCAACCAAGTACGATAAGAAGTATAACTGGAAATGTGACTAAGAGTCTCATAAGTCAGCAGGTTAAGGTAGAATACAGAAGCCTATGAGGTTATCACCACCTTAACCATGCCAATGTGAAATTAGCAAGGACCAATTACTAATTAACAAAGATTGCATATAATTAGTTACCACTCAAGTGTTGGAATGACGTCGTATGCAACGTACTATGACAAAAAAATGTCGCCTACCGATTAGATGGAAGAAAGTAGTGGGTGGAAGGAAAAAAATTGTTTCTGATTAGGTTAAGCAAGTCTCTGAGTATATTTAATTAATTTGTGAGAGGTTGAGGACAGCTCAAAGCAAGCAAAAGAGTTATGCTAACCAAAGACAAAGGATCTTAGAATTTCAGTAGGAGATTTGAATGTTCTGAAAGTTTCTCATCGCAATAGCATAAGAAGATTTGGGAAGAGATAGAGGTTAAGTCCTCTTTATATGGGACCTTTCGAGATCTTAGATTGAGTGGAAGACGAGCTAATAAATTGGCGTTACCACCAGAATTATTGAGTACCCACTGCGTCTTCCACGCTTTAATGCTTCGCAAGTATCATCTAAATCCAATGCATGTGGTAAAGTATGAACCACTGGAGTTGAAAGAGGATATGATGTATATGGAGAAATCGGTTCAGATACTGGATAGGAAAGAGAAGGCATTGTTGTCTAAGACGATTTCTTTGGTCAAGGATTTGCCACAGTACCACACTTCTGAAGAGGCCACATGAGAATTAGAATGTCTAATGCGAGAGAAATACCCACACTTATTTGAGAACTAATGTAATTTTAAATTTGGGGACCAAATTTTTCAAAGTGGAGAGAATGTAAATACCGTAAATTTTCATGTACTTGGTGTTGTCTATAAATAATAATGTAAGAAATTAAGATTGATATGTGACTATGGGTGAATTAATTTAAGTATAAATATTAGATTGATCGTATTTCTATACAACATGAAAATTTTAATTAAGTACATAAACATACATGTGTATATATGTATACAATATTTCATTTATTCCTCAAGGATAATGAATAGATATATATTTATATGTGTGTACAAGCTATAGAAATATGCATTCGTATATATATATATATATATATATATATATATATATATATATATATATATATATATGTGTGTGTGTGTGTGTGTGTGTGTGTGTGTGTGTGTGTGTGTGTGTGTGTGTGTGTGTGTGTAGAAATGAATGTACACATATATCTATATATATATATGTATATATGTATATACATATATAAGAGTATATATATATACACACATGTATGGGACTGAGAGCCCCCACCGTTTAGCATATATGTATACATAGAATCTGGATTAAAAGAGGAAGCAATATGTACAGGAGATTAAAAAAAAAAAAAAGAGGAGAGTAGCTCGAGTTGGCAGTACTAAAATAAAAGAAAAGTGAAGAAAAAGTGGTGTGTACAGAGGAAACGTGAAGCAGAATAGGAGTTGTCTCATCTGCTCTTGTACACAATATATATATATATATGTATATATACTACATACCATAGTGATGGTCACGGCAAGAGAAAAGAAATGAAGGCAGAAGAGGGACCCGAAATCCCATGACCCGTAGCTGCCAACTGCAGCAAAAGAAATGGAAGAGAAAAGAAATTTCCTTGGGACATGTGGAAGTCAGTAAGTGAAATGATACTGTACCCATTTTCAGTACAAGTACAGTAGGTTGGAGTAGCAAACGAGACTGAGGATGGCGTGAAAATCTGAAGGCTGCAGTGTTCGGTAAGAAGAGTATTGGGGAAATTGACTATGGCGATGGTTTATGAAATTTACTTATATATATATATATATATATACATACAGGTCGGTGCAGAAGATAAGAGATGAATAAGAAAGAAAGAAAGAAAGACAACAAGGTGAGGTGCAGTGATAGAAAGCTGAAGCAGTAGCATGAAACTCGAAGAGGAGAAGAAGAGAGATTGGAAAACAAGGGGAAACAATAGGAAAGAAGGACGAGAGGAAAAACAAGGCTAGCAAGGAAACTGAAACAAAATAGAGTTGGCGGGGCAAGATGAGACTGAAAGCTCTTCTGTTTACTTTTATTTTCCTACAAACGGTTGAAAGGAGAAAGCTGAGGAAGGTTAAATAGAGGAGTTGCTTCCATTTCTTTTCTTGGTACTGGAAATAGAGGTAGACAGAGGAGGAAGGCATGAACGCTAGAACCCGGAGATGTTGGGAGGACACCGACGTCGGGTGGAGATAGGAGGCAGAGGAGATGAGGACAGACAGCAGCAATGATGGCTCTCGGCTGGTTGTTGGAGAGCCAAAAACAGAGGTGAAAAGCTGAAGCAAATGGTGAGGCAGTAGGGAGGAGACTGGAGGACGGTGGAAGCTAGAAAACGAGAGATCAGAAAGGTGAGTGAATGGAGGGGGCCACCAAAGCCGGACTGAAACATGAGTATGAGGGAGGTGATGCCACACCGAGAAGGAAGGAAGAAGTACGGTGAACAATGATGAACGAAGCAGTGGACGGGTGAGTGACGCAAAGAAGAAGAAGAAAAGAGAAATGGAAAAGAAGAAATGGCGGGAAGAATTCAAATCGGGAAGGGAAAAAAAAGGAAATTCTTATATATATATATTTAGAATTATATATATGTTTAGAGTAGAAAAAGAAAGAAGACATCGAGAATTTGGGAAAAACCCGAGGAAAAGATAGTCGAAAATATCGGTTGGAAATTTCAGAAATACTGGTACAAAATTTCAAAAAAATAAACCGAGTGGATCGAACCTTCCGACTAGCTAAGTCGAGACAATCAAGGACTACAGACAGACATTAAGGTAAGGAAAATTATCGTTGTTGCTAGAGATAAATATGCGTAATTCCATATATTTGTAGATATAAAATTTTAGGCTGAATTTCGCAGTACCAAAATGACAGAAAAATCTAGGCTGAATTTTATGACTCTAAAAATTAGAGGTTTTACCTAGTTGAACAACATAATTTTTACAGATTAAATTTAAATGGGTTGCATAGATTCTTACGTGGCTTGAATTCTGTTTAAAAATCGAAAATCTCAAATTTTAAATTTTCATAGATTGTTTTATGGGATTTTATCTGAAAAAGGGCTAGTCAGCCTGTTTTGAACGGTTTCATGAATCAATTGAACTTATATGTGGCTTAAAGAAAAATGATTTGATTATAAAGAAATACTGATGGGATGTACTTGAACGCGTACTGACTGCGTGTCGTACGGTCCGAATCATACTGATTTTGAGACAAAGGTTGGTGAGATCATGATGCACTGTTGATGTTACCGTATAACGTTGTCACAGCAGTCGTTGTCTGTGGGCCAAGAGGGGTGGCCATGGCCAGTTGGGCTGGTCCATTACATTTGTCTGTTCTGTATCTGTGTTTGTATCTATGGTCTACGAGTACGATGTACCGTGTTTCTGATTCTGTTTTTGTTCTTCGGACATTTTGATCTGTGAGTCGTTTGGGTAGCTGACCACTTCCACGGCGATTGACATCCCGGCACACCTAGCCTGTGAATTTCCCGGAGTCACCGACATTAGCCAATAGTCACTTCTGATATCTGATATGGCATGTCTACCTTGTCTCATCTATTTGAATTTTTGAATTGACTGTGTGATTTTATCTCGTATGAAACTGTGTTTCTTTCTATTTCATAAGGACACTGTGGGGGCCACCTCTTGAATCCTGTGAGAGCAAAGTGCCACACAGTTGTCGCTTTAAAAGTTGTTTAAAGTTTTAGAAACGATATTGATTTCAGTTCCATATTTATACTGAATTTTCCATGAATTTTTTCGACTTTGATTTTTCGGAACTGACAGTGCCTTTATGTTTATTCGAAATAGTTTCTGAACTGTCTGCTTAGATTGGGATATTCCAAAAATCTGTTTATTTTGCTACTGGAAGCTCTGAAATTTTCTGTATTTACCACAGTAAAAGATTACATTACCGATACTAAATCTGTTTTCCGAATTCTGACTATGGTGTCTGAGAAATTACCAAATCATTTGTATAGTTTGTGAAAATGTTTCGGATTTTGGCAAGTACATAAATATATCTTAGGTAGTATATTTTATCTACCTACTCTGGGCTTTTTTTTTTTTACTGAGCATGTTAAGCTCACCCCCTTACTTTCCTTTATAGAGCCCCTCTGTAGTTTGGATCGCTTCCGTTAGTAAGGCATTCCGTACAGTTATGATTTCGCGGAGCATATTTCTGCATCGAAGGTATATCCAAGTTTAAACAATTCTTTTGTATCTAAAATTTTATAAATACAGTAATGCATATAAGATGTGTCTGGGGAATATGAATATATATTTTATTTAAAATTTATTACTAAGAAAGAAAATTAATCAGACTAAGTTATTGTTCTGACCTAATATCGACTTGTAGCTCAACCAAATTATGTGTAATTCGGGTCGTTACATTACTATTAAAATTAGTGGACTTGGAGCTTCCATTACATTTCATCACTATTGAGTCACGAGACATTATTGGGGTTTGAGGCCTTCGTCGTTGTTAGAGCATGAGACCTTCTAATATTACTCTTCACAGATCATTATTATTGAAGCATAGTCTTTTCCAATCATTTCTTTTTTGATTTCTGGGATTTGATGGGAGGTAACATGCCAAAACAGTCATCTTCATTGTCCAGTGCCAAATTAACGCTGGAAAGAGAATCTATGTTTTTATGTCTAATTTCTTCAGTTTTTTCACTGTTATGGTCTGAGTTCATAGTTTCTAGGAGTTACTGCATGATCTGATTATACTCTTTTTTTTGGCTTGTGCTAAGAGTGTGTTGGCATGGAATTTGGCTTGTAGAAATTGTGTTGTTCTTGAAATATTAGTTGTTTTACAAAACTATGGATTCTTGTGGAACCATGTTATCATTATTTCTTTGGTTATTTTAGAACAGTCAAAAATTTCCTACTATTTAGACTTAGATCGTCTTTATAACATGTTCACATTTAGTGATTAAGTCATCTTGGATTTCATAATGCCATGAAGAGATTAATGACAAGCTGAATATTGAGCAAAATTTCTATTAGATTTGAAATTATTCTTGACCTTATGATGGCTGGAAGTGTTTGTAAAAGATATTGTAGGCTTCTTTATGTTTTTTTTTTTAAAGGGGAGGGTGCTAAAATCTCATAATTTGATCCATATTATAACCATGAATATGCAAAATATACAAGGAAATTGTACTAGACATTTTTTTAAAGTATAGTAGTCATTAATGGCGGTTGTGTTGGTTTTGAAAGGTAAAATTCATATTATAACCATGAATATTCATTATACAGTTTTGTTTTTTCACTTATAGCAAAATTCTTTATGCTAAGGGAGCTAATTTTTATTAAAATTTTCATAAAAGTTTTGGGGTTTTTAGGCATCCCATTGTTTGAAATACTAATTACTAAAATCATTTTTGATAAAGACATTTAGATTTTCAAAATAATATTTAGGATCTGCTATTAGTATAAATTGGGTATTTTTCTTCTAAAAATATTATTTTTCTGTCTTGGGTTGTGGCTGAGTAAATAATATGCCTCGTTTTGAGGAAATAGTTTACAAAGGTTAAGATTTTGAAAGGACAACCTTCATATTTTTTGAAATACTTTTTGTTGCATCAAGTACTATTACATTAGAGCTTCTGCCCATACTTGTAGATAAGGCAAGTGCCATCTTATGTGTTTAGAGCAGTAATTATGTGAACTTACGAATCATTTTGACTTAGAATTCATCAAGAAAAAATTTGTTTGAGCTTAAGGATGTTTCATATCTTTCTTGTTCTTAGGCAAAAATTTGTTTCCTTGTTTGCATTTTAGTTGTGGTAATGGTTGATTTTGTAGGGAAATAGTTCCTTTCTGTTTTCTTTTATATTTTTTTTCTTTTCTGGCTTTACATTTTCTCTCTTAGGAAGACCTTTTGGGCTATTTTTTAGGAACACTTTTATGAGAAAATAAAAAATGGAGTTGAAGTCCCCATATAAATATATTCAATTTGAAAACACAAAATACTTAAAATTGCTTGCCATTTGACAAAAATTTGTTTAGATGTTATATTTTTGTACATTCTTTTGTAATATATATATATATATATATATATATATATATATATTTACAGATTTGCAATCTATGCGCTAAAGGAATCTTTGATTAAACGAATCTCTTTGAAATTGTAAAATGCACACAACGATGGATAAAATCCTTTTGTTTTTTATTGTACTATCATTCTATTGAGTACTATTTCAGTGTTTGGGGTGTATTGTACTATACATTTTTTCTCATCTTTTAACTATTTGAAGATTTCTTCATATTCTATTTTAGATGCATTTTTTTAATAGAATTTTAGGGCATTATACTTGTTGGATATAAGCAGGGTAATTCTTTAATTTGGGTTTAAACAGCTTGTACTATTTTGGTGTGATTATGAGTCTATGGTGGTGGATTCTTTTTTAGTTTATCATATAGAGACTTTAAGAGTTTGTTGAGATTTTGATAAAATCACCTAAGATTTTGATAAAACCAAGCACATAATTTAAACTTCTTAAAAACCTTTGAAATTTAACAATTCTTGAATTTCGTTCTTATAGAAATTTTCTATTTTTTGATTCATTTGGATTGATCTTGCTTTTGTTGGAATTTGCTTTTGATTAAAATCTTTCTCATATGGTAATTCTACCACCTTTTTTTTTTCCTAGCCAAAATGTTATTGGTATATCTAATCAAATGGCTTTGTTGTAAGATTTCTAGCAGTGATTTAATTTTACATTAGACCCTAAGATCCTATAGTTGATTTTCTAATCTTTTGGATCTAGCTTCTTTTTTTAGATAAAAAGTCTATCTTTATTTATCTTTGCTTAGAACATTAAGCTACTGAGATTGCATTAACTAGGATTTTAAGAGGTTAATTTTTTGGGTTAAAAAAGCTTAGATTCCCTTTCCACTGTTTTGGCATCTTACCTTATGTGTCGCCTATATTTGGCAAACCATAATGCCTCCAAAATTATAGAAACCGATGCGTATAAAATAGAATATAGAGGAATCTTTAAAGAGTTAAAAGATGAGAAAAAAATGTATAGTACAATATTCCTCTAAACATTATACTAGTACTTAGTAGAACTCTAGTACAATAAAAAAGTTATTCATAATTTTGTGTTACATCCCTAAGCGAATCCTATATTGACAAAGCACGAGAAATATGCTAAACATATAAGTTAACATGCTTCATACACCTAGTGAGACTTTTTAAAACCATGAAGTCCAATAAGTCAAAGTAAATAATATTGTTAATGGATTAGGTTGTTACATATGGTATCAGAGTGACTCCACATGACCTCTTGAACCATAGTATGGCAAACTTTAGTAAGGATGTTGAGTCCCGAAAGGGGTGTATGTTACACCCCTTGACAAATCTCATATTGACAAAACATGAAAGAGATGTTGGATATACAAGTTAATATGCTTCATAAGCCTAATGAGGGCTTTTAAAATCATGACACCTAAAAAGTCAAAGCGGACAATATCACTAGTGGGTTAGGCTATTACATATGGTATCAGAGCGCTCCGCGTGACCTATTGAATGATAGTGAGGCAAATTTCAGCAAGGATGATTAGTCTCGGAAGGGAGTTTATGTTACACCCTTAGGTGAATCCCACTCAGCAAAGCACGAGAGAGATGTTAGTATAAGTTAACATGCTCCGTACCCTAGTGAGGCATTTTAAAATCGTAAGGTTCGACGGGTCAAAGCAGACAATATCACTAGTGGGTAGAACTGTTACAGTTTGTGCATTTCAAAATTCCAAAGTAATTTGTTCAATCAAAGATTCCTTTTGTTCATAGATTGCAAATATGTAAAAGAGATTTTATAAAAAGATGTACAAAATATAGCATCTAAACAAACTTTTGCCATATGACAAGAAATTTTAAGTATTGTTTATTTTCGAATAGAGTTTTATAAAAGGGGACTGCAACTCCCTTTTGATTTCCTTACAATAGAGTTCCCCAAGAAAAACCTACAATGTCTTTTCGAGAGCGAAAAGGAAAAGAGAGAAAAGAAAACAAAAAGAAAACAAAAAGAAACCATTTCCTCCACAAACTTAACCATCTCTACAACCAAATTGCTAACATGGAAACATATTTTTACCTAAGAACAAGAAAGACAGGAAGCATCCTCAAGCCTAGACAAATTCTCCCTTGATGACTCCTAACTCTAGATGATTCGCAAGTTCACATAATCACTGACCTAAACACCTAAGGTGGCACTTGCCTTTTCGAAAAGCATGGGTGAAAGTTCCAATGTAACTACACTTAACGTAGCAATAAGTATTTCAAAAAAAAAATGTAGGATGCCCTTTCAAAATTCAACCACTACAAACTATTCCCTCAAAATCAAGCTTGGTATTTACTTAGCCATGACTTAAGACAGGACAAAAAATTATTTTTTTCCAAAGAAAAATACATGGGTTATAATACTGCTATAACCTGAATACTATTTTGAAAATCCAAATGTCACTATTAAAAAGGTTTTCAATAACTGGCATTTCAAATTAAGGGATGCCCAAAAACCACAAAATTTTTATAACAATATTTTAATAGAAACTGACTCTTTTAGCATAAAGAATTATGCTACAAGTGAAAACCAGATTATATAACGCATTCAACTGCATAAATACTCAAAATCCTTTGATCTATTGTCTTAGGACCAAACCCATTACCTCAACAAATTTCTAGTCTAATTTAATACCGGGTTTCAACATTGTTCCACATTTAATTATTGGAACTATTAGTAAACTTGGTTCAACATCTTCACCTCTCAAAATCAACACAATTGCTAACGATGGATAATATACTTTAAAAAAGAACTCTAATACAATTTCCCTTTATGGTTTGCACACTGGTGGTTATGGTATGGATCAAATTATGAGATTCTATAGCAAACTCAAAGAAGCCTATTACATCTTTGACAGATACTTCCAATCATCACAAAGCTAAGAATGTTTTCAAAACTAACAAGCATTCTGGTCAATTTCAGCTTGTCATGGATCTCTTTATGGTACTATGAAATCCAAAATGATCTAATCACTAAATGTAAATAAGTTATAAGACTATTTAAGTCCTAATGGTTGGAAATATTTGGTAGTTCCAAAATAACCAAAGAAGCTATAATGAAATGGTTCTAGTAAAATCCACAATTTTTCAAAAAAAATAATATTTTACGAACAATACAATTTCTACAAGTCAAATCCTATGCCAGTGCCCTCTTAGCAAATGCAAAAAAAAATGAGTATAAGTAGATCATGCAACAACTCCTATAAACTATGGAATTGGACCATAATAGTAAAAAAAAACTGAAGAAAGAAACCAAAAAGCATAATTTCCCTTTACATTGTTGATCTGGCACAAGACAATGAAGATGACTATTTTGGTATCTTACCTCCAATTAGATCCCAAAAAATAAAAAGAATTATTGGAAAAGACTATGCTTCAAGTAATGACCTATGAAGAGTAATAATAGAAGGCCCCAAGTTTCAATAAGACAGAAGAACCCATGCCCTAAAAATGTCTTGTGACTCAATAGTGATGAAATGTAATAATAGAGGCCTTAAGCCCCGATAATTGTAATAGTAATTAGCCTCGTGCCTTAGCAGTGTGTAAAGAATCCTGGATATAAAAGGTTCTCAATTCAAATGAGAATCAGAGTCATGTATTGGAGTTTCAAAAGGAAATAAAATCTAGACATTCTCTCACAACTTTAACTCTCTTCTCTTGAAAATCCAAAACCCTTTGTGGTTCAAAGTATTCTTTGAAGCTCTATTTTGAAAATATTGCAAATTTATTCATTTGATCTAGTTATTTCAAATTTTCCTCTTTCCACAATATCGTAGGAATAACTAGTATCAAAGAATTTCTTAACAAAGCTTACGTCTGCCTGCCCATTTCCTTGCATCTTTTTTCTTCTCTTTCATTTCCAAGAAAATTCTTACCACTTAATCGTCGAAGAAAGAATCATTGGATAATCTATAGCACTCTTAGATCAAGTTTAGGCATTTAGTAGGAATCAATCGAGCACCACCGACTTGCTTTTCAAATATATCAACAAATTTGGTTTCAAACAAGTAGAGCCAAGGTATAATTTGCTAGATTTAACAAATATTAGAACTTTTTAAGCAGTAAGATCCGAGGAATGATATAAAAAGAGTTGGAATGCTTTCACCAAGCATAGAAAGATTATGTAGAAGAGTGTCAAAATTGAAGAAACAAAAACGTTCATTAAGAAGCATCTTCCACTTTATTCACTTAAGAGATTTCATGCCTCAGACTTACCTATTTTTCCTACCTAATCTTTAGTGGTTATTGAAAGATGATTGGAATAGAGAATAACAAATTGAACCGTATTCATACAATTGCAAAGGGCATCAGAAATCTTCAAAATGAAACATAGAAAATGAAATGAATAGCTGGAAATCAAAAGAGTCAGAAATAATATTGGATTACCCATCTTTATTCCTTACTCTCTTGGTTGGAAATTAAGCTCCAATTTATGGCTTATGAAGAACTCTTCCAGCAAGTAAAGCAGCCTCCATTACTACAGAGATTACATCAATCACCTTATCAACTTGGCATTTGTTTCCCTTAAAACTCTTCGCACCAGATTTCTGAAAATTGGTCATGCAGTTTATGAACTTTTGGCTACACTCTTGACTTAGATAGTCATCTGCACGACGCAAGTTCCCGCGGTTTTAGTCTAAAAAATCAATGTCCATAATACATATATTTGTGGTTGAGTTATCAATTTTAGATGAAAAGAAAAAAGAAAAGAATACTTCATATTTCATCTCAATTTTTAATTTTCATTATAAACAATTGTGATTGATATTATTGTAAAATCTTAATATAAAGTCCTGAAATCTTAGTTACAAGGTTCAGTAAATCTGTATTGCAGTTTATCATGTATCTGTATTTCAGTAAATAAATTCTGAATATTAAGTTAACGTGTTACAAATTTGTATTAACAAACATGATTATAAATATATAAACAAACATATTCACAAATATACGTTTGTGAATTTTAAACTCTAAATCATAAAATAAATTTAATAAAACCAATCATCTTTTTTATATCAAACAAAAAAAAAACTTAAAGTATTTAATTTTAATAATTTATTATCACAAAACAATAAATAAATATTAAATAAGTAAATTTTAAACAAATTTTAAATAAATTCATTTGTGATAACCGAACAAAATTTACTTTTATTCGACTCGATTTATTTAATAAATAAATATTAAAATGCCATTTATGATCATCAGTCAAGTTTAATAAATCAACATAATTAAACATTAAAAAATGAATATATTTATGATTTGTTAATAAAACGTTTGCATCCTTATACAGCACACTGATTTGAGTGAAAAAAAAAGACTTTTTTTTTTCATAATGATTTAGCCAACGGACAACTGCTGTTTGTCAAAGGCACTTTTGACTATGAATTTGTCAAAATGTCTTTTCATAATTTTTTGAAGACAATTTTACTTTAATCAATACAAATTTTTTAATTTAAAATAAGATGTTGAAGCATTAAAATAAAAATGAACAAATTGTATGGTTAGTTTGAATAACGGTGCTTATAATTTTGATAAAATTAAATATTATTAAAAAATTATAAAAAATATATTTTTTAACAAAATAATAAAAAATTAAAAGTAAGTATAAAAAAGTAGTTTTACGCTTTTAAATTTTTGTTTTATAATGTTAGGGGTTTGTTTGCCCTATGAAACTTTTATGGAAAGTGCCGCTTGAGTATAACTTTTTTAAAGTACGGTTAAGACGTTTAGTAAAATTAATATCAAAGTACGTGAAAATGTCGAAATTATTTAATAATATTTTTATATATTTTTAATAAATTAAAAAATAAATAAAAAACATTGTTAAAATAAATCACAAATTTTTAAAGTGAAACAAATAAATAAAATAAAAATATTTTGCTAATTAAAATAAGAAAATAAATAAATATCAAAATTGCACAAATAAATAACTTAATGTAAAATAGTATAATCTTATTTATAATTTTGTGAATTATTGAAAAGTAAAGTGAAAATGTAAAAAATTTCCCTAAATACATATTATTAAATTTAGTACTTCTTAAAAAAGTTTTAATTTATAACTTCATCAAAAAGTTAAAACTTATTTCCCTCATAAACTAAAAATTTTAAAATTTTGAGAGTCAAACATCTAACTTCTATTTCTACAGTAAATAAACTTTTTTATAAGTTAGGCCAAACATGCACTAGATCTCACCGCAGTGGGAAACTCACCCATAATCATTTAAATTTTAATTTAAAAGAATTTTATTTTTTATAATTTAAAATATTATTTTTGTCTAAATTTTTAAAATTAATTAATTATTTTAAAATATTTTTTCTTCTTAACAATAATTCCTTAAAATAAAAAATTGACTTATTTTTTACGTTTAAAATTATTTCCTTTTCCGACATCTTATGAATTAATTAATAATTAATTTCTTATTAGATTTTAGCTTGAAGCTAAACAAAGATCATGGAGGAAAGAAGGTGGACAGCAGGCTATACAAACAAATTGCGGGAAATTTGATGTATTTAACTGCAACAAGACCAGATATAATGCATTCTGTAAGATTTAAAATAAATCACAAGTTTTTTAAGTGAAACAAATAAATAAAATAAAAATATTTTGCTAATTAAAATATAAAAATATAAAAATTACAGAAAATAAATAAATTAATGTAAAGTAGTTTAATCCTCTTTATAATTTTTTGAATTATTAAAGAGTAAAGTGAAAATGTAAAAATTTTCATTAAATACATGTTATTAAAATTAGTACTCTTGAAAAATCTTTAATTTATAGTTTCATCAAAAAGCTAAAATTGCTTCTTGCGTAAGTTAAAAATTTTAAAATTTTAAGAGTCAAACGCCTCGTTTCTACTTTTATAGTTGATAAACTCTTCCATAAGTTATGCCAAACATGCTCTAGATCTCACCGTAGTGGGGAACTCACCCACAATCATTTAAATTTTAATTTGAAAGAATTTTATTTTTTTATTATTTTTGTCTAAATTTTTAAAATTATTTAATTATTTTAAAATATTTTTACTTCTTAACAATAATTCTTTAAAATAAAAAATTGAATTACTTTTTATGTTTAAAATTATTTCCTTTTCCGACATCTTATGAATTAATTAATTAATAATTAATTCCGTAAGCACTCTAATTAATTTTAACTTGAAGCTAAACAAAGATCATGTAGGAAAAAAAGTGGAGAGCAGGCTATACAAACAAATTGTGGGTAATTTGATGTATTTAAGTGCAACAAGACCTGATATAATGCATATAAGTTTTAGCAATAGATATATGGAGACTCCAACAGAGATGCATTTGTTAGCTACCAAGAGAATATTTCGTTACTTGCCAGGGACTGAAGATTTTGCACTGTTTTACAAAAAGGGTAAAAAATCAGAATTCATCGGATTTACTGACCATGATTATGCAGGAGATCAAGATGTTAGAAGGAGCACGTCATGTTATGTTTTTATGCTTGTGACAAGGGCTGTGTTCATAGTCATACTTTGTCAACCACTGAAACTAAATTTGTAGTAGCAACAGCTTGTGCTTGTCAAGCTATTACAATTTTTTGTGACAGCAGCTCTGCCATCAGACTCTCTCGCTATATGGAAGAAGCAAGTATATTGATGTGAAGTATTATTTTTTAAGAGATCTTAGCAATGATGGAAAAATTGATCGGAAGTATTCCAAAAGTGAAGAGCAACTGGCTGATATATTTACTAAATCTCTCAAAGTTCTTTCCTTCGAAAATCTGAGAAGGTTGTGTGTTTGCACTTGGGAAAATCCAGTTTAAAGAAAGAGCTGCAGAATTTAGATTGAAGTCAAAAATTTTCAATTTAAAGAAGTGATTGTTGAATACAAGCGTTATGCACGTTTGTTTTTGTTTCTAGTCTTTAGGAGTTTGGTTATCTTAGGAGTTTGAAGGTTGGTTATTGAGTTTTAGCAGAACTTGGATTTGTTGCCTAGATTTCAAGAAGCCTATCCTGTTAGTGCATATTTTATTGTTAGTTCAGTTATGCATTTATCTTTGATGGGCTTCAAATGTTCTGAATAAATATACAAAAAAATATTTTTCTCTCTCTTTTATTCTATCATGTATTTGTCTGTTTATTTTTACCATAGCTAATGTTTGGAAGGAAATTTTTGTATTATATTTTTATTTGTTCGTATTAAGATCTTTGTTTAATGTTCACGAATAAATTCATTTAAAGTAAATTAATTTTTATTAATATTAAATTAATATATTTAGAAACTTGTATAAGAAATCATGATTATAAAATAAATAAATATATTCAAAATATAAGTTTGTGAATCTTAAATCCAAAAGCATAAAATAAATTTAATAAAACAATCATCTTTTTTACATCAAACAAAAAAACAAACTTAAACTATTTAATTTTAATAATTTATTATTACAAAACAGTAAATAAATATTATATGAATGAATTCTAAATGAACTTTCAATGAATTCGCTTGCGATAATTGAAAGGAAACTTACTTTTATTTGCGTTCAATTCATTTAATAAATAAATATTGAAATTTCATTTACGATCATTATTCAAATTTAATAAATCAACATAAACAAACATTAAAAAATGAATATCTTTATGATTTCTTAATCAAACGTTTACATCTTTGTACAATGCACTGATTTGAGTGAAAAAAAGAGGATGTTTTTCATAATGATTTAACCAACTGATAACTGCTGTTTGTCAAAAGCACTTTTGACTATGAATTTATTAAAATGTCTTTTCATAATTTTTTAATAACAAAATTATTACTTTAATCAATAAAATATTTTTAATTTAAAATAAGATCACGAAGCATTGAAAACAATAGTGAATTGTATGGATAATTTGAAAAAATAATATGAATAATTTGGATAAAATTAAATATAATTAAAAAAAATCATTAAAGATATATATATTTTTAATAAAATAAAAAAATTAAAAAATAATATAAAAAGGTAATTTTACAATTCTAAATTTTTGTTTTATTATGTTAGGGGTAGGGGTGTAAACAATACAATGGTGCTCGCAAGTTACTTGGGCTCGACTCGAGCAAAACTCGAATTCGGTTCGATTTTAGTCGAGTCGAGCTCGAGCTCGAGCTACTCGAGCTATCGAGCGAATCGAATTCGAGCACTTAGATACCTGGTTCGAGTAGCTCGCGAGCCTAATCGAGCATTGAGTTTTTATATATTTTAAAAATATAATAATATTTATAAAATGATTTGAGCCTAATCGAGCCTAATCGAGCTTAATCGAGTCTAATCGAGTTCGAGCAAAATATCGAACTTATATAATCGAGTCTAATCGAGCCTAATCGAGTAGCTCGAATTCGATCTCGAGCCGAGCTCGAGTTTAAAAAATAAGGCTCGATCGAGCTCGAGCCGAGTATCCAGTACCGAGTTTCGAGTCGAGTTCGAGCTCGAGCACCTCACTGTATCGGCTCGGCTCGACTCGATTACACCTCTAGTTAGGGGTCTGGTTGCCTTATGTAACTTTTATAAAAAGGACTGTTAAGAGAAGTTAAATTAGCGTTTAGCAAAATTAATATAAAAGTATTGTAGAATGTCAAAAATTATACATGTAAAAATAAAATAAGAAACGTTATTAAAATAAATCATAAGGTTTTTTTAAGTGAAACAAATAAATAAAATAAAAATACTTTGTTAATTAAAATAAATAAATAAATAAATAAATAAATATAAAAATTACACAAAATAAATAAATTAATGTAAAGTAATATAATCATCATTATAATTTTATGAATTATCGAAGAGTAAAGTGAAAATGTAAAAAATTTCACTAGATATATATTATTAATATTAATAGTTCTTGAACAAGTTTTAATTTATAACTTCATCAAAAAACAAAAACTTGTTTCATGCATAACCTAAAAATTTTAAAATTTTGAGAGTCAAATATCTGGCTTCTAGTTTTACAATAAATAAACTCTACCATATATTAAGTCAAACATGCTCTAATTCTCACCGTAGTGAGGAACTCACCCATAATGTAAAGTAATATAATCATCTTTATAATTTTATGAATTATCGAAGAGTAAAGTGAAAATGTAAAAAATTTCACTAGATATATATTATTAAAATTAATAGTTCTTGAACAAGTTTTAATTTATAACTTCATCAAAAAACAAAAACTTGTTTCATGCATAAGCTAAAAATTTTAAAATTTTAAGAGTCAAATGTCTGGTTTCTAGTTTGACAATAGATAAACTCTACCATATATTAAGTCAAACATGCTCTAATTCTCACCGTAGCGAGGAACTCACCCATAATCATTTAAATTGTAATTTGAAAGAATTTTATTTTTTATATTATTTCTGTCTAAATTTTTAAAATTAATTAATTATTTTAAAATATTTTTTTACTTCTTAACAATAATTCCTTAAAATAAAAAAAAATGACTTATTTTTTATGTTTAAAATTATTTCCTTCTCCGACATCTTATCTTTTCAAAACAATTTTTACAGGACTACCAAACACTAGAAAATCTAAATCTTAGACAATTTTTCAGAGGCATTGTTTGCAATATGATAATATTATATATATATATATATATATATATATATATATACAAATATTATATATATATATATTATTTTAAACAAATGCTAAATTTTTTTATTATTTGTAGATATTTTTATATTATTTTTATGTATATATTAAAAATTTACTTTTAATTACCAAAAAAAAATTGATAATTTTTTTAATTGCCATACTGTTGAAAAAATTCATTTAACTAAAAATTTCAATTATTTTAATGTTCAATATTAAGTCATTGGTTATTACTTACTACGAGTTTAGGGTACATTCATTTCAAGTTTGGATGGTTTTGGATTTTGATTATTTCAGATCTGGATTTTATTAATCTACTGGAGGTTCGAACTTAGGTTCGCTAAGCCACTTCTAATCAGAATCTTATAATTAAAGAAGAAAAAGAAAACGCTTACTGTTCTTAGCTTGAACGCAAGCGTCGTGTTTCATACAGCAAGCATCAAGTCCGTCGCAAGGCACCTCCCCAGGGCATCCACTGTACAATAGCCCGCAATACTTCCCATATCTCAAAAATGGAGGCACTGTTGTTTCAATTCAACCAGTAAAACAATCTCAGCCTTTAATCCAACAAATTGAATCAGAAAAAGACTGCGTTTAACAGATGTCTCAAACCGATTCGAATATTGAGAAAAAAGAGGGTACCTGAACAGAACTCTGACTCACATTTTCTACTGCATTCTTTGCTCTGGAAATAATGCCCGAAGCCAAAAGTAAGAAATAAATGCAACAGTTGTATATATGTTTATATCTCAAACAACAAAAACAGAGAAAGAAGCCGAAGAGAAAACCAGAGTGACTGCAGAATCCGTTGCTTGGACACCAATATTAAGGGCTTTGACAGAGACAGAGGAGAAACATAAGGCGATGAAGCAGAAGGATGAAAGGAGAGCAAGATTCAAAAACTGATGCTTGATCATTGTTGGAACTTGGGGACCAAAACGGTAGAAGATAGCACTGAAATCTGAAGCTTGGTTTTGCTTAGCAGGCTCTGATTTATAGAGAAAGAGGCAGAGTAAATTGTTATAAAATATATAAAAGTAGCAATGAAAGAATGGGGATGATAGAGAGAAGTGTCGGAGGGGTTTGTCTTGTAATGGCTCGTGATACGTTTTCGGAGTGTTGCTTCAACTTGTTCTGAGAGCATCATCATCGGACGCAAATCTGTTAAACAAAGGGTGGTTGCGGGGTCCATCTCACAGGAAAATGCTCTTTCAACAAACTCATTTTATTTATTTGGGAATTTAATTTTATATTTTTTTGGTAAAAATATTTAGATGGGGAGGTGCATCTCGTAACTTTATATTAAATTTACAAATTATTCACTAAAAAAAATTATTAACATATACCTTTCAAATAAAATAAATACTCTTTAATAACTCAACCCATTTCCGACACATTTATTTGGAAATTTTGAGATCTCTCAAGTTGGAGTGTTAGTACCCCTGCGTGGATATGTCCAATTCTTAGTCAAGATGAGGCCATTGTGCTCAATGTCAAATCTATGGCTACTTGGATGCCATGTCATCAACACAGAAAATCAACTTCAACTTCCCACTACTTTAAATCATAGGCAGGGATGTGAATGGAACAAAAAATGTCATGCGCTAATCATGGGCAGGGTTTATGAATTGATTTTGTTTTATGTAATCTACCATTAACTAAAATTAGGCAGAATCATTATTTTAATGTCATTATAGATTTTTCCATTTCAAGATTCTCAAAATGTAGGAAAAAACTATATGATAAAAAAAGTTACAGTCTGTTTCGTTTAGTTGGAACTTTTATAAAAAATTAGTTTCAAGTGGAGTTTTTTAAAAATGTTGTCAAGAGAAGTTAAATTAATGTTTAGCAAATTTAATAAAAGTAGTATAAAATATTGAAAGCTATTTAATAGAAATTTTTGAATATTTTTAACTAATATAAAAGTAAATTAACAATCTATATTGAATTAAATCACAAGTTTTTGAAACAAACAAAAAATTAAAAATTAAACAAGTATAAAAATGCAATAAATAAATAAATGTAAAATAATAAAATCTTCCTTATAATTTTATGAATTATTAAACAATAAAGTGAAAATGTAAAATTTCTTACTAAATACATGTCATTAAAATTATTATTCTTGAAAAAATTTTAATTTATATTTTCATCAAAAAACTAAAATTTACTTCCCGCATAAATAAAAAATTTTAAATTTGTAAGAACCAAATGCATTACTTTTAATTTTATAATATTATAATAGATAAACTCTTTCATAAGTTAATGTTAAACATGCATCTAGTGTTACAGGCAACTACGTATGATAGTGTCCAAACTTGAATCATGACTCATACAAGCAATTGTGTCTGTCAACTACAACTACTTTGATACCTCCATGGAGGGTGAGAACATTTGATGTATTAACGATTTCTAAAAATAAATAGTCCCATTCAAACTACGAAATTGCCATCAATAATTTTAATTTAGAGTAATAATTCATCTACTTAAAATTTTCATTTTAAAGAAATCTTAAACTTCTGTTTGTTTCAAAGAAAATGATTTCAGCATTTTTTATGTTTGGTAGCAAAAAAGATTTATACATGTTGTTGCCCAACAGAATGATTACGTGTTGTTGACGTCTTCGCTTCGATCTTCGTGTCACATGTAATCAGATTCTCGACAAGAAAATCAATAATCAGAGGAACACAAGGGTTGTTCCATGCGTAAGCACTCCGATACTTAAGTCAGAAGAGAATTTCAGCAGAGTTTCTATACAGTAAATTGAGACTTAGGTTTTTGAGTCATACATGTTCTCTATTTATAGGGATTTATTATGTCTGTAATTACGTATACATCCTTGGACTAAACGTCTTTTTTTGGTCTTATTTAAAATGTATATTTAATGAAAAAATATTTAATTTTTCTCATGCCACGTGGTTATTTTTTATTGGCCAAAGTGTACTAAATATTTTTATCCTCAACAATTGCTCCCCACGCTTTCGTAAATTTCAATTTTCGAAAAAGTAGAATTTTTTTTTGTTAGAGTCATCTATCTGCCGGGGTCTACGTAGTTTGCGACATATATATAAGTGTCATGGGTCGTCAGTTGTTGCTTCACTCGCATATTCTCTCGGGCGACACTCTCACGGAGGACTCTCGCGGAAGACTCTAACGTCAAACTCTCACGGCAGCATACTTCTCGCAGTAGATACGCTTGCAGTAGGAACCCTTGCGGCAAACCCCTCGCGGCAAGTACCCTTGCGGCACAAGCTCTTACGGCATATACCCTTACGGCATAAACTCTCGCGGCAGGTACCCTTGCGGTAAACCCCTCGTGCCAACTACCCTTGCGGCACAAGCTCTTGCGGCATCTACCCTTGCGGCATAAGCTCTCGCGACGAGTTCACTCTTGCGGCGGAGCCATCCTCTCAGCATTCGTTCATTTGCTCAATTCACTTACTATGGCTAGACAAGGTAGCGGAAAACAAATTCATTTAGAGTCTTATTCTAGGCTTAAAGAGTCCGATCTTGAATTCATTCGTAATACTTTTCCTCATCCTGAGGGCTATTATTATAGACTCCCAACTGATGCGGAATACTCACCTCTGGCTGTTAGTAGTGGTGTTTCCATTCATCAAGCCTCATTAGAATTTGAATTTTGTTTTCCTTTACCTGACTTCGGAGTTGCTTTCCTTAGACACTACAGCATGGTCCCTGCTCAACTTCACCTTAATGGGTGGGCGCAAGTAGTTGGGTTTACGATTATATGCCATAGATTTGATGTTACGCCCACCATTCCCCTATTTAACCCTTTCTTCAGAGTTCGTAGTGTTCATAACTCAACACGTTTTAGTATTCAGAAGGTTTTTGTGAAGGGGCAAAGTAGCAAACTTTTTGGGAAGCCTCCGTCTAAGCTTCATAATTATGCCTCCGATTAGCTTATCGTCGAGATTCCTTCGACTCTGCACATCCCCATTGAGTGGTGTCTTCACCGGCCTTCTAACCTCAGCCAGCTTTCTGACTTGAGTGATGTATATGACCCTTTTATCTCTCATTTACAAACAAATGATGAGAGTGCTTTACTGTCCCTTTTGACACCGAAAAATATAGCCGCCGCTGGTTGGGGGCATATTCCCATTGCTCTAGCTCCCACCTCGGAGCCTGTTTTGCCTTCTCATTCCTTCGAAGAAGGCCAAGACGTAGGACATTCTGATAATCTTTCTGATGAGAACTTAGATTGGGGTCGGGGCAAAGCTTTTAGGAGCCCCTTTCTAGATTTCCCTTCGGATGGAAGTTTAGCCAATATCCATTCCCTGGATGATTATCTTAGTTCGGGTGATTTTGTATTGCATTTTAATCTGCAAGTAATCATTTATTTCAAATGGTTTTTCAAACTCTCTTTTTTATTTGTCTTTTTCTCAGGACCAGGTTCGCTTGAAAGAGCTTTTGGTCACATGGTCGGACCTGATAGTACTGCTAGGACTGTCTGCCCTCGCCCATCCAAGTGTAGACGCCCCTCGAGCTCCAATCAGGATCAAACCAGGGAAGCTTCTTCTCGAGAGCGACTTCAAGGTGAGAGGACGAGGTCATGTCTTGAGGGATCAACTTCTCGACATCGGGAGAGGGAAAAACAGCCAGCAGTAGAGGTTCCACTTCCTGACCTGAGTTAGAGGAGTATCATATGAGCAATCGGGCAGAGTGCAATATTACTCGCCCTTCTCGTATCGAGAGGCGGACCTTACACATTGAGTCGGCTATACGGGAGGCGCCAACGCTTTTGTCGATCGTCGAGCTTAATACCTCTCGGTACTCAGTGGATGGTGGCACAGTTGTCTGCGGTCAGAGTTTCATCGTCTATCCCGGTGTTAATGATAACGATTCGATTCATGATGCTGGAGTCGCCTCTCGCCTGGGATGGTCGACTATTCTTCCTCGGGATGAAGATAAGCTGTTCAAGGCCTTTCCCGATCCTGAAGATCGTTCCGACTACTTAACAATGCAGGTACACTTCTATCTTTTTGATTTTTCCCTTCTCTATCATACTAATTTCATCTAACTTTATTATTCCTTGTTTTATTCTCAGGCATCTCAGCAGGTGATTGCTTGTAACGCTCGACATAGAACATACAGAGTGAAGGCTGATGCTAAGCTTGCTCAGCTAAAAGCTAAAAGATCTGAGTGACATAATGAAAGAGCTCAGTATCTAAGGCTCCCCGAGCGAATAGATCAACTCAAAAAGGAGAAGGAGGATCTTCGTGTTGAAAACCTCAACCTTCAAGAGAACTTTGCCAAGGAGCGTGAGGAGCTAAAATCTGATTATAAAACTGTCTTATCCAAACTCCGAGATCTCTAGACCAACAATGACGAGTTAAAGTCTGATCATAATAGGTTGGAAGAAGAGCTTTCTAAGTTACGTGAAGAGCCTCAATCTTCCACCATCAATCCAAACGCGCAAAACCAGATTCGTTATGAAGCGGTTAGAGAATATCGTTTATCACAAGATTGTTATGATAGGAAGCTTACATTCTCTACCGGCTTTGTTAAATATGATTTCTAAATGGCGCGTTCTTGGTTGGAGAAAGAGAGATCAGGCGAGACTTTCCCTGAACTACAATGGTTACAGCAGTTGGAGCACTATGTTGATGAGTTTGGTGATTGGACAGGTTATGAGCCCAATGGCGAGAACTTTACAGATTATACGAAGCGGATGGCTCATAACAATCTTTCAAATCTATTAGGTCCTTGGGAGCAGTGTCAACAAGGAATGATTGATGCCTTAGATGACTTAGAAGACGAATCAGATTCTGCTGATAGAGGAGCCTCCCCACCTGCTGAGGAGTAGTTTTAATTTTCTTGTTTGTTGTTAACACTTTAGGTTTATATGTGATAGGAAGTTCGATTTATGATTTATAGAGAGTTTTTTTTTCTAAAAAATACTGATGTATTTCTCTCGTATTAATATGACGATCTATTTTGCATATTCTTATCTTAGGTTTCTTTTATGGCTTGTCTCACACACTTTTCGTTTAAGGCCTTTCATTATTATATTATTTGAGGCTTACACACACTTTTTACTTCAAGTATTTTAATTGTTTACTTAAGTGCGTGGCTTTCCTCGTGCATTTTTCGCTTCAAGCTCTTGCCCTTTTCTCTTTATGGCTTACCTCGTGCACTTTTCGCTTCAAGCCCTTTTCTTAGCTTAGGTGCGTGGCTTACCTCGTGCATTTTTTTCTCCACGTCCTTGCACTTTTCTCTTTATGGCTTACCTCGTGCACTTTTCGCTTCAAGCCCTTTTCTTAGTTTAGGTGCGTGGCTTTCCTCATGCATTTTTCGCTTCAAGCCCTTGCACTTTTTTCTTTATGGTTTACCTCAAGCACTTTTCGCTTCAAGCCCTTTTTCTTAGCTTAGGTGTATGGCTTACCTCGCGCATTTTTCGCTTCAAGCCCTTGCACTTTTCTCTTTATGGCTTACCTCGTGCACTTTTCGCTCAAGCCCTTTTCTTAGTTTAGGTGCGTGGCTTACCTCGCGTATTTTTCGCTTCAAGCCCTTGCACTTTTTTCTTTATGGCTTACCTTCGCTTCAAGCCTTTGCACTTTTTTCTTTATGGCTTACCTCGCGCACTTTTCGCTTCAAGCCCTTTTCTTAGCTTAGGTGCGTGGCTTACCTCGTACATTTTTCGCTTCAAGCCTTTGCACTTTTTTCTTTATGGCTTACCTCGTGCACTTTTCGCTTCAAGCCATTTTCTTAGTTTAGGTGCATGGCTTACCTCGCACATTTTTCGCTTCAAGCTCTTGCACTTAGTATGGTTAAAAATTCCAATAGGCAATTTAATATTAATAAATAATAATTAAATGAAATTTTAATTATTGGTTTGATAATGAAAATAAATAAACAAAAGCTTTACTACCAATATGGCTTCAGATGATTGGTATTCCATGTCTTCGCTATCTTTTTGCCCTGTAAGCTTTCCAAGATGCATGTGCCAGGTCCAATCATCCTCCTAATTCTGTAAGGTCCTTCCCAGTTTGCTCTAAACTTTCCATCTTCTTTCAAGGCGTTGGTGATGGCCGACTTTCACAACACTAAATCTCCTTCTCGTAAGGGTCTGTCTTTTACACGAGAGTTGTAATAATGAGTAACCCTATGTTGGTAGGCGGCTAACCGAATGGCAGCGAGATCTCGTTGCTCATCGAGTAAATCCAGATTCTCTCGTAGGCCCTAAGAATTCACTTCTTGCACATAAGGAATTACTCTTGGCGAGACAGCTCTGATTTCTACTGGTATTAACCCCTCAGTTCCGTATACTAGGTTGAATGGTGTTTCTCCTGTCGAGACTCGACTCGTGGTCCTGTATGCCTATAAAATACTAGGTAGCTCATCCACTCAAGCCCCTTTCGCCTTATCTAGACGAGTCTTGAGGCCATGGAGTATGGTTCTATTATTGATCTATGCTTGGACATTAGCTTGCGGGTATGACACTGAAGATATCCTGAGTTAGATCCTTAGTCCTTCGCAAAAGTTTCGAAAGGCGTCACAATCAAACTGCTTCCCATAATCTGCATTCAAAATCCTCAGAATTCCAAACCGGCAGATTATCTCTTTCCAAACCATCGCTTTGACTTTTTTCTCAGTGATCGTGGCTAATGGCTCTGCTTCTATCCACTTGGTAAAATAATCTGTTGCCACTAACAAGTACTTTCTTTGCTCTATAGTCACTGAAAATGGTCCTAGTATATCCAAACCCTATTGAGCAAACGGTGTGGGTTAGAATGTATTTTGAAGGGCCGACACTGGGGCAATCGTCAAGGGGGGAAATCTTTGGCACTTATCACATTTTTGCACTTTGTCAAACGCATCTTGCTTAAGCGTAGGCCAGTAGAATCCTGCTCTGAGTATTTTCGTTGCCAAAGCTCGAGCTCCTAAATGTTCTCCACATATCCCCTCATGGACTTCGGCCAAAGTATAGTTGGCTTGTTCTGGGCTTAGACATTTCAGTAGCGGCATAGTGTATCCCCTCTTATAGAGCTCCCCATTCAATAGAGTGAACTTCGGGCTCTGAATCCTCATTCTTCGAGCTACTTCTTTATCATTAGGAAGTGTTCCCTCTCCTAAGTACTGTTTAATAGGTGTCATCCAGTCAGTACCAACTTCAATTTCTAACACCCCTTCTTGTTCTATGCTCGTTCTCATCAACTTCTCTACCTTCACAGATCTCCTTGTGGCTTCTTTAGAAGATGCTAACTTGGATAAGGCGTCAGCATGGCTATTCTCAGATCGATCGATTTGAGTCAACCGAAAATTATTAAATGATCGAGCCAGCCAATGGACCTTTTCCAGGTACAGAATGAAGGTAGACTCTCGAACTTCATACTACCCATTGAACTGGTTGACGACAAGTTGCGAGTCGCTATGAGCTAGCAAACTTTAAACTTGGAGCTCTCTTGCAAGTTTCATACTGCTAATTAAAGCTTCATATTCGGCCACATTGTTGGAGTTAGGGAAATCAAAGCGTAGAGAATACTCCAACATTTCTCCTTCTGGCGATACTAGTACAATGCCAGCTCTGCTTCCCTTAACGTTGGACGCTCCATCAACGAATAGTTTCCACCATTCCAACTTCTCCTCATTGGGATCTTCTCGACATGTGCACTTAACAATAAAATCTGCTAATGCTTGTGCTTTGATAGCTTGTCGAGGCTGAAAGGAAATATCATACTCTCCGAGTTCAACAGCCCATTTCATTAATATCCCAGAATGCTCAAGCTTTTGGAGTATTTGTCTCAGGGGTTGATATGTTAATACCGTTATCGAATGCGCTTGAAAATAAGAGCACAGTTTTCGCGCGGTCATGATAAGTGCTAAGGCTACTTTTTCAGCTTACGAATACCTTACTTCTGCTTCCAAAGGCACTTTGCTCACATAGTAAACTGGCTTATCCCCTTTCGCGGTTCTTCTCAATAAGACTGCACTAACCGTTTTATCGCCTACCCCTAGATACATAAATAGATGCTCCCCAGTTAGAGGCCTTGACAGCAATGTGATCTCTTTCAAATACTCCTTTAACTCCTCAAAGACCACTTAACATTTCTCAGTCCATTCAAAGTTCTTCCCACCTCGGAGTGTCTTGAAGAATGGTAGGCTTCTTTCTGCAGATTTTGACAAAAAACGGTTTAATGTGGCTATCCTCCCCGCCAGCCTTTGCACCTCTTTGAAAGTAACTGGAGGTCTCATGTCCAAAATAGTTTGGACCTTCTTAACGTTGGCCTCGATCCCACGATTAGTTATCATGAATCTCAAAAACTTTTCGGATTGGACTCCGAATGAACACTTGTTGAGATTTAGCTTCATGTTATATTTCCTCAGCACTTCGATAACCTTACAGCATGAGATTCCCCATCTTTACTCTTCACAATCATATCATCTACGTAAGCCTCCATTGTGTTGCCAAGCAGATCCTTAAAAATTATGTTCATCATATGTTGATATGTAGCACCTACGTTCTTTAGGCCAAATGGCATCACTCTGTAACAGAAAGTACATTTGTCAGTGATGAAAGACATCTTTTCCTCGTCTTCGGGGTGCATTAGGATCTGATGATAACCAGAAAATGCATCCAAGAAACTAAGAAACTTGTACCCTGAAGTTTCATCTACCAGTTTATCTATTCAGGGCAATGGATACGAGTCTTTTGGACATGCCTTATTCAAATCAGTGAAGTCTACACACATTCTCCATTTTCCAGTGGTTTTCTTCACCATCATCACATTCGCTAGCCATTCCGGGTACAGGACTTCTCGAATGAATCCAGCCTCAAGTAGCTTGTCTATCTCTTCTTCGATGACTTGCTGTCTCTCAAGGACGAAATTCCTTTTCTTCTGTTTAACATGTTTTACCCCGAGCAGCACGTTGAGCTCATGCTAGATAACTTTTAGGTCAATTTCAGGCATGTCAGCAGGGGTCCATGTGAAAACATCGACATTATCTTTTAAGCACTTCGTTATCTCTTCCTTTACTTCGGGCCTTAGTTGGCCTTCGATGTAACCTTCTTCTCTTCGTCTCAGCTTTCAACCTCATTTCTTCCATCTCCTCAATAGGTCTTAGCTTAGATGGTTCTGTGATAGTAAGAGTTTCTTTTCTCTGAATCCCCTTACATGTAGTTGACGCAACATTACATGTTCTCGCTCTTCTTTGATCCCCTCTCACTTGCCCTACACCTCCGGGGGTTAGGAACTTCATCAGCAGGTAACACGGGGAGAGTACAGCTCTCATGTCGCTCAACAATGGTCGTCCAAGAATAACATTGTAGGCCAGAGATGTTGATTTGACCACCATAAATAAGATATGTCTCGTAACACTCTTAGGGTCTTCTCCCAAAGTAACTAGTAGTTCAATAGATCCTGCCACTCTTACTTTCTCTCCAGTAAAGCTAAACAGGGGGGAAGTTACGGGCTTCAATCTGTCCTCACTCAAATTCATCTTTTCGAAGCAGTTCTAGTAGATAAGGTTTACAGAGCTCCTATTATCCACCATAATTCGACTTATTGGGTGTTTAGCCACAACCGTCGATATGACCATGAGATCATCATGTAGGACAATAACATCTCCTTGATCAGCAGGCGTGAAAGTAATCACCTCTCCGTCTTCAGTTACTTTCATCACAGAATAGATCTGGTATGCTTGCCTAGCATACGCCTTTCGGGAAGCAGATGAGCCACTAGCCTCGCATTCTCCGCCAGAGATGACATGAATGGCGAGCCCTGTAGGTTCATTATCTATTTGCTGGTTCCTGCGTTCTCCCTACCTTACCCCATTTCCTCTTTCTTTGTTCCTTCTTCTATTTGCTCTGTTATCATTACACCTATCTTGCAGTCTGTTATCTCCTCTACCACATACAGGATATTAGTTTCTCTCATTCCTGTGTATGTAACACTCTAACAGCCCTTCTCTAGCTAATCGCTCAAGCTGATTCATCAAATCACAAAACTTCTCTATCGAATGACCAAAAGTGGAATAGAAGCTACAATAGGACTTGAGGTCTCGTCCTAGATTTCCCTCTCCTCTCCTAGGGAATCGAAGCATCCCAGATCTTTCGATTGCTGCTAGGATCAAAGCGCGTGGTTCGATGAACTGCATGTAATTAGCATACTGCAACTTTGGGGCTTTGCCTGATCTGTCTAGTCTTCCTGTGTTCTTCTAATCAGGCTCTCTTTCTCGCTTCCTTCCATCTTTAGAGTCCCGTGTTGATATCATTTTCATCACCTCCTTTTGGGTGATATACTTGTTTGCTCTAGAGAACAAGTCTGAAATCGTCGTTGACTGATCCAAAGACAGTGATTCTTGGAGCTTTTCAGACCTTGTCCCCTGCAGCATGACTGTCACCGCTATTCTAACGTATAAATCCCGTACCTCAAGAGTAGCATCACGAAATCAATCTATGTAGGTTTTTAGTGACTCTTTATTCCTTTGTCTTAGGGTGAGTAAATAGATGGCCTCCTTCCATTTCTAGCTGTTTATCACAAAGCCCTAAAAAATTCACTCCTTAGCTGATCGAAAGATGAGATTGACCCTTCTGGTAAGTTGTTGAACCACTTCAGTGTGTGGCCAGTTTAGGTTAAGGAGAACGCCCTACACATAATCTCATCTTTTCATCCATGTAGTAGTATCAACGACTCATAATTTTCAGCATGGTCGTAAAGGTCAGTCTTCCCAACATATGCTGTCATTTGCGGCATTTTGAACTTTGGGGGCAATGGTTTTCCCATGATCGTTGTGCTGAATGCGATTCTTCTCATCTGGTTCTCTTTAGTCGGAACCAACTTTTTCTCCTTCAAGATTTGTTCAACCATTTTCTTCATATCCAGAGCACCAAATGTTGTGGATGTAGGTTTATTTTGGACCTTACATGAATCGGCTTGATCGTAATCAACAGCCTCTCTCTCATTATCATGCATTTGGTTCTGACGGGCCCTAGGTCGAAAATTGGCCATGTTAGCTTCAGGGTTTCATGTCGGATCTGCTTCTGAGTTACTTCTGGTATGTGTGCCTGCTATTTCGACGCTTCTAACTCCACTATTTGGCGAAACATCCGTGTTTTGGGACCAAGGATCTTCTGTATTCAGATACCCAAAATCTACCATAGCCGGATTCTCAAAGCTCTTGGTATTTAGGCGTCTCTGACCACCGATAATCTCTTGGGTCACATTCCTCTCCCCCTGACGTCGTGGTTCTCCGAAACCCTGATGCCCCCGGTGAATTGGATTCTCGTGCGCAGGATCTTCTGTAGTTTGGCGTCTTCGATCTTCCAAACCCTCATGCTCAGGGCCTCTCATACCCTAGGACCTCATATCTCCTGCTACTTCATGTCCAAGGCCTTCCAAAACTTCTCGCATGGGATCTTGGGCACCCTTTCACCTCAATTCTTCTGCAGCCTCACGCATAAGATCAATCGCAACCTCACGTAATAGATCTCCAATTACCAGGCCTGTAGGATTTCGCTCCATCCGACGATCAGAGTCTCGAGCGGACTAGCCGTAAGAGCCATAAGCGGGCATGTCGTGAGGGGCAGGTGTGGGCATGCCGCGAGGGTGTTGAGCGGCCATGCTGTGAGGGTCAGCGACGAGCATGCCGTAAGGGTGCTGTGCGACCGTGCAGTGAGGGTGCTAAGTGGGTATGTCGTGAGGGTTAGCAGCGAGCATGCCGTGAGGGTCAGAAGTGGGCATTCTGTAAGGGTGCTGAGCGGTAATGCCGTGAAAGTGCTGTGCGGCTATGCCGTGAGGGTCAGCAGCGAGCATGTCGTGAGGGTTCTGAGCGGCCCTGCCGTGAGGGTTAGCAGCGGGTATGCCGTGAGGGTTAGCAGCGGGTATGCCGTGAGGGTGCTGTGCGGCTCTGCTGTGAGGGTCAGCAGCAAGCATGTCATGAGGGTTCTGAGCGACGGGCATGCCGTGAGGGTGCTGTGCGCCTATGTCGTGAGGGTTAGCAGCAAGCATGCCGTGAGACTCTTGCGCAACACTTCTTGCTCCCACCAAATTTCGTGCAGTAGCTAACAGATTCTCTTGCGGGAAGGTGCCTTTGAACAGGTTCACCATAGCCCGCAAGGCTTGGACGATTTCCCTTGTTTCTTCATAGCCTCAAATTCAGCTACGAGAATTATCATCATGCTTGACCTTCTTTCCCCTCGGAGTCCATCACCCATGTTATCAATTGGAGAACTTACTGAATCTTCATTCTCCTCACTTCTCATTGTTGTTGATCGTGTTCTCACCATTACTGTAGAGCTAAGAACTTTTCTTCCGTTTCCCACAGACGGCGCCAATTGTTGTTGCCCAACAGAATGATGACGTGTTGCTGACGTCTTCACTTCGATCTTCGTACCACGTGTAGTCAGATTCTCTGCAAGAAAATCAATGATCAAAGGGACGCAGGGGTT
This sequence comes from Firmiana major, assembly GCA_033439115.1. Lineage (NCBI taxonomy): Eukaryota > Viridiplantae > Streptophyta > Magnoliopsida > Malvales > Malvaceae > Firmiana > Firmiana major. The sequence goes on from CM065905.1 coordinate 62,660,958, forward strand.
GTTCTCTGCATAACCACTCCAATGCTAAAGTCAGAATGAAATTTCAGCAGAGTTTCTGTAGAGTAAATTGAGACTTAGGTTTTTAAGTTATATATGTTCCCTATTTATAGGGATTTATTCTGCCTGTAATTGCGTCTACATCCTTGGACTAAACGTCTTTTTTTGTCTTATTTAAAATGTGTATTTAATGAATAAAATATTTGATTTTCCTCATGCCACGTGGTTATTTTTTATTGGCTCAAGTGTACTAAATATTTTTATCCTCAACAATACGGAAAATAAATTTCTAATAAAAAAGAATTAGATTAATTTATGATTTAATACATTAGATAGCTTGATTATATGATTTTAGACTTTATTTTAGGATTAAAGGCTTAGATTGAGAGCTATTACTACTCCAATGTGACGCGGGGGAATCCTCTCCGGGCCACAATTCCATTTTATTTTAAATAAATTTAATATATTATCTTTAATAGTTATTGTATTACTCATCTCATCGTTACTACTTAGATAAAATCGAAACATATTATCATTTGACATCGATTTTACCGTCTCGCTGTTTTTATCACCGGAGTCAATTATAGTTAATCACACCGTTCATCTAAATCAATATTAAATTTAATTATCATGATTTATTTGCATCAAAAGTAGATACTTTTAGCGTTTTTCAGACTTGTCATGCTTTTAAACATGGAAATCGTAATTATGGGCATGTATTTTCGATTTAATGCTTGATAACTCGATTGTATGATATTAATCTTGGACAGATGTTTAAACTTGGTTTGTCATACTTGTTTTGTGATAAAAATTTAGCGATTTTCATGCTTTTAGCACTAAAATATACTTGACTAAATTCATTATTTGTGTTAGTATAATTTCATATTACTGATTATCAAATTGTAGAAAGTTGAGCGAGGTGAAGTACGTGTGAGTTGATTCAGATAATTCACACGAAGACGGCAGGTCTTATTTAAACATGAACTCAAGAAATGTGATAGTTTTCGAAGACGGCAGGTCTTATTTAAACATGAACTCAAGAAATGTGATAGTTTTCTTCATTATTTATTAAAATATAATTAAGTTTTTTTAATGAAAAATAATATGAATTAATTAATAATTAATTGTTATCCTTTAATTTATTGATTTACAGGGAAAAAAAAAACGAAATAGAAAATAGCTGAATTTGAAATATCATTAGATGTATCTATAAACATTCAAGAGGTGTGGAAAGAACGAATTTTTATTGAAAATGCTGGAAAAAGAAAGACATGAAATGGCAGTGGCATAGCCAGGAAATCATGTTAGTCGGGTCAATATTATAATATTTTATTTTTATACAATATTTTGTTATTTAATATAATATGGACAAAATTAAATATAAAAGAAAATATTCTGTATTATAATGTAATTTTTTAATAAATATTTTTTACAATTTATATATAATAAAAATTTATCTCCATGATTATATTAACAGTGTTACATATTTTTTTCTCTCATGCTAATGAAAATGTTAGAAGTAATGCTAGTCAATGATATAAATAATTTTTTTTCTTTTATAACGAGGTTACATTTGTTCTATCAAATTAGATTTATCAATTTTAGATATAACATAATAATACGATATTAAAATGATACCAAAAAAGACACAAATGTAATGTGGGTTAAAATTTGATATTGTGTATAGATGTAGAAAAAGCCAAAAAAAAAAGTCATTATATTTTTTTTGGCATGTGAACATAAATTTTGACATATCAATTTTTATATTTTACATTATACCAATAAAATTTAAGATGATATGAACACGAATTGTCAACTTTATATCAAATGACTAACTACATATAAAATAATTATTGCATAAAGTATAACAAACCAATCATTTATAAATTAGATCAAACTCATATATAATATTAGGTAATTAAAAAGAAAAACTATAGATGAAAAGTATGATGATATTAAAGTGAAAAAATAATTTCAATAAGAAACAAATCAAATTAAAAAATTAAAATAAAGCTAGAATATAATTAATAAAAAATCAATAGAAATATATGCTAGTTTTTTTTTTCAAATTTATGAGTTAAACTTATACTCGAAATTATTAAATTAAAATGAATGCATAAATAAAGATTAAATTTTTTTTTACCCTTTCTGAACAAATTTTAATTGTGTCAATATAGAAAAATTATTAATTTTTCCATACTAACTATATAATTTCATACATATATTATACAGTTCAAAATTTGAGTGGGGTCAATTGACACCACCCAAGTACATTTGGCCACGCCATTGTGAACGGGTCCGGGCCTCAACAGAGGTCCAACACCGTCCACCTTCTATGGATGTAATTCTCAGTAATTTACTCTCTCAAGGTGATTCTTCATAATTAGTCCATAGATTGAGAGAGAAATTGCAATATACGCAAGCACATGTCAAGCAAAATGGAAGCTGAGAGGGAAGCTTAACGTGTTCGATTGGAAGAGGAACATGCTAGATATCGGTAACTGCATGAGGTTCGACATTAATGAATTTTGTGCAACAAAAGTTTTTAGGAATCGATCTGGGTGATCGAGTAACTCAACCATACCTCAAGTATAAAATTTAATAAGTTACTGTATAACTTGCTATCGTATTAACTATAATTTAACTTTATACTAGGTTTTTGATTGCATTAGTGAACTTGGTACCCAAAATGGGTTTTTTACTTTTCTCATTCCAATCTCGACGGTCATTAATTTTATACTTTTTAAATTTTTTTTTAAATTTTGAGTAGTAGGTCATCTTATATATAAAATATCACACTTTAATTTTATCTTTATGGATTTGAAAGAGCCAAATACTTCAAACAAGTGCCTTAGGTGAGATTCGAATTATATGAAGCGGATGAGTGATCCAAAAGGCATCCATCACTCTAAGTAAAATTTAAGGAATATATTTCGGTTATTCTTGAACTGGAATTGACTTGATTAAATCTATGATCATGGTACAAAGAATTAAGTTGACTAGTGAATTTCACTTACATTTTTTAAAGTTATTTGTTGAACTTGTAAGAACTAATATGAGAAATTAAATAAGTAGATATTACACCATGCTTATTTATTCCTTGAGATATAGTTGATGGAAGGATATTAGTCACACTAAGAGGCTAATCATTGAAAGGTTTTAAGTTGAAAATCATTATTAACCTCTCTAACATTTGGGTGTCAAAATGTATTGCTAGATGTCACTCTTGATCTATGAATTAAATAAATATATAATTCATTACCAACTTTTTAGGAGCCTAATGAGTAAAACACAAAAGATTAGTGTTTGGATTAAATCGAATTGGAAAACGTTTAGAAGAATTTGGAACCTCCCATGGAATTATTAATTATTGGATTTAGTTAAAGAATTTAGTTAAATCAATATACTTAATTAATGGATTTAATTAAAGAGTTTAATTAAATCATAAGGCCTAACTTTAGTAAAAGGGTTTAATTAAATTGTGGCCCCCTTTATCATTAAAAGGTTTGTTAGATAGGGATCATGTATAATTTTTTCAATATGTCCAAAGGCTCAGTGGATTGGAAAAACCCTAGCCAATAACCTTGTTATGGATGGCCTCCCATATACATAAAAACATGCATTCGTGGCAATTCCAAAGGAAAAATAGGACATAAGGCAAAGCTAAAGCAGCATGTGCCCATTGTCATTTTCCTTAGTCTATTTTTTCGCTTGATTTCCTCTTCCTTGATCAAGAAGAAAATTGTTTTCTTCATGGTTCTTAATCTTCAAAAGATGGGGAGATAAATGAAGGTGAGTTTATGAAACTCGATCCACTAGTATGATGATTGTTGTGATACAATCCAACCATCCCGAAGGCTCCGTAGCTACTTGTTTGGATTACTATTAAAGGCTCAACAAATGGACAACTTATCATGTGATTCAAGATAAGAAGATCAAGCATCATCTATAAGGAGTAAGACTTAGATTACGATATCTAAAGCTTTGGTATGTTTCTTAAAACATTATTTATGATTCTTAATAATTATTTGCATGATTTGAATGTTGTTTATTAAAGAGATCAATTAGGATCAGTTTCTTGGTTGTAAAATATTAATACCACTTGTTATTTCGCTGCATATATTTTGAATTTTTTATATGTATGATCTACCTATGCATGAAGCCTACAATTAGTTAGGATGACGATACCTAAGCGAAATCAATTTCGATATTTAGGGTTGATTATACAGATAGATAGAGAGATGGATGGCGATGTTACCTGATCCAGGCTGGCTGAAGTAAATGGAGAAGCACAACAGTTGTGCTGTGTGATAAAAAAATTCTTATATGGTTGAAAGGTAAGTTCTACAATATAGTTGTTAGACCAACATTACCATATAGTAGTAAATGTTGGGGGATTAAGAGATTATATACACAAAAGATGAGTGTAGTAGAAATGTGAATACTGCGGTGGATGTACGAATATACAAAAAAAAATAAAATGAGAAATGAAAATATTCGTAGGTAGGTTAGAGTGGTACTCATCAAAGATAAAATGAATGGAAGTTGTTTACATTGGTTTAGACACATACGGCATAGATCAATAAATGTTCTAGTTAGGAAAGTGGAGACTACAACTGAGGAAAAAATGATCAAGGTTAAAGGAATATTGAAAAACACTTGGAAAGAAGTCATCCGAAATGATATGGTGACACTAGAATTTGAAGAACACATTACGTTGGATAAGAAGAGTGAATTAAAAGAATTCATATTGACAATTTAACGTGAGTTCATATACTGTAGCAAACCCTAATTTATTGGGATAAAAGCTTTGATTATGATAATACATTTCACACCTAAAAGGTTTTTGTTGCAAATTAATGACAACCGCATTATTTCATCCCTAAAACTAGTAAGGTCATTTATATTAATAGAAAAATGTGTCTAAAATCGTCCTAAATTTCACGTTTCTGAGGCATTACAGAGGTAGTTGAGTTGGTTCTAAAAATAACGCTTCATATTTATCTAACAAACTTAAAGTGATGCTGGCAGTGACTCCCCATTTACCAACGATATGCCATTGCCAAAACGATTGGCCTCCAAAACACCTTGAAGGTGCAAGGTACGTACTTGTATCAAATGCATATTCAATAAAATGAGGAAAAAGTTTATCCAGGTTCTTTCCACTAATAGTCTTCAATTTAGCAATGGAAGATTTTCCTCTAAAACATTTGTTTCCTCTCATTGACATCAAATTCCATCATTAATTGTTTGAAATCCCATTTGATCTCCCCCTAAGTTTCTAACCATTGGATTATCAATGAGACAGTTTGAAAACCACCACACATTAGTGGTGAATTGATTTCATATATATATACAAAGATAATTACAAGTATGGAAAGAATCAAGCAAATAAAAGTATAAGCTACAATTATAGGTCAAAGAGAATGCAAATGGAAAGTCTTGAATTAAGGCTGAGGATCCTTGACACCCCCCCACAAGCTGAGCGTCGGATTTGAGCGTACGTGAAGCTTGGATCGAAAAAGTTGAAAGAGAGGTTTTGATACACTTTTGGTGAAGGTGTTGGCAACTTGCAAATGAGAAGGCACATATTGAGTACGAAGCTTGCCAGCGAGAACAAGTTCACGAAGAAAGTGGTAGTCAAGCTCAACATGCTTAGCCCGTTTATGAGAAATAGGATTGGAGCTCAAAAAGATGGCACTCTTGTTGTCACATAGGAGGAGGGGTCATTGGGAAATTGAAACTTTGAGGTCACTAAGGAGATGCGTGAGCCAAAGAAGTTCGACGGCAGTGAGAGCCAAAGCACGATACTCAGATTCACAGCTGGAACGAGAAACGGTAGGTTGCTTTTTGGCACTCCAAGAAACCAAGTTGCCGCCAAGATAAATAGAATAACCAGAGGTAGAGCGACGAGTATCAGGGCAGCCTGCCCAATCTGCGTCTGAGTAAGCAACTAAAGCACCAGGAGCAGCAGATGGATGAAAAGTGAGGCCAAAGTGTAACGTGCCTTTAACATAGCGAAGAATGCGTTTGACAGCAAGAAAGTGGTCTTCAGTTGGGGAGTGGAGAAATTGACTAACAGAGTTGACAGCATGAGCAATATCCGGACGGGTGATGGTTAGATACTGGAGAGCACCAACAAGAGATCTGTAAAGTGTAGGATCTGAGAACAAAGGACCATCAGCAGACAGATGTTGGGAAACAACCATTGGCGTGTGAACAGGTTTGCTGTCAAGTAGCTGAGCTCGTGTGAGAATATCTCGTGCATATTGCAACTGACTGATGAAGAGTCTATCAGAGGTGGTCGTAGCTTCAAGACCAAGGAAGTAACTGAGAGGACCCAAATCCTTAGTGGCAAACTCAGAATTGAGTTTGCAAGTAAAACTGTCAAGAAGAGATGAGTTGTTGCCTGTAATAATGATGTCATCAACATAGAGAAGCAGATAGATTATATCAGAGTGCTTATGAAAAACAAATAATGACGTGTCTGCACGACTACAGTAAAAACCAAGTCGAATGAGAAAAGAGCTGAGGCGTTGGAACCAGGCACGAGGAGCTTGCTTTAAACCATAGAGAGCTTTCTGCAACTTACAAACATGATTGGGAAAGCAAGGGTCAATGTACCCAGGGGGCTGCTCCATATAAACATGTTCAGTTAGATGGCCATTGAGAAACGCATTTTTGACATCAAGTTGACGAAGAGGCCATTTGTTGGTAACAGCAATAGAGAGTACAACACGAACTGTGGTAGCCTTGATAATAGGGCTAAAAGTGTCAGTGTAGTCAAGACCAGGTACCTGTGTATAGCCTTTGGCAACAAGACGGGCTTTGAGACGTTCGATAGATCCGTCAGGAAAATATTTAGTCCGAAACACCCATTTGGAACCCACAATGTTGGTGGTGGTGGGTCGAGGAACCAAAATCCAAGTACGATTGTTTTGCAAGGCTTAAACTTCTTCATCCATGGCAGCAAGCCAGGCAGGATTCTTAGCAGCAGATTTGAATCCTTTAGGCTCAGTGGATGCAAGAAGAGCAGAAAGAAGTCCAGAAGAACCCACAAGTCCAAGATGTGCTGGGTGGCGTGTTTTAAAGATGCCAACTTTGGCTCGTGTGATCATAGGATGAGAACCCAATGGAGCGGCTGCAATAGGAGAGGTATCAACCATAGGTGACTCAGTAATGGACTCCAAAGAAGCTGATCTGAGATCCGAGTGTGATAGAGATGGACTTGTATGAGAATCATCTGTCTGCAAAGACTCATCCACAGGATCAGTACAAATAATACACGAGGTGGATCCGGATTGAGGAATATGTCGGGAATGTGGTGTAGGGGAAGGCAAGGGCAGGGCTGTGGGAGGGAGACTTGGATCCAAAAAATTTGAGATTTGGAGGGATGGTATGGGTTGGGCTTGGAAAGTGTGATGAAAGGGAAAGTGATTTTCATCAAATTGGGCATGGCGGGTGATATAGATTCTGGATGTGGTGGGGTCAAGACAACGAAAACCTTTATAAGATGAATGATAACCCATAAAAATGCAAGGGATGCTACGGGGGGAAAACTTGTTAGTTATGTAATCACGTAAACAAGGATAAACACGACAACCAAATGGATGAAAGCTTTCGTAATTGGGAGAGGAACCATAGAGGAGTTCAAAAGGTGACTTACCTCCGAGAAGTGGTGTGGGCAAACGGTTGATGATGTAAGCCGCAGTGCTAAAAGCGTCAACCCAAAAATGAGTAGGAATGTGAGAATGAAAAAGGAGTGCCAAACCTGTTTCAGTCACATGGCGGTGTTTCCTTTCAACGCGACCATTTTGTGCGGATGTATAAGGACAAGAGAGTTGATGATGAATGCCGGAAGTACTAAGGTGTGCTTTAAAGCAGTTGCTGGTAAATTCTGCACCACCGTCACTTTGAAATTTTTTTATACGGGCAGAATGTTGATTTTCAACAAATTTTTGAAATTGAATAAAAGTATTAAAGAAGTCAGATTTCAATTTCAATGGATAAAGCCAAGAGAAACGAGAATAATCATCAATAAATAAAGCATAGTAAGCGAAACCCGAATTTGACTTTACAGGAGATGGGCCCCATAGATCGCAATGAATAAGTTCTAACACTTTTGAAGAACGACGTTCATTACGAGAATAAGGTAAACGATGATTCTTTGCAATTTGACATGTATTACATAATGTAGGAGTTGGTAATAAAGAAGTAAGATGAAGCTGTCCTTTTTTATTTAAAAAAGAAATAACAGAATGATTCACATGTCCAAGGCGAGCATGCCATAAATTATATGAAGCACGAAGAGATTTATTTTTCAGGACAGAAACAAAGGCTGAATTTCCGCGTTCTAGCACATATAGGCCGCCATCTCGTTTACCGGTTGCCACCACTCTTCCCGTTTGGCGATTCTGAATAGTAAAAAAATTATTAGCAAATGTAACGGATAACGAAAAGTCAGTCGTTAATTTACTAATGGACAAAAGATTTTTAGTGATGTGAGGGACAACCAGAACGTCTAATAGTTGAAAATTAGAGGAATGGAAAAGTTTACCGGTGTGGGTAATGGGTAGAGACGCACCATTCCCGACAATAACACAATCCTTACCCGTATAAGAAGTGGACTGGTCCAAGGAGGATTGGGCTGGAGTCATATGGGCCGAAGCTCTTGTGTCTAAGAACCAATCTGAGGTCTCATTTTCAGAAATGGAACACGATGCATTGAGGGCTTCGGCAAGTTGAGCTTCAGAGGTATGACCATGGCGTTCATACCGTTGTCGGGGCCGGTCAGCATAATGACCTTCCACGCGACAAATTTGGCAGCGCGGGGCTCTTCTGCCAGAGGAGCGTCCCTGTCCTCGTCCATTGCCGCCAGTTCGAATCTGTTGATTAGGGGAAAAAGAGCTTCGCTGATTTGACTTTGCAAAATTACGATTAGTGGTTGTGAATGCCACAGGGGATGGTGCAGTCGGCTCCAATGATTTTTGAAAGAGCTCAAAGCTCTCTGCTTTGGGCACAAGATCTGGAAAACAAGGCAATGGAGTGAGAGCCATTTGGGCTGTGGAAAAGCTTGAGAATTCTGAGCCAAGACCTCGGAGGAACCAGTGCACTTTGTCAGTGTCATCGACGGGTCGTCCGATGGCATGGAGTTGATCACAGAGGGCCTTGAAGGCACGGGCGTACTCCGAAACAGATCTGGTGCCTCGTTTCATCAGTTGCAAGTCATCCTTGAGACGGATTTCACGGGCTTTGGAGCGGTGACTGAAGGTGTTTTCTAAGGCAACCCACACCTCACGTGAAGTAGAGAGTCCCACAACTTCAGCCATGGCCTCCTCAGTAAGGGAGGACAACAGAAGACTAAGGAGGCATTGATCGGTATGTTTCCATGCCACATATTTGATATTTGGTGTCTGGGAATTTTCAGGGGTGAAACAGGGTGGGATTTCTATAGTTCCATCCACATAGCCGATTAGTTCTTGACTCTCTAAGAGGGGAAGCAATTGGCTTTTCCATGGGAGGTAGTTGGAAGTTGATAGTTTGATTGTAACCATGTGGATGAGGGTATTGAAGGGGAGAAGAGTGGAGGAGGGTTCGACAGCCATGGAAAAAGAAAAAGGATCGTGAAAGGGATGTTAATCCGTATGGGCTCTGGATACCATGAGACAGTTTGAAAACCACCACACATTAGTGGTGAATTGATTTCATATATATATACAAAGATAATTACAAGTATGGAAAGAATCAAGCAAATAAAAGTATAAGCTACAATTATGGGTCAAAGAGAATGCAAATGGAAAGTCTTGAATTAAGGCTGAGGATCCTTGACAATCAACACCATATCACAATTTCCTAATGGTAATAACAACACATGAGAAGTGAATTTAGTACCTAGCAAAGTTTATGAAAGACCTTTGCAAACTACCACACAAGCTATACTAGTTCCACTAACTACATCCACTATCATAAGAGTTATTTCTTCCAACCTGCACCCTAACTTTTTAGCCACTTTAATATTTCTTGTTAACATATGTGGTGACTCTCATAGTTTTATATCCTCTTGAGCCTAGTCCACTTATTACATGGGTTGAAATTTGTGGGTTGACATCTTCAAAAGTTTCTTATTATACTTCTTCTTCCTCCACTTGTTCATTTCTCTCCATCACAAACAATTGTATCTTTCTACATTTGTGTCTAAACTCAAATTTCTCGTCACCCCCGAAACACAGGCCCTTGGCCTCTTCTCGTTAAAATCATTGCTAGTTCTCATCCTATTAAGGTTGAATGAGTTATTGTCGTCTCTCACTTAGTTTGTAAGGTTATTGGTGTTATGGTATTGTATATGGTAGTTTCTGGTTGGTGGTTTAATATTATTTATTGGTGTTTGAAATAAAAGTGATTTCTTGTTCACAAGGGTTAATTCTTGTTGTAAGGTCTTAAAGGTTGTTTCACATAGTTGTGCTGAGGCATAAGCATGGTCAATGGTATCAGGCATAAAGATTGACCGGTTGTTGGATAACATTCTTAAGACCAATCAAGAGAAAAATGACCGCATAATCTTTAGTTATATCAACCCTACTCAGTAAAGACTCAAACTAATTGTGGTAAAGAGCAACTATACCAGTTTGCTTCAGTCTCAACAACTCTGCAATGGGATCTTTAACAGCAAGGTCTCCAAAGCTTGCACATACTTGTTCCAAGTAGTTACCTCATTACCCTTCTTATACCTTACCCAATTCTGATGCCACAACAATGCCTTGCCCTCTAGATTGATTGCTGTCAACTTCACCATTGCTTTTGGAGAGGTGTCATCAATTTCAAAAAATTGTTGACATTTATATAGCCATCCATTTAAGTTCTTCCTTGAAAATCTACTGTAGCTTGTCTAGTAGTTGGATAAATTCCTTTGTACTGTGTACCTTCCGATTGCGAGCTGCCTCCTCCATTCGAATGTGTGCCTTTATTTGTCTCAGCATGCTGCAACTTGACCATGATATGTCCTTGTTGAACTCCAAGAGCAATTACGTTAGTTTCTTGAAGTTGCATCTTGGCCAATTCCTCAAGATTTCTCGAACACTTTCTTTAATGGACTCCTCAATTCTTCTAAGTTCGTGAGATCTTATTTCTACTAAACCATGGATCTTGATGTCAATAAACTCCCAAAATGAATCGCTATGATGCCAAATTGATGAAGGTGGTTTGAAGAAGATAAGAATAACAACAAAACATCAAGAATTAGATAGTTTGGGAATTGGTGGAAAACAAACCACGAGCAATCAAGATTATCAATTGTGAAGAGAATAGAAAGAGAGAAATGATGAACAAAATGTAGGAATAAATTTTGTAATTTTCTCATTGAATGCTAAAGTCTTTATTACAATCGTATTTATACAACAGAAACAATCATAAATCTATTGTACAATTGTAACTCTACAACAACTAACTATAACTGTTATCACTACTGTAACTAACTTCTAAGCTTCGTAAGGATACTTCTCTTTCCAACTCACACTACAAGAAAAAGGGTCAACAGCGACGGAATTAGCGACGGAATTTCCGTCGCAAATTTGCACATTCCGTCGCTAAATTTGATGTCGGTGAAAGTTTTCCGTCGCTGAGTTTAAATTTCCGTCGGTATTTCTGTAGCAAAAATTTCCGTCGGTGAAAGCCTTTAGCGACGGAAATCCGAAGCTATTATTTCCGTCGGTAAAACAAATCAGCGACGGAATTCCGTCGCTGATTATCTCCGTGGCTGAAACAAATCAGCGACGAAATTCCGTCGCTGATTATCTCCGTGGCTGAAATACTTATAGCGAAGGAATTCCGTCGCCAATATTGTCCGTCGGTCAAACATAATTGCGACAGAATTCCGTCGGTGAATATTTCGTCGCTGAAAGATTTCAACGACGGAATTCCGTCGCTAATTGCTTACTTAAATTAAATTTTCGTCGCTGAAACGTTTGAGTGACGGAAATTCCGTCGCAAAAAGCTATTTTTTTTAATTAATTATATTTTCCGTCGCTAAATGTGTTTAGCGACGGATTTCCGTAGCTAATTTAGTAACCAAAATTTTTAAGCCTTTTTTTTATTAAATTCGTGTACCTAAAATAATGGAACAGACCTATAGATCCAAATAAAAACAAATATAACATATATATCACAACTATATGTCAAAACTAACATTTAGCGATTACTTGATAATCATCATCATATACAGTCCGATCACTACAGAATAACATATATCATCCAGAATTCATCCATCGATAACAAAATAAAATAAAATGTGTACTCTCACTGATTATGGTGACCTCTAGATCCAGACGGTCCAGGTCCAGGTGCTCCTGTGTTATTGGCATTCCTTGCCATCAAATTCATCATCTGATCCATAAAATCAGACAACTTTCCTTCCAGATTATCAATCTTGTTTGAAATGACTCTGACGTCCTCTTTCACTTGCTGGACCTCTGCATTTGTGTCAGGAGTACCCATCACACCAGGAGTAGTATAGGGAAAAGGACTATATCCTGAATGAGATGCGCAAGAAGATTGGGTGGAACCAGAGGCAGCTGCAATGATAGTGCCCATTTGTAAATCAAGGCGATGTGGCCTAGTCCCAAATCCGTATGTATGTGTACGCGTACTCTCCATCCCTCCAATTACCTCACACCATGCAGCTCGATCAAAAGGAGGATGGGTGCTTATATCCTCGCCGTATTTCTGAGTCAATGAAGTAGCGTACTTTTCCTACAATGTAATTAGAAGAAGGATAATAAACTGTAAACTTTAATAACGAGAAAACTATATTAGAAGCCAATAGAATGCATTACGTACACTGACAGATTTGGACTTGTTGTCCACATAATCACCATCTCCACCTAAACGTCTATGCGTCCGATCAAACAATTCTTTATATGTCGGTGCTCGACCTAGACGTTTCGCCTACATTAAAAGATATGCAATTTTATAAGAAAGATATCAAATTCTTATAAGGAATAAAAATTACATTAAAATAAAAGTCAACAGTAAATTAAAAAATAATTTTATTATTTGGACTTACCATCCTATATTCATGTACCGGAAAAGAAACAGAACCACTTGTATGCTTTGTTATCGTTCCTTCTTTTTTCGTCATCCGATTCTGTTTTCCTTGTTTTGACTTCGTCTCCCACCTTTCAGTCCCCCATTCATTCTCAACTAATTGATCCCATATTTGGACTGAAATCCACTTCGACTTGTTGTACCCTTTACAGTCAGATATTTTATCCGTATTAAAATATTGCATTGCTTGTCTTCTCTCCAACTGCAACAAGTCTCTAAAACGTGACTTGCATAAGTGCTCCCAAATTGTATAGACATTATTGGTTTGGTTATCAGACCACCTGAAATTCTCCTGCAAAGAAAAACAAATGATAATTATCATTTCGATACGTTTATGATCAATTATCAGGTTATTTACTTCAAAGTAATGTACTTGAAATTTATTCCACATCTGTGCTTTAACTTCATTTGGAACCCTTTTCCATGTTGGCCATGGTTCCGAGTAATGTTGTTTAATTAAATTGGATATAGTCCTCACACCCTTCGAGTCTTCAAAAGAACTGTCAAACAAAAAAGAAGATATCACCAAACATTATACCATATTTAATATCATAGTTGTATGAAAATAAAACAAAAGTAGAAGCAATATACCTGTTACCAAGTGGCGTCAGGAATAACCTATGCTCTGGATTTTGCGGTGTTTCAAGGCTCTGATTTGGGCCTCTCGTTCTTTTCCGACCACTACCACCACTCTCACTCCCACTCCCACTACCACCCGCAGTTTGTGTTGCCTCCTCAGTAGATATTCTTCGTCCGGGTAATGGTTGTTCTACCGCTGATGGAGGAGCTGGAATGGTATCATCATCGTCGTCATCATCATTATTAGGAGTTGGATCAGGTCGAATTGAAGATGGAGTTTGTTGCGCGAGAGGCCGGGAACGAGGCTGATTTAGATGGTCAGCTAAAGGTCGATCACGAGCCTGAGCATCAGACTGAGTAGGCTGCTGAGATTGAGGCTGAATGTCAAAGTCAAGATTATAGTCAAACTCCAATCCAGTTATAGGAGACTTGGACCTACATGATCGGTGTGCTAACTTTTTCAATCTTCTCATCTGTAATACAGATAAAAAAATTATGTTTAGAAATCAGTAAATTCAATCCAATAATATTTATTTTACAATTAAATGTTTAATTCTTACTATTCATTATTCTAATCACTGTCATCTTCTCTATCATTACCAACTGCTTTATCATTCCATACTTCATCCTCCTCTTCTTCTTCTTCTTCCTCTTCTTCCACTTCTTCTTCTTCTTCTTCTTCTTCTTCTTCTTCTTCTTCTTCTTCTTCTTCTTCTTCTTCTTCTTCTTCTTCTTCTTCTTCTGCAAATTGATTGACTTCTTCATATTCGCCACTAATATGAACAGTAGGGTTGTCCAGTTCGTCTGAATATGCAACTATTCTAGGGTTCGAAACTTCCACTTCTTGGTAAACTCCTTCGTTCAAATCTAGAATCTGTCCACCGTCATTTCGTCGAAAGTTAAATCTACTTCGTGCCTTTGTTTTGAATACGGCCCACCACTGATGACAATCTTTTTTTGTAGAAGGATAAGGACTAAAGTACACTTGTTGGCTCTGTTCAGCTAATATAAAAGGTTCGTTACTGGCAAGTGTAGATTTATGTTTGATATCAACAATACCGTGACGGGGATCAACATGAAGACCTCGTTCTGTATCAAACCAATGACACTTGAATAACACAACTTTATTCCCACTTCCAAAGTACTCTAATTCGATTATATCTGTCAGTAAGCCATAAAAATCACGATCAAAATCATTGTAGCAACTGCCTTTGACACATACACCACTGTTCATTATTTTTCGAGATCGACCATAATCCAACGTATGAAACTTGAAACCATTTACAAAATAACCTTGATAACTCCTTATCATACGACCAGGACCATGAGAAATCTCAATAATACGTGGATCTGTTTGAGTGGCATGTTCAAATACCTGAAACCCCGCGAAACCAAGCATTAAAATTTTAAAAATTAAGTTCAAACTACTGATTGTTCTATTTTTATAGTACTTACAAATTGTTTAAGCCATTTTGGAAAATGATCATGACGTGCTTTCTCTAATTGTGCATCGCTGATATTCGGATGATCTCTTTTAATCATATCATCAAATGACCTACAATGACATTTCAAACTAAATAAGAGAACAACTATATCAGCCATATATTTCCAGGACCATTAAATGATGGGTTAGATTTAGATAACTTACTCAATATAAGGGACTATTTCCTCACAATTCATTAACACGTATATACACGCAGCATTGTAGTCATCTTCCTCCAAGTATCGAGCATTATTTTTTGTCGGCCCAATTGGTCGACCTGGACGTCTAAAAATGGACAATCGTCCCATCGGATCGACATCTCCTCCATCATCATTACGTGGTGGACGGGTCAATCTTGTTTGAACTTCAGGTTCAAAATACAATGCACAAAAGCTTCCAATCTCCTCCCTTATGTATGCCATACATATCGACCCTTCTGGATGAGCTGGATTTCTCATTTTCTTTTTTAAGTGATGCAAAAACCTGAAGTTTAGGGTTGTAAGAAATAAAATTTTATTAACTTTTGCAGATAGAATATTTGGGATGATAAATATTAGTATAACATTTAATAATGATTAACTATACGTGATTACCTCTCAAAAGGATACATCCATCGATATTGCACTGGACCGCCCACCATAGCCTCATAAGGCAAGTGGATTGGAAGATGCTCCATACAATCAAAAAATGAAGGAGGAAAGATCTTCTCTAATTTGCAAATGGTTTGTACAATGTTCCTTTGCAAAACTTGCATATGTTCTATACGTATTTCCGGTGAGCATACATCTCTGAAAAAATGAGATAGCTCTGTGATTGCATCCCAAATTGGATTTGGGACAGAATCACGAATAGCTATGGGAAGTAAGCACTGCATAAAAATGTGACAGTCATGAGATTTCATTCCGTAGAACTTGCATTCATCGACATTAACACACCGAGCTATATTAGATGCAAACCCATCAGGAAGCCTTAACTCTTTAACCCAAGCACATAGTCTTTTTTGCTCCTCCTTGCTTAGAGTGAATGAAGCTTTAGGCTTTAATGTTTTTCCATAACTGTTCACCAATTCTAATTCTTTTCTTTTGCAAATGAAGGCCATATCCATTCTTGAATTTATATTATCTTTAGTTTTACCCTTAACATCCATCAGGGTGTTAAACAAATTGTCAAAAATATTTTTCTCAATATGCATCACATCCAAATTGTGTCGAATAAGATTGGTATGCCAATAAGGTAATTCCCAGAATATACTCTTCTTCACCCAATTATGTGATACGCCAAACCCTGGAGGTTTTTGTGGACCACATTTTGTACCGTAAGGTAAATCGTCGATGACATCTAATTGTTGCAATACTTCTTCACCTGACAATCTCTGCACTGGAGGATCATGATCTACCCTTTTACTAAATTTGTCACGTTGCTTCCTGAAAGGATGATTAGGAGGCAAAAATTGACGATGACAATCGAAAAAGCAAGGCTTTCGTCCATACTGCAACCTAAAAGCCTTTGTACGTTCCATGCAATAAGGACAAGATAATCGACCATGGGTGCTCCACCCAGACAACATTCCATAAGCAGGGAAGTCATTAATCGTCCATAACAATGCGGCCCTTAACATAAAATGCTGTTTTCTGTGAGCATCATAAGTCTCAACACCATGTTCCCACAACACCTTTAACTCATCAATTAAAGGTCTCAAGAAAACATCAATGTTATGTGATGGACTTTTCCTTCCCGGAATTATCATATTGAGAAACAAATATGGTTGCTTCATGCACATCCATGGAGGTAAATTATAAACAGCAAGCATAACTGGCCAACAAGAGTATGATCTCGATGCCGGGCCATAAGGACAAAATCCATCAGCACACAAACCAAGTCTTACATTCCGAGGATCAGCAGCAAACGATTGGTGAATACTATCGAATTTTTGCCATGCCTCCCCATCAACAGGATGATTGAGCACTCCGTTAGTATTTCGACTTTCAACATGCCATGTCATAAACTTAGCAGTTACTGACGACATAAAAAGCCTTTGCAACCTCGGAATTAATGGTAAATAATGTAAAACCTTATAAGGTATCTTTTTTCCTCGTCCACCAACTGTTGAGATAGGTTTATATCGACGATGACCACATATTTGACAATATTCCTCCTCTGCATATTCTTTATGAAACAACAAACAATTATTCTTACATGCGTCTATTTTAACATAACTAAGACCCAATTTTTGTAACTTCTTATTCATTTCATAGTTGGTTTGTGGCAAATTATCATCTTCTGGTAACATAGCCTTCATAATCCCCAACAAACGATTAAAGCATGCTTCACTTATATTAAACTCTGACTTCCAGTTCAAAAGTTGTGAAACAGCCGATAATGTTGTGTGCATTGAACAACCAGGCCATAGTGGTTCTTCTGCATCATTCAATAGAGAATAGAAGTATGTAGCAGATGAATCTGGATGTTGCTCCTCACTTCTTGAATTGTTCACAGAATTACCAATTACGTCATCATCCATTTGAAAAGCATCCGTAACCATTCTAACATATGGATTTTGTCCCTCAGGTCGCACCCCATATAGTGGATCAACTGTTGCATTTATATTTCGTGATGACTATCCTTCTTCAATTTCTCCGTGTTTATGCCAAGTGGTATACCCAACAACAAAACCTTTGTAATAAAGGTGTTTCCGCACCTTATCGACTTCCAAGAATTGTTTATTCATACATTTGCTACAAGGACATTTAATTCGATTTCCACTAACTACCTCAGGATGACAAAATGCAAAAGTAATTAACTCTTCAACTCCATTCAAAAATTCATCTCTAATGTATCCATCTACATCTAATCGACAATACATCCAAGATCTATCCTTATCCATTTTTCACACAGAAAATAAAATCTGAAAAAATAAAATAACAATTACACTCTATCACAAAATAATTTTTCTCAATTAAGTCAAATCAATTTAATATGTAACATGCATATAACAAAATTTAACATCTACAATAACAAAATAAATAACTCAAAAGGATAAATTCGTCCTTATTACAAAATAAATCAAATTATCTAAAACATACATATATTTAGGTTTAAATATTGAAACTGAATGTGTGGAGTATTTTATTTAAAGTCCTAACATTTCTTAGAAATTTTGGCAGCATAACGACTGTAATTTGTCTCTACCCAACCTACAAATAATACTATATAGCAAAGTTAAATCATTAATACAATTCATGCATATTAAATCAACTCAACAAGCTTAGTTATCCACAACTAACAATCATGCTTTCCAATCACATCAGCAACCACAATATCATAAATCCAATTTTTTTTTAACAATACATCATTAAAGTTATATTCATAAATTTAGCTAAACTAATTATAAATCAATTAACAAAATCAAAATATTTTGACTCTTATCACATTATTTTAATGGCTTCACAGAAATCTAAACCCAAAAATTATGTCACTAGCGTGTTCATATTTATCCTACGCCAAATCCAAATAATCACCAACAACAATAATAATAATAATAATAATAATAACAACAAATAACAAAATTATTAGTTATAATTACTGAAAAATTTGATATCATAATAATTTTACCTTCAGAATGAACTTATTTGCTCTTGGCTTCTAGTTCAATATGGCTTCAAATGTGGTGGACTTTTTTGCTAGCTTTCATGCACGCACGTTACCTCTCTTCCTATGAAAGACAAATAACAGTATGGATATTGTTAAGGCGTACATAGAGTTTTATTTTATTGATCAAATACTCAAATTCTTCAAATTATCCAAATTTAAACTACATATTCAATTAAATATTCCAAATTTAAAGTACAAAGTCAATTAAATAAACTACAGCTTCAAATCTACTTTAACTAAATTTAACTTGCATATAATGTTATAATTAAATTTATAACATTAAATAAAATAACTACAATTCACATAAAAATAACAATAAGAAGATTACAATTCGAAAAAGATTACATTAAAACCTTTCATTTATATTTATATCTTATCACTTTGCAACTATTTTTTTTAAGTATTTGAAACTATCAAAAATTGAATCTTAATAATTAAAATTAAAATTTAATACAGTAGATCATCATTTGCGTATGCTCATGTTTTATTAAATACCCATGTACTGTTTTTAAATACCCAAAATTTCCAGAAAAAAAAACTATAGTATTTATTAAATACCCATGTACTGTTTTTATATGGAAAAAGACTAGTAGTGATCTTAGGCCAGAATCTGCCATAGCTTTATATATACATGGCATTAATTCTAAGTGGATTAATTCATCTATATTAATTAAATGAAAATACAAAAATAAAAAACTTTATATTTGATGGGATTAATTTATTTATGTGATAGAAAATACATAAAAACAAAAATCAAATCCTTATGGAGATAAAGAGAGAATATATTGTATCAACAAAAAAAACAAAGAAAGCAAGCAGTGGAAGAATGATAATAATCCGAAAGGGGGAACAGAGAAAACAGAAAAAAAAACAACTATCAAACAATTAAACAGAGAAAAGAGAAAAGGCATTCTTACCAGCTAGCGTCTCCCACGCTCAACGGCAGAAAGGGAGGAATGGGGGCGTCGTCTGGATGGCGAATCTGGGCAGAATATTCGTCGAGTTTTAAGGAAATGGGGTTTAGGGTAACAGTGCAAAGGGAGAAATAATGGAAGGGGAAGGCAAAGAGGGCAGTGGGCAAGGTGAATCTCGGTCTGGAAGACTGAGATTGCAGAGAAATGTGACTGATTTGGCAAAATCCGAAAGGGAGAGAAGCTGGGTTTGGAAGAGAAGAGAAACCCGATCTGGAAGACAGACTTGCGAGCAGGAGAATTTAACTTTTAAAGATATTCAGCGACGGATTCTGCGACGGAATTCCGTCGCTGACTATCCGTCGCTGAAACTATATGCGACGGAATTCCGTCGCAGTATGATTTCAGCGACAAAATTATTAAAAAGCCGTCGCAGGAGTCATTCTGCGACGGAATTCCGTCGAAAAATATTCCGTCGCAGAATGCTTCTGCGACGGAATTCCGTCGCAGAAGGCATTCTGCGACGGAATATTTTCCGACGGAATTCCGTCGCAGAATGACTCCTGCGACGGAAATAAACTTTAACAACGGAATTCCGTCGCTGAAAATATTCAGCGACGGAATTCCGTCGCTGAATGTCAGTTTGAAATTCCGTCGCTTAAACGTTTTAGCGACGAAAATTTTTCAGCGACGGAATTCCGTTGCTGAATATTTTCCGCGACGAAAGTTTCAGCTACGGAATTCCGTTGCTGAAAAGTTTCAACGACGGAAAAAATTAGCGACGGAATTCCGTCGCTGAATATTTTTAGCGACAGAATATTTTTGCGACGGAATTCCGTCGCTAAAGTGTTTTAGCGACGAAATAAATATAAACTGAAAAATACAAAAAATTTGAGATAATTTACCGACGGAATTCCGTCGCGATTTCCGTCGTTTTAAGCTTTATATATTTTTCAATATTAGCGACGGATATGCGTCGCAAAATCCGTCGCTAATGGTTTTATTTAGTGACGGAAAATATTCTGTCGCTAAATTCCGTCGCTGAAAGCATGTTTTTTTGTAGTGTCAGCTCCAGTTATCTCCAAACCATTAATACTTCCATGCATCCTCTGTCTCGTGCGTCCTTTGTTTGACTTATGCATCTTCTGCCATAGATTTTCCAACCATCATCGTACTTATCTAAAAAAATGTCGATTTTGAATATTATGTTTGAAATTGATTATGCTTGTAGCATGTAAATGCATTAGAATTTAAATTTTTTAACTAAAGTTCACATGATAATTTCATTGAATACAATTGTATTAGCAAGTCGACAATTATAGAATTCATTAACCTTGATGATCTATAGGATTTCAAGTTATATTGTAGGGGTCATTTCTTGTTTTTTGATTTTTTTTCTTTTATTTGAAATTTTTGTTTTTGTTTTGTTTCATTTTGTTTTCAAATTTTGAAAGCAGAAAACCTGTTTGGTTAATACAATTATGTTTTGAAAACAAATATTTAAATTGATTCAAATATAATAATTTAATTCACAAAATAAAATTTTAAAAATTAAATAATAATATATTTCTTAAATAATATTATGTACATAACATTAAATAATATTATTTTATACTATGTAACACTAATACTAAACATCTTCATTTAATTATATTAAAATTTAATATAATTTTAAATAATAATATAATTAAATATAATATTAAATAAAATAATTAATTAAGAATAATTTTATTAAAATAATATTAAATAAATTGTTTTAATATTAATTTTTACTAGATAATAATTGAGATTAATAAAATTCCTAATTTTATATATTAAAAAATAGAATCGATTAATAAATTATAAATTATATTTAATTATATTATTTAATTTAATTGTAATAATAGATATTCAAGTAATTAATTTAATAAAATTATATAATTATTAAAATATACTATATTTAATATAAATAATTTTATTTAATGTTAAGTAATCACTTTTTAATAATATTAAATTACTTAATAGTAGTAGTGATATATTTCAAATTTAATTGAAAAATATAACATTAAATATTACTATTGTTTAGTAACGTAATAATTAATTATATTAGATAATAGCACTTGGCAATAACATATCAAAATTATAATAAATGATATTTTTAAAATATAATAAATTCTATAAATTAGTATACAAGTTTGAATTAAATAATATTATGTTAATTTAATTTAATAAAATTTATGTTTAATTTCTTTTTACATTTTTAAAATTTTCTATATTAAAATAAATGTAGTAAATGATTTTCTATGTATTAAATGATTTTCTTTATTTTTTTACTTTTTTTTTTTTATGTATAAACGCCACTATCTTTTCCACTTAGCTGTGTTTCTAAATAAAACGCCGCTACTAAAAGAATTTATTTAGTTTTATTTTTAATTTTATTTATTTAAGTTAATAAGATAGCGGTGTTTTTTGCATAAACGCCGTTATATTTCACAAAATAATGATCTTTCTTTATTAGAACGCCGTTATGTTTACAATTTAGTGGCTTTTTACCAATAAACTGTAGGAGAATATTTAAAAAATGGAATTTTAAGGCGTTTTAATTGTTCTTTAAATAAGAAACAATGCCATCGATTATTGGGGAAACTGTGGTCGCAAATATTCTTTTCTTAATTCTTTTATTTATTTATTTTAGGTTTATTATTTTCTAATATCCTTAATGACGTATTTTTTTAGATCAGATTCAAAACTTATTTTCAATATCTTCTTAAAGTATAATCCAAAATGATTGGTTCGGTAAGATTTCAATATCTTCTTAAAGTATAACCCAAAATGATTTGTTCAGTACGGTAAGATTTTATTAAATATTTAAATGAGGATAAGATTATGGTGCATGTAATTGTTTGGATAGATGCTGCTGGAGATTAATAGTGAACATATGCTAATAAAATGGACACCAAAGGATTCTTTTATTTTCACACGTTGGAATCACAGTTGAATAGATTGGACATGCACAGGGAAATCCCACCAAGTTTGGTGAGAGCTATATATGCTAATAAAATGGCCACCAAAGGATTCTTTTATTTTCACAAGTTGGAAGCACAGTTATTGGACATGCACAGGGAAATCCCACCTAGTGTGGTGAGAGCTATATATTACCCCCCATTCAACCTCCAATAGGTAATCAGAGCAGCGTTTTTCATAGTAAAGATGTGGAGCTTTTTCTGTATTGGTAGCAACTTACGCCCCAAAGCAACATCCTTCAACCAATCCTATCATGGTTTGATTTCCTCCTGTTTTCGTTTCTTGGTCTTCAAAGTGAATCCCTACTGGGTTCAGCTTTCTTATTTCGTAGTCCTGTCTTTGGTTGGCTACGGGGCTCTGAAAATGTCAAAGCCAAAAACCGACTCATTTAGGCCTAGGGACATTGACGTTTTCTTCACTTCTGTTTCTGCAGCAACAGTTTCAAGCATGTCGACTATAGAAATGGAGGTTTTCTCGAATACCCAACTTATCTTTATGACTGTTTTGATGCTGGCAGGAGGGGAGATCTTTGTTTCCATGCTTGGACTTCAGCTGGAAAGGTCCAGGTTCGGGAAACAACAAACTACTGAGGACAGAATAAATTCTGTTAGTAATAGCATCTCCCAAAACTCGTTGACCTCAATAAGCATTACCCATCAAATAGAGTTGGGTTTAGTTACTTGTTCAACCTTAGAGAATGAGAAACCTGACACTGGCTTAGAAGGTAACATTAATTCGTCTTCCAATACAGACAGTCTGAAGTATAAAGCTACTAGGTATTTGGTGTATGTGGTATTAGGGTATCTCTTAGCAGTCCATGTAGGTGGTTCTAGTTTAGTTTCTATGTACGTAAGCTTTGTTCCGAGCGCAAGAAATATAGTCAAAACCAAAGGCATCCAGATACAAACATTTTCAGTCTTCACCGTTGTTTCCACGTTTGCAAACTGTGGGTTTGTGCCCACAAATGAGAACATGATTGTCTTCAAGAAGAACTCGGGTCTTCTGCTGCTGCTAATCCCACAAATTCTTGTTGGCAACACACTCTATCCCGCTTGCCTACGAGTCTTGATGTGGGTTCTGTCCAAGATTACAAAACGGGTGGAGTTCAGATACATCCTGGAGAATCATAAGGAGATGGGGTATAGCCATTTGCTGTCAGGCTTTCATTGTTCTCTTCTTGCAGCCACTGTTTTTGGGTTCATAGTAGTTCAGTTTATTATGTTCTGCTCAATGGAATGGAATTCGGAGGCCATGGATGGTTTTAGTTCATATCAGAAATTGGTTGGCTCGTTGTTTGAAGTGGTAAATTCAAGGCACAGCGGTGAATCAATAGTTGATCTTTCCACCATCTCCTCGGCAATCTTGGTGCTCTTTGTTGTTATGATGTGAGTTTCTCTTCCTCTCTCCATCTATTTTCGTTTCTTATTTTGCGCCAGTCTGACAAATATCACCATCGCAATTCGTAGGTTGCTTAGAATAATTTCTTCATGAAAATTAAGCTGTAGGTGCCATGCCCACTGATGACTGAACATGTATAATATATTTCCTCAGTCACTCACCCTCGACCTCACAATAACACAGCCTGCTGCGTCATTTTCAGTCTATACCATTTGGAGAAGTCCCTTTGACAAGAAAGCATGTTTTTCTGATTTTTTTTTTTTTCTTTTTGCTTCCCATTCATTTGCTATAAATTTAGCTTCACTATTTGCGTCCAATGGCATTGGACTGACCAGCAAAGTTGTAGTTTAGTTGAGGTGTTTCCCACCATGCTGCTGCTGCTGCACCTTCACTTAAGGGCTCTTTAGATCAGTGCGGTACACTAGACACCAATTTTGGCCCCAATTACAGCGCAAGCGTCATTGAAATTAATGCCAACCGTGGTGCGGCGTACGAATATGGAAAGTATGAGTAGTTCTAATAGATAATTATTTTATATATTAATAAAAAAATTGATTTTATAAGTAAAAGTGTTTTTTTGAAATAAAGTTAAAATTATGATATTTTTTAAATATATTTAAAAATAAATAATAAATAAAATAATATATATTATCATCTAATTTTATTTATGAAAGTAAAAAATTTTATTGATTACGTATAAAATACATACTTTGAAATTAAAAATTAAAAAATTATTAAAATAAAAAATAAAAATTAAAGTCGAAAAGGACAATTCTATCGCTCCATCATGTTTATCATTTTTTTTTCGCAAAGTAAATAGCGCCAAAGCCACCGATGCGAAACGCCAATCCAAACGGGCTATCAGTACCGGGATTCAAGAGGATAGGGTTCAATGTCCAATCGGTTGATGTGATAAAAAATTTGGAATATAATATGCCCTTATATTATAATTAACCTTTTAAATATCTTTATATTTTATAATATATAATTGTTCATTTTATTTATTAATTAAAATGTTAAATAATTTATTCTAATATTAAATTTATTTTTTTATTCATTAACTAAATAAAACATACAAATATATTTTAAATTTTTTTTATAAAAGTATTTTTAATAAGTATAAATAATTTTAGTAATTTTTAATTATTTATTAACATATCTTGCAAATTTTATTAGATACAAATTTTAATTTAATGTCTTTGTTAATCATTTTTTTGTTATATACATCGTTATTGTTATTATTGTGTTTACATCAAAACATATATTTTATTACTGATTTAGTCTAAATGATTTAATATCCATCTCACACATTTTATTTTAGTATAACTATTATTATGTTTGCATTTAAGCAGATTTTATCATTGACTTTAATATTATTGCTACAATAATAATGATATTAAAACCACTTTTGTTTTTAATCTCAATCAATTAAGTTAATCATACTGTCCATAAACCATGATCTTGATGGATAGATATACACTTTATGTTCTTTAAGAACTTGGGTTCAAGGGCTACCGGAAGCAATGGAGCTAGAAATATTGAGACGGAAGAAGGGGTGGAAGCCTAGAGAGAAAACCCTAAATTGAAACAAATCAATCCTTAAATTAATGGGATTAACATCAATTTTGTATCTTATATTAATTTCAACTTTATTAAATTTTGTCATTTTATTTTCAATTTCATTGATTTTTAGCTGAAAAATAATTAAATGAAAATATTTTATCTCATCAGTCCAATTATTTAAAAAATCAACAAAATGAAAATATAATAGTAAAATTCAAATAAAATCAAAATTTAGAGATAAAATCCAACACTAACTCATTGACAAATCAACCTTAATTCATAAATTAATCTTTATGCTCTAAAATAATTCCTAATGGGAAAATCTTTTATTACCAAAGGGCCAGAGATTCGTATCTCAGCCCCATTAATGTAAA
Source organism: Firmiana major (assembly GCA_033439115.1). Lineage (NCBI taxonomy): Eukaryota > Viridiplantae > Streptophyta > Magnoliopsida > Malvales > Malvaceae > Firmiana > Firmiana major. The sequence continues at coordinate 62,687,015 of CM065905.1, forward strand.
TAAAGTTGCTTTTCTCAGTTATTGTATACAGAGAACACTAATCTTTTTATACTACATGATTAGCAGTATTTGATGCTCCAACTCCCATGCATACTATAGAGAAAGCAAATGGACTAGTCATTTACAGAAGTAGGTTTCTGAATCAATTCTTTTCGACCCTACAAAAATCTTGTGTTTACCGCTTATTCTATCTTGAGCCTCAAGAGACATATTTCCCAAGATACGCCATATCGCTCGTCATTAATTATTTCTATAGTGATCTTATCAAAATCTTTCTTTGATTCCTTTTCTTCTGTACAATACGCATAATATATATTTACTTGTTACAATTATAAAAAAGTGTTAGTAATTCATTTTTTTCAGGTATCTCCCTCCGTACACTTCATTTCTACCAAGCACACATAAGAAAAGGGATTCAGAAAATGGCAAACCGAGTGAAAAAGAAGGATCGGCGGGGAAGAGCATTTTGGAGTGTGTGTTATTCTCTCAGCTCTCGTACTTGGCCATCTTTATCATCCTCATTTGCATCACCGAAAGACAAAAGCTGAAGGAAGATCCGCTCAACTTCAATGTCTTCAACATCACCATAGAAGTGATAAGGTTCTCCTTCCTTCAGATTCTCTTTCTTGATCAAATAAAACAGCTTCGTCCAGACTAGTTATATATATTTTGCAAAAGCAAAATGTAAAATACTCTTCATTTTGCAGCGCGTATGGGAATGTTGGTTTCTCAAGCGGATACAGCTGCAAAAGACGAGTGAACGCTGAAAGCTCCTGCATAGACACATGGGCTGGATTTGTAGGGAGGTGGAGTGACATGGGAAAGTTTATACTCATCATAGTAATGTTTTTCGGAAAGCTAAAGAAATTCAATTTCAAAGGTGGTAAAGCCTGGAAACTCTCCTAAGTAAGTGCTAGCTGCTGGACGCCGGAGTACTTTCGAAACTTACAAATATATATATATAAACAATGTGCAAAAGCTTAGTTTTCAACTAGATTGTAAATTGTTATTGTACATATATAAGTAGTTAATAAGCCATATGTATTTTTGACTTTTTGCCTCTTTGAGAATCTATATATACGTATTAAATAACAAGGGAGTAAAATATTAATTTACTTTATATTGTTTTATAATTTTGTATAATTCATATTTTTACAAGTTGATCTATAGCTTTAATAAATCTTTTCGTGCTTGTTATATATATATATATATATATATATATATATATATATATATAACTTCAAATCATCTAATACTTTTTTTTTATTTTTATCAAGGATAGTTTATATTTTGATATATATTAATGATTAAAACGTTACTATATATTATCAAAAAGTAATTAAAATTTTTTTACTAACTTGAAATTGGACATTTAAGATTTATAATTTATACGTGTAAAACAGTAGAGGCCAATAGAGAAAGATGGCACGGGTCGAGAACAAGCTCCGTATTGGTGATATGGCCATGAGGCGGTTCTCCATATAGCCAAGGAGTGAAAGAACATTTTACATTGGGATTATGGAGAATCTTTTAATCAGTGATGGATATCGATATTTGATTTTGAAAGGAATAATTAATATTATATTTTATCTTACTTTTTTATAAAACATATTCTCTCATCATATATCACATGGATAAACGCAAACACATGTGCGTGTACAAACACACAATACACACGTGTGTATATGGAAATAATAAAAAATAAAAAGCAATAAATTCATTCTGACGACAATATTAAACTTTTGAGAATATCAAAACTTTTAAATTTATAGTAATATTTATAATTATGCAAACTTTCAATGAATTAAGAAAATTTTCTTAATTCTTCGACCAATTTAATAAATAAATCAGTTTTGGATAATATAATTTTCATTAAAAAAATATATATTCTTTAAAAACATCGTAGTTGAAACTTTGAAATTAAAACTTATAATTATTTTTTTAACTTCTTATAAAGTGGTTCCAATCTAAATTTTTGGTTGAAATCAAATTACAAGATAACATGAAATAAAGATATAGAGTAAAATGAAAAATTATAAAGAGAGGAGAAATTATAATAATTAAGTTACAAATAAAAGAAAAAATTAGTCTCCTATATTTCTCATAGGATTTGGGCTCCTTTTTACCAAAGAAGCAAACAAATATATATATATATATATATATATATATATATATATATATATATATATATATATATATATATATATATATATACAGATTAGAAATTTAGTCTTTTAAGAAAGTTAAAATGTTAATTTGACTTTTATTAAATTATTGTGATTTGAATATTGTGACAAATTTCTTAATTTTAAGAATTTGTAAATAGTTATTGATATTTCGTGAGCATAACAGATAGAAAAATAATAAATACGATTTTAACTTCTCCTAAAGCGCAACACATAAAATTTAATTATAGATTAAACATAAATAAATAAAATTAATAATTTAAATTATTTAATATATATATATATACATACACGTGTACATTAAAACTGTGCTTGGTTCAGTTGAAAACTGAATGGAAAGAAAGAGAGGAAAAATATAAAGAAAATGAAATTTTAGATTGTTCGGTAAAACAGAAAATGAGAAAAAAAAATCTGAGAGAAGTGTTTTCTCTCCTTACAAAAAGTTAACCCTTATAAATTGGACAGATGAGTGAAGAGAAAATGGTGAGCATGTGAACAAATCAACTAAAAATACAAAAATACCCCCTAATAAAATTTTTAATTTTTAATTTTACTTTCCCCACCCCGAACTAGGGGTGTAATCGAGTCGAGTCGATACAGTGAGGTGCTCGAGTTCGAGCTCGACTCGAAACTCGGTACTCGATACTCGGCTCGAGCTCGATCGAGTCTTATTTTTTAAGCTCGAGCTCGGCTCGAGATCTAATTCGAGCTACTCGAGCTCGCTCGATTAGGCTCGATTATATAAGCTCGATATTTTACTCGAACTCGATTAGATTCGATTAGACTCGATTAAGCTCGAATCATTATATAAATATTATTATATTATTAAAATATATAAAAACTCGATGCTCGATTAGGCTCGCGAGCTACTCGAGTAGGGTATTTAAGTGCTCGAATTCGGCTCGCTCGATAGCTCGAGTAGCTCGAGCTCGAGCTCGACTCGACTAAAATCGAGCCGAATTCGAGTTTTACTCGAGTCGAACCCGAGTAACTTACGAGCACCACTGTATCATTTACACCCCTACCCCGAACCTCTCACTCTATACTCTCTCTCTCTCCTTTCTTGTCGCCGCTGTTCACTCTCCAAACGCATACGTTCACTGCAACCTTCCTACCAGGTTGTCTACCAAAAAATAAAAGGTCACTGCAACCTTCGATCTTATCACTAATAAATTCTCTCCAAACACGTAATTAATTAATATTAATTAATTTATTATAATAATTAATTATTTAAAATTTAATTAATTATCCATGATTGATTATTATTTAAGTAATCACGAATAATTAAATAATCATTATTCAATAATAATTCAATTAATTAATAATTAATTATCATAAATTAATTATTTAATGATTTATTTTTTGATAACATGAATTAATTATTAATTAATTATTTGAATGAATTTTTGTTTAAAAATACCTAGAAAATGAAAACTTAATAAATGCCAAATAAATTGCATTCGATAAATATTTATATAAAGGGTATGATGATAAATCATTTTAAATTTTAATTTTCTTTTTTTTTTCCACATACCAATCAATGGAAGAAAAGAAATGTTTTCCATCCTTTCATTTTTTTTCCTCCCATTATTTTTTTCTTTTGATTTTTCTTTTCATCCTATCGAGTAAAATCCAAGAGTTGTCCAAACTTTGGAAGAACCAAACTCTAAGAAGAATGACGATCCACCGTTGGGTCTGCCGCGAAGCTGTCGAGGAGGCAGCTTGGTTGGAGTGGTGGCTGGTACGTGACCACAGAGTATGGATGGCATGCATGGGAGAGAAGATTGGTTTAATGATTTAGTTTGCATGGTTCTTTTAACACTTAATGCTTCGGTGTTTAAGTTTTATTTAAGAGTATTACTTTAATTGTTATAATAATTTAATTTATTTATCTTCCTTGGAATCCATAAGATCACTGACAACAAATTATCATATTTTGCGTAATTATTGATGCCTCAATGAAGAAGCTGCTAACGAAAATCTCTCTAGTTAGGATCAGGATGGTAATCCTCAAACTCCACACTTGAAGCCAAAACTATTCTTTGTAGGGACGACTAAAACAAGTGGATGAAAATATTTCAAAGAGACGAGTATGTCCACTGGAAAGTCAAACCAGCCAAAGGATATTCACAAATTGACAAAAGACATGAACATCAACTTCTTTCAAGAATGGCATCCATTGGCAAACAAAGTGAACTCAAATGCAAGAGCAGCAGCGAAAGAAAGGAAATACTTTTATTGGTCTTGACAGATTTACAGCTTTTTTTTTTTTCTGTTAACTGTTTATTTTAATGAATCTTTCTTGATCAATTACCAAAAAAAATGTATATATTATCTTTGATTTAGTACTTTAGTTTAATATTATAGTAGATTAGTTTTTATAAAAAATAATAATAATTAGGTTTTTATTAGTTTTAGTTTATGTTCATAATTCTAAATTATCAATTTCTTTAAAATTTTACTTTATTAAATTTAGTTTTAGGTAATTTAATGTTTTCTAATTTTATTTGCACTTATTTTATAGTTAGTTAATTTGAAAATTCATTTGTTTGAAGAAATTTAAGGTGAAATTATTTTAATACTTAATTAAAACGATCTAAATAATGTTTTGGACCGATACTTCATTTCATCATAATTCATGCACTTGTGGTGCACTATAAAATCGGCAACAGTAACATATTATTTTAAATTAAAATAATATATTAAAAATTTTAAGTAATAAAAAATTTAATAATTATATATAATAAATATAAAATAATATTTTATTTATAAATTTATATATGAATAATTTATTTATACTTTGTATTATTAAAAAATCAAAATAATTGAAATAAAAAATAAATTCAAAAAGATAGTTACATTAAAAAAGTAAAAAAAAAAATTGAAAAAAAAAAAAAGGTGGAGACATGGTGGAACTAGGGGGACCGGTGGCTCACTGGCATTGCGAGAGCTGCCACTGTGCCTCACCACGATGGTTCCCGACTCGAACAATGAACTGTGATTCGATTGGGATAAAAAGTACTTCAATTGAATCTTATTGTGAAACGATCCTTATTTAATTAAAATGTTTCCAGAAAAAAAAAAAAAACACCCACCACGTATCAAGATTAGTCCTTTCAACAGCAAAAGTTAAACATTGAAAAAAATCTCGCTCAGAAAACATGTCGTAAATAATTACAAACGAATTTAAAAAAAAAATGATCCATAAAGCTATTAAAAAAAGAAACATTATAACATCTTCCAAATAAATTACAAATAAAAAAAAAAGCGAGAAGTAATACATACAGGATAATTGGTGAGGAGGTATCTTGAAAAAGGTAGCTGAAAAATCAAATTCCTATAACTCTAACATGTTCCCTATGTTTTGACAAATTTCTTCATCAAATAACTCATTCTCACCTTTTCACCATTTTCACATTAATTTAAAGGAAAAAAAAAAAAGTCAAGAGGCAATTAAGGGTAAATGAGTAGACCTATTTATGGATCGGGTCGAGTAGGACCTAGATAAGATATTAAGGAAGTGAAAATGTGTTCAAATCTTGCCTGATCCATTTTTTATGTCTATTTTTTTACTCAAATTTGTTTTTACATATAATGAATAAGTCTAAACTCACCTTTCTATTTAAAAAAATATTTTAATAAAATATAAAAATAGTAAAAATATAATAGTTATTAAATATAACACAATAAGTTTGAATAAATTTTTATAAAAAGACTACAAAAAACATGAAAATAAAAATTAAAGTATAAAAAAATATAAACTCAAATTAAATCACCAAAAAAAAAAAACAAAAGCAAATAAAAAACACATTAATAGGAAAAAGAAAAAAATGAAAAATGGGTAGGTTGGGTTGGACTTGGGCTTCAAATGGTAAACGCAAGCCGAGTTCATTTTTAAACGAGCCTTGATTTTTAAGTCCAAACTCATTTAACGAGTTTAATATTTTTGTCCAAACTCACTAAAAAAAATGAACAAGTCTTTAGATTTGGGCGAGCAACTTGACCCTTAAATAAGACTATAAATGAGACAAAGAAAGTATTATTTTAAATAAAAAACTTAATAAATACATTTTTTTGGGAGACAAGTAATTGTTTGTTTTGTAAACTCAAAAGGGTTGGTTCAGATGTGTAAAGTTTTTGCTGAATTCATGAATGTGGATGATCTATAGTAGAAAGTTTTGTATTCAAATACTCGTTAGGTCAAATTCTCTTGGACCAACGATGAAACGCGAGGTGGATTAATTTTATACCAATGTGATATGAAAACATTTAATGATTTAAAAAAAAATGGAAAAAAAACTTTTTATTTTGTAGCACCTTTTGTTTGAAAATTCTTTAAATGAGCCTACATATATTAATTAATTGTACATTACATATCATCTAATTTGTTTAGTCTATTAAAATTGATCACACGAATTTTAAGTTATTGAACTTTAAGACATCTCAATTAGTATGAGTTTTTCAATGTGTAGAGACTCAATATTTTATATTATTTTAATTATGTGCCAAAGTAAAATAAAATATACTAAATGTATAAATAGGTTATGATCCATAGTCTAAACATACATAATTCTTATTCTCATATATCATCAATGAGTGAATTAAGTTTTCTCTTATAAAGAAATGTTTAGATATGGAATACTACTAATATCAATCAATAAATGATTGAACGTGAAATCTTTGATGTATTATTTGATTAAATTATCAAACAAGTAGTATCAGAGTCGTTCATGTTTGATCATTGAAAATTAAAATTGTTGATTGAAAGATTAAAGTTTTTATTCCCTATAAAAAAAAGGATTGAAATTATTTAAACAATTTTGTTTTCATTAGTTTCATGTTTCATGTAATCAAGGTTTTTAATTTTTTAAAATCCAAATTGAAAATTCAATCAAAACATCTATATTTCATATGTTTTTATGTAAATTGATGAAAGATAAATGTTTCTTATGATTTCTATGGTTGAAACAAAGTACAAATTTAATAAATTTTCATTTTTATAGAAAGAAAAGCAAGAAAATAAGAGTTGGGTTTTAATGGTAGAATTGTTTAAATTTTGTTAATTTGATTTGTCACAATTCCTTAATGTTTTGATCCGTTTTTTGCAGGGGTTTATAGAATAAACACTTAATTTCATGTTTGTAAATTTAATTTGGTGAAAACAACTTTAAAAATGGTCAAAATAAAAGAAAAAAAGAACAGACCGGAACAAGTCTATTCTGCAACCTAGCTGACTCAAGTTGACCAAGCTAGGTGGAGAAAACAGTGAAGATTCTGATTGGGATCTTCCTCGACGTGCCGCCCTCTAGTGGTCGATTGGTCACCATTTTCTCCAGTCCAGCTTAGAATTTTATTTCTGATTTTTTGGTTATTTTTTAGAATTTTTTAATATTGTTAAATATTTATTGTTTAATATTTAGCATTATTTGAATTAAATTTATATGTTATGCACATGATTATTGTTTGTTTTGCTACATGATAAAATATTTTATGATATTTTAAGTTAATTGGCAGTATGTATTCTCCTTAAAATTGTCGATAAATTTATACTCTTACTTTTTAAACAGGTGCGTATTTGGTGAAAAATAAAGTTTTTAAAATAAATTAAATTGATATAAAATGTCATCAAAGTGACATGTTTTATGTCAATTTATTTATTTTGAAAATAAGGTTGTCATCATTAAGTAATTTGAATGACAGTGTTTTTTAATCCATACGAAAAATAATCAGTCCAAAAGAAGATTATTTGTTAGTCGGATTATTAACACATAAAATAGTAAATATGTGATAAAATTATTTTTTTGTCATGCGTGCAATATATCGATATAAAGAAAGGCGTATTGTTGACAGGATTTAGTTATCAATATTTACTAATCATGTTTAAAAGTACAGCTTACAAATTGATATTTCTATCCAAAAACTAAATTTCAATGTTGTGCTTTATATCTTATATGGTCCAAAATTAGTATTTATTTATGAGCTAATTATTATTGTTTCTGCTTACAATGAATACTTCTTTTATATTTAACAATTTAAATAACATTCCAGTACTTAACAACACCAACTTCAAGAAATGGAAGGAGCACATTACCATTGTGCTTGGGTGTAGGAGTATAAGCGATACAGTGGTGCTTGCAAGGTACTCGGACTCAACTCGAGTAAAACTCGAATTCGATTCGATTTTAGTCGAGTCGAGCTCGAGTTACTCGAGCTATTGAGCGAGTCGAATTCGAGCACTTAGATACCCGGCTCGAGTAGCTCGCGAGCCTAATCGAGTCTCAAGCTTTTATATATTTTAATAATATATATTATTATATAATAATATTTATATAATGAGTGTAAGCGCAAGCTCGAGTTCGAGCTCGAATCGAGTCTTAGAATCGAACTCAAGTTCGAGCAAAAAATCAAACTTATACGATCGAGCCTAATCGAACTCGATCTCGAGTAGTTCGAACTCGATCTCGAACAGCTCAAACTCGATCCGAGCCGAGCTCGAGTTTAAAAAATAAGGCTCGACCGAGCTTGAGTCGAGTATCGAGCATCGAGTTTTCGAGTCGAGCTCGAGCACCACACTATATCGGCTCGGCTCGGCTCGATTACACCCTTACTCGGGCGTATGAGAGTGTTCAGCTATGAAAAGAGCATTTTATGAGAACAGTTCAGCTACGAAAAGAGCATTTTATGAGAAATGAGAGTGTTCAAACTGCATAAGTCTGATGATCATGAAGCATTCTATTCTAGATGACATCAGGGTCACAATGCCTGAGGAAAAAAATGTTAAGAGTTTTCTAAAGCAATTTGCAGATAGATTCGTTGCAAATGAAAAGGTCGAAACAAGCACCATTCTGACTAAGCTTGTTTTATTGTGATATAATGACAAAGGAACATAAGTGAGTACATTATTGAAATGTTTAATCTTGTTACAAGATTAAGATCATTAAAGTTAGAGTTGTTTGGAGACATACTCATGCATCTGGTTTTGATATTTTTTTCTAGCACAGTTTAGTCTTTTTAAGATAAGTTATAACACTCAAATGGAGAAATAGACTCTTAATGAGCTTATTACCCAATCTATGCAAGAGGACGAGAGGTTGAAACAAAAAAAAATAGAAAGTGCTTACTTAACATCTTTTTCTAATGACAATTCTATCAACAAAAAAAGGGAAAGGAATAATACAAGAAAAATCACTGCAAACACAAGAACTTCACAGCCTAAGGGGCAACAAAAATAAGATAAGGTGATCACAGGTTTCTTTGTTGTAAAGATGGTCATGTGAAGAGGAACTATTTCAAGTATGCAAAATAACTTGCCAAAAAGGGTAGATTTCTCAACTTTGTTTGTTTTGAAGTTAATTTGGCTTTACTACCAAATCACACTTAGTGGTTAGATATAAGTGTAAATACTCAAATAATTATGATAATGTAGGGCTATTTAAGGAGCAGAAAGCCAACTGATACTGAAGATTCATCTATGTGGGAAATGACGAGAAAGCTCTTGTTGAGGCTATTGATTTATTTAGACTAAAGTTAGAATCTAGTTGTTATTTAGATTTGAATAAGACTTTTTATGTACTGTCATTTAAACAAAAATTGATTTCTAATTTGAACAAATTGAGTTATTCTTGTTTATTTGAAAATGAAAAGTTTAGTCTTTTTCAGTATTCAAATTTTATTGATATTGATTCTTTAGTTAATAATCTATATAAATTTGACCTTCATGCTTCTCACATTAATGAATATTTGCATATAAATAATTGTGGTGCAAAACGCAAATTAATTAATGAGAATTCTTTCATGTTATGGCATAAACGTTTATAACATATTTCTAAACAAAGAATACAAAGGCTTGTATCAGAAAAAATTCTTAATTTCCTTGATTTTTCATATTCAAAGTCTGTATCAAGTGTATTAAGGGAAAACAAACAAATGCGAAGAAAGTTGGTGCCAACATGAGTTCAAATGTCTTGAAATTAATTCATATTGATATATGTGATTCAGTCCCTATGACTTCTTAGAATGATCAATAGTATGTGATTCTCGTTATGGGTTCCTGTACTTAAAGTCTCAATCTTCGGACGTTTTCAAGACCTATAAAACTAAACTTGAAAATCAATTTGACACGAAAATTAAAGCCGTCAAATCTGACCTTGGTGGTAAATATTATGATAGATATGACGAATCAGATGAATAACGTATAGTACCTTTTGTAAGGTATTTAACAGAATGTCGCATTGTTTCTTAATACACCATGCCGAGGACTCCAAGTCAAAATGGTGTCACTAAGAGATGAAATCGGAGCCTAAAGGATATTGTGAGAAGTATGATAAAGAGAAGACTCTTTTAGAATTATTATTACACTTGTAGCTCATTATGATTTGGAGTTACATCAGATGGATGTAAAGACAGTGTTTTTCAATGGTGATATTGAAGAAATAATTTACATTGTGCAACCAAAAAATTTTATGTCGAATAAATAGAAACATTTAGTATGCAAATTAAAGAAATTCGTCTATGGTTTAATGTAAGCATCCCTTCAATGGTATTAGAAATTTGATCAAGTGATTACATCCTTTAATTTTAAAAAAAACACTGTTAATCAATGTATTTATCACAAGATCAGTAGGAGTAAGTTTATTTTTCTGGTATTGTATGTCGATGATATTCTGTTAGCAAGCAGAGATCTAAGCTTACTGCATGAAACTAAGAGATTTCTATCAAATAATTTTAAAATGAAAGATTTTTGGGATGCATCTTTTGTGTTAGGTATACAGATTTATCGAGATCGTTCTTGTGGTACTTGGTTTACTACAAAAGACATATATCGATAAGGTGCTCAACAGATTTGATATGAAAAATTGTGCATTAGGGGATACACCAATTGTTAAAGGTAACAAATTCAGTTTGCTTCAATACCCAAGAAATGAGATTGAAAAGATAGAGACGAAGAAGATTCCTTATGTTTCACTAGTATGGAGTCTTATGTATGTTCAAGCTTGTACGCATCTGGATATTGCATATGTAGTTGCAATGCTTGACATATATTTAAGTAACTCTAGAATGGATCATTAGAAAGCAGTGAAGAGAGTTATGTGGTATCTACAAGGAACTAAAAATTACATGTTCACATATTGAAGGTCAGATCATTTAGAGATCGTTGTGTATTCAAACTCTGACTTTGTTGGTTGCCTTGATAGCAAAAAGTTCACTTCTGGTTATATTTTCATGTTAGCCAGAGAAGTTGTCTCATGAAAAAGTGTAAAAGAGTCACTTATAACTTCTTCTACCATAGAGGCAGAATTTATAGCTTGTTATTATGTATTGAATCAAGCAATATGGTTGCAGAATTTCATCACTGGCTGTGCATTCTCGATGGCATTGAGAAACCATTGAAGATTAATTGTGATAATAAAGTCGTTAAGTTATATTCTAAAACCAACGAAAACTCATCAAAATCTAAGCATATTGACATTAAGTTTCTTGTTGTTAAGTAGAGAGTTCAAAGCCTTCAGATATCTATTGAACATATAAATACAAACTCCATGTTTCTATGAGTTTAGTTCATCTTGATGATATGCTTGTATAGTGGGAGTTTGTTTCTTGATATCATTTGTTATTGAGATATTTTTCTGAACTGACTTAAGTATTATTGAAAACTCTGAATTAAAGTTACATTTTTCAGTTGCAGTCATGCATAAATTTCGAAAGTATGTTGTTTAATTCTTTGAATTACAAAGTAAGACTAGTTGAAAATAGGCATGTTAAAGGATCATATTATATGTAATTTTCATACTACACATCCATACTTGATTTATACTGTTAATTATATTAATATACGTGACCATTGATGAGTCTAGTTACAAAATATATGTAACAAAAATTGTTTTGATCCTATGTAAATATAATTGATGGACTAGATTATCTAGATATGTTACTATGTGAAGATAGACAATATTGAGCTTATAAAGTTATTTTTATATGTATAATTGTTAAGTGAAATAAGTGGCCCATACAAGATATTGTTGGGAAATTCTTTTAGTGTGCCTACATATATAAATTAATTATACATTACAAACTATTTAATTTGTTTAGTCCATTATAAGTGATCATATAAAGTTTAAGTTATTGAGTTATAGAGCATCTCAACTAATGTAAGCTTTGCAATTTGTTGAGACCTAATATTTTATTTTATTTTAATAATGTGCCAAAATAGAATAAAATATACTATATGTATAAATAAGTTATAATCTCCAGTCTATTCTTATATCTCATCAGTGAGTGAGTTTAGTTTTCTCTCATAAAAAAAAAGTTTAAATGAAAATTTTACAAACTCCAATTAATCAATTTCAATATATACATGTATGTTTTCGTATTAATTTTTTTTGATGATTGAACATGAAATCTTAAGTGTATTATCTGATTGGATTATCTAACACCCTTAAGATTAGATTTTAATATTCCAATTTCCATGTACCCTAAATTCCTTATCTTTTTACATTTAGGGTTAATTTATAATGAAAATTCAATTAAAAAGTAAGTTAACTAAAAAAAGTATGATAAATATTGGTCCAATAAGTAAAAAGTATGCTTTTTCTATTCATGAAGAGCATTAGTTTTTCTATTTTTTATTTATTCAACAGTAATTCTAAACATTTTACATTTGACATCAGTAAGTGAAAAATCAATTTTAGAAACAATGATTTTTTTTCTTTATAAATTTCATAAATAAATTTCAGTAACAACTATAACATTTGTATAAAAAATAAATTAAACAATTCAAAGAAACAAATCAGCCACTGAGACAAGTCACAACTGTAGTGCATGTGGAAATGCTTGTGTGTACGTGGGTTTACAATGGGCTATAGTTGCACGTGACGGATAAAAACAAATGGTAAATTCGAGTGGAAATGGTCACAGTTTTTCGACTGTTGCTGTTAATGTTCAATTTAAAGAGAGCTAAAAATTCAAATCGCTATAACTCTAACATGTTCCCTATGCTTTGACGAGTTTTTTCATCAAATAACTCACTCTCACTTTTTCGTCACTTTCACAAGTTTAAAGAAAAAATTCAATATTTGTTGATCAAAGTGATAAAAAATTCAATTTTTTAAGTAAAATTTTAAATTTGAGTTTCATGAATGAAACAAATAATATTAAAAGAATTATCCTTTTGAGAGATCTTATAGATATTCAAACTTCAGATTAATCAAAATCTATGTGACTACCAAATTTTGAGGGATCTAGACAAAAAAAAAAAACTAAAGCCACCATAAGATTAAAGGAGATTGATAAGTAAGACGAAAAAAGTATGATTTTAAATAAAAAATTAATAAATCCCTAAAACTCTAACATGCTTCCTATGCTTTGACAAATTTCTTCATCAAATAACTCACGGTTCGAAGGGAAGGAATTGACCTACCTATTCCGATTGGGGAGAATAAGTCATTTGACAGGGAATTCTGAAATAGCGAAAGCTTGGTTCGATCAGTTATTGCAAACAAGTTATAGTGCTTACTCCTAATAATTATATTGAAATGCGGAATTGATTAAAGATACTCTCACTTTTTCGTCGTTTTCGCAAGTTTAAAGAAAAAACAAAAGTCACAATGAAATTAACATAGATTAATAAATAAGACGAAGAAAATATTATTTTAAATTAAAAAATCATTAAATACCTTTTGTTTTTTGGGTGACTAGTAATTTTTTATTTTGTAGCCCCTTTGAAAAAGAAATCTTTCTAAGATTAGCTTTTAAATTTATTAATTTCCATGTAACCCTAAATTCCTTATCGGGGGTTCATTTATAATGAAAATTTAATTAAAAAGTAAGTTAACTAAAAAGGATGATAAATATTAGTCCCAAGTAAAAAGTATGCTTTATCTATTCATCAAGATTATTAGTATTTCATGAATGAAAAAAAAAAAGGGGGAAGTTTCTTTTTTTTTTTAATTTATTCAACAATAATTCTAAACATTTTACATTTGACTTCAGCAAGTGAAAAATCAATTTTAGAAACAATGATTATTTTCTTTATAAAATTTTTTTTTTTGAAAGAATCTTTAGTATCTTGTAGTTATTTTGGATCATAACTAAATTTAGAGTCAAATTGAGTTAAACCTCATTCAAAAGTGACTCTCTCAACGCTGTTTGCTTCATCAACAAGACTCAAACTCAAATCTTACTTAACAAATACCGAGCTCCTATAAAAATTTCATAAATAAATTTCACTAACAACTATAACATTTATATAAAGAATAAATTAAATAATTCAAAGAAAACAAATCAGCCTCCAGGACAAGTAACAAGTGCAGTGCACATGGAAATGCTCATGTGTACGTGGGGTTTACAACGGGCTATAGTTGCAAGCAAGCGATAAAAGCAGATGGTGAGTGCCAGTAGAAATGGTAAGAGTTTTCCGACCGTTGCCATTAATATCCGATTGGTTAAAATCAAATTATTCAAATTATTTTTTCTTTATTAATCTAATTAAAATTTTAAATTTTAAATTTTAAATTTTAAATTTAACCGAATCAAATTAAATTTGATTAATTCAATTAATTAATTAAATTAATTAAAAGAATAAAATATATTTACGTTAAATTATTAATTTCTCATATTCAAAACAAATTAAATAATACCATTCAACAAATTATTCAAATAACAAAAATATTTTTTTTAATTGGAGGTGGGAGTGAGATTGAACCACTGGATCAAGAAGTTATTATCAAACAAAATATTATGTTAGAAACTATAACAACATTAAATTTAAAACATAATCTAAATATTTCAATATTATAAATATTTTTAGGTTTCAGTTAAATTATTTTTATTCTTTGAATTTGTTATATTTTAATTAAAAAATATTTGATTATTTCTAACCGAATCAACCAAAAACCATTTTTTGAAATCATTTTCATTGATTGATTGAAATAATTTGATTACCGAGTGATTAACCAAATTAAAATTCAATTTGATTAATTAATTCGTTTGAAATAAAAACTGAACACCCCTAAAAACGGTAAGGATTTCCATTTGGCAATGCCAAGCTTGCTAATTTTACTTTTTTTTTTTTGAACAGTGAAGGCAGGATTTCATTTAACAGAAACTATAAGTATATGCAGTATTAGAGTGTACAAGTCTTGGGATACACTATTTGATAAATCAAAAGACAAAAACGGCATAAGGAAAGATGGAGGAGTGTGACAAATTTTTGTTTCCTTGAAAGTAGCTGCTCTGCTCTGCACTCTGGTTTGCTTCCCTGCAAACAAAAGATAGTTTCAGTTCTTCGAATCCTTCCGAGAGCTTCACACAATCAGCAATGATGGTGTCCTGCATAGGGTGGAGGGGGGGAGGACCTTGTTCCTGTGAAACAGAAAGATAGAGATTAAGGAGTCAGTCTCTATCAACAGCTTTTTAATGCCCAGTGATGCTGCTATCTGTAGACCAGTTCTGATTCCATATGACTCTGAATAATCATTCGTTGTAATTCCAGAGTATTTTGAGAATGCTTTGATAAAATTGCCAGCAGTATCTCAAATGATTCCACCACACCCTGCATGACCTGGATTTCCCAAACTATATCCATCGGTATTGAGTTTTAGACAGGGATGATGGGGAGGTTTCCATGTAATATGTTGAATACAGGGGTTCTGGTTTGTGGACATTCTATGGTTCAGGGCTGAAATAATATTATATGAGTGACAGATTGTCCTAGTAATCAGGGAGGTAGGATTAGAAATGGATTTGTTTTGAAAGATGGACTCATTCCTTGCCATCCAGATGTGCCAGAGAAGGTTTGGCATAAGGATATAATATGGGATAGTGGAATGTGGGGATATGTATAATCTATTAGATTGCTTTAATGTTTTTAGTGTATATGTTAGGTGTTCCAATCTAGTTTTACCTCTGGTATATGAATACCTGTTAGTTTTCATGCGGAAAGTCTATGAGCAACTTCGCCAATTACATTTACATAATACCTTTTTTCCGTTAAAAATTAATATTTAAAAATTCGGCTACAAATCCTTAAAGATGTCGGTAGTCCAAAATTGGTTTCTTACATTTCCTGCAAACTCATCGTTTGAGTACAATGAAATCAATGAATGGAATGACTCGCATAATAATGTAGAAATGAAAGATAAGCAGTAAATCAGAAATGAAAGATATGCAGTAAATCAGATTACACGAGCACAGTCACCGGCCTCACAAATCAATACAGCTGCGTCTTGGTTCAATTGGCTTGCCAACACAGGCTGGAGCTTAGGATATTCTTCCCTGACAAATTGTGCTGCTGCTTCTGCGCCATCAGCATCTACTAATGCAACACAGCAACCCCTGAATCCAGCTCCACTGAACCGAGCTCCAAATACGCCAGGAGCCCTCAATAGGACCTCATACAGTTGAATCAGTGGCTCGCAACCTTAACAACCATTACATTACATTACATTACATTGCAGGCAGTCATTTATCAGAATATTCACCTAAATTAATAGTTCAATGAGTTTCACTATGCATTTTAGCTAAGTCACAAACTAAAAGCCTAAAAAAGCAAAACCCTGCTTTATGGTTGATGAGGAAATCCCATCAGCACTTCACTTTTTCTACATTTTATCGTTACTAAAGGAAAGGTTGAGAATTAAAATGTTTTAACGTTGTTGTTCAATTTAAACTTGAAGAATAGTAAATTATGAATTCGAGTCACACAATATATGTTTTGTGATCGGACCATTGGGAGGGACACTGCCAGTGGTTGCAAACATTTCATGTTAAAACAAGGCAATCGTGAAACATGAAATTTGTCGTGTCCTCTAGAACAAGTAGAATAGCATGTATTAGAACTTGAAGTAATTCAACTGACATTTATAACACCCACCAGGCCATCAAGCTCATTAAGAATAGAATCAATTAACTGCAAAAGTATCAAAACTGAGAGCAGTGGAAAAACCTATCTATATTATTGCATATGCAAAATAAGATAAATTTACTCAATGTAAGACTATTGCATCATCTCAAAGGGGCTCCAATAGGAAATATGAATATGAATTTGTTGTTTTGTTTTTTCTTGCTTCAATTTTTTTGGAATTTAGAGGCAGGGCAATGTAACTAAGGAACAAAAAAAGTAGGTCATACCACATTGATAGTTTTTGATAGAACTTAGACCAGAAGCTGACATTAGCTGTCCAAAATATTTCAAGTCACCTGAAGCCCAAGCCTCTAATCCTGGAATAACCATTTTCCTATTAGTAGATAAGCCATTAAACAACATGAATATCTACATGAAAACATCAAGTCGGCCAGATAAATTTATGAAATTGTGATAATACAGCTGTACCTTTAGTAACTCGCATATTCTCTGAAAAGTAATGCTCTGCTCTTCTGGCTAGATGTGTTTCCAGTTTGAACTGAAAAAAGGAGATACTTATATTAGAAACAAACTTACGAACAAAACATAGAATGCCAATTCAACAACTAGATGCCTAGGTTATAAGCATAAAAGATAATCCAAATACTGCCTCCTGTGCTTTGCATAGGTGGAGTGGTACTGGGGTTTGGTAGAGATCTTATGTTTGAGTCAGGGATTTCCTCTTCTACCAAAAAATAAAAAGAACAACCAACTATTGATCTGAAAGGAAGTTGTTTTAGATATGGAGAATCGCTGTTGCTTTTCTTTTGTAAGGTAATCTAGACTTTTCATGCATAAGGGAAAGTACGTTATTTCAGGTTCTTTAAGCTAGGATTATTATTTCATAGGTATCAGATTATTAGGTTTTTTTGCTTGTAGCCTAAGTTGACTGGTGTTTTACTTTGAATTTTATTTCTAGAATGGTTAAGAATTGTAACTATATAAATGTTTATGTAATACTCATATCCAGGGGCTTTTGATAGATTATAAGATTGAGAAATTTCTTGAAATCTTTGCTATTTTAGATCTTTATTTCTCTTTCTCTCTCTTCCACTCTTCTATCTCAGCATACTATGTTTTGTCCTATCTGTGTGCTACGTCATAAGTGTATACCCAAGGATGAGGTGAATGTAAACCAGAGTTACTACAACATGCCGTTTCCTTTGTTATTCGTAGAAACATAATAGTGAATGTAAGCACGCGACACTCAAACTATTTAATAGTGAGAAATAGGAATCTTATTTAGGCTCCTCTTGGTTGATGCTTTTGCGATTTTCAGTAAATACTAAAATGCAAAAGATACAAGATGAACGGAAAATAAGAGACAAATAGCAAAAAGCACAAAATAAAGCATCAACCATATGGAGCCTTAGTGAATTGAAGTCTTAAACTTAAAGTTTACTCGATAATTAAATAAAATAAATATAAAGCATAACTATTCAACTGATAAGAAGAAATGCAGCAAAATATTTTTGCTTCCAAAACCAGAGTCTATATATTGATGTTTACCTTGTAAGCTTCATAAGCTTCTTGTTTAACTGTTCAAAAGGGGGAGGAAAGAAATTAAATTCATACTGCAAATCCAAAAATAGAAAAGAAGTTCAAATTCACAGAAACAATTGGGTCAAGTACTAGCCATTGCACAGGAAGGGCTCTAGTTCACCATTTCCAGAAGCACTGCAAAACAGAAACAGAGAACCAAATTATAAAAAAGTGAAACACTAAACCAGGACATCCTCCTCGTAACAGTCAAAATATAACATAACATACAGTGTTGCAGTTTATTGAAAATCATGCACAGATTTCTCAATATCTCAGAGTAAGATATATGTGAATTCAGAAACAAGACAACAAAAAATGTTTGATTTCGTTTAATGCTATCAGTTGTGCGCATTCATCACTGCAGAGTGTGTTCCTGACTTCCTCCTTGAAAACTTTCAATTTTGTGAGAAAAGGAGGGATAGTGCCATTGCATTGAATATCAGTATGCATCCTGTTCATAACAAGTTGGAACATTTGGAAGGGCATAGAAATATCTCTAAGCTTTAAACAATGAAATAACTCCCCTTATTAGCAGAATGAAGAAAGAATACAAATATTCTCTATTCACAAGCATTCAATCAAGAAGCAAATCAGCATCGAAGTTAACATGAATATAACTGCCTCACAAGCTAAAAGGATGATGATATATGCAATCAAAGTGCCAAAATTATAGTTGAATATTCTCCAGGTTCTCAATTAGAGGGAATGAGATCATACTGCAGAAGAACTTTGGCGGCTTCTTGACATTCTGCGACTCGAGAGTTGTATCCAGGATTGCTGGTCAAAGCTTGCCTAAGTCCTGAAAATGCTAGTAATATTTTGTAGCCTTTCTGTGGTCCATTCTTGTGATCCTTTAGATAGTTTGGTGGGTGTATAAGCTTGTGCTCTGTAGTCTACATGCAATGAGATGCCATGAAACTTGAACTAGTAAAATAAATTCAGATTTATGAAAGTAAAAAAATAAGAAGAAAAATAATCATTTATAATTGGATCACAATTATATTCCAAAAACAAAAGGCTACATAGTTAGATACAACAACAATCAAAGTGAGTGAACAGTATAGCAAACACAATCAAAGCAATTTTTTTTGAAGCAAAACATTATGCATATAAGGATAAGACTAGATTTATCAATTTATAGAGGAATGAAATATTGTAGAAGAGTAATAAAATGAATGTAGACAGGGTTTAGGGAGAAGCGTTTGACGAAATTTACGCAGCTCAAGCAATGTGGCAGAAAAGCAATCACTGAAAGGTTTCTTTGTATCTCAGAATTTTAGCCTATAATACAGAATTTTTTTTTACCTTTTCTGCCTCTTTTTGATAGATGATGCTATACACTAAAATAAAGTGCATATTTTTGTCAATTTTAATTTTCTAGCATGACTGATTAGTAAAAATGATAATATATAGTATACTTGAATACCATGATAGAATAATTTAGAAATGAGGGACAACGAAGCTATAGAATTAACTAGATTTTGGCACACCCTCTACATGGGTGAAAGAGAAGAAAAAGTGAAAAAAAGTAGGTGAAAGAAGAATGAAGTTACATAACTATTTTCTTATTGGATACTTTTTTCTCCATTGAATGTGTTGTAGTATAAAAACAAGATTAACTACAAAATATTTAAGTTTTCATATTAAATGACATTCATTTCCTTCATGTTGCAATGATTTATTTTGGGTTTTGTGTCAACTCCTCAACTGAACTGATATCATCTAACTCATGACACCAAACTCGGTATAGATGATTTCAAACATAAAACAAATGAGAGTAGAATACAATTATAGATCTGCATGACAACCGAATTACAGCAAGTCCACAAGAATGATTAAGCAGTGCCAAACTAATAAAAATTAACCACATGAAACCAAACAAGGATCTGTTCTTTCAGAAATTACAAATAATATTTTGACTTACTTTGCAGTTTATGTAGGTTAGACAACCATGGCTTGAGAGCAGTATAGCTGATTGATCCAATATGCCATTTCTCAGACCTAAATACTCATTTTCAATCATCCTACATGTGTCATAACATCAGATATAGAAGAGGCTTAACACAAATGATAGGAGGAGCAATCATGTATCACTAAGAAAATGCATTCTCTGAGTAGTGAAGTAACTTTTGAGAAAAAGGAAGGATTTAATATTTCTATATAAATTAAAACAAATTCTTGCAGGCTAAACACAACCAACAAAACATTGCCGGAGATCATCCAAATTATCTATTCATCCATCTCATTTTCATAATCCTTAATAACTTTTTTGCAAATTCAAAGGCTGACGTTTTAGGGCAAGAAAGAAAATCGTTGAGAAAGTCGAATAAAATCAGTATTTTTCCAGCAAGTCTAAACAACTTTGGACAAAGGGAACACTTAATAACTACTAATAACTTCTTATTATCACATATTATAGCTAATTAAAACAAGAGTAAAACTTTTTCTAATTTATGAGATATCATTAACTACAAATTCTACATTGGAATTACCCAAGAAAATTGTCCACAATATGAATTGAAGGCTAATTGCAACAAAATACTTCACCCTAATAAATTATACCTAATAAGGAAAGCGAAGACAAGGAAGCTACTCACTAACGTAAAGGTAAAAGTAAAACTTTTCTCTATAATTAATGTGACTGCATTTAATATAATCCTTGTGCTTTTTAAAGGACTATGGCAATAAAGGGAAAAGTATTTGATATAAGTTGAACAGTAGGCATTATATTGATCATGATTTCCCAAGCTAGACATATCCTCTCTAGGTATATGCACCAAGAAATTCGTAACCAGCTCCTTAAGACTTACATCTCTGTATTTCTAAGCCTCCTCGATTCAAACAGACCTGCACTTTATCTTCCACTGTTAAACCAGTTCCCATTCCAATACCAATGATCAACTCTAAAAATTAAGGTCCATCCCCTGCTTTCAAAATAATTCTACCGTCTTCTTTATTAAAATAATTTTAGATTTGACTCAAGGGATTGGGGGGGTGAGTTGTGTTAGCCGATAGACCAAAAAAAAAACCCCTTAAAAATCTTAAGATCGCCTCTTTCAAGTTTTAAGTAGCAATCCATTTTCAAGACCATGTAAACCCACAATTTTCTATTCAACACCTTCCATCTCATTTTTTCTTCTAATGTTAGAATTTTAGGTTAGAATGATTCAACATCTTGCCAGATTTCAAGATATCCTGCTATCTATAGAATCATTCCTAAGCAACATGAAGAACTGCAGCAAGAGAGAAGAAAAAAAAAAACCAGTAAAGAGAACCGACACCAGAATAAAGCATTGGAGTGAACAGTGATCAAACCTCTTCTAAGTTAAATCGTACCTGGGCCCACCTATACAGACCACAAAACCCTGTGACAACAATAAAGTATGGATCTATGTTGTTCCAACTCTTATTTTTTCTCAAGTACTCATGTAAGACACTTATTTGGCACCTTAGAGTGGACATGATGAGTGTAAGGTCTTGATCCTCAAGGAAAAACTTGAAAAAATTGATTGCGATTGTGTGTGAGGACATACACCCATGTCTTACACTTACTCGCAAGTCCAAGCAATATAGGTGAAAGTACTCAACATAATCAACTATGGTACATGGTGGACCTTATTGAGTTCCATAAATCAACACACTCAAGTAACCTCTCCCCCCCAACCCACCCCCCCAACCCAGTAACAACATTTGAGAAAAGGCCAGTAACAACATCACTGCAGAGGAAAATGAAATGATCAAGTATCAAAAAACATAAAATGACCGACTACAAAGCTATTTTAATTGAGCAAAATCCTCATTAAAATCCTCAACCTAATCTCAGCTTCTAAAACGAACCATTTTCTTCTTGTATACAAGTAATTTGAAGAAAATAACATCACCACATCTATCAGGTTCTACAAATGCATCATCTCCAACAATGACAGCAAATCTTCTTTAGATGCTAGAAAGGGATGCTGCAGAACTAATATCCTTTTACCTTCACTACAGAAACTTCAATATTGAGCTTTTTGTTAGAGAAATGAATAAATATTACCTCTCTAATGGCACCTACCATTGAGCAGGGGATACATGCACCTACCATTGAGCCAACTGCTCACTTGAATATCTTGAGATATAAAGCATTGAGATTTTCCGCTTCCATTTCTCTCTGATTTTCTACTCCTAGGACCTCAATTTCTACCCCCATTTTCATTAGTTAGTCCTATTCCCTCCCTAGTTTTTCTCTTTCATTTCTCTTCCCTATAGTTGTTCCCCACTTTATTCTACATAATGGGTCCATATAAAAATGGTCCTGAAGCATTCTAATAAGCAAATAGGTACATAATTTGCCTAAAAGAACAAATTACCTTTCAGAGATTAAGATCTGACAGGATTAACCAGTAAAGTTTCAAATGAAGCATAAAACCCAGTTTTAAAAAATTTGGATGGTATTAAGCATGCATAAACACTTAAGTAATTCAACTGCAAATGAAAATACCTGTCATATTCAATATTTTCTTTGGGAGATACGGTTAAACTATTTGCACTTTCCAAAGCCAGCAGGTAAGCTATACCAACCTGTCAAAGATAACTATATCTTTTAATATGGTAGCAGAGAAGGAAATTCAGTAATAAGAAATGCAAGCCTTAGATTTCCTTAAAATTTTAGAAAATAACTAACAAACAAGACAATTACTGATAAACGTTACACAGATTGAATAACAAAGGCTTGGCCTAGCAATTGTTACCCCATTTTAGGAGTAATTAGGTCTAAACTTCGAATTCCCTTCCCCCCTATGCCTCGCTATGAACCAAAAAAAGTTACATACATTGGCCATAAATTACAATTGCAATTTAATTTAATCCCTGAATTTTCAAGAAAAATACTTAAATATATCTGATAAATGGTCCAGATCAATTCCTATGAAAAATTTAAGGATAAACTTGCTCTGCCTACTTAGTGTCCGTTTTCTTTTCAGACACACCAAAATGAGAGTTACCGATAATTTAAGGCACTACATTTCTTGGTTTTGACTTTTTTTATTAAAGGTAAACACACAAAAACACCAAATACTGTAGTATTGAAGATATATAAAGAATTTTACTGTGAAAAATCAAAATATCTCTCTTCCTAAAACTTCCCACCAAGTTAAGCAAGATATGGAGAACAGTATCTTTCTTATCTGTTTTTCTTTCTTCTTTTTTTTTTTTTTTTTTTTTTCAAAAAAAGATATTTCCACTTCACTAACCTCCAAGATTTTCACTAAAACTGATCTACTGTTTTCGAAAGAAGGCCTGGGGATGTATAGCCTATTTTCTAATTAAAAGTTAACTCTCATCCTCCAAGGTTGAGACGATACAGCTGCAATCAGTTTCCTCATGAAAACATATTGAGACAATACTTGGGTCTCCTCTACTCCATCTTCACTAGTCCTTTGCAAGCCAGAGACATCTATCAGAATATTAAAACTTTGAGATGGCACAACTCAATGATAACCTGTATCTATTTCCACTTTCAGATTAGTAAATATTGTCATTTCCAGGTGATTCACCTGCTTCCTCTGTTTTTCCTTTTCTTTTAGTTTTCTCTATCTATTGTTAACTTTTAATGGTTCCACATCTACTGCTATCTCAAAATAATCTTCTATATTTTATACATAAATGGAAGGGTTTTTTTTTTTTGGGTGCAGAATCAAGGCTCCTCCTAGGTAGAAACTTTTCATACCTTAATCAATGCTTCAAGAATTTTTTTTTTATTTTTATTTTTTTATTTTTCTCTTTACCTAGAGTGGTCTTTATCAAGTTATGCCTCATTCTCTGCACAAACCAGAGTCAATTTGAATTTATTTATTTTGGAGCTGGAGAGTACAATTCTGGGTAGGAAGAGAATACAATGAGAGAAAGATAAGATCTCTGTATAAGTGATCACTAAATATCAACCTATTAATTATTCTGTAAAATTTTTAAGACTTCAAAATATGCCACTCTTGGAAAATTTTCAAGCCATATTTTCTTAAACCCCATTCAACCCCTAAGAATTCATTTAACTTACTTTACAATGCCATCTAATGCTTCATCTTCACTTGACTTTGCTACCAAGTTGTATCAATCTCCATAAAATTATGTTCTGCTTAAACTGTCTCATATAAAATAAGCCAACTCAATTTACCAATTTACCTTTGATTTCATAAATATCAGTTCTACGTTCTCAATGAAGAAGGCAGGAAAAAGGACGTGCTGTAGAAAGCTACCGGGAAGGGAGGAGTGGTACTTATTCAACCTAACAGTTACAAAACTATGGAGTTTCATCCGATGCTTCAAACTATGGTGAGAAAGCATATTCGTCTAGCTTCTAATGCCTTGAACTATGCGAACATTGGAATGTAGTGAGAGAGTTATCTCTATTTAGCAGTATAGAGAGGGAAACTTTTAGCTTCCAAATTTCTTTCTGTTCCTATGTCTAAAATGGGGTGAATTTAGTTGTTGGTGTTTATTCACTAGTAATTCCAGGAAACATAATTTTTATTGTTACTTATACTTGAGAATTGTTCCAAAAGTAGTCTATTATTTCCAAAATGATGTCTAGAAAAGCATATTATGTGAAATTTTATCTCTAGGGTGGATTTTCTTAGAGCAGTGAACTGGTTTATCTCAAAAGTAAGTGCATGATCTTTTCTTTCCTTTCCTTTACAACCCAGTATCACATTAGCTGTCTATATGCTGTAAAGAAGGGTGTAAACAGTATTACCTAACCTACGATTATGTTAGTTATATCAACTAACTTAGTTGTTTGTTAGTTAATCACATTGTAGTATAAATAGCAATGTAAACAGATTGTAAAGTTTTAGTTCTTCTGTGTTCAAGATTTACAGATTACTTCTAGTTCTCATTCTTCTCTTCTTCCTTCTATATCTTCTTTTGCATTATTGTGTATTGCATGGAATCAGAGATAGAATCTAGCTCGGCAATACTCAGACATTCAAATTCTTCTTTTCTTGTCAATCCTAGTGCACAAACCATTACTGTGAAGTTAGATGATGATAATTTCTTATTGTGGAAACAACAGGCAGTAGCAAATCTGAGAGGCTATGGATTGAAAGGGTTCATTGATGGTACTCAACAAGTTCCTTCAAGAAACAAATTAGTTTCAGCTACATGATAGACAAGATCAACTCTTAGTTTCTTGGATTCTCTCTTCTGTTAGCAGTCAAATCTTACCAAATCTTGTAGGGTGTGAAACTGCTAAAGAGCTTTGGAAAGCAATAGAAGAGTACTTTGCATCTCAGAAAAATGCAAAGACCATGCAGTTGAAAAGGCAGTTGCAGGTTCTTTCAGCATGAAAGAATATCTTCCTAGGCTCAAATCATTATGGGATACTCTACAGTCTTGCGAGTGTAAAATGAATGATGATGAACTGGTTCATATTGCTTTGTGTCAAGAATCGTATTCCAAGTCAACTGTTTTAATTGATTTGCTATATTAGGAAATCTGTAAATATTTGTATCTCTAAAATTAAGGTTAGAGAATCACTCAATTATAGATTCCAGAATAATATCTAGGATTATGAGTGATATACTTTCCTATTTGGTTAGTCCTTTGCATATAAATAGGACACCCATGTACAGTTTTATTTAAGCCTTTCAATACAATACTTTGATTTTCTACATGTTATCGAGAGCTTTAGGTTAGAAACCTAAGGATTTTTTCTGTTAGCCTTCATTGCTAAATTTCTCAACCACGGCCTTTATTGCGAATTGAACCATTAGTGGCCTTCATAGACATTCTTCTCTATAATCCATTTTTTGTCCATAACCAAATATGTTTACCGCCACAACCAAGGTCAATTCCCACAGCACAGAGGAAACACTGACTGTTCAAGGCGTTGCGGCACCAGGAGAGTTATAGCAAATCAATGCTGCCTGCCTACCGATTGAATGTGAAAAATTATCTTAAATGGTCTCAACTGGTTAAGACTATTTTGAAGGGGAAAGGAAAGATTAGCCACATATTGGGAATCAGACCGAAAGAGGGGGACCCAATCTATACAGCATGGGACGAGGAAATTCCATGATAATGGCATGGATTCGAAACTCTACGGCACCCGAAATCAGCGATACTTGTATGTTCTTACCGACGGCAAGAGGTGTTTGAAAGTCTATTCGATAGACCTATTCGAAAGTTAAAGATGCGGCTCAAATATATGAGGTGAAGATAAAAATGACTTTGACCAAACAAGGGAGTAAGACGGTAACAGAGTATGCCAATATTCTAAAAGGATTTTGGCAGGACATGGATCACTACCGGGTTATCGAGATGAAAAATAGCGATAACGCAACAATGTTGAAGGCGTTTTTAGAGAAAGATCGGACCTACGACTTTCTAGCATGTCTCAACGTGGAATATGATCAGGTGAGAGTCCAAATCTTAGGCAAAGATGTTTTACCTCCAGTAAATGAGGTTGTTTCAATTAGAAGAGATGAAGAAAGTAGGCGAGGTGTGGTGCTTGAGCCTAAACCAATTGAAGCTTCAGCAATGGTGGCTAATGGAAGAGACCGTGGATCAAAAAAGGAGCAAACCATAGGAGAAAATAAAACGGTCTCCAAATCTATCGTTGGTGATACTCGTATATGTGGTGCATCTACTGCAAGAAACCGAAACATACTCGAGAGAGGTGTTGGAGGTTAAACGAAAAACCACCCAGCAAGGAATGGGGAAACAAAAGTGGACAACAGCAAAAAGGCCAAGAGCAAGCCAATTTTGCAGCACCCCAAGGAGAGGAAAAGATTAATGGACCGGAGAAGTTCAACAAAGAAGAGGCTGAGAAGCTGAGAAATCTCCTAAGTACCCTTGAAAAACCTTCAAGTACCTATTCATTGATGCATTTAGGTAAACTTCCAATCTCTCATTCTTTAAATGCCTCAGATAGATCCTTTAAACATTCGTGTATTGCTGATTCAGGAACCACTGACCGTATGACTCATTCCTCTCAAAACTTCAATTCATACTTACCATGTTCTAGCAGTAGGAAAATTGTTACCATCGATGGCTCTTTGACCACAATAGCTAGGGTAAGTAACATTTTTTCCATCTTGTTGTCTATTTCAGGATTAGGGCTCGGGAATGATGATTGGAAAGGAAAAAGATGGATTAGACTATCTTGAGAAATTTGAGAAACCAAAGGTTGGTAAATGGAACCAGCCCCTAACCCACCTTTTTGGATAATACCTCACCAATAAAGACACAATTTGGCTTCACCATTATAGGCTTGGACATCCTTCTTTTTCGACCCTTGAGATTATGTTCCCTTCTTTGATCAAAGTTCTAGTCAATAAGCAATTTCATTGTGATGTATGTGAACTTGCAAAGTACAGACGTGCTACTTTTTCCACCAATTACAAAAGAAGTCTTTTTTTTTTTTGAGTTGATTCATAGTAATATATGAGGTCCACCCACAATTTCAAATATTTCTAGGGTACGTTTGTTTGTTTCGATTATTGATAATTGTACAAGTGTTACTTGGATATTTTTGCTTAAATCAAAATATGATGTGAGTGATATCCTCCCAAACTTCTTTTCCATGATTAAAAACCAATTTGGGGTCCAAATCAAAAGATTTAGGTCAGATAACACAAAAGATTATTTCAACCAAACACTTTTCCCATATTTTCAACAACAAGGGATTATTCATAAGTCATCATGCGTTTTAGTCCACAACAAAATGGAGTTGCAGAAAGGAAAAATGGGCATCTCCTAAACACTACTCGAGCATTATTATTTCAAAAAAATGTGCCAAAATATTTTTAGGGAAAGCAGTTCTAACAACCACACATGTCATAAATAGTTTACCATCCTGAGTGTTAAACTTCAAAGAGTCCCATGGAGGTATTGTCTCACTTTTATCCAGGTCTCAGTACAACACACCATCTTGTTCCTAGAGTATTTGGGTGTGTCTCATTTGTTCATGTCCACGGCCAAAATAGAGGAAAGTTGGACCCTAGAGCTACCATTGTGGGATACTCTTCAACACAAAAAGGGCTACAAGTGCTTTCGCCCACCTATTAAAAACCTCATCTTCGCAGATATTACTTTTGTTGAAACGGAACCATATTTCACTCAACCTTCTTCAGAGGGAGACAACATTTGTGGAAGATAAGGATCGAGACTTCTTTCTCCTTGACTTGCCATCTACATCTTCATCTTCTAAATTTCATCTCGAGCCTAAGACCTCCCCTGAAGTTACAATTGAGCAACCTGAGCCTCCTCATTCACAAACCCAAAATAAGCCCTCCCTAAAACTTGGTTCACAAGCAAATGGGGGAAAGGCCACTACTGACAATCGATTCTAACTGGTTTACTCAAGAAGGAAAAATTCAACTCCTGAACCAAGGTTGGACCAATCATCAAACCCAAATCCTAGAAATGAGGTAATATCTTCTAGCTCTCCTCCTCAAAGTGATTCCTTATCTTACATTGATTTGCCCATAGCACTTAGGAAAGGAACTAAAGAGTGCACAAAACATCCATTATATCGAATATCCCACTTTGTGTCCTTTGAAAAATGCTCTCCATCTCACAAAAGTTTCCTTACAAACATAAACACAATATCCATTCCCAAAACATTATCAAAGGCTTTAAATTGTGAAAATTGGAAGAATGCTATGAATGTTGAAATGCAGGCCCTGGAGAAGAACAATACTTGGGAGATTGTGGATCTACCGAGAGGAAAGAAATTGATGGGATGTAAGTGGGTCTTTACAGTCAAGTATAGAGCAAATGGAACACTTGAGAGGCACAAAGCTAGGCTAGTGGCTTAAGGATACACACAGACATGGAATAGATTATCAAGAAACCTTTGCCCCGATTGCCAAGATGAACATAGAGAGAATTCTTTTGTCTCTAGCAGTTAACTTTGACTGGCCTTTACAACAGTTTGATGTAAAAAATGCATTCTTGCACAGAGATCTTGAGGAGGAAATCTACATGGAAATACCCACTAGATTCAATAAAAACGTGGCTGTGAACAAGGTTTGCAAGCTCAAAAAGGCACTATATGGCCTAAAATAGTCGCTTAGAGCTTGGGTTGGGAGATTTTCTAAGGTAATGCATTCAATGGGGTACAAGCTGAGCCAAGGGGATCACACACTATTCATAAAACACTCAGGTTCAAAGGAAGTTATTGCTCTTATTGTTTACGTTGATGACATCATAGTGACGGGAAAAAATGAGAAGGAAAGGAAGAACTTGGGAAGGTGTTTGGCAAAGGAGTTTGAGATTAAGGAACTAGGAAACCTTAAATATTTCATGGGCATTAAAGTGGCACGGTCGAGACAAGGGATCTTATATCCCAACATAAGTATGTCCTCGATCTCTTGAAAGACACAAGAAAATTGGCTTGCAAACCATGCAGCACCCCGATTGATCCTAATCATAAACTTGGGGAAGCAGAGGGAGATAGTTCCATAGACAAAGAATCATATCAAAGACTGGTTGGCAGACTAATCTACCTATCCCACACACGATCCGATATCGCATATGCAGTTAGTGTAGTAAGCCAATTTATGCCCAACCCCAAGAAACTCCATTTGCATGTAGTTTGCATGTAGTTCACAGAATATTGCACTATCTCAAGGGAACTTCAGGAAAGGGGATTTTATTCCAAAAAGGTGATAAGCTCACTCTAGAAGCCTACACTGATGTAGACTACGCAAGCTCAATGATTGATGGAAGATCCACCATAGGATACTGCACCTTTTTTTGGAGGAAACTTAGTTACTTGGAGAAGTAAAAAGTAGAATGTCGTGCCGAGATCAAGTGCAGAGTCAAAATTTCGGGTAATGGCACAAGGTGTATGTGAGCTACTATGGTTGAAGGTCATTTTGGAAGATCTAAGACTCAAGTGGGATGGCCCTATGAAGCTCTTCTGTGACAACAAGTCTTCGATTAGCATTGCACACAATCCTGTGTAGCATGATCGAACAAAACATGTTGAAGTTGATTGACACTTCAAGGAGAAATTTGACCGTGGTCTCATTTACACACCCTATGTACCGAGCAAATCACAGCTAGCAGATGTTTTAACCAAGGGACTTAACAATCCACTCTTCCACAAAAATGTAACCAAGCTGGGAATGAACAATGTCTATTTACCAACTTGAGAGGGAGTGTCAAGAATCATACTCCAAGTCAACTATTTTAATTGATTTGTTATTTCAGGAAATCTGTAAATATTTGCATCCCTAGAATTAAGGTTAGAGAATCACTCAATTATTGATTCTAGAATAATATCTAGGATTATGGGTGATATACTTTCTTATTTGGTTAGAGTCATTTGCATATAAATAGGACACCCATGTACAGTTTTATTTAAGCCATTCAATACAATACTTTGTTCTACACTCTGTCTGCTTTTTAAGTCCACAGCACAAATCAGAAGCTGGTCTGCAAGTTGCATAAAGCATTGTATGGGTTGACACAGGCTCCAAGAGGCTGGTATGATAAACTCAAAGCTTTTCTACATGAGCTGGGTTTATTTCATCTAAATCTGATCAGTCACTATTTGTTAAGAGGACAGCATCCACAAACATGTTTGTTCTGGTATATGTGGATGATATAATAATTACTTGTAGTTCATCTACTGATGTTGACAATCTTATTGTTAGTCTAAATGCAGCTTTCTCACTTAAGGATATCGGTTCTTTACATTTTTTTCTTGGCATTGAGGTTCTCAAAGTTTCTACCAGACTTTTTGCTTACTCAGTCCAAATATGTTATAGATCTGTTGCAAAAGTTCGACATGTCCGCTACCAAACCTTTGCCTATCCCAATGGTCAGCTCCTTAAAACTGTCAACTAATGAAGGCTCTCCATTTGAAGATGCACGGCAGTATAGAATTGTTGTAGGAGCTTTACAATATGTTACTATAGCAAGACCAAAAATACTATACTCAGTCAGTAAGGTATCTCAGTTTATGCATTCACCACTTGATACACAATGAAAAGCTGTCAAACGGATTTTTAGATATCTCTGTGGTATTTTGAATCATGGAATTTTACTACAACCATCACCAGTTCCTAGTTTAACAGCTTATATAGATGCTAATAGGGCCGCTGACCCTGATGATCGAAGGTCCATTTCTGGCTACCGTGTCTTTTTGGGAACAAATTTCATATCCTGGAGCTCAAAGAAACAAAGTACAACGTCCAGATCAAGCACAGAAGGAGAGTTCAGGAGCCTAGCTAATCTCATTGCAGAAGTTAATTGGATTCAGTCTTTACTGACTGAAATTGGTGTTACACCTCCTACTCCACCTCATATATGGTGTGATAACCTTTCTACTATTGCCTTATAATCTAATCCAATTCAGCATGCAAGAACAAAACATATGGAGTTAGACACATTCGTTGTACGAGAGAAGGTTTTGCAGAAGCTTATCACAGTAAATAATATTCCTGCTTATCACCAGATAGCTGATGTTTTCACTAAACCCTTATCACTAACTTCTCTCGACTCAGGGCTCAATAACTGTTCGTGGTGCAGAAGATTTCAGACCTTGGCAGAAGGGAGTTTGGATTGCAAGGGAATGATAACAAAAGCTCAGAAGCTTGGCCAAAGGGAGTTTAATTTGCAAGGGAATGTAAACAGTATTGCCTAGCCTTCGGTTATGTTAGTTATATTAACTAACATAGCTGTTAGTTAGTTAATCACATTGTAGTATAAATAGCAATGTAAACAGATAGTGAAGTTTTAGTTTTTCTATATTCAAGATTTACAGATTACTTCTAGTTCTCATTCTTCTCTTCTTCCTTCTATATCTTCTTTTGCATACTAGTGTGTATTGCTTACAAAGGGAAGCAAAAAAATAAACATACAGCAGCCGAAGAGCTAAGGCCCGAACTGTCCAGACCCTCAGATCCACATATGTAGCCAATGATTCCCTGCAAATATGAGTAGGGTTTAATTAAAGAACATACATATTTTTAAAAAAAAATGAAATGTGAAAATAAAACAAGAAAAAACCTTTTCACAGTTTGTAATTTGTCAGAGTTGTACTCAGCAATTAGACAGACAGCCATAAAATTAGGAATATGAGGCTGATATTTGTTAACCCAATTCAAATACAAGCAATTTTTACTTTATCTCACAGGAGGCATAAATTTGAAAAGGATGCTCAGTTCCTAAAGAAAGACACAAGAAAAGAAACGTGGCTGTAATTATATTTTATTAACAGATTTTGCATATTTTCTAGATTGTAAAACAGATTCCCTCTCATTACAATCTTCATTATGGGGTTTAGAAAGTGTCTTACAGCTAAAAATGGACTTACAATTTCATTTTCTTTCTCTGGTGCATAAACAATTTAGATAGTGTTTGACTTGTATGAAAATACCGGGAAATAACACTTACCTGTGCAAGATGGTTCCCTTTACTCTGTAACGCATACAAGGCTCCTCTTGCATATGTGCCCCAGTAACATTCTTCTGGTGATGGAGAAGAATTATATACTTTAATCTCTTTACCCTTGCTAATGGTGTGTCTTGGCTGCAGGGTTTCATTAACTCTATGATAGAGTTGACACCAAAAGATTCAAGTTAAAAATGGCATAGTACATTGTGTAATCATGATGAAAAACTATGATTTATGACAATTATTAGTCCTTTTTGAAGCAGAAAGAAGAAAGCACATATTATATGCAAATACTCTAAGACTAAGAAGGTTGTGCTATTGTATGGAGCACACGATTTGAGTTCCACGATGTACAGATTCATCTTTAATTGCAGCCAGTGAATTTCCAATATACTTGGTTTTCCTTTTTATAACGGTTGAAGAAACCCCACCAATAACAGACATTTTAGGGTAGAAGATTACCAGACCAAGAGATAAGTGGAGGTTGAACGGGGAACAGTAGAAAGAAAGAAATATGTAAACTCAATGTTTTGAGATTCTTCGGCAATTTCAGAATACATAACTTAAGAAACTCAATTAGGAGTATATTTGAGAATTATGCACAAGTTATTCTAATTGTAAATACCGTGCATCGTTCATTTTGAAAAATTGAATAATATGGTCTATCATATGTCACGACCAATCCTCATAAAAAAAGGGCTAGCAATGGAGCTGTGTAAATAAGCATATTTCTTGCCATAACCAGCTATGAGGACTTATGGCTGAGGAAGGAGAGGACAGTTCCATTGACACAAGAAGTAAAGGAAAGCAAATAATGCCCAAAAAAAAAAAAATCATGCACAAGGCTCCCACGTTATGGGTCTAAAAAGGGTTATATATATGCAACCTTCCCTTTGCATTAACAGAGTGACTTTTTTCACTTGAACTCGTGACCTCCAAGTCACAAATAATGCCAAAAATAAAATGAAAAATCTCAAAACCCTTAGTGGGCTTGGAAATATAGAAGATTAATTAAACCAAAAAAATGACTAAAGGACATTATTGAAGAGAATTGCATAAGTGGACGATTATCATAATCCTCATACCTGAACCTAACTTCTCCTTTAAACTGACCTGAACGCAATGTAACCTGCACAAAGCATGCCAAAGTCTGTTCAGAAGAAAATGAAATGAAAGAAATAACAATAGCAGAATAGGAA
This sequence comes from Firmiana major, assembly GCA_033439115.1. NCBI lineage: Eukaryota > Viridiplantae > Streptophyta > Magnoliopsida > Malvales > Malvaceae > Firmiana > Firmiana major. Next base: position 62,721,226 of record CM065905.1, read on the forward strand.
AAAGACTGTTTCATATTCTGTTGTGATTTTCGAAATGTGTTTCCTGCTTTTTCTCTTATACCCTTCAAGACTTAAGAAAAGGTCAAAGGGCCTTGCATGTGTGATAGAGAGAAGGAGAGAGAAAGAGTCTCATTTTGCAATGTAGTTAGGTAGCTACTGAAGTCAGGCACCAGAAATTCAAGAACAGCCTTTTTCTTATGGATGCTGTTGAAGCTCGGGTTCCCACCATTAAATTGAAAGGTTAAATTCATTATCTTTATATTATACAATGAACTTTAACTTCTTAATTTACAATAGAACAGGAAATGATGATGCCAACCCTAGGTAGTTACCACTCTTTCATGTGACAATATCTTGTTTATTTATCACGAGAGAGAGAGAGAGAGAGAGAGAGCATCTTGCTGATATGATCTGAAGTCTGAAGTAGACATCAGGCAGCAGTCAATCTGGCTACAACATGCCTGACAAAGCATGCTGAGTGCAGCCAGGCACATTCTGATATACTAGGTTACAAGCCCATTGCATAAGCCAAATGATACTACAAAACTTATGAAGCAGAAAACATTTCTAAAACAACCAATTAATTTTCTTTCATGAAATGCACTGATGGGTCAATAAAGCTCCTTCAGAAGAAGATACATGGCAACAGATTAGAAAACCTGCTCCTTTTAGCAACACTAGCAACTAGTTTGCAGGGTAACGTGGTTCATGCTACCTCTCCTTCAAATAAATGTGGGACTATTAGAGGGTCAAATATACTCCACATTTTATGATGGAAAATCTTATAAGATCTTCAAACCTCAAGGTAAGTCCAAGCAATTGAAATTCAAATTGTAATGATAGACATTCTGGAACATAACATACATTTTATGCTTATATCAAGAGTAAACCTCAAAGCATAATAAACTTCAGAGTAAACCAAGGCTTGCCTACTAGTTGTTACCCCTCCTTTGGAGGGATTAGATCCAAAGTTCGGTCCTCCCATTCCCCCCTTCTACCCTCCCCATGAACCCAAAAAAAAAAGTTCACAGGGCAACTATGGAGTTAAAAACTTGAGTTCACTATCGTCTATGAACTTATTCAATGAAGAGAAAAAACCCTACTAACATCAGACACTCTTGTCCATCACATAAGAAAATTTGATTTATTTCACCAACTTTCTTTGCCTACAACTCATAAGTTCTAAAAGATCAGTTCCAAGCAGGCAGATAACAAGATGGAATGAAACAAGAAGATTCAACCTCTGCGAGACCACTGTATAACAGCACAAACTTATATTAATTATTGTGTCAGATCAAGAATTTTTGTCAAAATGTTATGATTCAAGTATAATTGATTGCAAAACTTCCAGAAATCTGCTCCTCGTTCTGCAAAACCTATAAGGTGAAAATACTACCTTAATCTCACCTGAGTGTCACCAGAAGGTACAAACCCCAGCAATATTCCCTTATTAATTGTCATAGCAGAAACAATTCCACCCTGCAAGCATTATAAAACCAAGAGTGGTAAACAATAAACAGAAAACAAAGTTACATCACTGACAGCATGTCATTAAGTTATACATACAGCAAATACAGGTGCAGCAACGTACTGACCTGATGATCAACATGAGCTCCCAATGGACAAATCCGATAAGGAGATACAACAACTCGAACCTCTGCTGTACCTTTCCCAGCCATTTCAGATACTATATTTCTAATTTTGTCTAACTGCAATCAAGTGGCATTCACAATAAAAACAACTATACAAGATCATAGTAGACAGCAAAGTGGGGAAATGTACGTAAGAAAGAAACAGATTCACTTATAAGCAAATGCAGAGGAAATGGCAAATCGTGCAAAGAACACGCCAAATCAGATTGCTAAATCATTTCTAAATTAGTTTTATCATACTTAAAGGGCCAAATCTATCCCTTTTTTTTCATTGAAAAGCAAGAAAATCACATGGAAATAATGATAAAACAATGCCATAAGCACCAATGTAAAGACAAACGAAATTGAATCAATGTGAACAAATAAGAAGTTAAAAATAAAAACCCAGGTATATATTACCAAGTAAAAGAGAAAATGCAGTTAATAAAAACAATAATAATTTGAAAAAAAAAAAAGAAGCCAAACAAGAGTGTGGATGAAGAAAGATTAGTACCTCATCCTGAGTAGGCCACGACATTGCACCCATCTCCCAATTTGTCCAGAGCTTTAGTCGATTGGAGGATTGCGCTTATAAACAGAACAGAGTAGTAAAATGAAAGGAACAATGAAAGAATGGGTGGGGACGGTTGGTGAACCGGGGAAATCGATTAAAATGTGTAATGATGTTAATGTTCTCATCACACCATAATCTATGCGGATGTTTTCATCATAGTATTTATTTATTTGAAAAATCATTTTATATATCATTAATAAACTATTTTAATTTTATAAATGAAGTTAAGATATAATATATAATTTTTTAAATATATTAAAAAATTAAAAATAAAAAAGTATATTATTATTTTAATTTTATTTTATTTGTGGTGTTTAAAATTTTAATTGATAATTTATAAGATATTTTTTTATTTACTTTAACTCCACCGTCCATTTTATCAAAATAAATTTATACGTGGAAATGTTACGGAATGTCTAATTCAAAAAAGTTAAGACAAACAGCTTCCTTTTGATTTTCCTTTTACATAATAATAAGAAAGGAAATAACTTGAAATAGATCGGAATCAATTATTTATTACTAAAAGATAATACTAAAATATTTGCAATCCGGAGCTTCTGTTCCTCAACCATGGGTCTTTTTATAATTGTTTTACTCTGTGTTCCTTTTTTTATTCATTTTCCTTTCTCGTAAGCTTCCTCTTCATTAAATTTTAATTTTTTTTTTTTTTTAGGATTCCCATTCTCTTTTTATTTTCTTCTTTTTCCCTTTTTTTTCAGCTTTCCTTCGATGGGTTTGTATAAGATAAATACATCAAAAACTGCTTTGCTGAGATATTTGCTTTTATGTAAAGATAACACAATTATGTTTGATGCATAAGATTATAATGGAATATGATAAAATAAAATTATGAATAAGATTGAATTAGATAATATTATTTTATAGTAAGTTTAATTTGAGTAAAAATTAAAAATAGAATAAAATAAATTTTTATCATTCACATATTTATTATGTGTAAAATTAAAATTAGAATCTACTCAAAAAATTAAAATTAATAAAAGATGATATTTTTTTCATTGGTCAAAATTACCTTGCACATAACAAGTCAAGACTTCACATTTTTTCCCTTCAAAGTCACTTTCAAGAGAAAAAAACTTGTTCGGTTACGGAGAAAATCAAAAGAAAAAAGAAAGAGAAAAAAAAAAAAGTAAAGTCCATACAAACATAATCAGAATGTACAAGTTGATTATCTGCTCTCCTAGGTCCGATCTAAGGCTAGATTACGTCATCATATTTTTAACAATGACTGCATCATCATCATCAATTTTGGAGCAATGCGTCGGTGTGTAAAATTGATCGAAATCCGTAGGCTAATTTTTTAATCTCAAGATTTTTTTTTTTTAAATCGAATTTCTATTTTAAGCTCATTTAAAAACGAGCTTCAATGAGCTTGATCCGCGCAAGTTGACAATCCACACGTATTAATCTACACGAACACAAACCGATTTGGCCATATACGCCCATCATCCGTTTGCAGGACCAAGATCCCAAGCAAGCTTAACATTTTTTTGTCAACAAAAGATAACACCAAAATTCTTGAAGTTCAGTTACCAAAAAGCATTAAATTTAATTCTGCACACTATCGATCTCAGTTACTTGCAATTACTTAAAACAAAATTGAGTTTGAGCTAAAAATACTTTATGTCATCTTCTTTTTTTTTTTTTTTTTTGAGTACTTAATTAATTCACTACCCCTTTCCTCCATAAAATATATGCATCAAATTCACTGTCATCGTAACAATTTTGTTTAACCACCATGCTAAAGTTTAGTACTTTTACCATCCTAATTTTAGCAAGTTTACTTGCAATATGTACGCTAGCCATAATCTTACTAGCACATACATACCTCGATTTTAGCTGCGAAAATTCTTCCACTTCCTCTGGTAAATCTCTCTTTCTAGCTACATTATTCAGTTTTCTGTTTGCTGAATATTCCTTTTTTACTTTTGTTATGAGTAAAATGAAATAAGAAAAAAGAAAAAAAATAATATGTCACGTGTCATTATCACAATACGTCACGTGTTATCATTACAATATGCCACATGCCACATGATGCATAAAAATTGAATACAGATGAGAAGAGATTTAATGTTAAAATTTATTTAAACGATTTTACCCTTGAGTATCTCTGATTAATATAGATGGACAAATATGTAATTAAAGATAGAATTACTTCCTATAAATAGAGATAAGGTATAATTTACGAATTCGATTAATTCTCTATTTTTTACTTTATTGAAACTCTGATGAAATTTCGTTCTGACTTAAGTATCGGAATGCATACGCAAGAAAAAACCTCTGCGTCCCTCTGATTATTCATCTTCTGTAAAGTTTTTCGATAATACGTGATAAAAATATCAAAATGAAGACGTTAGTAATATATCATCGTTATGATTGACAACAACATCTTTTATTAAAGAAGATCACGGTTCCAAATTTTCAACCCTCCCTAGTCCCCATTTACCTCTCCTTCCCACTTTGCTCTTCTTCACTCCTGAGTTGTTGTCAATTGCTTGAAACATTTAGCTTTCTTTGGAGCATAAGAAGAAATGGGTTTAATGTCTTTGCATCTATAACTGTAAATAGTTTATAGTTTAGTGTCAAATTTAAAGTTTGGTTCACTCATTGAATTGGAATGGGATGTTCCCGTTTTTCACCCCTGAAATTGGAATGAAATTGTATTTTGCAGTGAATTTTATAATTTTTGAAATTTTATTTTTTGAAAAAAAAAAAAAATCATTAGCTCACGGGTCACCGGCGTTAGGATCGGATTAGACTTGCGGTTTATGACCCATTTGCAAATGAGCCAAAATGGATCAAGCCTGTTTAGGCTAGCATACACACAAATCAAGTCTGATTTAATTTGGTCTAATTATTTTACACTTTTAGAAATAAGTCGAACTTTGAATGAAGAAGATTAATGGACCCAGATTCTTTCCATTCCAAATGCAGCTAAGGATTTGTCAACACGACAATCTTGCTTTGCCCTAAAACAAATACGAATTTTTTAGACGGAAACATGTTTTTTTTTTTTAGATGAATGGATGATAAAGTTTGTTTGGTTTCTGATAAATTTGAAAGAAATTTGAAAAGAGCTATGGATGGAGAAAAATGAAAAAAAAAAAAAGGTTTTGTTGGAGAAGTTTGAAAAATAGTGAGTTGAAAGTTTGGTTATTTTCTTACCCAATTTCAACAATTTACAGATTTAAATTTTATCCTTCAAATAAAGGGTAAAATAGAAATTTCATTAATTAAAATTTTAATAACATATCCAATCCTAAAAATTAAAAATAATCCCCAACTTTTCTAAAGGATACAGTTATCCTCTTGGTATAGGATGATTGATCCTCTTAATAATCTAATCATTTTATTTAAGTGCATAACAAACATAGAATATGATTATTATCTCCTTATCATATGTATCAAACATTATCTATAATTGTTTTTTACGGATTTAAAAACATTTATTTTTTTTCATTATTAATATTGCAAAATATATCTTTCTTTACTAAAAAATCATTCATCTCAAATCGTGAATGTAAAAACTCTTTCAATTGATACAATAAAAATAGATTATTTCTTAGCTAATTTTACAATTACATTAATGGATACGCAATATGTTTTTATTTTTTATTTTTGGTTTCAACAAATTTTGTAAAGAAGTCACTCATGCTTTTTAAACTTAGTAAACTCATCTTGAAATTTTAAATAAAAAATGTAAGTTTTTTTCAAGAACAAGTAGCTCTATGTTAAAATACTCGTAAAATAAATTTGAATAAAACTAATAAACTTTTTCTTGTCAAAAGCTGCAAGAGAATCCTTAAAACAATTGTTGAACTCTTAAACTTGCAAATTAATATTTGTGCAAATAACTCAACTCGATAATGATGTAAATTTTTCATTGTTTGAGCATTGCACTGAGATCTTATGCAAGTTACAAGCATATCAGCTATATTTGACATGAGAGTTTTGTTCTTTTTCACAAAATAAAGATTTCTCATTGTGCAAAGATTCTCTTCTATAATCTCTCATCGTTTATAATCGTTGATTAGCTACTTGTGACGACCCGTTTTTCTTAAAATCACCACAAATTTTTTGCAACCAACTTCATTTCACACACACTTTCATGGTTGAGCTATGAGTCAATATCAGTCTTGCACTAAATTCATTTTGTGCCATAACAACGATGGAAAATTCATAAAGTTGTCATCGCATTAATTTACAATCATCTACATTGACTTACATATACATCCCTCATATATACATGACTACATCACTGTGCATTGATTATTTAGATACAAAAAGTCACATATGTGTATACATTTGCGCTACTGGGACACTGTGAGGAAGAGGATTGCAGGACTATCACAGCGATCACACTCTACTATAAATACTCTGTAGATGGGAGAAAGTAAAGGGATGAACTAACACGCTCAGTAAGGAAAGTATGTAAGCAAGTAGATAATCATGTTATCTACAATGCTTATAATGCATGCTTTATCATCTTTGTAAAAACAATTGCATTCACTTTATCACTTTGTAAAACAATTACATTCATTGAAAACGATAGCATTCTATACGATAAACATCAATCGATAGAAAACTCATTCATTTCTTTTCATTTCACTTTCAACACATTCAATAAACAATTTAATAACAATGAAGATTATGATGGGATTCAATAGCAATAACGATGGATATATGACCATAGCCAATGATTTCAGGCAACACGGATCAGGTGTACGGGATATCACACGCCTAGGGAGGTGGGTCAATCCATCATGTCGATTAATACACTAGTCCGAAGACTTAAAGCACGGTACATGTTGATCAATACACTAGTCCGAAGACTTAAAGCACGGTACAATGTACTTCATGTCTCATTACACGGTACAACGTACTCCGTGAACCACACTATGCTATAATATGACTGAGGGAACCGAGTAATCTCAAGAATTTACCACCCCAGCATCAATAATCAACCATCGCCTTATCTCAAAATCTAGTACGAGCAAGTCAGTGTGACACACAGTCAACACGAGGGCTCCAGCATGATTTTACTCATAAAATCACATCAAAATTCAGTGCGAGCAAATTAGTGTAACTCACAGTTAACACGACAGCTCCAACACGATTTCACATATAAAATCGATAGATTGCTCAATTCTGGTGAAAATGGTACTCAAAATTGAGTTAACGTAAAACGATGCATAAACGATGCAGGAGGGGTAACTTCCCGTTGGGTCACCCATCCATGGAATTACTCCCACTCAAGCAGACTTAACTTTGAAAAATGTGCAATTTAATGCAGACAGTAAAATCTTCAGCTAGTTTATCATTATACGCATATAAACATCATTTCACGATAAAAACACTAAAAACATGCACTTTATGCATTTATGCTTTTTCGAGGAATTTACGGTATTTTTCAGTCTATAAATAAGGTCAATATAGGGATTTCCTATTATTTGGTTTTACCTATATATTTTGATATCTATATACTCTACAGTATTTATTTGCATACTAGAGGTTAGAAATATACGTACAACTATCTCTAATAGCTTGCATAAATCCCTTACCTCGATTTTAGTCGGTTGCGCTTTTATCCTTTCACTTTCTGTCAATCGATCTATCCGGCTCCACTTATGTCTTTTGGAGCATTAGATAATTACCAATCACATCAATCAAATCTTATATACTCGTATTTCACTTTCACTACGGTCTATTTAAAATTTCAGGCCCGATTACTCTTATAGGGCCTTGTTGTCCCTTAATGGGTCCAACTCTATCTTAAGCCCGTTTTGACTTTCCTATTCATTCCACTAAGACCCATTTAGCCTATTAAGCCCATTTACATTTATTGGGTCATCCATGGCTTGTGTTCAGCTATCACAAGCTTGGTTCATTTCGGCAATATGTCGAGCACTTGGTGTGCATGAGCCATCATGCCCACCAATGTCGATTGCCATCACCAATCACGCCACCTTCATGTTTCTAGCCCATTGTGGCATTTTCACAAACACATGGTGAACTTGGCTTAAGACATTCATATGGTTCATTCATGCATTTTATTAAATACTTTAAATGCATGCCTTATAAATCAATCTATCCTTACAAATTGATGGCACCCAATTACACCATCATTTTCTACAGATCACAACCAACCTATACATGCCATTAAACACATCACACATGCATCATCTCACTACCATACCCATTCGGCCTAAGCTTGTTCTCTACCTTAGATAATGCTTTGTCATTCAAGTCATACACCAATCTACTCCATAAATTCGCTAGATTAACATATATGAGATTGGTGGAAAGAAAACTCACCTAACTCAATGAACTCAATTTGGCCAAAACTTGTGGGGTTGGTGTGCCTCTCCAATTTAGCTTGTTGGGTGCTGGTTTTTGGATATGTTATTCTCCTCACAATATGGAACAACTTTGATGAAGGAAGCTTGTTCCAAATATGTTTGTAGGTAGGTGATTTCTAGTGAGAGAAAACTTGGTTGGTTTATGTTTAATGGTGGCTGAAACTTATGGGAAGAAGATGATTGATTTCCTTCTCAATTTTTTGGTTTTCAAGGCCTAATATTCAGCCAATTTCATCCATAAAATCAGCCCATGAAGTTGGGCTTGAAAGGGTTTTGGGTTTAGTTAAGTTTGAGCCTGGAATTTGGGCTTGAACTATTTCTATTGGGCTTATCTTAATTTTCCTATTGGGCTTTCAGTTTGGGCTTCCAATTTTCAGATTTTTGGGCTGGAATTTCACTTCATTTTGGGCCTATTATTTAGCCTAATTTCAGCTCAAATTTTGGCCCAATAAACTTGCATCAATTCGGCCTACTTCAATCCATGCATAATGGCCTTTAACCATTTAACTAGTTGGCCCATTAGTATTTTTCATTTCAGCCCATTTTAATTTTAACTCAATTAAATTTAATAAATTTCCTAAGTATTATTGGCTGAAAATTAAATGTTTTAACCCAAAATAATTTTTCTCAAGCCTTAACCATGGTTAGGTTGAGTTAACCATGCTTTGGTTAATTAGTCAAAGCTTATTCTTCAATTCTAACTTTTCTCTTAGCTTTGATCATTGACCACGTTTGACTAAGTTGAAAAACCCAAATATATGAATTTCAATGGTTAGTTAGTCCATCTTGACGTTTTGGCTACCTTTGGTAGTTGAAAATGTTAAAAACACTTCAAACGATCGATTTTGAGCTCGTTTGGGCCTATTTTGGCATTTTCATCACTTCAACATCGTTGGGACCAAACCAAACCAACTTTCCTTTTTGACCTATCCTTATTTTGGTGTTTTAAGTCATTATCTTCTGTTGGATTGGTCGGATTCCATTCGGTTCACCCCAAGTTGGCACTCTAATGCATTCATGGCGTTTTCTCTTTTTCAATTGAACTTGGAATTGAAATATAATTTCTCTTATGATTCCACTAACATAATTCAATGTTTACAATGATGAATCATAAGAAATACAATAGGGATTTTTGGGTCTTACATTCCCCCTTAAGAAATTTGGTCCTCCAAATTAGAACCAAGTCAATACTCGAACAATTCTAGATACTTCTCTCGCATCAGGCTCTCTAATTACCACGTGGCTTCCTCCGAAGTGTGGTACTACCAGAGAACCTTAACCAGAGGAATCATCTTATACCATAACACCTTCTCTTTCCTGTTCAATATCTGAATCGACTTCTCCACATAAGACATATTCTCATTGAGCTCCAATGGCTCATACTCAATCACATATGTCGGATCCGGATGATACTTCCGAAGCATTGAAACATGGAAGACATTATGAACGCCTGCTAGCTTAGGTGACAATGCAAACCTATAGGCCTTATCTCCCACTCGGTCTAGAATCTCAAAAGGTCCAATGTAGCGAGGATTCAACTTGCATTTCTTCTCGAATCTCATTATGCCCTTGGAGGGAGAAACTTTCAGAAACACAAATTCATCCACTCTGAATTCCAATGGCCTTCGTCTCGTGTCAGCATAACTTTTATGTTTGCTCTAAGCTATTCTCAATCTCTCACATATCAACTGAACATCCTCAGAGGCTTGCTTGACCAAATCGGGAGCAAATATCTTTCGATCACCCACTTCTTCTCATCCAATAGGAGAACGACACCTACGACCATACAATGCTTCATATGGTGCCATTCCAATATTCGAGTGATAACTATTATTATAGGCGAATTCGACTAATGAAAAATGTTCATCCTATGAGCCTTTAAAGTCCAGTACACAAGCTCTCAACATATCCTCCAATGTCTATATGGTCCACTCTGACTGACCATCGACTTGAGGATGAAAAGTTGTGCTGAAGTTCAATCGGGTTCCCATGGCTTCCTAAAAATGTTCCTAAAAGTGGAAAGTGAATCGGGAATCCCTGTCAGAAACAATGCTCTCTGGAACACCATGTAGCCTAACAATTTCTCGTACATATAAATTCGCCAAAACACTCAGAGTATTCATGGATTTCATAACCAGGAAGTGGGCTAATTTCGTTAATCTATCCATAATCACCCAGATGGCATCAGGGTTCCTCCGAGTCCTCGATAAACCCATGATGAAATCCATTGTGACATGCTCTCATTTTCATGTCAGTATAGGTAGAGGTTGCAATAATCTAGCAGGTTTTTTATGCTCTACCTTAATCTGCTGACATATGAGACATTTAGCCACAAACTCTACAATATCCTTCTTCATGCCTGACCACCAATACACTTTTCGGAGATTCTGATACATCTTATTACTCCTTGGATGCAATGTGTACCTCGATGAATAAGCTTCTGTCAAAATCAGTCTCTTTAGCTGTGGATCATTAGGAACACAAATTTTATCTCTGAACCTCAGTAGGCCATCATCACTAACTGTAAAATCAGTCACACTATCCATTTGAATCTGACTTAGCCGATCAGTACACCGTTGGTCAATACGCTGAGCCTATCGTATCTGGTCAATCAAATCTGGTTCCACTCTCAGGCTAGTTATCATACAATCACTATCAGTATCAGAAGGATTTATATCCAAACTGAGGCTAGCAAACTGTTCTAACAGTTCATGTTCCCTAACCATCATATACGATACCATCCTGAGACTCTTCCTGCTCAAGGCATCAGCTACAACATTCACCTTACTCGGGTGATAATGTATCTCACAATCATAATCTTTCAGAAGCTTAACCTTCTTTTATGCTTCATATTCAATATATTCAGTGAGAATAAATATTTGAGTCTTTTATGATCAGTAAATACCTGAAATTTCTCACCGTATAAGTACTGGCGCCATATCTTTAATGCAAACACTACGACTGCCAAATCTAAATCATGGGTTGGATAGTTCTTCTTATGGTCCTTGAGTTGTCTAGATCCATAAGCAACTACCTTCCCGTTTTGCATCAGTACATAACCCAGTCCCTATCTCGAGGCATCTATATACACTGAAAAACCTCTTGAGTTGTTCGATATTGTGAGAATAGGTGCTGTGGTTAGTCAATGCTTTAATTCCTAAAAACTCTTTTCACATGCATTATCCCACTCAAATGCAACATTCTTCCGAGTGAAACGAGTCAATGAAGCAGCCAATTTAGAGAAACTTTCTACAAATCGACGGTAATATCTAGTCAAACCTAGAAAACTTTGAATCTCTGTGACAGTTTTGGGCCTATCCCACTAAATTACCGCTTCAATTTTAGACGGATCAACAAACACCCCGTCCTTCGATACAACGTGGTCCAAAAATGATATCTAGTCTAACCAGAATTCACACTTACTAAGCTTAACATATAACTTTCTCTCTTTGAGGGTTTGTAGCACAATGCTCAAATGCTGCTCATGTTCTTCCCTAGACTTCGAATATACCAGAATGCCATCAATGAACACTATGACAAACTGGTTTAAGTATGGCTTGAACACTCCATTCATCAATGCCGTGAAAGTTGCATGAGCATTTGTTAACCCGAAAGGCATATCCAAGAGATCATCAGTACGTGGAAGGGGGTACTTGTTCTTGATGCTAGCCTTATTCAACAACTGGTAGTCAATGCATAGTTGGAGGCTTCCATCCTTTTTTTTAACGAATAAAACTGGTGCTTCCTAAAGTGAAACACTCGGTCTAATGAACCCCTTATCCAGTAATTCCTGCAATTGCTTCTTTAGCTCTTCCAATTCAATCGGAGCCATTCGATATGGTGGTTTGGATATCGGTTCAGTATCAGGCACAAAATCGATACAAAACTTCATCTCTCTATCTGGTGGCAACCTTTGTAAGTCATCCGGAAAGACATCGGGAAACTCCCTGACCACTGGAATGTTTGTCAATTTCGGGTGTGCCTTATCCGTATCAACCACATATGCGATGAAACCTTCACAGTATCATCCATATAGTTAGTACAAATCTTTACTCTTTCAATCACATTAACTACAATCTTTCATTACTTCTAAAAAATTTACACCCTACTTCTCAGGTGTATAAAACATTATCATCTTAGAATAACAATCCAAGTGATAATTCTATACTTTTAGAATTATTTATGCTTAATTTCCTAATTAATTATTTAAATCCCCAATTTATTTTGTTAATTATCTCCTTTATTTAATTAAAATTCTCATGTTTACAGATAAATTAAATCCGAATGAATTTTGAAGATTTCGATAGAAAATGGACCGAAATTGGGCTAAAATCGAGATTGAGCCACGCGGACAACACGAGTCATGCCACCTAGCACATCCAATTGGACAAGAAGACCAATGACATGAAAATATCTTTTCAAGGAGCCAATGGTGTGAAGACAAGTGACCAAAAAAATGCCAACTCATCAAGGATGTAGAAATTATAATTTTACCCCTAGTGTGTTTATAAATAGGAAAGGATGATAATTGAAAATGTAAGTAATTTAGGATTAGGAGTAGTGTAATGTAATGCAAGTTAGGAGTAGTATAGTGTTAGAATTAATCTTAAGATTTATTTTTCCTTGTTCCTTTTAGTCTAGTTTCCCGTTAGCTTCCATATTTATTTTTACTGTTCATTTCATTTTCATGTTCTTCACTTGGATAATTTTTCATGGCAATCAATACCATTTGATGTTTCTCGGTTCTGTTAAATCCAACTCTTTTATTTTTCAGTTTTATTACATAGCTTTTATGTCCTAGTTGCTGCTCTCGGATTCCTAGTTCATTTATGTTTTTAGTTGAAGCAATCTTAAATATTTTTTTTTTAGCTCTCGGTTTGAGCTCCCTTGATGCATTCGGGTAACATCTTCTTCCCTTGTTCATGCCTTTTGGTTTTGATGCTTTGATGTGGGTTGATGCTTAGCATTTATTCTCATCAATGGCAATATGGAACCTTGGTTGGAGAAAGGAATGAAGCAATCCGAGCTACTAGTTTCACGTTACTTTACTATACAAATTTTGATAATATTATTCTAATATTCTGTTGTTAATGTTGCTTCTTTATTTTCGGTTTTACGCTTATATCATTGCAATGTTTTGTTCTTGTTTCATTATTTGCTCTACACAAATGCTAATCTTTACTGCATGTTAATACTAGCTTCCGTATTTTCTACTGCATTTTATTCTTCTCGATTTTATGTGTGCTTGTCTTCACATGTTCTTTTTCTTCTTTTCTTTTGCTTGTTGATGAGAGCAAGTTGCTGCCGTGTGGACATAGCATAGGATGAGTGAAATATTACAATATGTATGGGTTATATATTTGTCCTCTGTTTAGCTCTGTTTCACGTTGAGTGCACTGTTCTTTGTTGTTATTTTGATTGTTAGTCGGTTATAAGCTTGTTTCCTGTTCAATAGAGCAGTGTTGTACTGTAATCCTCCACCATCACTAAGCTGCTGAAGTAGATATTAACAGGGTGCTGTTGAAGGGTACAAAATCTGAGCAAAAAGGATCGGGTCCAGCCCCTGTCTTCTTGTTCTGTCTGTCGTTGCCGAGAGGTTGGAAAAGGACTGAACCGTGAAGCGAGCCAGGCACGCGAGGAACGAGCAACGACAGTGATGAAGGACAGTATACGGGGTAGCCAAACTTGGACAAAAGTCCTAGTGCAGCATGCCAATTGGAGACAACAGACCGAGAAGGCCTGGAGCAGCACCATTGTAGCAGACCGAGAAAGCCTGGAGCAATGCCGAAACAGAGCCTGGAGTAATGCCGAAACAGAGCCTGGAGTAGCAGACCGAGAGTAGCCCTGAACCGAGAATAGACCAGGCAGCAGGAATCGAGAGCTAGCAGGGTGCAGTCTGTACCAGGTGAACATGCAGAATGCAGTAGAGAGCCAATAGCTAAAACCGTGAACATAGCCTGGAAATAAACATGCAATTAGAAAGATAATGAACAGTGCAGTATCGGGATTCCACTTGTTTGCCAAAATTGTTTAAGGCCTTGTTTGGCCAATTAATGTCTTATTTCATGTTTTTACTTTAATGAATTAAATTGATTAATACTTGTTAGTTGTCATTTAGGTAATTTAATTAAGTAATGGTAGGTTAACTTTATTGTTTTGCATGTTAATTTAATTTGTAGTGTTAATTTTTAGTTAGTAGTTAATTTTATATTAAATGTTTTAGGATTTTATTTTAGTTTAGTGTTTTATAAGTGGCATTTAGAATTAATCTAGATTAAATGTTTTTCATGCATTTTTAATTTGGTTTCTATTTTTATTAGATTTTAGGTTAGTTTAATTTACAATTTTTATTAGTTTAATTACATGCATTTTTATTTCAAGGTTGTTTAAATTTTAGTTTAATTTTAGTTCTTTATTTTCATATTTGCATTTTATTTTAACTGCGTTAATTAATTTTAACTGTTTTAATTATTTTCGTAGGTATTTGCTTTTAATTGCATGGAGTTCGGTAAGTAATTTTGCTCAGTTTTAATTTCTTCATTTTATAGCTTTTATTATTTTATTGCTTTCAGTATTTTTAATTCTAGCTATGTAGATCACCCACCTTAATTTTATAATTTGCTAGAATATACTTAGGGTAAGATTAACCGGTAGTTAGTTAGGCTAACCAACTTATTTGTGGGACGATACCTCGGGACTCAAATCCCATCATTACTTGTACGACCCGTGCACTTGCAGACATATACCTTTTGGGCGTGTCACCAAGACAACATGGTTTGCAGCTAACCAATACATTGCCAGTATTACATCAAAATCATGCATATTTAACATGATATAGTCGACTGACATATCCTTGTTTCCTACCTTAACTAACAATTCTTATACACATACTTTGTTAGTTGACTATTTTTCATCGGTGTGCTAATAAGTAACACTCTACCTAAAGGTACAGGCTTTACATATGGAAGCAGTTTATATGCAAATGAAGGCGATATGAATGAATGTGTGGCACCAGGATCAATTAAAAAAAATGCTTCAAGATCAAAGACCTGAATGGTACCTTTAGTCACATCGGCTGAAGCATCTGTGGTATCTTGATCCAAAGCATACATTAGACCGCGACCAACAACTTGCTTCCCCTTCTCTTCGATTGTAGCCCTTATTCTTGGGGCAGAGGTATTAGCTGTGACTTTCTTTAATTCTTTGCACTTTTGTGTGGTTGACTCTGTTAACTCTGGGCAATCCTTTACTAAATGCCCTGTCTTGCCACACTTAAAGCACGCTCTAGTTAATAGGTAGCATGGCCTACCACCATGGTATCTTCCACAGGTTCTACATTGCTCGGTAGTAGGTTAGGGTCCGCCAATCACGAAACCCCTAGTTGGAGCTGAGGCCGAATACATTGGGGCTTAATCATCTTACCCCGCGACTCATCAATCTTCGGTCGCCTGACAAATGGCCTCTTCCCCTCTCTAACACCTCGGTCATCCACTGTTCTCTTCCTGTCTCTGTCTCTACCCTTAACACTCTTACCAAACTAAGAGACGTGCAACTCATAATCTTGCTCACATAGCTGAGCTCTACACACTGCCTTTTTCGTAGGTCGTGATATCTAATGGAGCCAATCAGGCTCTAATAGCTGCTCTCAGCCCATCCATAAACTTTATGACCTTCCCCATTTCACTGCCCATGGTGTCTGGGTCATACCTTCCTAGGGATGTGAATCGAGACTCATACTTGTCAATTGATCGGTTCCCTTAGATCAGACTGATATATTCCATCTGTAACTGTCGTTGAGCAATGTCTGGGATATACTGCCTCCGGAAGGCACTCAGAAAGATCTCCAAGGTAATCACCTGATACTTAGCCCTCAAAATAAGTCTGGCAGACTTTCACCAATGTTTCGCCTCTCCCTCTAACATAAAAGTGGAAAAGGCCACTCTCTTTGTGTAGGAATGACAAGTACCAAACATAATAATTTTTTCAATATTATCCTCAAAGAAAAAGTACCAACTCTGATCTCAAAGACTCACAATTACAAGTCCATCACCCAAAATCATTCAATTATAAGTCCTAACCCAAATTGGACTCCTCGTGTGTGTGAAAATGTCAAAGCCACTTCACAGTACATTACCCGGATCAGATTATGCAAACACAGTGAATGCAAAGTCAATGATAAGTGATCATTCCCGTAAGTTTGTTTTTCACTTATCTCTCCACTAATGTAGTCACACTTAACCAAAGATCAATAGGACTTCATTAAGCTTGTAATGTAAGGCTAGGGCTAAGGTATGATAAAGTCGATTTAGGTTTAATTACCCCTCAACATGCATTACTTCTAGGATCTTTAATGTAAGAGCTCATAATTGTTCCCCCAAACTTATTTATTTTGCTAAACATTTTTTTTCTATTTTTTGTATTTTTCTTCTTCTTTTTTTATTTTTTGAATTTCACTATCACTTATAACCCATATATACATAGCTCAAGATATATCCTGGTGAATTTACAGCTTTCGGGGTAAGGGATAGGAAAAGAGTATTTAAGCCAAGGAAAAATATGCAGGTGTATTTACAGAGAAAAACTTATTTGGTCCAGCTGGGTGACTAGGGGTAAAATATGTACAATGATGGCTAGAAAGGCTCAAACGATCCAAAGATGGCCTACATCATTTCCCTAATTAAGTGTGATCTAATATTTCACCTCGAGATCAGATTAAATAAATTCTAGAATATGATGCACAAAATCAACTGAAAAAATACAATCCTAAGTCCACATAAGTTTTCTCTAAATAAATATACAGATTCATCACATGACATGTGCATAAAATGAGGAAATCACAATCAAAATCAAGACAAATTCAAGAATTCAACTTCATACTTTTCTTATAATCATGCTTCTTAGTCAATCAAAGCTAGACTAAATCATGGGGTTATATCATCGAAATATGAAAAAACTACATGCTAAGTACTAAATCATCCCAAAATCAACAATGTAAGTTCATATTTTCAAAAAAAATTTACAATTTTACCCAAAATTTTTAAAAATGCTCAAGTGATATCCCCTCCCTCAAACTTAAAGTGCACAGTAATCTCATTGTGTAGATAATATCAAAATTGAAGCTCAAGAACAGAATACTCCCATTTCTAATGATGATGATGAACAATTAAAGCTTGATTGGGACATATTAGAAAAACAATCTGCAAAAGAAACAGAGAAAGAAACAATGGAAAAGAAAAAGAACTATACAAAAAGTGAAAAGAAAAATTAAGCCACTTCAAATGCAGCTGAAGAAAACGACACTCAGCAGCAGGGCTAGAAGTAGGAGGGTCAGCCAAAGTGGTGACAGAATGTTGATAGTCAAATCCTCCTGAGCTCTATCTACTTCCCTCCTTCTATTAAACATCTTGTGCTTAAGCATTATATCTTCTTGAACCTCCATCTTAAAGCAGTCTTGAAAGTCATCAGGGAACTTCAAAGGCTTGAAAACATTAAATGTCACCTCCTGATTTAGTACTCTCATGGTTAATTCCCCCTTTTGCACATCAATTACTGTCCTACTAGTAACTAGGAAAGGTCTAGCTAGAATAATAGAGACTTCCCTGTCTTCCTCCATGTCCAACACGATAAAGTCTGCAGGAAAAATAAATTTGTCCACCTTAACTAGCACATCCTCAAGGACTCCCTTCAAATATTTAATGGATCTATCAGCTAGCTGAAGGGTCACTGTGGTAGGCTTTGCATCCCCTACTCCTAACTTCTGGTAAATAGATCAAGGTATAAGATTGATACTAGCACTTAGATCACATAGGGCTCTACCAAAGAACAGATCTCTTATAGTGCAGGGTATGGTAAAACTCCTTGGATCTTTGAGCTTATGGGGTAATTTCCTCTGGATAATGACACTACACTCCTCAGTCAAGGCCACTGTCTCATAATCCTCTAATCTTCTTTTCCTCAAGAGGATATCCTTCATAAACTTCATATAACTCGGTATTTGCTCTAAAGCATCTGCGAAAGGAATGTTAATGTGAAGCTTCTTAAAAACCTTAAGAAATTTAGCAAATTGTTGATCAAGCTTCTGGTTTTGGAACCTCTGAGGAAAAGGTACTGGTGGTCTAACTAGGGGAAGTGTAGTGGTAATATGTGTAACATCGGATGAAGAGGAAGGCTATAAAGAAGAAGGTAAAGATGAAGAAGCGCCTAACTTTGTTTCCTTTGCAGCTTGATCCTGATGGTCCTGCTCTTTCTGAGCTGCCTCTTTAAAACCTAGGGATTTTTCAACTATGGGCATTTCAGGTTTAGACTTAACTTGTGGATCATCTAGCTCTCTGCCGCTCTTAAGGGTGATGGCTTTGACATGTTCCTTACCCTCCATCTGCCTAACAGGATTAGTTTTGGTGTTACTAGGAAGGGTCCCTTGTGGACACTGGCTAAGAGCATTATCTATATGTCCAACCTGAACTTTTAAATTCTTAATTGAAGTAGCTTGATTTTGCAGGATAGTCGTGAACATTTTCTCAAGCAAGGGCTTTTTCTCAGCTACAGCTGCTGGTGCAGGTAAGTACTGAGGCTGTATAGGTGGTGGTGGTGGTGGATGATGCTGAAATTGTTGAGGTGGGGATGGGTGATGAGAATGATGAGGCGAATGATATGGAAGTTGCTGATGTGGTGGTACATGAACTTGTGGAGCTTGAAAACCAGGGGGTCCTACAGGTCTAGAATTAGAAGATTGCCCTTGATTTTGGCTCTAGAAAAAATTAGGATGGTTCTTCCACCCTGGATTGTAGGTGTTTGAAAAGGGGTTGTTCTGTTGCTTCTGAGGTGGGGCAATGTATTGAACCGATTCTAAATTAAGCGGACACCTATCTATAGAATGTGTACCACCACACAGATCGCAAGAAAGAAAAGGACTTTGTATAGCTAAAACAGGATTAGGACTGGTGGGAGAGTCATGCTGGGTACTGAGTGACTCTACCTTCTTTGTAAGATTAGCAATTTGAGAGGTCAAGGTAGACAGCGTGTCTAACTCATAGATACTCGCCGACTTCTTAGGCAGTTGCCTCTCCGAAGACCATCGATAATAGTTATCTATCATTTTATCTAAGAGGTCGTAAGCTTCCTCCTCCGTCTTGCACATTAGCGCTCCTCCAGCAACAGCATCAACGATGGTCCTATTTTGGCTAGTTAGTCCGTTATAGAAGGTCTGGACTTGCAGCCATAAGGGTATGCCATGTCCCTAAGAAGGTCTTTATATCGTTCCCAAGCTTCATAAAGAGATTCAGAATCGAATTAGGCAAAGGAAGATATGTCACTACGGAATTTAGCCATTTTGGAGGGAGGAAAGAACTTAGCTAAAAATTGATGGGCTAACTCGTCCCAAGTAGAAATGGATCCTGGAGGTAAGGAAGTTAACCAATGTCGCGCTCTATCTCTAAGCGAGAAAGGAAATAGTCTAAGCCTCAGTGCGTCATCCGATAATCCATTATGCTTAAAAGTGTTACACAGATCTAAAAATTGCCCTAAGTGAGCATATGAGTCATCATGGGGAAGCTCACTGAACTATAGTGAAGTTTGGATCATCCGGAGGATTGAAGGCTTAATTTCAAAATTGTTAATTGGGATAGCTGGTGGCCTAATGCCAGTATAATAACCTCCAATAGTCAATAAAGCATAATCACCTGCAGTCTTAATTTCTCTATTCTCTGCCATGGTGCTTTGCAACAGAGCTACTAATTTCCTAGAATCCCTCCTGAGTTTTTTCTAAGTGTTCTTTCAATTTCAGGATCTAAAGGAAAGCAATCAAAACTCTTGGCTCTACGCATGCAAACATTAAAAGTCCTCGGGATTTTTTTTTTAATTTTTAATTTTTTTATGAGAGAGAAAATTAACTAAATTAAGACTCTAAATATTTACAACCTAAGTATTTACAAACTAGAATTATACCTAAGCATAATTTCACCAATATTAATTAATGGCTAATTGTCATTCCTAGCAACGACGCCAAAAACTTGGTAACGACTACGCCCACTCTAAGTGACCTAGATGTGTTATCCGCAAGTGCACGGGTCGTACAAGTAATAATGGGATTTGAGTCCCGGATTATCGTCACACAGAGAATCTAATTAGCCTAATTAAGTACCGGTTAATCTTATCCTAAGTATATCCTAGCAAATTATGAAAATTCAGTGGGTGATCTACAAAGTTTAAAATTAAAATTACTGAAAAACAATAAAAACCACAAAAAATAAATAAAATGGAGCTAAAATTACTTACAGAGCTTCAAGCAATAACTTACAAAAGATAATTAACACAGTTAAAATTAATTAATGCAAATAAACTAGAATGCAAATATGAAAATAAAGAAACACAATTAATTAGACTAAAATTAAACAATCCTAAAACAAAATATGCATGTAATTAATCTAACTAATTTGAAAATAAAAATGCAAATTAATCTAACCTAAAGTCTAATAAAATAAAATTCTATTAACTTAAAGAAATTTCTAAAGTAACTAACAAATTAAATACCTATAAGATGGCTCTAAATTAACTATAATTCTAACTAATTACTAACTTAATAAAATAAGAAAACAAAAATCTAAATAATGCATGAGAACTTAATATTTTTTGGATTTTTAAAATAAAAACTAAATTAAAAATGCATAAAATAATTCTACCTCTAATTTAATTCTAAATGCAACACATGAGCTTTCTAATTAACATAAAATTTCCACCCTAATGTAATAAAAAATTAACTATTATCCTAATTTAAACTAAATTCTAAATTAACAAGCAATGAAAATTTTCAAATTACTTCAAAATCAAATTTTTCCTAACTTAACAAATAATAGTAAGTGGCATAAAAATATTTAAAACATGCTAAACCAATTGTAACAATTAAAAGTGGCCAAACAAGGCCTTAACCAAATTCCCAGCCAGCTGGTCCCATGTACTGGTACTGTACACGCTCCATCCTTCTGCTTCAGGTGATGTCTTGCTCCTGCTCCATTCCCTGCATAGCAGCACACGTCCTTGCCTGTACACAGTTGCTACAACGTGATTCTCGTCCCAACTAAAACAACACCAAGTAATAGACAGGTGCGCTACAATCGCTGCTGTAAGTTATCATGCATTGCACTGCATTCTGTTGTTGCATTCTGCTTCAGCTAACTTCATGCTGCCTTATGCTTCTGCGTAGCTCAGCACTGCTACAGGCACCACCATTGATTCATGCACAGCATAGGTCAGCTTTGCTACCACTCCTGCACACAACAACAAGGGTTGAACAGAATAATAAAGCAGTATTTTAAAGGATTAACAATGCAGATAGGAAATAAAACGGAACACAAGCAGAAATTGTAAACTTGTAAACTTAAAGTAGAAAATGTAAACAGAAAATGTAAACTGCAATGAAAGCCAAAGTTAAAAGAAAATGAAGAAAATAAACAGTAAATAATTCGTAAAACAGGGGAGAACAGAGGAGTATTTGGTTGCCATTGTCACAGCCAAGCTCCCAAAATCAGCCAGGTACATTCTCTGCCCAGTTCAGCTAGCACACCAGCAAGTTCTGTTCTGCCACATACAATCCCGATCACTCTTCTGCTTCATTCCCGATCACATGCTGGGATTGTATAGTGTACTCCATGTCCAGTAATGGCAACACAGCTTCAACCTCCTTTGCTCATGCTTTACCAGCTCCTCGGCACTACACAAATTACCAGCAAATAAAGTCTAAATCGAGAGGTATAGAAAGTGTTGAAAACTAACATTAGTGGAAGACAAATAAATAAAAGCAGTAACTAAAATTTAAACAAAAATTAGAGAAAGCTTTAACATAAATATGCACAATCCCAATGGTCTCGGGTTGCTTCTGTTTCTGCTCCTACCACTGTGGTTCCGCCGTGCCATTAATGCAGAAACAATGCTCAACATCAAGTTCGTATCAAAGCACCAGAACAAAGTATGGCAGTAGTGAAGGAAGCTTAATCACTCGAATGGGCAGTGGAACAACAAAGGAAGAAAACTTAATACCAAGAATCCGAATAGACATAAAAGAAAAAATGAAAACAAATGTGATAAGAGAGAATTCTAACTACTAGAATGAAAATTTTTCATTTCAATCGAATAAAAACGAAAGCTTGTAAAATTTTAACAATAGTGGCTACAATTTAATGTGAAAAACACAAGAACTAACTAAAAAAATGAAACTTCTCATAAAATAAAAATGAAAGGTGCCATGAACAGTAGCTAAGTAGAATAGAATAAAAATGGTGGCTTGACAAAACTAATCGGGAAAGATTTTAAAGAAAACAAGAAAAACTATTCTAAAATTACCCTAACACTACTCTTACCCTAGGCTACTTCTACTCTACCCTAAAATTACTTCTACTCCTAAACTACTTTACCCTAAAAACTACTTCTACCTACTTCTATTCTACTTCCTACTCTACTTACACTACTTTTTACTTCTCCTAAACTACTTGGTTTTTCAATTGCTCATCATATTCTATTTATACACAAAATTGAGAGTACAATTGTAATTTCTAATCCTAGATGAGTTGGCATTGTTTGGCCACTTGTCTTCATTCCATTCGCTGTAAAGAAGATATTTCCACGTCATTTGTCTTCTAGTCCACTTGGATGTGCGATGTGGCTCGACATGTGTCTTCCATGAGGTGGGCACGATGTCTGTCGATCTTATCCTTTCGAGGCGAATAAAATACAAACACCCGACATCACATGTGTCTAGACGAATGGTGACTCAGACTGTGAATTGGAAGTGGTCCAGTCTCTTTTAGCCCATTTTCAGTCCATTTTCGACTGAAATTCATCCGGATTTAATTTACCTGCACATAAGAGAATTTTAGTTAAATTGAAGGGATAATTAATAAAATAATATGGGGATTAAAATAATTAATTAAAAAATTAAGCACAAATAATTCTATTTTAATAGAATTATCAGTAGAACATCGAAAAAACCCATACAGTTTCTCCATTCTGTTAATCCAATCCTCTGCTACCACTGGGTTCTTAACCCCACGAAACGATGGAGGCTTCAACTTCTAAAACTGCCTCAGTCGATCTAATTCACAATCATACCGTGAATCCTCACTAGTCTGTTGTGGAACTATAAAAGGAGGTGCAGGGGTCTCTACAGTCTGTGGCATAGGTGCAAACTGTGCAGGCACAGGTGTGTCAGGAGCAGCTGCCTGCTTAGTAGGAGTCATCTAAGCAGTTGGTGTCACGACCCAAACTACCCAAAAATCAGAGTTAATTTTTTCGCGTTTTATTATTTACTTAAATTCTTACCTGTCCTCGAATCGTGACCAACACTCCACTAATAATTGGGCTGTGCGTCAATGCCAGTCCCACCACACATTTACCATGTAACTTATTTCTTCTCCAGTCATTTATAAAATGTCTACAATATTTATACATCCCCTAGAGACACTTACAAACATGTTACTGTGCTATGCTTATATAGATACAATATGTACAAGTGTATATACCTTATGTTGATGGGCAGCAGCGGATATCCGGAATGCAGTACTGAGTCGTCGCAACTTTAACTGGAGATTATCTGTGGGAGAAAATGAAAGGGGTGAGCACATCAAGCTCAGTAAGGCAATCCTACGAACAAGTAGGTAACCATACTACCTACATGAACGTGGTGCCATGCATAAACCACCCTTTCTCCACACATTTTAAAACAATGATATGCGTTATGATGTTATGTAAAACACATTTGCACGGAAAATCAACATGCAATTATTACAAATCATTTCTTTCTCAATTAAAATTTTCACAATGAAGTCAGGACTCGACCCCTCCTTCGGGTGATCCTGACTCACACAAAACCATGGAAATTGAGTTTCTCAAAAGCATCGATATCGAAAACATACGTATATATATATACAAGATACGAGACTAGGCAATACTGTATATCGGTAATAACCAGGACTGGCCAATATGTCCTCGTGAGTCCCTCTAGCTTCACGGATCCCAGTGTGCGAGGTCTCACCCTGATCGGGAACTGCCCGGGAGGTGGGTCAATCCAACCCGTCAGTCTTATCCGATCTCACGCATCCGAAGATGCCGTATCCGAAGATACCCCGTATCACAAAGATACCGTATCACAAAGATACCCCGTATCACAAAGATACCGTATCCGAAGATACCCTGTATCACAAAGATACCGTATCCGAAGATACCCCACGGTACATCGTACTCCATGCTACTTGCACGGTACATCGTACTCCATGGACCCATATCACTCTAGGTACTCCAGCCCAAATGGCCTGCTTCCCACAGAGGTTTTCATAACTCAATACTCGTTGCCATGTCTCAAAACGCACGTGCGAGCCTATTAAATCGGTGACACACAGTCTACCCGATGCTCCAAGCACGGCTCATCGTATGTTCTCATAAAAATCAGTGCGAGCGATGCTCAGCACTCTCATCAAATCAAGTAAACTTGACAGAGCCCGCTTTACATCTCCACAAGGCTGCCAACCTCATCCCTCACTCTCACCCTACTTAAGAGGTCTTTTGAGCCTGTTGGGCCTTTTGGCTGACTCCAAGGGCAGACAGCGCTACTCCACAAATCCAGTAAAACTAGTGCGAGCTATGCTCAGCACTCTATATATAAATTGTATGAAAATCTTATAAAATCTGGTGCGAGTTAGACCCTAGCACCGTGTCACGCAAAAGCATGTGAAATCTGGTGCGAGTTATACTCTAGCACCTATGCATGTAAAACTCTAGTGCGAGCTCTCGCTCCAGCACTAATGCATGCATCACACAAATCAAATATCGTGCGAGCTGAGCTCTAGCACGTCACATGTAAATAAAAACGTGTAGGCGGCTCGGTTATTTCCAAATAGTTTTCACAGAAATCACAACAATTAAGATATGCAATGCTATGCATTTTTCTTTAAAAGTGAGCCAGCCTACTCATGCATGCGTTGAAATACCTCCAGAACGAGCAGGAACCTCTTGTCCTTGCTCCTCCCAATTTTTCCTAAATTTTTAGATTCTACCCTTAACAAGGGTATTTTAGTAATTTTGCCCATTCGGGGCACTAAAATTGTTCTTCGACCTCTAGACCCTTCAGTTAATTTTAAAGGACTGCGTATGAATTTAAAATTGCGTAAAGTTACCTCTAGCAGTCCGCAGAATTCCCTTACCTTATTTTTCCGTAGAGTCTGACCTTTTCTTTTCCACTGTTGTCTCGTCGCGCAGTCCGTTATGCTCCCAATCAAATGCCCGAAACTGCGTATAATTATTCCTCAGGTCAGATATTGTACAATTTAATTGTATTTAATATTTTCTGGGCTTAATTTAAATCATTGGGCCCGTTTACCCCTATTGGGCCCGATTGCACCTTAATGGGCCTTAATCGGCCTTAAGCCCGTTTTCAACTTAATTCTCACTTTATCGAGGCCTATTGGGCTCACTGGGCCCACCAATAATTTATCGGGCCTCGTTCTAATTCTCGAATAGCTAAATTTAATATTTACGACAATTAATCTAAATTTTCATAATTTAATTCAATTTATGCGGAAATTAAATCAATATCACGCATAACGAGAAAATTGTCATAAATAGGGGTCACTTACCCGAGATTCCATGCTAGTCAGCAAATCGAGACTGTCTCGAGCCCTCGGTGGATGCCAATCGTTGAGCTACACAATTAATTACATTTTCGGGTAAACTTTTCGGTCGAAATTTAATTAAATAAAATATTCCAAATTTAAATCGGGTCAATTTGACCGCTTATCGACTTACCCGAAGCTCGATTGCATCACCAAAATTTTCCCCAATTTTTTTCTCTTTTTCCTTTTCCCTTTTTCTCCCTTTTTCTCCTCTTTTTGGCTGAACCGGTTCAGTCCGGTTCGGACCGGTTCAGACCCCCCGGTTCACCCCGGTTTGGTCGGTTCACCGCCGGTTCGCCACCTTGCCGGCCGATTCTCCGCCGGTTTCCACCACCAACAGCTCCGCTGGGTCGTCCGCACCTCGAATCTGGCCTCGGTTCGCCTCAACGTCGTCGGAATGCCGCCGGTCCGGCTGTTCTCCTCTTCGCCGTCGGACCCGTCTCCCTCTTTTGGCCGTCGCCGGCGATTCCGGCCGTTTCGTCGGTCGAGACTGGTGCAGAAAGGACCGTCGTCGCCTGGGCTGTCGGAATCGGGCCTTGGTTTCGCCTGAATCGCCGCCGTTCGCCGCCGGTGGCCAACTCTTTTCCCGCGGCTTCACTTCCGTTTTCCGTCGGATTTCGACGGTTTCGTCGGCCGGTACCGGTCTCAAAAGGACCGGCTCCTCCTCCTGATCACACCGGTACCCGCCGTTCGCCTCCAGCTGCCGTGGATCGCCAGTACCGACTCCGTTTTTCCCCGCGGCTTCTCTCCCTCCGTTCGGCTGTTTCCGACCTCCTTAGCGCGCGTCGCCGGCGCCAATAGCTTCGTCGGCCTCTCCTCTTGCTGCTCGGCCCTTCGTCGGAGGTCAAAGGTCGCCGGTGGTGGCTCGTCGGTCGGCCACGCGCGTCTCCCATTTCCGTTTCCTTTACTGCTTCACTTTCTCTCTCCCCGATAACGTTTTCCAATTCTCTTTTTTTTTGTTTTATTATTTTTATTATTTTTATTTTTATTTATTTTAATTATTTTACTATTCAATAAAATATATTAAAATACCCAAATATCTACAAAAATTATTATTTTTATTCTAATGTAATTAATTTAATTTTATTTAATTTATTTATTATATTTTAACCTCTTTTTCGGGTATAATTTCTCCGTATTTTCGGGATATCGTCCCGGATGACCTTTCGGTATATTTCTCGATTATTTTTGGGATTATTTTTCCAAACTAAAAATCCCGATTAAATTTCAATAAATTAATATCTTGATCAATTTACCCCAAAATAAATTTATTTCATTTTTATTGACCAAGATTTCTTAAATCCATATTTTTAATTAATTTTCCTTATCGAAATTATACCGACCTTTGGTCTTTTGACCATTTTGCCCTTACACGTGTTCGGGATTAATTTAACCCGACTTCCCTTCATACTTTCCCCATCTTTTCTTATTTAATTTCCGTATTTTAATTAAATTCGGGTCTTACAGTTGGACCTTGCATACCCTCAAATCTTGCTATAGCCTGAGTGAATAATGCCATAATCGTGTCCACAAGCCGCTCTATCCTCACAAATTGTGACTCAGTAATCACTGTTGGACTTGATGGGGAGTGGTCATGTGACGATTCACTACTCTCTCAGGCCTATCTCTATGGCCTCGAGAACATGAACTCTCTCCTCTACTGCGACGTCTATCAAACATCCAGATTATATCCTGCATGCACAGTCAATTTTTAGTCTAACCACAGCTCGGTATACACAATTGTATGTAAATAATGCACAGTAACATGAGGATGTACACTTTTCTAAGTACTGACACTGACTCATAGAAGACCAACCTGGCTCTAATACCACCTCTATCACGACCCATTTTTCTAAAAATCACTACAAATTTTTCACGACCAACTTCATTTCACATACACTTTCACTGGTTGGGCTATGAGTCAATATCAGCCTTACACTACATTCATTTCGTGCCATAACAATGATGGAAAATTCATAAAGTTGTCATCGCATTAATTTACAATCATCTACATTGACTTACATATACATACCCATATATACATGACTACATCACTATGCATTAATTATTCAGATACAAAAAGTCACATATGTGTATACCTTTGTGCTGCTGGGATACTGTGAGTAAAAGGATTGCAGGACTATCGCAACGGTCACACTCTACTGTAAATACTCTGTAGAGGGGAGAAAGTAAAGGGGTAAGCTAACATTCTCAGTAAGGAAAGTATATAAACAAGTAGATAACCATACTATCTACAATGCTTATAATGCATGTTTTACCATCTTTGTAAAAAAATTGCATTCACTAAAAACGATAGCATTCTATACAATAAACATCAATCGATAGAAAACTCATTCATTTCTTTTCATTTCACTTTAAACACATTCAATAAACAATTCAGTAACAATAGAGTCTCAGATGAGATTCAATAGCAATAACGGTGGACATATGACCATAGTCAATGATTCCAAGTAACACGGATCAGGTGTGCGGGATATCACATGCCTAGGGAGGTGGGTCACTCTATCCCATCGGTCAATACACTAGTCCGAAGACTTAAAGCATGGTACAACGTACTCCATGTCTCATTACACGATACAGCGTACTCCGTGAACCCCACTATGTTGTAATATGACTGAGGGAATCGAGTAATCTCAAGGATTTACCACCCCAGCATCAATAATCAACCATCGCCTTGTCTCAAAATCCAGTGCAAGCAAGTTAGTGTGACACACAGTCAACACGAGTGCTCTAGCACAGTTTTACTCATAAAATCACATCAAAATCCAATACGAGCAGGTCAGTGTAACTCACAGTTAACACAACGACTCCAACACGATTTCACACATAAAATCGACAGATGGATCAATTCTGGTGAAAATGGTACTCAAAACTG
The DNA here is from genome assembly GCA_033439115.1 of Firmiana major. Taxonomy (NCBI): domain Eukaryota; kingdom Viridiplantae; phylum Streptophyta; class Magnoliopsida; order Malvales; family Malvaceae; genus Firmiana; species Firmiana major. The sequence goes on from CM065905.1 coordinate 62,750,358, forward strand.
AGTTCAACACGTAAAATGGTGCATAAATGAAGCATGATGGGTAACTTCTCGTTGGGTCACCCATCCCTGGAATTACTCTCACTCAAGCACGTTTAACTTTGAAAAATGTGCAATTTAATGCAGATAGTAAAATCTTGAGTTAGTCTATCATTATACACATATAAACATCATTTCACCATAAAAACATTAAAAACATGCACTTTATGCATTTATGCTTTTTCGAGGAATTTACAGTATATTTCAGTCTGTAAATAAGGTCAATATAAGGATTTCCTATTATTTGGTTATTACCTATATGCTTCGATATTTTTATACTCTACAATATTTATTTGCATACTGGAGGTTAGAAATATACGTACAGCAATCTCTAATAGCTTGCATAAATCTCTTACCTCGATTTCAGTCCTTTCACTTTCCGTCAATCGATCTATCCGGGTCCACTTATGTCTTATGGAGTTGTAGATAATTACCAATCACATTAATCAAATCTTATACACTTATATTTCACTTTCACTACGGTCTATCTAAAGTTTCAGGCCCAATTACTCTTATTGGGCCTCGTTGTCCCTTGATGGGTCAAACTCTATCTTAAGCCCATTTTGACTTTCCTATTCATTCCACTAAGGCCCATTTAGCCTATTAAGCCCATTTACATTTATTGGGCCATCCATGGCTTGTGTTCGGCCTGTGGCGTTCGGCCATCACAAGCTTGGTTCATTTCGGCATCATGTCGAGCACTTGGTATGCATGAACCATCATGCCCGCCAATGCTGATTGCCACCACCAATCACGCCACCTTCATGTTTCTAGCCCATTGTGGGATTTTCATAAACACATGGCGAACTTGGCTTAAGGCATTCATATGGTTCATTCATGCATTTTATCAAACACTTTATATGCATACAAATCAATCTATTCTTAAAAATTGATGGCACCCAATTACACCATCATTGTTTACACATAACAACCAACCTATACATGCCATTAAACACATCACACAGCCATCATCTTAGTACCATACCCATTCGACCTAAGCTTGTTCTCTACCTTAGGTGATGTTTTGTCATTCAATTCATACACCAATCTACTCCTTAAATTCCCTAGATTAACATATATGAGATTGGTGGAAAGAAAACTCACCTAGCTCAATGAACTCAATTTGGCCAAAACTTATGGGGTCGGTGTGCCTCTCCAATTTAGCTTGTTAGGTGCTAGTTTTTGGAAATGTTATTCTCCTCACAATATGGAACAACTTTGATGATGGAAGCTTGCTCCAAATATGCTTGTAGGAAGGTGATTTCTAGTGAGAGAAAGCTTGGTTATTTATGTTTAATGGTGGTCAAAACTTGTGGGAAGAAGATGATTGATTTCCTTCTCAATTTTTTGGTTTTCAAGGCTTAATATTCAGCCAATTTCATCCATAAAATCAGCCCATGAAGTTGGGCTTAAAAGGGTTTTGGGCTTGGTTAAGTTTGGGCTTGGGTAAGTTTGGGCTTAAACCATTTCTATTGGGCTTGTCTTAATTTTCCTATTGGGCTTTCGATTTGGGATTTCAATTTTCAGATTTTTTAGCTGGAATTTCAATTCATTTTGGACCTATTATTTAGCCCAATATTCGGCCCAATAAACTTGCATCAATTCGATCCACTTCAATCCATGCATAATGGACTTTAACCATTTAACTAGTTGGCCCATTAGTATTTTTCATTTCAGCCCATTTTAATTTTAACCCAATTAAATTTAATAAATTTCCTAAGTATTATTGACTGAAAATTAAATGTTTTAACCCAAAATAATTTTTCTCAAGCCTTAACCATGGTGGGTTAAGTTAACCACGCTTTAGTTAATTAGTTAAAGTTTATTCTTCAATTCTAACTCTTCTCTTAGCTTTAACTATTGACCACATTTGACTAAAGTTGTAAAACCTAAATATATGCATTTCAATGCTTGGTTAGTCCATCTTGACGTTTTGGCTACCTTTGGTAGTTGAAAATGCTAAAAACACTTCAAACGATCGATTTTAAGCTCGTTTTGGTCTATTTTGGCATTTTCACCACTTCAACATGGTCGGGACCAAAACAAACCAACTTTCCTTCTTAACCTATCCTTACTTTGGTATCTTAGGTCATTATCTTCTATTGGATTGGTCAAATTCTATCTGGTTCACCCCGAGCTCACCATAGCTCATATTTGACACTCTAATGCATTCATGGCGTTTTCTCTTTTTTAATTGGACTTGGAATTGAAATATAACTTCTCTTATGATTCCACTAACATAATTCAATGTTTACAATGATGAATCATAAGAAATACAATAGGGATTTTCAGGCCTTACACTACTCTAACTAAAGTCGTTGTATGATATTGCCTTTGTAATGTCAAGGACAAATCATTTATAATTTTCAAGATATTTTTCATCAATATAAGTTAAAAGTAAAGGCAAAAGATTGTACAAATTCTAACAAGGCACCAACTTCGCATTTTTGATCCAAGTTAATATGATCCTCTATAATAATTTCGAACACATCAACAATAAAACTAAATATAAGGATTAAATTAATCAAACACCTAATAATATGAACTTCTCTATGTATCCATTGAAGGATTAAATTCACTCTCTAACAGGTAAATAGAACATTTAGCTACTATTTTCCTCTTCGTTGTCTATTTTTTTTCTATTATTATTTTATCTAAATCTCTTATCTCTCCTGTTTACTAAACTCTTGATTCCTAACCCTTTTTCCTCTCATTTCTCCTTAAATATCTATAGTTAACTTCCATTTTATTGGTTGGAAAAAGAAACCCGGTGGCTCCTTGATGTTTATTTAGTTGGACTTTCATTTCCTTCTGATCAATTTTTTATCAATTGGAAGAAGAAAAAAGAAAAAAAAAAGCAATGTCATTTCCCAATACATTCAACTGAAAGAATAAACAAAAAAATTAATGAAGAGGCCTATGATGCTTTTCAAGATCGTGTTTTTAGTTAGCACTACATGTAAAAAACACATTAGAGGCCTTTAAAATTTGTAACTATGGTGTTTCCTGGTCTTTGCCAATGGAGAAGATGGTGAAAGAAAGAGAAAAAAAGATTTTTTTTACAAATATTTCAGCTATTAATTGATGTCACGTATGACTTACACAGCATTAGTTTGCATTTAATGATAGAATAAATAATTCTATAAATAAAATTACCAAAACAATACATGTTTTGCCAATGGGATTTGGCACAAGTAGTTAACGTTCGAATATTGTGTGCCAAGCATTGAAGTTCAAATTTCCATCATCCCTTGTTGGTAGGCGATATGTAAGTCAGAAAAATCCATAGGTGAAAGTCCAATAGATCTATAAATCTCAGTAATGGGTTAGCGGCTTACCTTAACCTTAGAGATGAGGTAACCTCCCTTACTCCTAAATTTTATGAATCAAAGGAAAAATTCATGTTTTAGTACTTGAGGATCAATTAAAATTTAAAATAAAAAATAAAAAATAAATTTAATCTAAAATTTAAAAGTCAAGAATTTTATTTATTTCATAAAAAATCATAACCAATAATGAGCTTAGACTAGATTCTCGATCAATGGAAAAATAGTTCACATTTTTGTTTTATTTTTAGATTATAATTTACAAACAAAATAAAGTTAGAATATGGTAAAAAAAATTACTAAAGCAAAAATTCAAGACCGAGTGCAAGTAAACAAATCACGTACAAGATTTTGCAAGGAAGAAAGATGGAAAAGAAATGGGTTAATGTAACATTTGGCTTTTGAATTATACCATTTTTGTCACTTTGGTACCTAAAGAAAAAAATTGCCACTTTAGTACTTGGACTTCACTTCCGTCGTACACTTACTTTGGTACTTAAGAATAACACCATTTGTGAGAATGCTGACTTAACATGAATACCCAATGAAAGACTTGTGGTAAAAATGCCACATCATTTGTGAGTTCATGCTACATCACATTTGATAAAAAAAATAAAAACTAATTTCTTAAAATGTAAAACATATTTTTTTATTTTAAATTTAAAGCAAAAACAAAATTTTCTTTCAGAAATTTTCTTCTCATAAAGCTTCTTTCCTTTGTCTTCTTCCCACTTTTGGCCACCACTTAAAGCCACCTTGACCTCTACTCCTTTTCCTTTGTCCACCATACCAAAACCTTTAAAAAAATTAAGAAAAATAACAAAAAAGCTCTTTACCTCTTTTTTCTCCCTCCCTAAACCATTTTCCTCAAAACCTATTGAGTGTTCTTAAATCTAACCAAAAGCCTTCAACCTAGCAAACCCAAAAGGCCCCCTTTTGGTTGGCCAAAGCTCATAACTTTCCTATATATTCCTTCCCTTTGCCTACACTAAATCTCCCTTAAATTTAAAACAAAAAAAATTAAAAATACCCAATGAACCAAAATCCTAACTTTTCAACTTTCTTGAGGTTTTTTTTTTTTTTTGTTTCTTTTTCTTGTTACTTCTTGACCAGATCAGTGAGGAATAGTTCTTATTATTTTTATTTTGTTCTTTAGTCCCAATTTGAGATAGGGTGGGGCTTGGGTTGTGGTGTTCGGTTATGTGGTTGTTTGGTTATGTGAGGATGGATCTGGTACGAACGGTGCTTGTAGCTTTGCTTAAGATGGAGATCAGCTACTTGGTGGAGGTAATCTGGTGCTAACAGGGTTGAGTTAGTGGTAAAGATTTTAGTTTAGGCTAAAAATGGTTTCTTATAGCACCCAATTATAAGTGTACAATGTGTAATGGTTTTGGACACCATTTTTTTAATGTGTGTGTTGATGTTTGAGGTTGGGTTAGGGTATAGTCTCAGTTTAGAATTGGTGATGAGGACTAACTCTGGGATTGTGGTGGCAAAAAAAGTGCAAGGTTCAGATAGTGTGGGCTAGGTGTTGTGATAACAGCCCAAAAGTTGGTGGAAGATGGTTTTCTAGAAGAAAGTGGAGCATGGATGATGTGGCTAAATGATGTTCAACTTAGGGTAGATCAACATCGATTTGCTCGAGACCGATGGTCAGTTGATCGATCTCCCTCCTCCTCTGCGCCTTTCTTTCCCTGTTTTCCCTTCTCCATTCTTCTCTCTCCCTAATTCCCTTCTTGTTTTTCTTTCTTTTTGAGTTTTCTTTAATTCAATTTAAAAAATTATTTCTTTTAAATTTCTATTTTTTAATTATTATCATTATCATCATCATCAGAGCCTCTATCCCAATACTAAGGTACGTTATATGAACCAATATATAAACTCATAATAAGTTGATGTGACGACTGTGTGGCACTTTGTTCCCTCAGGATTCAAGAGGTAGCCCCCCCAAGACGTATGGTATCATGTGTGTAAGGATTAAGGACTTAAGGTCCTGGGTTCGAAATGCATCCTAGGGGGACAAAACCTTGAGGCTTCCGCTACGAAGCCAAAGAGGACAATACGTTGAGTGAGACTGTGGGGGTCACCTCTTGAATCCGGTGGGAAAAAGTGCCACACAGTCGTCACAATAAATGCGTATTTCATTGTCAAGGCCCAACCCGTTCCTAGGCCGTCATATTGGATCAAATGGCACCATGTGTGTAAGGCTTAAAGACTTAAGGGTCTCAAGTTTGAACCACAATGGGGAAACGAATTGGGGTATTTACCTTGAAAAAACTGTGCAGGTTAGTGGACCCAAAGCGGACAGTATATGTAAGACCCAATTTTTATCGTATTTCCTTATGATTCACGTGATGTAAACATGGTTTTATGCAAATTGAATCATAAGAAGAGTTTTACGTGAATGTAAAATGCAAAAGGAATGAATAAAAATTTTCGAATGCATTTAAAGATTAAATGAAGGATTGAAATGACCACATATTAAATGAATGGGATTCGGACCATTCAGATTGGAGATAAGAATTTAAAACACGAAATGAGAAAGGGTTTGTGAAGGGAAGTTGGATTAATTTGGTCTCGAACAGGTAGAAGGGTAAAACGATTAAAAGATCCAAAATTTGGTGTCAATTCAGTAAGAAATTGACACTGTAAACATGGATTCAGGGAATCTTGATCAATAAATGAGCAATAATTAAATTTCAGGTTAAATTAATCAAGATATGAATTATTAGAATTAATCAAAATTTTCACATCGAAAAATTATCCCGAAAATATTGAAAAAATATACCGAAAAGACAAAATAAGACTGATAAATTCATTTATTGATTAAATGAATAAAATAAGATTTTTTGGAGATTTTTTGGTTTTTTTAATGTATTTTAATTGAATAAAATAATAATAAATAAATAAATAAGAAATAGGAAATTGAAAAAAAAAAAAAGAACGTAGAATCGCGAAATCGCGATTCTACATAAGGGCGAAAGTGAGAAGACACCTGAGGGAGTCGGTTCCCTCCATCCGGCGAGCCACCGGTGAGATAAACAGCAAGCGACGACCGGTAAGAGAAGCCCGACCACGTGGGAGCCACTGGCAAACCCCACACGCGTCGATGACGCCTGATGGAGGAGATCGAAAGAGGGGAGACCGAACGAGAGAAGAGGAAATTGACAGCCATCGGCGACGATTCGACTCCACCCGAGGCCCAACGAAGAACACCCAGGCGATGACGCACCGAACAGCATCGAAAACTGCTAGAGAACCGGTCAGACGGCATCGAAACGGCAAAGATGAGCCTGAATCGGTACGAACTGGTTCGGTGCAGTGAAGGTGAGTTGAACCGGACCGAAACAATTCAGCCAAAAAGAAAAGAAAGAAAAGAAAAGAAAGGAAAAAAGGGAAAAAGAAAAAGAGGAAAAATTGGGAAAAAATTTCGGTGATGCAATCGAGCTACGGGTAAGTCGGTAAGCGGTCGAAATTGACCGATTTAAATTTTGAAATATTTAATTTGATTAATATTTGACTGAAAATTTACCCAGAAAAATATGTAATTGTGTAGCTCGATAATTGGCGTCAAACGAGAACTTGAGTCAGCCTTGATTTGTGTACTATCATGGAATCTTGGGTAAGTAACCCTTATTTACGACAATTTTCATAGTTATGCGTGTTAAAAATTTACCGCATAAATTACGGATTTAATTCTGCATAAAATGAATTATATTCTGAAATTGGAGATAAATTGTCGTAAATAATTAATTGAGCTATCCGAGAGTTTAAAACAATACCCAATAAATACCGATGGGCCCAATGAGCCCAATAGGTCTCGATAATGTGAATAGTAAGTGAAAAATGGGCTTAAAGCCGATTAAGGCTCATTATGGTACAATCAGACCCAATATGGGTAAACAGGCTCAATGATTTAAACTAAACTCAGAAAATATGAAATGCAATTAATTATATTGTATTTGACCTAATGAATATTTATACGTAGCTCCGGAGATTGAATTGGGAGCAAATCGGACTGCGTGACGAGATATCAGTGAAAAAGTCAGACTGTACAGAAAAATGAGGTAAGGAAATTTTGCGAGTAGCTAAAGGTAGCTACACGTATTTTTAATAGCTTTTGTATACACTGAAAATGTATAAAGGTCCTAGAAATGGATTAAAAATTTTAAGGACTCAGGATAGGTAAAAGACTATTTTACCCCTATTGAGGGAAATTCACTTAAGGATGGTGAAAGCATGACATGCATGAAATGCATGATTTGAGGAATTTTCGTGACTTTTTAGCAAAGCAAATTGGTAGATTGGTTAGTATTTGCATAAATTTCACAAGATAACTCTACGTAAGTGTTATTTAGATTTAAACGAAATTTCTTTGAAAAAATGGCCAACTATCAAGTTTATATGGAAACAGATGGTGCTGGAGCCTTGCTCGCACTATATCTGAGTTTGTGAGTGTGCATAATGGTGCTGGAGCGGTTACTCGCACCGATTTGTGTGACATGATATGCATAAAAAGGTGCTGGAGCGATTGCTCGCACTAATTTTAATGATTTGACATGTATGAGACGTGCTAGAGCTTAGCTCGCACGAGTTTTTATTTGTGTGATGCATGCATTAGTGCTGGAGCAAGGGCTCGCACTAGAGTTTTACATGCATAGATGCTGGAGTCTAACTCGCACCAGATTTTCATATGATTTTTGTGACAGGGTGCTGGAGTTTAACTCGCACCAGATTTTCACTTGATTTTTATGACAGAGTGCTGAAGCCTAGCTCGCACTAGTTTTACATGATTTTGACAGAGTGCTGGAGCTTAGCTCGCACTAGAACTTATGAGATTTTATGAAACGCGTGCTGAAGCTTTGCTCGCATGAGATTTTCCTTGATTTTATGAGAATGCTGGAGCATCGCTTGCACTGATTTTATGAGACATGCGATGAGCTGTGCTTGGAGCATCGGGTAGACTGTGTGTCACGCCGATTAAATATGCTCAAACGTGCGTTTTGAGACAGGCACGATTATTGATATGAGATGTGGGTCCACGGAGTACGTTGTACCGTGCAAGTCGCATGGAGTACGCTGTACCGTGCTGGGATTGATTATGTGGCATCTTCGGATGCGAGTGGCATCTTCGGATGCAAGTGGCATCTTCGGATGCGAGTGATCGGGCAGGACCGACGGGATGGACTGACCCATCTCTCGGGGCGGTTCTTGATAGTGGTGAGACCCCGCACACAGGATCCGTGTAGCAGAGGGATCACGAGGATATGACCATAGTCCTGGTTATTTGCCTGAGATATATATATATATATATTTTGCCTAGTCTCACATGTTATAAATTGATGTTTTGAGAAACATGTTTTGTGGACTTTTGTGTGAGTCTAGATCACCTGAGGGAGGGGTTAGATCCTGACTGAGATGTGATTTTGATGAGAATGAAACTGGAATTTAAACTGAAACTTGCATGACGTTATTTCCATGCTATTTAAACTCATGCGTGATGTAAACTGGTTTTACATGATATTATTGTCTCGCATGTTACTATTGCTTTGGAAAGCATTTGATTTCATGGTTTTGTGAGAGTCTGGAACACCCGAGGGAGGGGTTGAGTCCTGGCTGTATTGTGAAATTTTAACGAGAATGAAATTATTTAAATGGATTTGCATGTTGAGTTTTCGATGCTCTTTGAAATCCATATGTGAACTTGTTTTTACATGACATCATGAATTGTAGCATGTAGCATCTGTTTTGAAATGATGTGGAGAAATGGTGGTTTATGCATGGAACCGCGTTCATGTAGGTTGTATGGTTACCTACTTGTTCGTAGGATTGCCTTACTGAACTTGATGCGCTCACCCCTTTCATTTTCCTACATAGATTTCTTCCAGTAGACTTTGAGGCGACTGAGTACTGCATTCTTAAGATCCGTTGTTGCCCATCATTTTGAGGTATATACACTTGTACATATTGTATCTAAATAAGAATAGGAGTAAGGAACTCTATCCGTAAATTCCTCTGATGAGTGTGATTGAGATGTGATTTGATGAGAATGAAACTGAGATTTAAACTGAAACTTGCATGATGTTATTTTCATGCTATTTAAACTCATGTGTGAGGTAAACTGGTTTTACATGACATTCATGGTATGGCATATGGGTATGCGTGAAGGTTTTGTAGAAACTCAGCATGATGTATTTTTCATAATTATTTATAATTCATGCAATGAAATGTTTTAGCATGAGGAGGTTATCCATGTTTTAATCGCAAATGCATGATTTTGAGTTAATTCATGCGTTTTATGATTTTACATGATATGCCATTGAGGCATGAGTTGCATGATTTTCATAAGCACGAACAACTTTTATAAATTATGGCATTGATGTGTGCATGATTTTGTGCATGAGCTTTAAACGAAAAGAAATGGATTTACGGGCATGACATTATGAGCATGTAGATAGTAGAGCTATCTACTTACTTGCATAATTGCCTTACTGAGCATGTGGTTGCTCACCCCCTGATTTTCCTTCTTTGCAGAGCACTCGCAGTAGATAGTGAGCGGCTAATGACTTGCATTCTTGGTATCCGTTGTTTCCTATCATCGAGAAAAGGTATACACACTTGTATGGTTTTTGTATCTAAATATGTAAATGCACAATACTGTAAACGTATATGACGTTGGGGATGTAAGGTTATGTAAATGAAATTGTGAATGTAACATGGAAATGGAATGGTAAGTAGTGTGAGGGGACTAACACCGAATCATAGCCCAACTGTAGGTAGGATGATCACGATGAGAGGAAGGTAAGAATTAAATATGAAAAAAAACGAAAAATTTACTCTGATTTTTGGGTCGTGACAGTATAGTTGAGTCAAGGCAAACCTGGGGGGATTGGATCAAATGGTACCATGTGTGTAAGGCTTAGGGACTTAAGGGTCTCAAGTTCGAATCACAATGAGGACGCGAATTGGGGTTGTTAGGTTATTATATTTTGAAATGACAAAACATTAATTCAATAATAGTTATGATAAATCAAGGAAAGCTTAAAACATGTTAAGAAATTAAGTAGAACATCTTGAGATACAAGTCTTTGCCAAAAACTAGACTTTATAGGATGAGAGATCGATCTCATGTGATGAGAGATTGATTTTTTGGGTTTTAAAGGATGAGGATCGATCTCATGAGATGAGAGATCGATCTGCTTATAGGTTAAAGGCTTAAAGAACAAGTATTGGATGTTAAGAAAGAAGAGATCGATCTCTACGGGTTATGAGATCGATCTTTGTTTTACAGAATGTTTATGAGATCGATCAGATCAAGTTATAGATCGATCTCCTCTAAGGAAAGGTTAAAGGTCTTAGATCAATCTGTAGATCGATCTATGTTCAAACAGAGAGTTTATGAGATCGATCTCATAAGAATAGAGATCGATCTCCTCAAGACAGAGAGTTTATGAGATCGATCTAGGGTAATTAGAGATCGATCTCCACCTTACGAGAAAACTTGAAAGATCAATCTGAAGATCGATCTGATGGTTCGATAGATCGATCTGCACTAACATTTTATGGATTATAAGATCGATCTCTACAATAATAAGATCGATCTCCTTACTTTGAATTGCTTTATAAATGCAGGAATTTGAATTAGAATATCGATCTAGTCATGATGGAAGATCGATCTGGCACTCTACTGGAGGTTCCCAACGGCTCTCTCTGTAAAATCTTCAACGGGAAAAACTGCAATAAATGCTTCACCTACCATCCTGCTATATAGAACCAAGCATTGAAGATATTGGGGAGACAAGAAAAATTGAGCTGAAAAAGTCTGAACATTCTGGATAGATCACTCCTCAATATTCATTTTGTCTTCAACATCTTATTCATTGTATTGTCTTTAATAGCTTGAGTTAAAGTTATTTTTCCTACCCATAAAAGAGAGTTCTTATTTATATTCACTCTTAATCCAAAAGAAAATTGGAGAGTTCCTTTGTGAGAAAATTGTGTAAGAGTTGAATAGATATATTTGTATAAGGGGTAGAGAGGTTATTCCTTAACCTTGAAAAGGAAATTGTATCAACTATTGTGATAGTGAAAGAGAACTCTTGACAAGAAGAAGGTCAAGAAGAGAGGACGTAGGCAAGCGATTGACTGAACCTCTATAAGTTGCTGAGTTTGCTACTTCTCTTCCTTATCTCGTTTATTTTACTGCACTATTCTCTATTGCTTAATATTATCATTTATTTGATTATTTGCAATTCAATTTAAAAGAGTTTAAATTTAGCATTTAGACTAGATAAACCGATTCCCCCCCCTCTCGGTTGAGCCAACAGGGATATTTACCTTGATTAAACCGTGCGGGTCAGTGGACCAAACGCGGACAATACGGTTGAGTCAAGGTAAACCTGAGGGGATCTAAGCCCCAATGGGATGCCTGCCGATGGCCTAAGAACGGGCTGGGCCTTGATAGCTGCTTATTTGTATACTCTATTTTTACTACATATGCTTAGCATTTTAACAATCAGATTTTTCTTATTAGGTATCCCATGATTTAATAGGTTATTGAAGAGTTTTTTGTTGATCTCTTTTTGAGTTGTGGATATGTATTATCAATACTTTTGATATTTAATTTTTTTTCAATTCAGCAACGCACATCAAGTATTTTCAATTTCAGTAATTTTTAATTTATATTTTTGTAAATCCCTAATATACTATTTAAAATCTTATCATTTTAATATAACTATTTATCAATTTAGTATTCACAAATACCATTAATTCTAATTGTAATAATTAATCTTTTTCAAATCAGCATTAGGTTTTTTCTTTTCAAATACCAATAATTCTTGGATAACTATCCAATAACCATCAGTAGAGTTTTTTGACTCCACAAGTAAGGTTAGGATCGTTACTCATATCCAATTTTATTTATTTTTTATTTTTTAAATATTTATAAATGAAGTGTTATCATCCTAACCTCGTTTATGGAGTTAAAAAACTCCAGTGACGGTATATTGAATATTAATCCATAATTTTAATTGTAATATTTAATCTTTTACGAAAATTCATTAGTTTGTAAATGTAAAATGTTTTATATTCTCAACAACTTAATATGTTACGAATCTCAAGGAAAAAAACAGATATTGGATATTTATTTAAGCATTGATGTAAAACCATTTGACATATTATTCCAGCAACTTAATATGTTACAATTTTAAGAAAAAAGTTTGCTTCAATAAAAACATTCTAACATTTGTTTTAATCTCATAATGTCAATTTAAAACAATTAAATTTATTATATATAAAATATTGAAATAATAAATTCATTACACGTGTATATAATATTCTATTATATTTTAAAATCAAATAAAAAATCTATTACTCAAAATTTGTGCATTGCACAAGATACAAACTATATATCTATGAGGGGAGAGATAGGTTACATGGGTCTAAAACTAGATAATTTTATAACATTTTTTTACCATTAAATTGAAAATAGATATATGGTCCCTCTCTCTCTTTCTCACCAGTGTAAAACAATTTTGTTTTACACCATTTTATATCTTTTTATACAATTTATATTTTTTAATTCGATCCTCGAGTATTATATTCTATTCAAGTAGATTATGCATTTAAAATTTCAAATTAATCAGAAATGTTTAACTATTAGTTTGATAATAATAAAATTTGAACCGTAAGTATATTGAAAATATATATTATTTTTGATCGAAATTATAGGAATTTCAGATCGACTTGAAACTTTACGTTTATGATAGACACAAGTAGGTTGTTACATCTTATGATTGGTTTGTAAAAATATTAATCCTATATGAAGTTATAAGAATGGTGTAAAACAAAATTGTTTTATACTAGTGTAAGTGGATCTCTCCTCATATATATATAGGATAATTATCCAATACACCATCAGTGAAATTTTTTAACTCCACAAGCGATGTTAAGAAGGTGACACATGTAATATTTTATTTATTTTTATTTTCTTAATATTTTTTAAAGACATGTTATTGTCTTAACTTCACTTATGGAGTCAAAAAAACTTCACTGACGGTGTATTGAATATTATATATATATATATATATATATATATAAATATCAATCCTATTGAATAATGAAAAACGTGTCAAAAAGCAAATAAAACATTGAATCAATCAAATTATTATATATTAAAGTAGTCACTGTAATTTTGACAAAACAAAACAACAACAGAGATTTTATATGGTATGTGTGGATGCTCAACTTCTAGTTACATTATTACAAACAATATAAATAAAGAAAAAACTATAGAGGTTCTATTTACAACGTATATTTAACTAGACACACCCTACTTACAACTCACATCCTATTGCTTTATTTTGTTCATAATTTTTACTAAATACAACCTATTACTAAATAACCCATACCCAAATTACCTTATCCATTTTACAACCTATTAACACTCTCTCTTATCTCTCTCTACAAACTTTTTCTCCAATCTCTACAATCTCCCATTATCTTCAATCTTTGTTGAAATCTCTCCAAAATCAAGATTTTTCATGCAAATTCTTCAATAAACTCATCTTATATTGTTTGATTTAATGAATTTCAGTATAAAATTTAGGTTTAGCGTTTGGGTATGCGAATGGGGTTTTTTGTGTTGCTGCCCCCTAAGCTTGTGATAATCCATTGATGCGAGCCACCAAAAAATCATATATATATATATATATATATTTAATGTATATGTTTAGTTTGTACTTATAATTTATATGTTTAGTTGTTTTATTTGTACTTATAGTTGTCTAATTCATGTCATGTTTCATATAAAATTAGTTTAAAAGAACTATTACATAATGTACTTATCATTAATTACCTTTAATTGCTTGTAAAGCTTTGAGAAATTGTCAAATTGTAGGTGTAATTATGTGTGTTTACCAAATAACATGTACACGAGGAGCCGGGTTATCCAGGGGAGCTTCACATGATCATAGTCGTCGCTCTTCTAATCCATCTAGGATGCGACCGACTGCGTTTGAGATGAGGGGGCGCGTAGCGATAGAGGAGTGAGGCAACATACCTCAACCTCAACTGAGGCACTAGCTACTGAGGAGAGGCAGCATGTGCCTACATCTACTAAGGCATGAACCTCTGAGGAGAGGCAACTTCATACATCTACTGAGGCATCAGCTGCGGAGGATAGTCAGCAAATGCCTACATCTGCTGTTGAGGAGAGGTAGCTTTTTACATCTACTAAAGACTAGCTGCAGAGGATACAATTGCTAATGGACCATATCTCGATGGTTTAGTTGATACGTCGATTCTCCATAGCTTTAGATATGTTGCTACATCTTTTTGGTAGCAAAATGTATGTTTGATTGGTAATACGTAATTGATGTTATTAATATTATAATTAATGATATTGTAATTATTTATTTGCTTTTTAATTATGAATGAGGAGAGGTTACAGTGAATAATCACAATCCTAAACTGGCTACATGGCCATTACATCAAAGTCGGTCACGCATTCGGCGAAGGTGGACCAGTTTGGGTTGGCTCCCTTGTTGTTGGTTTGTTATCCCACATGCAACAAGAAAATTATCATTGCATTTATCAAGAGGTGGCAGCCAGAGGCCAACATCTTTCACATGTCGTTTAGAGAGATGACCATTACGCTAGATGATGTAGCTACATTACTTGGCATTCCAGTGGTTGGTCGGGTCATTTCCTTTAATATTCTCACCATCAACGCAGCAAACGAGATGCTAGTATGGGTCCTTGGGTTGCCCAGAGATAAGGCATTTGAAGAGACGGCTAAACAAAAATGACCTTTAGTTAAGCTTCAGTGGTTGAAAGATACATTCGAGCATGTGACCAATTGGGATGATGAGATGACCGTGGTGTACGTGACTCATGCGTTTTGTTATTTTTAGTTGGATGCACTCTTTTTACTGATAAGAGTACAACGTGAGTCTCGGTTGTGCATTTATCATTTTTGGAGGATTCAGAAGCTGTTGGAGAGATTGCATAGGGTACAGTTTGCCTTGCCTACACTTATGGATAGCTGGGCCTTACTAATAGGCCTGAGTGCCACTCTATAGCTGGTTACATGACACTTATTCGGGTATATAACATTTCTTAAATAATATTCATTTGGTTTTTTGTTTTATTTATTAGGGTAAATTTCATCTAAGTCCCTAAAATTTGACCCTAATCCAACTTTAGTTCATTAATATTAAAAATGGACACTCCACCCAAATTTTTCTATTACGCAAGACAAGTTAGTTCTTCTGTCAATCAACTATTAAGTTAATTGTTAAAAATTTATTTTTGAAACCATTTTACTCATTAAACCGTTTAGAGTGCTTTACATACTCAAGCTAGTCAATAATGAATAAGGAAATACTAAGAGTTACTGGGCTTTGAAAAACTAGTTTTTTTTTGTTTACTTTATTTTTTTGTTTATTTATTTACTTATTATTTACTTATTATTTATTATTTTATTTATTAATTTTTGTTTATTATTTTTATTAGATATTGTACTAAGTAACACATTGTTATTGTAATAAACAAAAACTAGTAAACAATAAATAGAAATAATAAACAATAAATAAACAAAAATAAATTAAAAAGAAAAAAGAAAACTAAACTTTCAAAGCTTAGTAGCTCTTAGTATTTTCTTCTTTATTATTGATTGACTTGAGCATTTAGAGCACTCTAAATGTTTTAAGGGGTAAAATGATCTAAAAAATAAGCTTTTAACGGTTGACTAATAAAAGGATTAACTTGTCTTGTGAAATAAAAAAGTTTAGGGTATAGTGTCCATTTTTTATACAAATGGATTAAATTTGAGGTAGGGTTAAACTTTAGGGACCTAGATGAAATTTACAATATTTATTACTTTATGTTGTTATGATAAATGTTGCTTTTGTTTTTTACAATCATGGATTTACTAGCATTTCCCCTCGTTAGATCCAGTGCTAGACCTATCATTCAAACTAAGGATGACACAGGCTTGACGATGGAAGTTGCGCACATTTGGCATGCGTTTAAAGGTGTTGAGGGAGTGACTTGATGACTTGCAGTGCCATAAAGTCATATGGGATCCGTATGCAGATTGTAGCGGATTGTGTTTTTATACAGATGTATTAAATTTGAGTGTTGTAGAGCCATACCATCCGAATAAAGTGATGCGACAGTAGCGCTATGTGCAAGGCATTTTGCTTGTACCTCTCACCTTAGCACGTGGTGAACGAGTTTTGAAGCCAAAGAACTATGACGTGCCTTATAGTTTTCTGCATAGGTACTGGGATAACTAGGACTTCCACATTATCCAAGAGGATAATAGAGGTGATTAATGAGTGAGTAGGGAGAGTTTTCACCAGACTACATGTCTTGGTATAAGACTATTTCACATTGATTTGTGCAGAATCCCACACATAGAGAGACCACACATCAGAGATTGAGGAATAGGGAGTCGACCAGTGAGAAAGTAAGTCATTCATTTTTCCTTATATGTCACTTATGGCTTATTATATTGTGCTTGATGTATTTTATGTTCTTCTTAATTTGTAGCGCTTATTGAGAGTCGTATGTCGACTAGAGACAATGGCAACGGGTGGAGAGAATCAGGACTCGGATGTATTTTGGAGGGCGGCATTTGATGTTTATGGCATATTGGTGCTTCAACATCCTTCACCTCCCGCTGTAGCATCTTAAGCTTAACCTCCACCTCTCGCTGCAACATCTTCACCTCAACCTCCACATCTCGCTATAGCCTCTTCAGCTCGACCTTCACCTTTCATTGCAACCTCTTCAGCTCGACTTACACCTTGTGCTATAACCTCTTCAACTCCTCCGCGATCTATACCTAGACCTCTACGTCTAGCTCTATCCACAAAACCAGTTCATCATCTTAGCATCTCGTTGTGTGTTTGCCTCGACCACCAGTAGCAGCATCACCACCACCACAACCACCAAGACCACCACACGCTTTCATCGGATCCTCCAGAACTTGTACAGTCCTCTCTGACTGACCATCAGTCTGAGGATGGAAAGCTGTGCTTAATACTCAGTCGGGTTCCCATAGCTTCCTTAAATATCCACAGAGGTAGGAAGTGGAGCGGGAATCCCTATATGATACCATGCTCACTGGAATGCTACTTAATGTTTCACAATCTTCCTTATACCTGAATCCGCATATACACTTTGAGTATCTGGGGAGTTCATAACCAGAAGGTGGGTAGACAACTTAGCGACTATCATCCAAATAGCCTCGTAATTCACCTGGGTTCTCTGTAACCCATCACGACCTTCATGGAGATTTGCTCTCGTTTTCGTGCCGTGCCAATATAGGTAGGTGCTGCAATAACTCTGCAGACTTTTAATACTCTACCTTATTCTGTTGACATACTAGGCACTTTTCTACAATCTCCACCAATATCTCTTTCCACATCTGACCACCAATACCCTTATCGAGATTTCAATATATAATCATTACTTTCCGTATGCATTGTATATCCCGAAGAGTGAGCTTCTGACAATATCACTATCTCATCAACTGTGGTCCTGGGGAGCACTCATACTGTCTCTGAATCCTCAGTAACTCATCATCACCCACTGTGAACTCTATCACTGTACCCTTCTGAATCAGACCCAAACTATCGACATCCGGTCGATCATCACGCTAAGCCTGGCAAATCCGGGCACTCTCATCCGGTTCTAATCATCAGGCTAGCTGTCACACAATCACTGTCATCATCAGAAGGGATCACATCAATACTGAGGTCCACAACTGCATCTAGCAGCTCACGCTCCCTGACCATCATATGTGGTACCATCCCGAGGCTCTCTCTGCTCAAGGCATCAGTCATCACATTAGCCTTTCCTGGGTGGTACAATTCTCATAAATCAAAATCTCTCAGAAGCTCTAACCCACTATGTATTTCTCATATTCACCTCTTTCTGTGAAAAACAGATACTCGGGACTTTATGATCAGTGCATATCCACAATTTCTCACCCTGTACATAATAGTACCATATCCTCGGTACAATTACTGTTGTCAACTTTAAATCATGGGTCAGATAGTTTATTTCGTGATCAAGGAGTTGTCTGACTCCAAAATTGACTATCTTCCCATTATACATCAATACACAGCTCCATCATAATTTTGAGGTATCCATACTCACTGAGAACCTCTTGAGCTGTTGGGTATGGTGAAATTAATCACGGTGGTCAGTTCATACTTCATCACGCCAAATTCACGTCACATCAATCATCTTATTTATCATCTTATTCAATGACCACGTTTTCATAGTTAAACGTGTCAACAAGGTAAATCCTTTTAGAACTCGCAGCAACCATCTGCAAAAGCAATTTCCCAATTGTTGCTTATAAATCGCCCTAGACTTTAACTACACCCAATATATGACCGATACTGCTGATTACGATTCGGTCCAATCCTTGACTTATTTACGCATAAGCGTATAAGATCCTTCGAAATCGCTTACGTTTTCAGGTACTAACCTGCGTCATTTCCTTTTCTTATCTTAACGGCTCTTGTTAAATTTTTACTATGTTAACCTTTATGATTTGTCGAATTTTAATATTCTTATCGTCTTAGTAAAGGTATCCTAATGCTAAAGTTATCTATTACGACACTCGATTTTTCGTTATAGGTTATATATACATACTTTTAGACGCTGTCAAGTCTTCAGGCGGGGAGGTATTTTAAAATACCTTTATTAACCTTCAGACTTAACCACAACTACTGGTTATGGTTATACCCATCTTTATCCTTGGTTATAATTTATATTCGCTACTAATTGCTTTAATCCTAATGACTTCGCATACGCACTCTTACTCCAATACATCTTGTATTTAAAATCAAGCATATCTTATCTTAAAGATTATCTCCTTTCGTATATCAATCATGACGAAACTCTTGTCATTACTCATTCCGCGAGTACAATCCTTTACTCCTTTAATTTCAACTGTTACACCCCTTTTTGTCATTTAAAATCTCTATATCCATACTCCGTTAATTAATCCTCCTCTATTGGGGTTCTCATTTATCAGAATTATCCCCAATGATGTAGGCATTCATGCCTTTTACTCACTTATATGTGAATGAAGGCGGTATGAATAAATATGTGGCACCAGGATTAATGAACATATGTACTTCATTATTCATAACAAGTGTGGTATCTTACACCACCTCCATGAAACATCAATAGTGTCCTGGTCCAAGACATCCTCTCGCCTTCGTCCAACAGCCTACTTTCCTTTTTCTTTTCGGCTATGGCCTCCCTTTTCGTTGCAGCTATACCAACGAAATTTTTCTGTCTCTTTACTTTTCTGTGGGACGATCTCGCTCAATTTCTGTGCAATCAAAATCAATGGTCCGTCATACCACATTTAACGGCCATTTTCATCCATACAGTGTAGGTATAGACCCTCCTTCCGTGGTATCCACTACACATTCTACACTGCTTACAGTGCTCACACTGCTACACTGCTTCGTAGCAGGTCGGGGTCCTCCAATCACCATGCCCTCAAGAGTGCCAAAATTGGATACACTGGGGCCTTACCAATTATCTTACTCCATAACTCGTCAAATCAGATCTTTTTACCAATTACCATTTCAACATCTCTGTCATTCCTCGATTCTCTTTTCTGTCTCTATTTCAGCCCTTACTACCTTTCCCAATCTCAGAGGCGTGCAATTCATGTTTTTATTTATCAAACTGTAAATCTGCGCACTGCCTCGGTATAGGTAATATCTCGCGGTCAATTGGACTCTAATCGAAAAGTTGAGTCATTTCATGAACCTTTAAACATCTCGATTGTCACTTGTTCATAGTGTCGAGGAATTATCTGCCCAGAGTATAATCGAGTCTCCATGCTCGTCAATAAATCAAATCCTCTGGGTCAAAGCAAGGACTTTAATCCGAAATTTCCTTTAAATAATGTCCGGGATGTCCTGTCACCGGAATATATCCAAGATATTTCTCATCTCAACTCATTAAGATGGGTCGAGCGGGTTTCCACCAATGCTCCGCTGCGCCCTCTGATCTCATACATAATCCGAGCAATTAGCTCCTCAAAATAATCTCCACACTCCGCTCCAATCTCGAGAAGTGTGTCTCAATACTGTCCGATCTCTTTGTCGGACTCTGTGAGGCATTCTCAACATTAGCCTCCATTTCAATTTCATACTGATTCTCATAGTCAAACTCAGCACGACTTAGCAGATTCAGGTCTACCTCCACGACCTCTGCCTCGTGCACTATCTCATCTAACGCGACTCATACTAGGCATTCCTGCATTCTCGACCATTTCTTAGTCAAGCCCATCTCGATATACACTATTGTATCTAACTAAGCACAGTAACACGGGGATGTAATTTCCTAATTACTGACACTGACACACATCAGACCAATTGTGCTCTGATACCACCTTTATATGTCACGACCCAAACTACCCAAAAATCAGAGTAAATTTTTTCGCATTTTATTATTTTCTTACTTAAATTCTTACCTGTCCTCGAATCGTGACCAACACTCCACTAATAATTGGGCTGTGCGTCAATGCCAGTCCCACCATTCAATTACCATCTAACTTATTTATTCTCCAGTTATTTATAATTGTTTACATTATTTATACATCCCCTAAAGTTACTTACAAACATGTTACTGTGCTATGCTTATGTAGATACAATATGTACAAGTGTATATATACCTTATGTCGATGGGTAGCAGCGGATATCTGGAATGCAGTACTGAGTCGCTTCAACTTCAACTGGAGATTATCTGTGGGAGAAAATGAAAGGGGTGAGCACATCAAGCTCAGTAAGGCAATCCTACGAACAAGTAGGTAACCATACTACCTACATGAACGTGGTGCCATGCATAAACCACCCTTTCTCCACACATTTTAAAACAATGATATGCATTATGATGATATGTAAAACACATTTGCACGGAAAATCATCATGCAATTATTATAAATCATTTCTTTCTCAATTAAGATTTTCACAATAAAGTCAGGACTCGACCCCTCCTGCGGGTGATCCTGACTCACACAAAATCATGAAAACGTTTACATCACACGTGGGTTTTGAAAAGCATGGAAATACTATCATGCAATTTAGTTTTAAAACCCAGTTTAAATCATCATAAAAGTCATCAACATGCGAGACTAGGCAACATCTGTATATAGGTAAATAACTAGGACTATGGCCACATTTGTCCTCGTGAGTTCCTCAGCTACACGGATCCTAGTGTGCGGGTTCTCTCCATGATCGGGAACCGCCCGGGAGGTGGGTCAGTCCATCCCGTCAGTCTTATCCGATCCCCGGCATCCGAAGATGCTGCATCCGGAGATGCCGTATCCGAAGATACCACACGGTACATCGTACTCCATGCTACTTGCACGGTACATCGTACTCCGTGAACCCATATAATATCTCTAGGTACTCCAGCCCAATTGACCTGCTTCCCACAGAGGTTTGTTTCTCAATACTCATGCCATGTCTCAAAATGCACGTGCGAGCCTATTAAATCGGTGACACACAGTCTACCCGATGCTCCAAGCACGGCTCATCGCATGTTCTCATAAATCAGTGCGAACGATGCTCAGCACTCTCATCAAAACAAGTAAACTGGCAGAGCCCGCTTACATCCCCACAAGGCCGCCAACCTCATCCCTCACTCTCACCCCACCTAAGAGGTCTCTTGAGCCTGTTGGGCCTTTTGGCTGACTCCAAGGGCAGACAGAGGTACTCCACAAATCCGGTAAAACTAGTGCGAGCTAAGCTCAGCACTCTGTATATAAATCATGTGAAAATCGGGTGCGAGTTAGACTCTAGCACCCTGTCACGAAGATCATGTAAAATCTGGTGCGAGCTAGACTCTAGCACCGTGTCATGAAAAGCAAATGAAATCTGGTGCGAGTTATACTCTAGCACCTATGCATGTAAAACTCTAGTGCGAGCTCTCGCTCCAGCACTAATGCATGCATCACACAAATCGAAAATACCGTGCGAGCTGAGCTCTAGCACGTCATATGTCAATAAAACACGTAGGCGGCTCTATTTACTCAAAACAGTTTTCAAATCAATTTCACGTTGAAAGTATGCAATGCGGTGCATTTTCTTTCAAGGTGAGCCAGCCTACTCATGCATGCGTTGAAATACCTCCAGAACGAGCAGGAACCTCTTGTCCTTGCTCCTCCCAATTTTTTCTAAATTTTTAGATTTTACCCTTAACAAGGGTATTTTAGTAATTTGCCCATTCGGGGCACTAAAATTATTATTCGACCTCTAGACCCTTCAGAATATTTTAAATGACCGCCAATGAATTTAAAATTGCGTACTGTTACCTCTAGCAGTCCGCAGAATTCCCTTACCTGGAATCGCGCGCAGACCACTCTTGTCTCGATGATACCGAACGTCTCGGCCCGAGTGCGCGCCAACCAATGTATGTAACTGCATAATTAGGTAAATCCGGTTTATTTTTCATTAAAATAATATTAAATTAAATTTTCGGAATTTACCCGTAGGTCAATATCGACCCTCGGTCAACTTACCCAACCCTCGAGTCGTCCCCCGGTAATTTTCTTTCCTTCCTTTTTTTTTTCTTTTCCTCTCTTTTCCTTTCTCTTTTCCTTCCCTTTCTTTCCCTTTCCTTCCTTTTCCTTCCAGCCAGCCAAACGACACCGTTTTTTGTTCCTCACTGCCTCTTGCCGTCGCCGGCGTTTCCGGCGGTCTCACCGGCCAAGACCGGTGCCAAAAGGACCGGCTTCCTCCCCTGAGTGTATCGGTGCCCTCCGTTTCAACCCAGACGCAGTGGTTCGTCGGGAATCGACTGGTTTCTCCGGCGGTCTTCCTCGGGTTTTTCTCTCGGTTTCTCTTTTTTTTTTTTTCAATTACTTTTTTTTTGTTTTATTTTTATTAATTTTATTTTTATTTTTATTTATTTTAATTAATTTACTATTCAATAAAATACTCATAAAATCCCAAAATATCTCCTAAAATTATTATTAAATTCTAAATTTATCAATTTAATTTTTTTAATTTATTTATTATATTTTAGCCTCTTTTTCGGGTATAATTTTCCCGTATTTTCGGGATATTGTCCCGGGTGACTTTTCGATATATTTTTTGATTATTTTCGGGATTATTTTTCCAAACTAAAAATCCCGATTAATCCCGATTAATTCCAATAAATTAATATCTTGTATTATTTTTCCCGAAATAAATTTGTTTCACCTTTATTGACCAAGATTTCTTACATCCACGTTTTAATTAATTTTTCTCATCGAATTTACTCCGGCTTTCGGTCTTTTGACCGTTTTACCCTTACACGTGTTCGGGATTAATTTAACCCGACTTCCTTCATACTTCCCCCATCTTTTCTTATTTAATTTCCGTATTTTAATTAAATTCGGGTCTTACACCTCTGCCTCGTGCACTATCTCATCCAACGCGACTCATATTAAGCATTCCTGCATTCTCAACCATTTCTTAGTCAAGCCCATCTCGATATACACTATTGTATCTAACTAAGCACAGTAACACGAGGATGTAATTTCCTAATTACTGACACTGACACACATCAGACCAATTGTTGCTCTGATACCACCTTTATATGTCACGACCCAAACTACCCAAAAATCAGAGTTAATTTTTCGCGTTTTATTATTTTCTTTATTAAATTCTTATCTGTCCTCTGATCGTGACCACACTCCACTAACAAATTGGGCTGTGCGTCAATGCCAGTCCCACCATTCAATTCCCAACTAACTTATTTATTCTCCAGTCATTTATAATTGTTTTATTATTTATACATCCCCTAAAGTTACTTACAAACATGTTACTGTGCTATGCTTATGTAGATACAATATGTACAAGTGTATATATAACTTATGTTGATGGGCAGCAGCGGATATCCGGAATGCAGTACTGAGTCGCTTCAACTTCAACTGGAGATCATCTGTGGGAGAAAATGAAAGGGGTGAGCACATCAAGCTCAGTAAGGCAATCCTACGAACAAGTAGGTAACCATACTACCTACATGAACGTGGTGCCATGCATAAACCACCCTTTCTCCACACATTTTAAAACAAATGATATGCGTTATGATGTTATGTAAAACACATTTGCACGGAAAATTCAACATGCAAGTATATTCAAAATCATATCTTTCTCGTTTAAAATTTCACAGTAAAGTCAGGACTCGACCCCTCCTTCAGGTGATCCTGACTCACTCAAAATCATGAAAATCGTTAACATCACATATGAGTTTTAAAAGCATGGAATATAACCATCATGCATATTTAATTTAAATCCCAGTTTAAATCATCGAAATCGTCGACATGCGAGACGAGGCAATATTTGTATAACGGTAATAACCAGGACTGGCCAATATGTCCTCGTGAGTCCCTCTAGCTACACGGATCCCAGTGTGCGAGGTCTCACCCTGATCGGGAACCGCCCGGGAGGTGGGTCAATCCAACCCGTCAGTCTTATCCGATCTCACGCATCCGAAGATGCCGTATCCGAAGATACCCCGTATCACAAAGATACCGTATCCGAAGATACCCCACGGTACATCGTACTCCATGCTACTTGCACGGTACATCGTACTCCATGGACCCACAGCCTTATCCCTCGTTCGGGCTCATCAGCTGGATCTCCAACCCTTATCCCCCGTTCGGGCTCATCAGGTGGATCTCTAACCCTTATCCCTCGTTCGGGCTCATCAGGTTATTTTAACATGCCATGTCTCAAAACGCACGTGCGAGCCTATTTAATCGGTGACACACAGTCTACCCGATGCTCCAAGCACGGCTTATCGTATGATCTCTGAAAATTAGTGCGAGCGGTGCTCTAACACTGTCAGTAATTCAGATAAAACTAGTGCGAGCTAAGCTCTAGCACTCTGTATACAAACCATATGAAAAGCTGGTGCGAGCGAAGCTCCAACACCCTGTCTCAAAAATTACATAAAAATATGGTGCGAGTTAGACTCTAGCACCCTGTCACTAAAATCGTATATATATATATATATATATATATATATATTTATATGTATACAAATCTGGTGCGAGTTGGACTCCAGCACCTATGCATGTAAAACTCTAGTGCGAGCTCTCGCTCCAGCACTAATGCATGCATCACACAATTCAAACATCGTGCGAGCTGAGCTCTAGCACGTCACATGTAAATAAAAACACGTAGGCGGCTCTGTTTCATCAAAACAGTTTTCACAAAACAATATCACGTTGAAAGTATGCAATGCTGTGCATTTTCTTTCAAGGTGAGCCAGCCTACTCATGCATGCATCAAAAACACCTCCAGAATGAGCAGGAACCTTTTGTTCTTGCTCCTCCCAATTTTTCCTAAATTTTTAGATTTTACCCTTAACAAGGGTATTTTAGTAATTTGCCCATTCGGGGCACTAACATTATTCTTCGACCTATAGACCCTTCAGATTATTTTAAAGGACTGCATATGAATTTAAAATTGCGTAAAGTTACCTCTAGCAGTCCGCAGAATTCCCTTACCTCGATTCTCGTCGAGTCTGACCTTTTTCTTTTCCATTGTCGTCTCGTCACGCAGTCCGATATGCTCCAAATCAAATGCCCGGAACTGCGTATTAACATTCCTCAGGTCAGATAACATATAATTTAATTGTACTTAATCTTTTCTGGGTTTAATTTAAATCGCTGGGCCCATTTACCCCTATTGGGCCCGATTGCACCTTAATGGGCCTTAATCGGCCTTGAGCCCGTTTTCCACTTAATTTTCACTTTATCGAGGCCTATTGGGCTCATTGGGCCCACCAATAATTTATCGGGCCTCGTTCTAATTCTTGAATAGTTAAATTTAATATTTACGATAATTTATCTAAATTTTCATAATTCAATTCAATTTATGCGGAAATTAAATCAATATCACGCATAACAAGATAATTGTCGTAAATAGGGGTCACTTACCCGAGATTCCATGCTAGTCCGCAAATCGAGGCTATCTCGAGCTGTCGTTGGATGCCAATTTGTCGAGCTACACAATTACATAAATTTTCGGGTAAATTTCTAGTCGGAAATTAATTAAATAAAATATTCCGAAATTTAAATCGGTCAATTCGACCGCTTACCGACTTACCCGAAGCTCGATTGCATCATAGGAATTTTCTCCAATTTTTTTCCTCTTTTTCTTTTTCCCTTTTTCTCCTTTTTTCCTCCTCTTTTTGGCTGAACCGGTTCAGTCCGGTTCAGACCGGTTCAGACCGCCGGTTCACCCCGGTTCGGCCGGTTCACCGCCGGTTCGCCACCTTGCCGGCCGGTTCTCCGCCGGCTTCCACCGTCAAACGCTCCGCTAGGTCGTCCGCATCATGAATCTGGCCTCGGCTTGGGTCAAGCTCGCCGGAACGCCGCCGGTCCGGCACTTCTCCCTCTCGGCCATCGGACCCGTTTTCCCCTCTTGGCCGTCGCCGCCGATTCCGGCCGTCTCGTCGGCTGCTACCGGTGCAGAAAGGACCGCCGTCGCCTGGGCTTTCGAAATCGGGCCTTGGTTCCACCTGAATCGCCGCCGTCCGCCGCCGGTGGCCTTCTCTTTCCCGCGGCCTTTCTCTCCTCCGATCGGCTTCCTCCGGCGTCGGTAGGCTGCACCGCCGGTACCATTGAGATCACCGGCCTCCCCTCTTTCTTTTTCGGCCCTTGGCCGGGCCGTTGGCCGCCGGACGGCTCGCCGGTCTTCTCCCCCTTTCCGGCTTCGTTTTCCGCCTCTGCTTCTTTCTCTCTCCCCGATGGTTTCTTCTCTCTCTTTTTTTTTTTTTTTTCAGATTCATTTTTTTAATTTTTTTTTGTTTATTTTATCAATTATTATTATTATTATTATAATCATTAAAATACATTAAAAATACCCAAATATCCCCTAAAATATCCTTAAAATTATAATTTTATTCTAATTTAATTAATTTAATTTAATTTAATTTATTTATTATATTTTAACCTCTTTTTCGGGTATAATTTCCCCGTATTTTCGGGATGTTGTCCCGGGTGACTTTTCAGTATATTTTTCGATTATTTTCGGGATTATTTTTTTGAACTAAAAATCCCGATTAATCCCGATTAATTCCAATAAATTAATATCTCGATCAATTTAACCCAAAATAATTTTATTTCATCTCTATTGACCAAGATTTCTCAATGCGTTATTTTTAATTAAATTTTTCTTCTCGAATTTATACCGGCCTTCAGTCTTTTGACCGTTTTGCCCTTATACGTGTTCGGGATTAATTTAACCCGACTTCCTTCATACTTCCCCCATCTTTTCTTATTTAATTTCCGTGTTTTAATTAAATTCGGGTCTTACATCGTTAAGGTGTTCGTTCGTGTTCATTCGTTTATTTTTTAATACTGTTCGTTTTCGTTCGTGAACATGTTCGCTAACATGTTCGTTTACGTGTTCGCGAACAAGTGTTCTCGAACATATTCGTTTACGTGTTCGCGAACACGTTAAATATTAATACAAATTGAAAATTAAATATTAAATATTAAAAATCTTACATAAATACTAAATCCTACATAAATAATAATACAATTTAAAATCATCCAATTAAAATTCTTAAATATAACACAACGAAATTTAAGAATTAATACATTAAAAGTTCAAAAATTAATACTAAAAATTTTAAAGTATAAAATAAATAAAATATGCACCAAACACGACTTTAATATTTTAGTATATATTATAATTATATAACATATAACTTATATAATTATATAATATAAGTAATTTTAATACTTTAATAAATTACAAACGAACAACAAACGAACATAACCGAACGAACAACAAGTGACACTTTAAACGAACGAATAATAAACGAACATAAACGAGCAGTAACCGAACGGTTCACGAACGGTTCACCGAACGTTCTGTTCGTTTACACCCCTATGCACATGACGACATTAAGCTCCTTAACATCTACAAATCCCAAGTGTAGTTGTCAACACACTCGGCCTCCATGTAAACAAATGCAACCGAAACAGTCAAGTTTGTTAATGTTACGCCAACAATCTCAAGGAGTTATAGCCGATATCTATTAATCTTATATGTGTAACCATAATCAACACATAGAGGAAAGAATGCAACAATTTTATCGATGTAAGATGCGCCCAAAGTAAGTCCTTGATAACA
The DNA here is from genome assembly GCA_033439115.1 of Firmiana major. Lineage (NCBI taxonomy): Eukaryota > Viridiplantae > Streptophyta > Magnoliopsida > Malvales > Malvaceae > Firmiana > Firmiana major. The sequence goes on from CM065905.1 coordinate 62,778,904, forward strand.
TCAATTAACTCATCACTCTGATACCACTCTACGTACTTACACTCATTTAATCGTTTCATCGATTGTTGTATTTTTTACCTAACAGTTTTCTTAATCAATTTGTAGGTCTGCCGTGCATTGTAAATAATCTTCATAGTGTTGATGTTCTTCATATTCTTGTTTTTCAATGTCATGAGTATATTCTGTGGTTTGATCATTCTTGGTCATATTAGCCACAACATCTTTTTCTTCAGCTAACAATCTTACTGCAAATGCATGACCCTCAAAATGTTACACAGACACATGATTGTGCATCCCACGTAATGACTTAACTCCCCACTCATCATCCTTTTCCATTTTAACACCCACTAGCTCAAATGGATACCCATGCTTCTTTGTTCCGGTTCCCTTACGACTGAACTTATTTGTAATTTCCTTCTTCTTTTTTAATTATCTGAATCTTTCGCTTTATTCACACACGGGTCGTAATCTAGGCTTTCTTGCAAAAATTGTGGGTCAGAGGCTTTGATCACAACTATAAAGCCTAGATTTCTCCCGACCTCCCTTGCCCATATAATCAACTCTTCTCAAGGTAAAAAAAACTTGTATAACATAGTAATACTAATCAATTCCTAACTTTATTTGTATTCCATATGATATTAATGTTCACATTCTCATACCTTGTGGTTGTGAATGAATAAGTGCAGTCGATTGATGAAATTTTGTATCTTCTGAAAAAACCATTAATTTTCTATCATCCTATAAATATTAAACAAATTATTAGTTTTATATATAAAGAAATATATAAAATTATATTTTTACATAGTTACATAAAAAAAATAACAGTTTTAGTTTCCAAAAGTGCTCCCGAAGGTTAACTTCCGAGAGTTTTAACTATGCTCACGAAAGTTTACTTCAAAGGCACCCTAAATGTTCTTGGAAGTGAATTTTCAAAAAGTGTTAATTGCTCTCGAAAATTCACTTCTAAGAGCATGTTGACACTCTTGGAAATTCACTTCTTGGAGTGTCAAAAACAATGACTTTTTTGGGTTTTTTTTCTTAAAAACCAATGAAAAAAAATAAAAAATTACTAACAAATATCAACCTCTGCAACAATCTCTTCAATGTAATTTATATTGTTTTCTTCTTCTTTTATGAAGTAATTTTCCACTTATTCTTGAAAATGTTATCCATTTTTGGGTGAAATTTGGAAGAGAGATGATGTTTTTACGAGTTGGTTTTAGGGTGAGAAGAGAGAAAAGAATGTTTATGTTATATGTATATAACATAAAGGGACAATAATAATTTAATCAAGAGTATTTTTTATCTTAAAAATCTTTCATTAAAAATAAGTTATGTCTAATATTACATAAGTTGTATATAAAATTTCACCCCAAAAAAAAATGTTGTGTTTCCCTTCTTTTCATTCTTTTTTTCTTCTTGGTAGACTTCGATTTCTCTGGAAACACCGCTAGATTTTTTCTTTCCTCGTTTAAATCTCGCTTTTCTAATGCTATCCTCTTTACTTCATCTATGTTCACAGCTTCAATCTTCAATAACATTCACCTTTGTTGTTGAAAGAGAAAGGGAAGAAAATGGGTTTGAGTGGGAAGTTGAAGAGAAAGGACATTGACCAGGTTAACCATGATTTCTCGAATTTCTCACTTCATCGCCGGCCACCAAGTTTCGGCGTTTGGATGCGGGTTTAGGTTTACCCGCCATAATAAAGAGGAGTCCTTTCCTGGGAATCAAGAAAAAGCCATCGTTCTCTTTAACCCACGCTTCTTCATAATTATAATTATAGTAATAATTCAACTCTCTTGCGCTCCCCGTCTATTTTCTCCGTCTCTCTCGGTTCTAACCTCGTCACTTGCTTTAAGAGTACGTATTTTATTCCTGATTTAATTTTTTTTTCTAATTTTGTTTAAAGTTTTAGCATATGAAGATTTACTAGTTCTGATTTTGGACTTTGAAAATGCTGTGCAGACCAATTTGTACAGGCCAGTGACTTGAAATCAGATGATTTTGATAAAGCCAAAACTGAACTGAGCATTAGTCAGAAGGCGACGGAAGGATGTCTGGCGGTTGTTCCATGTGTTCCTTCTCAGATTCCTTCAATAGAAAGTAGAGAAGGTGAGATGGAAGTTCCAGAGTCAATGGAAGCTGATGAAATGGATGTAGAAGAAAACAATAGGGAGAATGCAAGGATGGAGCAAGGACATGGATATGAATTCGGTGGGTTGAAGCCAAGCGAGGGCTTCCGTCATCACTGCTTTTTTCTAGGTAGAAATCTGAAGTTGAAACATTCTATCGAAGCAATTGGTTAAATTGTCATATTCTAGTGTATGTTACGAAGATGAAGATGAAGATGAAGATTTAATGTAATATAAAAATATCTCATTACTTAATATATATATATATATATATATATATATGATCTAAAAAGAGGATTTTTTTTGTAATCAGTCGAATGCCTTCATACCTATAGTAACATGCTTGCAGAATGCAAGATGAGCCGACAGCGGCTTTGCTAACCGTTTCTATTGTAAACTGAAGTCGTATAAAAATGGCATGAATAAAATATATAAATAAAAATTATATATAAATATAATAAAAATAAAATTATGTTATATAAATTTCGACATAATTTTTTTTTTTTTTTTACGTTATACAAATACAAATTATTAGATTTAAGAATAATCAGACAATAATACATCGTATCTTTGCTTTTGAACAAAACCACTCCAAAATATGAGTCCCATGGATAAATTAATCAGTGAATACATTGTTTACAAGCACGGTATGATGATGGTAGTAAACAAATTATTAAAAGATTCCTCTATATCTCAGAAAACTGAGTAAATAAAACAAAAGAAAATGAAACTGTTCGCTTGAAAGTCTCTGGTATTAATGTCTGTCCATGTCTTCCCTTCCTATCTTTCAATGCCCCGTCTTCAACAATAATCTACATGAATGGTTAAGGCTGGGTGAAAAGCTGTAACAAACTTGCTATCTAACATAGAACCTGTATGAGCTAGTCTCCGGAAACATAAGTTTTCTCTTCATAGTATTTCTTTTCACTCCGTGTCTTCTTGGCATTACGTTTCTACATTGAACATGAGCAGCAAAATCAGAAGAATTTAGATAGTATGTAAAACACCCAAAATTGCACTAGTAAATTAGGTAGTGGAGGAGTTAAAACCAAGAAACGGGTTGAATTAAGTAGACAACAACCTATATTCAGGTTAGTGGTATGAATTTTTCATATGCAAATCAGATGCAAAACAAGAAAATTACTGATCCCTCTTCTAATTGAAAAGGATCAGCAGATGTGATCTAATAGAAATGTCACACACACACACTCTCCTTTGATGCATGCCTCATGCAAAAAAGTTTCAACAAAAACGATAGCCAGATATTATCCATGACTTAGACCAAGTCTTACCTGCATAAAGTTTTGAATGGTCATAGAAGTTAGTTGTAATCTTAGAATCATTAGATAAAGTTAGTTGTAATCTTAGATTAGGATTTAATCATGTTAGATGATAACCTACAGCTTATCACCAAAACTAGTACATAATCCCTATACTAGACAGAAATAATTCAAGCTTTTCATTCACTCAAATCATCAATCCTTTCAACATCCATAAAGCAAGTGTCTAGCATGTAATACTGTTCCAAAAGTAAGTGAACAACTGCCAATCAACTTGTAAATCTAGTCTACAAAATCATAAAATAATAGCAAATGTGAACACCCAAAAAATTCATGCAGTCAATGTAAGTAATACCATGTAAGCCTCATGATTGGCAACTATCCTTTGAGTTACTGAACTTGTGGTTATGCTTTTAGGGCTTTCAAGCAACAGAAAAATTCCCATGCTCTTAGGAACTGCATAAGGATCAGTTTCATCCTGTAGGAAGCAAAGTTAGCAATTTTTTTAAACCCACAGACACAATAAGTCATACTCATAAAGTGAAACAAATATAACAGAAGTCTGAGAACTTACAGGCAACAAAGAGTTACCCTCAGCAACTGTCCCATGTACAACCAAAGAAATGTTGAAAGTTGTAATCTGTTCAAATGAAGTAGATAAGGACACCTTTCCCATCTTAAAGAGTGAGAAACTAAATAGCAGTAGTTTGTTACTATAATGCAAATTGAAATAGCCATAGTCGCACCGCAAATGCACAATGAAAATAAGATCCTTTTTTTTTTTTTTTTTAAAAAAGGAGCATATATTTCTTGTGTGTTTTATGGAAGGGATGCAATTTGCTACACCATCAATTGGCCACAGAAACTAGCAACAACTAAATCATTAAGTGGTATAATATAGATAATTAATGGATGGGCATGCTTTGGAATCTAAACTAGTAAAAGGCATATGTTTAGCAAAAGGCTATTCTTAAACCAACAAGAACCATCACAATATTAACTTTTGGTTTCTAACATATTAGATGCATTCTTTGGTACAAAACTCAATAAAATGGATCATGAAGACTTATTTCCCTAATCAAACCATCATCCTTTCCTTTTCCTCACTTCAAATGCCTCAAGAATAACAATAGGTCCTCATGCATGCTCCCAGTGGAATCATCATCATGATTAAGCCATACGAAAACTCACTGTGAAGCGACTACAGCCGCTTGCACACATTTGTTCCACCGCCAAACAAGGGAAATACATTCCTCTTATGCACTGAAATGTAAATTCACATCTACTTATAGACATATAAAGAAAATTACACACCACATCCTTTGTAACTTCCCAAGGAGCACCAATGATAACTTCATCAACATAACGGCAAGCTAACACACTAAGACTACGCTCATGTAGATGCATAACTGGGTAGGGCACCCCCCTGTGCTCACTGCATGGAAAGAAGATTCATAAGTTATTTCTTCTGTAGAAACCTTTTATTGATATAAGCAGATGTACAGGCATATATCTCAAGTTAACTTCCAAACTCAAAATGTAACAAAAAAAAAAATAAAATAAAGGGGTAATAAACCAGCCAGATTAAAAACCAAGCATAATAAATCAAGTACCTTACAGTATGGTCAGTGTGGATACCAACAAGCAAAAAGTCTCCAAGCTGCCTTGCCTTCTTGAGGATCTGAGTCAACATAAAAGATGGCTTTGAAATATGGACAAAATGGAATGAGTTGCAAAAGATTTTCTATCCTCCAAAAAGCAAGTGCCATTTAACATATCAATAGAGCAAACCATCTATAATTATTTTCAGTGCTTCAAGTGTCCCCTCCCCACCCCCCCCCCAACCTCGACAACCACCCATAAAGAAGGTCATTTCTATTATTCTGCCAACAACCAAAAAAAAAAAAAAACCAGAAGTTTGACATTCTTAACTTATTCAGTCTTTAGTCATACGTTAGCTGCAGGCATTTTGGTCCTTCCTTACTTCAATCTCTTCTCTTTCTTCCTTTTCCAATGATTAGTCCATAAACTCTTTCTAGCAGTTATCTCACTAGCTCAACTTTTTATTCCAGTTTCTATTTTCTTTGTTGACCCTCGAGAGGACCAGATAGGACTTTCCAAGAAATACAGTCCATGACCAACATAGGTTTTGGGCGAGAATGGTGGTTCAGATCCTGTACAAGATTCCTTAACACTAAATGGTAATTGCAAATTGCCCAATGAGCTTGTTTGTGATTTTAATTATGAAAATAATATCAGCTAATTGATGGAGGAGACACCACATCACTTTCAGAAAATGAGGATACACCAATCTTAGCCCTGAAGGATCAGTTCGAGGATGTGGCCATCCAGATGAGCATGTTAGTAATTGAGCAAATGATTTTCACTTACATAGTGTAATTCAATGTTACTAAAGATATTGAAGGGTTAGTTGTTTGATAGATTAGGTGGAAGACTGCTACACTTCAAGAAATTAAATGGGCTTTCCGATAGTTATCTGCCATAGATAATATGGGGTATCATCGCTTTCTAATAGTACCTGCCTTAAATCTTATATATACCATGCTACTTCACTCCATTGTTGAGGGCCCCTAAAACAAAAGAATGAAGTACAGAATTTAGCATCAGGGATGAGATCTCTTTCTATATCTGGAACTGTATAATTAACAAATGTAATTTTAGAACTTCTGACATTCAACTTAGTAATCAATCCTCCCACCCCCACCGTCCCCTCTAACTCATATTAGCCTTTGAATAACATAATAGTGTCAAGCTAAATTATTAAATAGGTTGAGCTGTATAATTAACAAATGTAATTTTAGAACCTCTGACATTCAACTTAGTAATCAATCCTCCCACCACCACAATCCCCTCTAACTCAAATATGCCTTTGAATAACCTAATAGTGTCAAGCTAAATTATTAAGTAGGTTGAGCTGCCTTAACAATCTCAGCTTGTTAACAAAACTTTGTTTACTGTAGTTCAAAATTTGCTAGAAAAAGTGCATATCTAAAGGATCCTTATAACAACAGGCATCCTATAATTTAATTATCATCAAGATTCAAGTTTCCTAAGGGCTACTAAAACGGCACCATAGATTAACAATATCAGCTAGCTACTCGGTTCATATGTGCAGATATCAGTAGCCAAGCCAGTTAACAGTAAGCTATGCTCAAGAATTGCAGCAATATGAATACTAAAACAGGCTATAATTGGACAGTAGCTGTTCATGAATGCCTATCTTGCAGCAATGCTGGAATAACTAAACTTCGGTCTGAAAGGAGCTATCAACAAATTGTCAATATGTCACAAAATTATTCCATCATAACATAACCAACAAGAAAATCAGTTCTAAGAATAAATATCAAAGAGAGTAATACCTCTACATGCCCAGCATGAAAGAGATCGAATGCCCCATCAATATACACAATGCGAGCATTTGCTCCAGGTCCCTGAGGAAAAACTAAATGAGACTGACAGGAAGGAGAACCATTTATTATGCACAAACAAACACTGTTAGATAAAGGGGAAAAGAAAGCAAGAAAAGACTAGAATCTGGTCCATCTCCATCCACATCTCCCCTACCTTTGATGAAGAAGAAAATAGCTCTTAAAACTTTTACAAGAAATCTTTGCAGATAGCCATTGAGCTAGGGAGTCAACTTATGACAGAATTGTGGGCCATTTTTAAACAATATTGCTATTATTATTAAAAAAAAAGGATGCACTAGGCCATTGATACATATTCATTCTTCAAGGTCCATCCAACAGATTGCTTTAGATCCGCTGTCCAAAATTTTATCTTTCACAAAAGGGATTTACAAATATATATATATATATATATATATATATATATATATATATATATATATATATATATATATATATATATATATTTATAAGTGTATATATATTAATCTTATATTAATCTGTTGATCATGCAGCAAGCAATTTATCCAGAGTTTTAAATTCATGATGGTTACCTTTTCATAGAAACTTGGTTGCCTTTACACAACACATATTTAAAGAAACAAATAGTAAGGGAATTATGTATCAGAGGGGCAGCTGGCCAGTTTGGTCATAACAAGACAATAGCAATAGTAAAGGATTAATTCTGTGAGCCTAATTTGAAGAAAGATGTCAGAAACCATCTTTTGCAGTATATTGGTCAACTGACCGAAGAGAAAGAGAATATAGGACTTCATATGCCCTTGCCATGCAAACTTGGCAAGACAGTATAACTTTTGTAATAGGATTGCCAACAACTTTTGGATGTTTTGTTTCTATAACTCTGTTTTTGTTGACAGATTTTCAACGATTACACACTTTATTCCTTGTTAGGACAGACAAGAAGCCATCCATCTTGCAAAAAAACCCACTGAAGTTGTTCATACAAACTCATGTAGCCTAAAATTATAATTTTTTCCTATATTCACAAGCTACTTTAGAAGAAACTTGCAAGGATCCTCAATATGATGTTTAGTTTCTCTTCTTTTTATCCACAAAAAGATGGACAAAGGGAAATTTTCCCATGCATTGGATGATCCTTTCATGCTTCTAGTAGAGTAGAAAGACCGAGTCAATGATTGGGACTAAATACTTTGAGCGGCAGAATTTCTTAAAACCTTTTGTGAAAAGACTATACATATAGGAACAAACTACCTTTGTCAATTTTACATCATATACAAATAAATTACCTTTTCTTTCATCTATTGTCTAAAGACGGAAAAAAAATGTGCCCTGAAACACGCATCGCTTAAGCTTGTTCTAACGGTAACCAATTTTCATTCCTTTTTTCTTTCTCAGCTTGATAACTAGAGTGATACCAAATAGTACCTGGCCATTTGAGAATTGCACAATCCGCCGAGATGTTGGTAGAAATTGGGAAATCTGACCCATTTGTGACTGATCTCTTTCATCCAAATGTCCATTCAAAAGTTTGCTATTATTATCTCCACTGCTGTTAGCATCCTTTACAGAAGAAAGTATTCTTCCTACACACGTAATTTGTGCAATGATTAGAAATAATGTCATACTTAGCACACAGTAAAAGAAGCTAGTAAAATAAAGGGACTCCAACCAAAGGGGTCTTGAGCACATGTCCGAAGAAATTCTTTAGTACCTACAATATCTGTGCTCGAGACTCCTTCCGTGCGCTTAATCTGCTTGTAACGGCCAGCTTTCTTTGCCAAGGCATAAGCATCAGTTCCATCAGGGAGAAGGCAAGGATCATCACCATGTATTATATAGTCAATCTTATGCTCATTGAACAGACTGTTCATGAATTGCTCAGTAATTGCATAGGGGGCATCTGATATCACTTGATCCACCCACTTTAAACCACTAACAAGTGCCAACCTGGAGAGAACTTCAAATGAGACTCATGGAAGCATCAAATTAAACTAATTACAAAAATCTCACCAAGAGGAGCTAGTATGACAAACAAACCGTCAAGGGGAAGGCCAGCACACAGATAAAAATTAAGTTGAAAGTCAAGGATTTTATTGCATAATATAAAAAATTGTCATCGCAGCCCAATAAGTTAGATGCAAAGAACATATCTAAGGTTTGCAGTCTTCCAATGTACATGCCACTGAAAATGGAATCGTTGCACCAAATAACTAGCCTCTACAATCCATGTTGTCCATTAACTAATGCACCAAGTAGTGCAGGTTCAACTCTAGAAAGATCTTATCTATTTATTTGGCTTCTTCATTTTTTCACTTCAGCTCTGGAGATATATATATATTCTCTTTTCTTTACTGTTTTTCTTTCAATTGATTTATTCTTTCACATGTGAGGACATCCTTCCATCACAAAACCAAGATGCAAATGCTTTCCATGTGATTGATTGAAAGTTAACTCACAGTTAATGATGATCCAAAACAGAACTGTCTCTTCATGTGTAAAAACAAAAACAGAACAAGGCACAAATAAACTATAGATTATGAAAACAAAATGCCAAACTAAAATACACCCCAAAAAAGAAAGAGTTGCATAAATACCTCTCTTCCATGGGTAGAACAGGAGGGCCTTTGTTAGCAATAATCTCCTCATCACTTACGACACCCACCACCAGTTCATCTCCTAAAGCCTTAGCTTGCCTCAACGCATTGGCGTGGCCATAATGCATGAGATCAAAGCATCCATCCATGTAAACCCGAATGCGCTTCTTCTCACGCTTATTCTTGTGGAAGATCCCTATATCTGACCAAACATATGACAACGGGAAAACTCCAATTCCACCAAAATAGCTAGTGGACAATCCAAGCAAGGCAGCCGTTAGCATCAGGCCACCAAAGAGATGTGGGCAGTAATACACCCCATCCCAAATCCAATTGTTACTCTCATATTCCATTGCCACTCTCTCTTTCAAGCTCAATTACAGGAGACACAAAACCTGCGAAACAACAATACCAAGAGCTTTTCTTTGAACAAAAGAGAGAAACGTATGATTACCAGCCCTTTTAAACTAACTTTACACGAAAATTTTTACATAGAGATAAGCAATAAGTATATCTCTATGTATATTAAATTTAAGTGCATGCAAAAATGAAATTCAGTAATCAGAAAAACAAATTAAAAGCTGGATTTGTTAGGATAATTCTGGAATCTGAATCTTAACCTAAATTGAGAGGCCAAATCATAAGAAATTCCACGCAAACGCAAAGAAATTGAAAGCAAGCAATCGAAATTGGAATATATCTGGAAATGGTAGATCGAATCTCTACCTTTTTTTGATCTTTTTCTCAGTTTTGTGTTCGTGTCTCCTCCTTTTCTTTCTCTGTATTCTTTTTCTGGTTTCTCTCCCACGAGATTTCTGACAAGGAGCTGTCTCAAAATATATCTCACCTTTCATCAAATTAAATAAAATAAATAATAAATAAAATAATTTTCTCAAAAAGATCTTGCTTAATTTTATTTATTAATCAATTATGGCCCCTTTCGCTCCTTGACGTTTCTATTCTATTCATTGAAGAATTCCATTTTCTTAAGTCTTAACGAAAGCTGAGCTTTGACCAACTGTCGTTCTCTCATTTTTTATATATATAAAAAAAAAAAAATCATATCCTCCAATCGCAGGAGTAGGAGTAATGTTCACGAACGAGTGGGTGGGTTACGTTTAGGTGATAATTTTACTAAATAATAAAAATTTATATAAACTAAAATTTAATAAAAAATTTATATAAATATAATAAAAAACTCATAATAATTAATAAGTATAACACAATAAATTTTTTAAAAAATAAAAATATAAAACTTTAAATCAAAATTTAATAAATAATATAAACTTGAATTTAATTATAAAAAAACTTAAAATAATTAAAAAATACATTTATATATTTTTGAATAGTCTTCTTGCTCCACGTATAATCAAAAATCTTTTCAAAACCTTCAAAATACAACATCATATTTTTTTACAAAAAAATCAAATTGACTAAATTATAAAAAAATTATAAAAAAATTATAATTATTAGATTGAGTATGTGAGTTTCGCTTTTAGAGATAGTCTTTTATGAAACTTTATTTGTTAATTCAAACTTATTTAATAAATTTAATATTTTTGTATAAATATATAAAAAAACTGAATGAACTTTTGAACTTGAGGGATTCATCCATGGACAAATCTATATAGGTGTGAAAAAAAAATTACATCTTCATTTTTTTCTTTAATGCAATTAGATATACCTCAAAATTTTTTCTAGTCTTCATTCTTTTATCGTGTTTAAAAATTCTATATAGAAAGCAGTAATAAATACTTTAATTTTTATAAACATTTGTAAATATATTTAATTTAAATTCATTAATGTCTGTTTAATAAAGTACAATTATGATTTTGAATAAAATTTTAACAAATAAATTTATCAATAAAGATGTGTTTAGTTTGTTTATTTTCATGAAAAATTCTTTTATAATATTAAATGATTAAAAGATTGTGTGATCCATATATTGCTCAATATAAATATAAATTAATATATTATTATTACAGTTCTGTACTAATTCAATATATTCATTTATATTTTAAATTATATATATTTTGTAATTGATTTGTTTGCTTAAATTCGTATGAATTCATATTTTTATTGTTTCATAGGTATGTTCTTAATTGTTTATAATTATGTTCATTTAATGTTGAGTGATAAATAAAGTCATTTAATTTAAGTGAACTAAACTCACTTATATTAAATTTTAAACTAATTAAACTACAACGCAATGTCAAAAACCTTTTATAAACATAAACGGATCTTGAACAATGCTAAAATAAATAAACAAATTATGAGTAAAGTTAAACTCGATTGTGATTAGCTCCAAAAATACAAAAAGAATATACTCTGAGTAATTAATAAAAGAACATAATATTATCAAAAAAAAATAAAGGAACATAATAATAATAATAATAATAATAATAATAATAATAATAATAATTTGCATTCATGAACCATGATTCATAGAATGGATAAAGATAATTTAATTGTGATTGAAGTTAATCATATTTATTAGTTTCAAGTTTTATGAGTGTGAACTTGAATTTAGTCTAATTATTTATTAAATTAATTAATTATAATTATTTATTAATTATAAAATAATTTTTATAGTTATCCATTTATAAAATGTAATATGCTAATTATTATTATAATTTTTAATAAAAATATCTACTAAAAAAATTATGATCTTATGCGAAAAAGAGAGGGAACATGAACCTTCACCAAAATTGGATTTGTTTTGTTGTGTATTTTACAGTAACATAGCAAATTTTTTTGGATGTATGAAATATAATTATGTAATTTTTTTTATTTTTATTTTTTTGCAAATGCAACTTGAGTTTTATAATTTCCAATGTTGTAACCAATACAAATTTAAATGATAAAATTTATTTATAAAATTATTATTTTATACACCGTCACACTCTCATTTATAAAATAATAATTGTTTTTATAATATTCGTTGTTATTTTTTTATTTTTGAAAGTTTAATCGTTATTATTTTATGCATAAAAATACGTGCAAAGATATAATTATGAAATCCATGAAAACAAGATAAATATACATCGCATGATTTAATTTTTTTGTTTTGTTATATTAAAAGTCACTTTAAATAAAATATTTTAATTTAAAAAATTAAAACTCTTAAATAGTTAATGTATTCAATTAAATCATATTTAAAAAATATCATTCTCTTATATTATATTTATCTTTCATCTCTCACGTTAGCAATGTTAAGTACTAATGAAATCATTTACCTATTTGACAAAAAAATCGGTACAACATCTATTATTTATTTATTTTTAGAAATATATTAAATTATTTTTATAGTATTAACTTTTTAGCACATATTAAATTATTCTTACATTACCCAAAGCTTTGAAGTTCTCTTTGCTCCAAACCTTTTTTCCGTCGCCTCTAATCTTCATCTCTTTTTCATCTAATTCCAATCCTTTCAGTGAATGTTCAACCAAAATATAGCCAAATTCTATCTAATTAAAACCTAAATACTGTCAAAAAAACATTCCAAACTGTGTCTTTGTCTAATCTTTTCATGGGAATCTGCAATATGAAGAAGAAGAATCGAACTTCAGTCCAAGTCAATCCAACACACATGTCCAAGAGCCTAAGCTGTCTTTTTGGAACCTAAAACATGTTATCTTGTCGATAAATTCCAAATTTTTTCTCTTGCTGAAAAACAAGTGATACAATTTGTCCATGATCATAATTCATCATGCACGCCAAGGTATGCATGATGACTTGCTTAAAATTAATATTATAACAAGTCACATAGATTTGATTTAGGATTGCATCATGCATGTAATCTAGAATCTTATTATAGGTTTACTTTCTTTGTTTTATTATGCTATATCATAAGTTTACTTTCTTTATTAATTGTTTTTATGTTATTTAAGCAGACCATATAGAAGCATAATTAATTTTCAAGTATATTATTTAGACATAAGTATGTTTAGTTAAATATGTTGAGGAGACATTTATTAGTAATTTAATATATCATATAGTTGAGAATAACTTATATTATAATTGTCATATCGATTTCATTCGAAAATTTCACTGCTCGATGATTGTAAAAATATTAAAAAAGAGTCGTCACTAATTTTTTTATTAGGTGTAATTGGTTATTTAAAAATTTATTTTTTGAACAAAAATCTTATGATTAATTAAGTTTTACAAAGAAGATGATTTTTTGTATAGGTTTGAGAGTATGATTACACGAAAAGTATTAGCATCCCATAGTGCCTATTGAAAAACAGTACCATTGAATCATGTGTTATTATTTAACCTTAATAAAAATGACCTTAATTTAATATTAAAAAATATTTTCAGATGATTCGTCAAAATTAGCTTCTTCATAATAAATATTTTCCCATAATTAATTAAATTAGACAGTTAAGTTGATGTAATTTATAAAAAATAAAAAGATATATCTGAATACAATCTTGCAAACAAAAATTATTGTGCATATTTTATTATGTATTTTAAATTTTAAATAAGTAAAATAATTTTATATATGCCAAATAACTTCAAAAAATTAAATTATTTTGTTCAACTTCAATAAATATATGACATTAATTCTTTATTCTTAATCCATAGTTAATATAAGTATAAATAAATCATAAATTAGCCCGACATAAAATTACTTCATCAATATAAAACATTCCAAATAGTAAATAAATATTCCATCACATTACCAAATATAAAAATGATAGGTTAAACCCCAAATAAAGATTGACTAAGTTAGACCTTAATCGGACGAAATAATACCGATATATGTGGCAAAAAAAGCAAAAACTCCAAACAATTCTTGTATGGCCGGCCACACTATGTCAACAAAATTGACTTTATACTATGGACATATATGGAGTTAAAAGGTTTAATATGAGCCATGCATGTGTAATGAGATATAAGCCAAGTAGAATTGATGTATAAAAGAGTTTATAAATTAAAGTGATATAAACCATGAAATATCTGCTTAAGGCTTCAAGAACGAGACTTATATACTTATGTTGGCTATGACTTAGTGGTCTTAAGATTTTAAGAGGCAAATATGGCTAAGGAAGCCACCATGCTCGGCTAAAACAAAGAAAGTGAAGGAAAATAAGAAATTAATTAAGTAAAGAATAATTACATGGCAATTTATAAGCCCTCTTGAAGAAGCTTTTTAGTGGAGATATTTTTCACATATTCCTAAGTATCAAGAGACCAAAAACATAAGGAAAACGGGTTGACCATTTGTGAAACCCTTTTTTTTTTATTAATGTTTATTTAAAAGATAAGATGAAAAGTTCAACAATTTATCTAAATGTTCATGTAGGGCTCAAAGTAACCGAGACACTCGGAATAGTGGCACAAAACCTGAGGTACGAACTTCGAGGTAAGAGTTCAAATTGAGTATTCTTCAAGAAAGTATCTTTATAAGTATGTTTTGGTGGATAGAAAGTGAAACTAAGGTATTGAAAGTGAAAAAGCTAGTAAAACTCGAGTTAGCGCTAAACCGAGCAATTGAGCTTAGAAATAGAAATAAATTCAAAATAAATTCGAAATAAATTTTAGAAATTCATAAGAATTATTTTGAGGCCACAGGAAATTAAAGTAAAGTATATTTGACTTGGAGAATCAAAATTGAGTGAAAATCTCGAGATTTCAATGATCAAATTAATTTTTAAAGTAAACTGAAAACCTTAAGCAATTTCGATCGGTAATGACTAATTCAAGCAAAATGGGCTCAAACGAAAAAAATTTCTCAAACAAGTGTGGTCCAAATTTTTATGGGACATACTAGAGACTTATTATAACATATGAGAACTGGAAATTCTGAAGAAAATAAGCTGAAAATATTTATCTTGGATTTTACAAAATAAGGCTGTAGGCTGCCCTGGCCCAGAAATCTGCTGACCCATCAGAACTTGCCAAATTTGAGACCTTGCAAAAAACCTTTGACTCTGATATTTCTCAAAATAAAAGTATACTCAATATAATTTTTATAAAGGTAAAAACCAACCCAAACCGACCTTGGATGAGAGAGAAGCACTCCCACAAAGTTGTCGTAGGCGTCCTCTGCAGGGTCTCCTTATGCAAATTTTTCAACCACCTTTCGGCCACTTTTAGACTTTGGTCAATCAGGATAAAATCTTTCCTGTTAAGTCTTCTATAACATATAAAAAATACAATCTTAAAGAAACTCATTTACTAGGTGAAAAGTTAGTGAGAAGAACAGGGGCAGAATCTGCCATATTTCGGGTAAGAGATAAAACTTAAATTTGAAAGCTTTTGGTTGGTTTTTGAGGTTATATTTGATGATTATAAGTTGTATATATGTTGATTTACAACTGAAAATCTTTTCTGGAGCAAAAAGGAGTGGTCAAAGTTGGTCAACTAAGATAAGAAGTTGATGGAAGATGATGATCTTAATTTATGTTATTATTGGTTATTGTTGGATGATTTTTGGTTAAATAGAATTTGAAGAAAAAATTTCTAGGAGCATGTATAGGTTTGTCCAGCACATGTATGCTAGGGTAGGGATGAAATTTGGTTGAGTTTAATGTTGTAGACTATTAAATTAATACAAAAAAAGTCCAGTTTATGACCCAGTTCAGTGAAAAATTGAAAAATGTGAGAATCGGCAATTTGACATGTTGACAAGTGTGAATTGAATACTTGAATAAGTGTTTAGGTTGTTGAGTTTATGAATTTGAAGTTAAAAGAACAAAATTATCGAAATTAGCTTAAACTGGCACTTTAATCGGTAAAATCGAGAAAGTATGAAAAATGGCCAAAAAAGGGCCCGATTGACCCCGTTTAAGTTATAAATGTATGAGAACATACAATAAGGATGATTTGGATACTAATTGGGTTGTTTCTGGCAACTCGAGGTATCAACACGCAAAATGAGGTAAACCCGAGAGTTGACGATTTAGTGCTGCCCTAGCCCTGTTTAGGTAAGGGATGCAATTTAAAGTAGTGATGACTTCCTATACCTGTTTACATCGCATGAAATGATTTAATAAATGTATGAAGAAACTTCGAGGGAAAACCCGAGCCATTTCAATAGAAATTTCCTAAAAGCCATAACCCCGATTTAATCCTAAAATCGAGCTTTTTATCCATGATATATAAGTTTTGGTATATTAATATTTTATAGTCGAAACTATATGATTTTGTGATTTAAGTTTCAATATGATTTTAAGTAAGTATGAAAACAAGTAAAATTTTCTGAGACTAGAGGCTACCCCAATAGTGTATGCTCTGTGCATATCATATTCGCTACTTGTGGTGCCTGGCTCCTCCACTCGTAGTGTCAGTTCAGATTCACCCGTGTAGTGTCCATTTCACCTTTATGGCGTCTGTCTTCGCTACACATGGTGTCTATTTTGTAGTATCTCGTACCTACACAGTGAGTGTCACTGGTGCCTATGCCCTAGCTGTGTGTTAGTTTATTCATATACTATGTCAGAATTGTTGTGTGAAACCCAAAATTTCCATTTTTATCACACAATTGGCAGCTAAGAATTAATTAACTACTCGAAATAATGTTATGCAGCCCAAAACCATCGAAGCACTTGGGCTAGTGGTGTGGGGCCCGACGGCACGAAAATCGAGGTAGGACCTTAAGCACGAGAATTTTTTAAGAATTTCATGTATGGTTATGAAATGATGTTTAGAATTGAAAACTAAGGTATTGGAAGTGAAAAAGTTAGTAAGGCTCGAGTTTGCACTAAACCAAGCAAATGGGCTCGAAAATAGAAATAAATTCGGATTAAATTCAAAAAAATTCACAAAAATTATTTCGGGACCATAGAAAATTAATATAAGGTGAAATTGACTTGAGAAATCAAAATCAAGTGGAAATACAGAGGTTTCGAGGATCAAATTAATTTTTAAGGTAAATCGAAAATTTTAAGCCATTTTGCTTGATATTGACCAAATCGTGCAAATTGAGCTTAATCAAGAAATGTTTCTTAAACAAGTGACCCTCAAATTTTTATGAAACATACTAGGGACATATTATAACACTTGAGAATGGAAATTTGGAGAAAATTGGACTAGAATTATTTTTTTAGAATTTTCCAAAGTAGAACAGAAATCTGTCCTGCTTCAGATTTCCGACCAACCCTCCAAACTTGTCAAATTTGGAGAATTTAAGGGAAGAAATTTGACCCCAAATTTTTCAGTCTGAAAGTAGACTTAATAAGCTTTCTGCAACCATCTAATTCAACTCCATATGACTTTCCAGCTGAGAGAAATAATTCTCCAAAGTTGTCGTAGGCGATAATCCTTGCTTCTCCTTGTGAGAATTTTTCGACGGCCTTCCAGCCAGATTCAGATGACGGTCAAGAAGGATCGAATCTTTCCCTTCAAATCATCTATAACATATAAAAAATCCAGCCACAAATACATCCATTTGCTGGTGAAAAACTCGAAAGAAAAGTAGAGACAGAATCTGCCTTGTTTCGGGTAAGAAGAAATTTTGAGATTTTTTAATTCTTTGATCGGTTTTTGTCGTGCACACGACCCTCTATACTAGTCTGTGACCTTTACTTTACCACTTACAGTTGGGCTGTGAGTCAACATCCAATCCATATCTCATCCATTTATAGTTTAATAAATGAAATTAAACAAATTAAAATAGAAACTGGACTTTTATATATATATGCGCGGAAGCATTTACATTGGTTTCTATTAACTATACATCCCTTTCGTACAAAATATCACAAGACTGTGCATTAATTTATAGGATACATTTTTTTTCTTTTCCTCACAAGTGTATACCTCTATACTTCTAAAGAACTGGAGAACACCTTAGCAGGGACGACTGTAGTACTTACTACTGCGTAGTATCTGTGGAGGAGGAAATAAGGGGGTGAGCAAACACGCTCAGTATGGAAAATGTGCAAGCAGGTAGATAACTACACTATCTACATGCTAAAATACATATATGTTCATTTTCTTTATAAAACAATATGCATGTTCTTTAAAACAACTTCCATCAATGCGAAATCATTAATTCGCTAGATGGGTATATGCATATTCACACAGCATCACACAACAGATCTTTTTCACACAGATCATCTTTCAAAAACCACACAGGTTTACATAGCATAATCTATTCACACAGTCATATATAGAAAATGCTTTATTTTAAACCACACAGGTTCACATAGCATAATCTCTTTGCACATAGCAAATCAATGTTCATATGAGACATAATCATGGGTTATCACACATCCCCAGACACACAGTAAGGGAAGACATCTGTCACCTCACACAGTAGTGACAATGTCGTATCACTCAGATACAAAAAGACTTATGACCATAGTCGGATTCCAGGCTACACTGATCAGGTGTACGGGAACCCTACGCTTAGGGAGGCGGATCAATCATCCCGTCAGCTCAACTTAATTCACGGCACATCGTACCCCATGGCTAACGCTCACGGTACATCATGCTCTCGTGGATCCTTATAACCCATTTTCGTTGTCTCAAAATCACGTGCGAGCAGGTCAGTGCCAGACACATAGTAGTGCACGATGGCTCTAGCACGGTTTATCCATCACACAATAATTTCATAAACTCTCATGCGAGCAACTCAGTGTAAGACACACAACATACCTGAGGTATCTAGCACGATTTTACTCATCACACAGAAGTTCAGGAGACTACATACGAGCAACTCAAAGGAAAGCACACAGCATATCTGAGGCATCTAGCACGGTGCTAGCTCTCAAATAGAACACACTGTATCATTGAGGCATCTAACATAGTTGTCTCATCACTTTAAATCGAGAGGGTCACATGCGAGCAAAAATCAGAGCAAGACACACAACAATACTCGAGGCTCTAGCATGATTCTCAAAATCTAATGCGAGTAGCTCGAGTAGAACACACAGTATCACCCAAGGCATCGAACACTCTTTAGCTTTCTTAAAAACACTTTGAAAATAATATGCGAGCGGGGCTGATCAATCTACCGTTACCTCTCATGCTCTAGCGCGATTTCACACAAAAAAGAAATAGAAGGGCTTCATGTATAGTTATGAGTGAAAGGGCAAATCTCTCATCAACCACTCTTTATAAACATTTCATACATTTGATTTAAACCGAGAGCCATTCTAATATCATTCTTTCTCAAACCGTTGCAAAAACCTCTTTTCACAACCATCATAGAAGTCATGCAAATCTCATACTATCGACTTGTTTTCATACGTAGTTTTATATCTAGCCATATCAATATCTATGTATTTATCGCATACATGTGCATTCAGCAGACAAGAAAACATACGTATAGCTATCTCTATAGCTCACATAAGTCCTTTACCTTGATCTTGCAGTGTATCTCTTTGTCTCACACTGATTCACATGTCACCATTTACGTCTATAGCTCCGTCTATCTCTCCGAACGCTGCAGATACACATCAAACGTATCATTCATCATTTCTATAATCTCAAATCATCAAAACACCATTTTATTCTCTTATTTCCTCTTTGACCTAACATTGGTCCTTAGTGATTTTACATCTTATAGTCATTTCTAGCTATCTTCCCGTATATCAATAGGTTCATAGCAGTAGCTAAGTTAACATACTAGAATTTGGTAGTCTAAAAGCTTACCTAGCTTGTTTTTCTTGCCGCTTGGTCCAAAATCGCGTAATATCGACCAACACCTTCGATTTATCATATCGAGGTCCCGTTTCCAACTATGTTGCTTTCCTCTAACTAACAAACAACTTCATAGAAGGAAACGTCTCTTAATTCTGGCTAGAAAGGGTGGTTTTATCTAGGAAAAGTGTTTGAACACTTAAGCAAAAATTGAGAGGTTTTAGGTCACTGTGCCTTTCAGCCTCAAATCCCGTTTCTTATATAGAAATTTCACTAGGAGATTGATCTGCATGGTGGGAGGATCGATCTCTCCTTCTTCACTGCCTTACTTTTCAATGCATTGGATTTCATGAGATCGATCTGCCCATAAGGAGGAGATCGATCTGTTCCAGGTAGTAGCTTCAGGAGATCGATCTGCTCCAAGGGTGAGATCGATCTTCTCCAAGTCAGTAGCATTTGGAGATCGATCTGCCCCTTCTAGGGATCGATTCCTTCTACACAGAATGCTTAGCAGATCGATCTGGCCCCATTGGATATCGATCTGCCCTGTTCCATTGCTCGAATAAGAACATTTTTTGCTCTTTCAGATCGATCTTTCCTTCAATGAGATCGATCTGGTATTCATATTTTTCAGATTTTACTGCAGTTTTTTGAAGTAACTTACACAAAATATCTTAATTTTGCTGTCATAGTCATTTTCTCATCCAGCCACTTTTAAGGCTTGAAAATGAATTCCTTTCATACTTTATACACATTAAAACTTGTGTGTATTCATTGTATAACTAAAAGTATACAATACAAAACTAAATGGAAGTACAAAGATTTACACAACTCATGCAACTTCATTCCATTTTACCACATTACTCATTTTTCATTCCACTCACATTCATCACATACAAAACTTCATTTCTTCTTATTCCTACACAATGAAACTTGTACGTACATCACACACTCATATTACAAGTGTGTACCTTAAATTTATAGACTTTACATCACTTATACTTCACATAGCATGTACATGTATATACTTATGAATTCATAAGGTTACAACTAAAAATACGGGTCTTACAATTTTTGAGCTAGTTTTTCATGGTTTTAAGCTATATACATGTCGAATTTCAGTTAAGGATCAATTTGGAGGAAGAAAAACATGGTCAACCTTGGTCAAACCCAAGGTAAGGTTGATAGATGATGAAGTTCATATATGTTGTTGTTTGGTGTTTTTGGAAGGTTTTTGGTTAAGTGGAATTGGATGATTTAATTTCTATGAATGATTTGAGGTCCGGACAGCATAGTGTTGATGTGTTTGTGGTGAAATTTGGATGGATCTAAAGATGTTAACAGTTAAATTTATACCGAGAAAGTTCGGTTTATAGCTTAACTCAGTGAAAAAACTAAAAATTTGGCAAAGTGACCAGCATGATTTATGAACTTGAATGAGTCATAAGGTTAATGAAGTAATGAAATGAGAAATTAGAATACTGAAATTGGCCAAAACGGCTTAAACCGGCACTTAAATCAGTAAAATCAAGAAAACCAAAAAAGTTGACCGAAAAGTCAAAATTGATCAAATTTTGAGAAGATAAATACATAATTGAGTATGTTAAGATGAAATTGATTAATATATGATGAATTTGTATCGTTTTGGGCAGCTTAAGAATTTAACACGCAAATCGAGGTAATCTCGAGACCCGACGATTGTGCGTCACCCCGAGGTGTACGAGGTAAGGGGTGTAATTTAACTTAGTTTGACCTATTTACGTTCATGAAATGATTTATAAAGCATAATTATGTTCATGAAATGATTTACGAAGCATATTCATGTTTATGAATGATTTATAAAGCGTATTTGTGCTCATGAAACGATCTGATGAAGTATATTATATTTCATGAAATGATTATGGAGTATGAAACATATGGATATTTTAAAGTTTTCTATATGACTTTATATTCATGTTTCAAAGGAACCTTTGATATTTTTCGAAAGTATTTAAGAAAAGAAAAAGAGATTTGAGACTAGAAGGCTATTTATATGCATGACCGCTACTTGTGGTGCTCCGGCTCCGCCACTTGTGGTGCCCGATACTTTGGACCCTTGTAGCTCTTGTCTTCACCTGTGTGGTTGTTGACTCGCTAATCGTGGTATATGATGATGATTTCTGGTAGTATCTCGTGCCCGCGCAGCACGCATATATGTCTCTCGCGCAACGAGTGCCATTGGTGCCCGTGTCATAACTATGTACTAGTGTAAATTATGATGATTTGATACTACCTATGTTTATGATTTGTTGTACGACCCTGATCCAATCTACAGCCCCCACCATGGCCATCGGTATGATTAAGACCCTCTACGGAGGATGACGTATGATACATGTTAGCTACTCAGATATAGCCTAGTCTCCACGTTTTGATGATGATGTCTTTATAAAAGAAAGTATGATGATGTTTTATGAATGAAAGTATGAATGATGATGATTATGAATGAAAATATGAATGATAATGTTCTTATGAAAGAAAGTATGATGATGTTTTCATAAAAGAAAACATGTTTACGTTTTCAGATGAAAAGACCTACATGATGATTTAACGAAAGAAAACATGTTTTGATGTTTTTATATGGAAAAGGCATGCATGATGCTAAACAAGAAAGTATACATATACATGATATTTTCATGAAAGGGTGTTTTACGTATGAAATAAAGTTTATGCGTACATTTAACTGTCATGTTTCAAAGTAAATTCATGATTCAGTTTTCATGAGTAAAGTATAAAGGTATACCTTGCATGATTTTTCCACATGCTTTATATAGTCAGAATTATTCTAAACATATTCCTTACAGAGCTTTTTCCTAGAAGCTCACCCTCCTTTTCTTCATTTCAGATTACCTGCAGTAAGTGTTACGCAGCTATCTACGAAGTACTTGTTCAGGTATAATAACAAATGTTTATTTTCAAACATATATAATGTACAAATACGTGGTTGTATAATTATTATGGGATGTGATCACTGTTCTTATGGATTAGTATGTAAACATTCAAGAAACAATTAATATATTGATGGTATTTACTATTTAACGCATGCGGTGATTGCTGTCGAAATTTTAGCAATATTAAGGATTAAAGGAATAAATAAATAAATAAATAAGTATCCTACACTGTACATGAATACAACCTAAGTAGAAAAAAAAAGTTAACCCCTATTTCCACGCTTTCGGGGCGTTACAGTAAACGTGGTATCAGATGGAAGGTTGTCTAGTACTGTTTATGTCGATTAGAACAAGTGTGATTACATCCCAAGTATTTGTATTTATCTGGTTATAAAATGTATATACCTATGATAGTTGTAACTAAAACTATCGGTATCGTTGCAGGTAATTTGTATAAGTGAAAATAAGCGGTAGAAGAGGCCGCCCACGAAGGAAAAATCAACCTCCTCCACCACCTTCCCCTTAGCCTGATAGCCCGAATGCTCGGATGAGGAGGCTTGAGTAAGAAGTACAAAATATAAGAGAAGGGTTCGGTACAATTACAGCCATGCTTGCCTAATAGGTTGGGGCAAATGCTGCAGACACCGATGCTCTTGCACCTGCACATCCTCCTCCACCTCCTCCCCTACAGGCCCCTCAGGCACCTCTGGTAGATCAGCCTCAGGTACAGATTGGGGCAGATATCGGAGATAAGGGTAGAGTGAAAAACTTTCTTAAGATGCATCCTCTAGAATTTAAGGGTGCGAAGGAACCGATAAGGGTCGAGGAATGGTTGACTGATTTGGAGTGGATATTTGAGTATCTAGAGTGCACGGATGTGGATAGAGTCACAATGACGACATACATGTTTACCGGACAGGCCAGTGTATGGTGGAGAGCCACCAGGACTTATTTGATGTCTAGGCATCCGAATATTACATGGGAGATCTTCTTAGATGCCTCCAGGGGTCAGTATGTACCGTTCGCTACCCAACAAAAAATGTAGACGAATTTTTTGAAACTGACACAGGGCAGTATGACCGTCGACGAATATGAGAACAGATTTACTACCCTTATGCGGTATGACCCAGAGACGGTCAGTGTAATGCCTGTAGTTTTTCATGTACTTCTTATGAAGCTATGGTGTATATGCACACTACTACATGTGTACAATTAATGAAGGATGCAGGAGTTATGGAATCTAATGTACAATTCATGATTTTAACTTGTGTGCACAAGTTTTACAGCCTATGAATTATATGGAATGGATACTATTATATGTTGGTTGTGTACGGAATGTAAAATAAGGTATTAGACAATTAAGGATGAATTATACAATGAAAATCTGCAGAAAACTGTAGTAATAGGGATGCAGGGGATGAGCATATCGATCTCTCATGAAGGAGAGATCGATCCCCTCTCAGAAATGTTAAGTATCAGCCAATTGGAACAAGGCAGATCGATCTCATAACAAGGCAGATCGATCTCCTTAAGCTTTTGTCTGGAAAAAATCGATCTCTCACAAGGAACAGATCGATCTCCAAATGTCTCGGCTTGCAACAGATCGATCCCCCTTCTTCACTAAGAGATTGATCTTTTTTTCACTAACAGATCGATCTCCCCTTACTAGCAGATCGATCTGGTAGTAGTTATATTAGGTAAAAAGGATTATCAAACCATGCAGAGATCGATCTCCACAAGGGACCAAATCGATCTCATGTCTCTGCATCTATAAAAAGAGCACGGGATTGGACTGCAAAATCAGATTTTCTTCCTACCAAACCCGCACCTATCCTTTTCTCTCAAACGATCAAGTCTTCTCACTCTAAATATCACTACATTTCAACCAGATTTGGAGGGAGCTCAAGCAGGGGAAGTTGTTCCTTGAAGTAAGCAGAACAACATACCCAAAAATCACATATTGGTTTGATCAAGAGAAGGAGAATATACTACCACAAGTTTGACCAAGGAAAAAGAAAGCTAAGCTGGGTAAGTCTTCAAAACTCTCAACTCCAAGCATAATGTTTTAAGTGATTTTAAGAGTTGATAAATGTATATTGTGTTAGTAGGATATGGCTAGGATGCTTAGAGTTCATTTGAACAAAAACATGTCTAGAAGAGCAATAGATTGAGTATGCCATTGTGATGATCTTGGAACACTATGATATTAGTGGTGTTGAGTGAGTGATTTCAGATAGATTTACAATGAAATATTAAGGTAAAATATGATAAAAGGTTGTGAAAGCATGAGTAAGTAAGCGAATGACAATGTAGATGTTTAGAAAAAGAAGAGGAAAAGGACTTAATGATTTATGCGTGTAGATTGGAATACGTTGAGACTCGATTAACCCGGATCGCGAACGGAGCAAACGAGACGAAGAAAATATAAGTGCGATTCGAGGTAAGGGACTGCATATTAGCGATAGAGATATTCGTACGTATTTTACAGCGTTTTCAGTAGTTATGACGCTAGTGATATTATGTTTAGATATTGAGCCATGAAGTGATATAAAATTTGTGAAATGTATTATGTTATATATATTGTGAAAATGGGATGTGGTAAGGATAACAGCATGACATGCATGTTTTTAATGTCTTTACAACTATATATTGTTTTGTGACTGAGAAATGATGATAGATAGGCTGGCTAGTTTTATGTGTTTAGTATGGAACGACATGCTACATTAATAAACCTAATTTGAGTCCTTAAAAGAGAAAAAAAAAATAGTCACCTATCAGATTTGAGATGTGAATTGGTGTTAGAGCCTTAGCTCACACCGGTTTTGATGATTTTGACTATGCTAGAGGTTTTACTTTTTCATGATTTGATAAACCGTGCTGGAGCGTAGTTGTCCGGGGAATACTATATACCATGCCGTGTGCATGTGGCTATGAGTATCACGTAGATGACACATGGAGTACGTTGTACCGTGAGTATATGTGATGTGATGAGGAAGATGATGATGATGATTGAGATGAGCCGAAGGGTAGGACTGACCCATCCCCCTTCAGGCGAGTGATGCCCTATGCACACCTGATCAGTGAGGCCTAGGATCACTGACTATGACCATACGTTGTGGATATTTGTTTGCCTAAAATTCCCTACCTGTCTCAGGGATAAGAGAAATTGAGAAAATCATAAAAGAGAGAAATTTGATGAAAAGAAATGATTTGTGAAAAGAAAAGAGATATTATGATTTGATAAATATCTTGATTCAAATGCTTGTACTATGATAAGATTGTTTTATGATATGCTTCTTAAACAGAAATATTGAGCATCGATTTTATGAAAATGCCTATGAGAGAAAAAGGTTTAAATGCATTTTCTATTGATAACTTCATTTACAATAAATGATGATTTTGTTAATCATGCATGGGCTATGTAGATAGTACAGTATCTACCTGTTAGCATCCTTTTCCTTACTGAGTTGTGGTTTGCTCATCCCACTATTTTTCCCTTCCAGATACGGAGAAGTAAAACAGTGCGGTGGTCTCCAGATCTTTTTGTGTTGGCAAGCTCTTACCAGTTGTTAAGGTATAAGAATGTATACACATAAACATTTTGTATCTATCGTATTGTATCGTACAGTTATACAATGAAAATGAGAAACTTGTATGGGGATGTTATGTAAAGATATTTCATTTATATAAAAGATTTTGTATATCTACACACGTGCCTGGGAGTGTTTGTTTTAAAATTTCAAATAATTCTATTATAGATGTATGGAATTAGTAATTGCATCGACTCACAACCCAACCGTGAGTGGTATATGTATGGATGAAGGGCACCCGGAGTCGGGGTGTGAGAGTCAGGGATGAGCCGCGTCGTCCGCGGAGGTTCCTGTCTGGATTGAGACCTACTATTTAGGATAGATTACTTGGTCTCTGTATTACATAATTTAGTGATGCTCTGGAACGCACGCAAGACATAGAAAGAGGTCTCGATATTACTCTGGCAAAGTATGGAATCAGGGGGAAGATTAAGGGCAAAGGTAAGCGAGTGGAGATCTCTAAAACTGAATCAAGGAGGAGTCAACCCAAGAGATTGAGACTTGGTGGGCCCCAGTGAGGGCCAATAGGCCTGTGAATCCTACTATTACTCACATGACCACCCGAAGCCAACGGACTACCAGAAAGAATTGCTAGGAGTGTGGCAAACCACATAGTGGACCTTACCTCTTGAGGTCGAGAGTATGTTTTAGATGTGGTGAGAAATGGCACTTGATGAGAGATTGCCCACAACAGCAGACTCCACAGTCATGAGACTAGCCTCCCCCACCACTTGAGAGACAGATACGAGCGATTCAGAGGCAGATCCCTTAGAGACGAGCTACAGCAGAAGAAAAAGGTAAGAGGCCTGTCACCCGAGGGCGAGTCTTCGTAATTGATCAGGAGACAGCATATGCCTCATCCGATGTTATTAGAGGTAATCTTCTTATCTGTAATCGTAGAGCTAATGTGTTATTTGATTCCGGATCCACACACCCATTCATATCACCTCAATATGTGAAGTGTCTGCATGTAAAGTCTGAACTTCTAGATTTTGTATGTTACATTAGTACTCCCCTACATGAGACACAAATAACTGATAGAGTGCATAGGAACTGTGAAATTAAGATCGGAGATAGGGTCATGATAGCATATCTAATTTTGTTAAAATGTATGGCTTTGATGTAATTTTAGGGATGGATTGGTTAGCCAACAATAGAGTAAGTTTCGACTGCTATACTAAGACTGTAACCTTCTCCTTACCTGATAAATTTGAAGTATGTTTTGCGGTTAAGAAATAAAAACATAAAATTTGAAGAATAAAATTTGTGTAATTCTTGTGGTTTTGTTTATGAAGGTTATATAGTCTCCATTTTTTATATGAAATGGGAACACTCAAGTATTCGAGACATACCGGTAGTACGTGAGTTCCCGAATGTTTTTCTTGAGGAATTACCGTGGATACCACCGGAGAGAGAGCTGAAGTTTACTATTGATTTAGTACGGATACTCAACCAATCCCTAAGACTCCCTATAGAATGGCACTGGTAGAATTAGAGGAGTTGAACAAGTAGTTGCAAGAATTGCTGGACAAGGGTTTTGTCAGACCCAGTGTGTCACCTTGGAGAGCTTCGATTTTGTTTGTCAAGAAGAAGGATGATAGCCTCCGATTGTGTATAGATTACGAATTGTTGAATAAGGCTACTGTAAAGAACAAGTACCCCCTACCCAAAATTGAGGACTTATTAGATCAGTTAACAAGGGCTTCGGTATTTTCGAATATTGATCTGAGGTCTGGCTATCTCTAGTTGAGGATCAGGAAGGAAAATGTGGCCAAAACAGCATTCAGGACAAGATATGGCCACTATGAGTTCTCGGTAATGCCTTTCGGTCTGACCAATGCCCCTACTGCTTTCATAAGCCTAATTAATGAAATATTCTAGGATTATCTAGATCGATTTGTAATTGTCTTTATTGATGACATTCTGGTGTACTTATAATCCCGGGAGGAACAAGAGCAGTGTTTGAGGACAGTGCTCTAGACCTTTCGAAAAAAACAATTATATTGGAAACTAAGTAAATGTGAATTCTGACTGGAGCAGATAGCTTTTCTCGGTCACATTTTATCTAAAGACGGAGTGGAGTGTCAGTTGATCCATCCAAGGTTGAAGCAGTACTCAAATGGGAGAGACCAAAGACTATGATCGAGACTCAGGCTTTTCTGGGACTGGCGGGGTACTACCGAAGATTTGTAGAAGGATTTTCCAAAATAACAGCTCTATTGACTAAGCTCACGTGTAAAAGAGTTCCTTTTTTATGATTCGAAGTATGTGAGCAGAGTTTTTAGGAGCTCAAATAGAGATTAACTACCGCACCTGTCCTGACAATTTCGAGTGGTTCATAGAGATTTGCGATATATTGTAATGCTTCTCACCAGGGTCTGAGATGTGTACTTATGCAGAACGGTCGAGTAATAGCTTACGATTCTAGACAATTAAAGAACCATGTGCAAAATTATACCTGGAGTTAGCCGCTATAGTATTTACCTTGAAGATTTGGTAACATTACCTGTATGGTGAGAAATTTCAGGTCTTCATGGACCACAAGAGCTTAAAGTATATATTTGATCAAAAAGAGCTTAACATGAGACAGAGATGATGGATAGAGCTCCTTAAGGATTATGGCTACGAGATTTTGTATCATCCGGGTAAGGCGAACGTGGTGGTAGATGCTCTCAGCAGGAAAAGTACGGTGTCGTATATGATGGTTAGAGAATGGGAGCTAATGGAACAGTTCGCCGAACTTAGGATTAATTTTGAAGAAGCGGAGGTTGGATTTGTGGCTAGTCTACGAAGTGAGCCCAATAACTTAGATCAAATTAGAACAGGGCACAGAATTGATAAGAGGTTATTAGACATGGTTAGCCAGGTAGAACAAACTTCGTAGTCAGATTTTACGGTCAGTGAGGATGGACTGTTGAGGTTCAGAGGCCGAATTTGTGTTCCAAACGATGATGCCCTAAAGTAACAGATTTTGAAAGAGTCTCATTGTTCTCGTTTCACCATGCACCCAGAAAGTACCAAGATGTACCATGATCTGCGGAATGTGTACTGGTGGACTGGTATGAAACGGGATGTAGCAGAATTTGTGGCCAAGTGTTTGGTATGTCAACTGGTTAAGATTAAGCATCAGAAGCCCGCAGGTTTTCTTAAGCCCTTACCAGTGCCGACATGGAAATGGGAGCACATAACGATGGATTTTATTATGGGATTACCACAGACTCGAAGAGGCCATGACGTAATCTGGGTTATAGTAGGCAGATTGACAAAGAGTGTCCACTTCCTCGCCATTAAGAGTACAGATTCTTTAAGTGTCTTAGCAGAACTGTATGTCAAAGAGGTAGCTCGTTTACATAGGGCTCCTGTGAGCATTACGTCAGATAGATATCACAAGTTTACCTCCAGATTTTGGACATATTTTCAGGAAGTCATGGGATCTCAGTTGAGCTTCAGCACCGCGAACGAACTATTTAGACCTTAGAGGACATGTTAAGGGCGTGTGTATTGGATTTTAAGGGTTCATGGGATGATCATTTGCCCCTTGCAGAGTTCGCTTATAATAACAGCTACCATACTAGCATTGGGATAGCACCTTATGAAGCTCTATATAGTAGGAGATGCAGGTCCCCAGTTGCTGGGGAAGAAGTAGGTGACCGAAAAATTATGGCTCCCGATTCAGTGGAACAAGCAGCAAAGGGCGTTCAGATTATTTGTGAAGACTTCGGGCTGCTCAGAGCAGACAAAAGAGTTACGTCGATGTGAGTAGATGGTCACTTGAATTTCAGATTGGGGACTTTGTGTTTTTTAAGGTATCTCCGAGTAAGGGCATCGTGCGTTTTGGAAAGAAATGGAAGTTGAGTCTTCGCTTTATCGATCTGTTTGAGATACTAGAGAGAGTGAGAGATGTTGCTTACCGGCTAGCTTTACCTCCACAGCTTGCTGGGATACATAATGTCTTCCATGTCTCCATGTTGAGGAGATATAATCTGGATCCCTCCCATGTCATTGAATATGAAGTTTTGGACATTTAGGGAGACATGAGTTATATGAAAGAACCTATCCGGATCCTCGATATGAAGGAAAATGTACTTCGAACGAAGAGAATTTTGTTGGTAAAGGTTCTCTGGAAGCATTACTCGACAAAAGAAACAACTTGGAAACTAGAAAACCTGATAAAAGAGAAGTATCATCGCTTATTTGAATGATTCAAGTGAATTTGGAGGATCAAATTCCTAAAAGGTGGGGAGAAATGTGAAACCTGAAATTTTCATTTTTATCACATAATTGGAAGCTAAGAATTAATTAAGTACTCGAAATAATGTTATGCAGGCCCGAAACCATCGAAGCACTCGAGCTAGTGGCATGAGGCCCGGCGGCACGAAAACTGAGGTAAGACCTTAAGCTTGAGAATTTCTTAAGAATTTCATGTATGGTCATGAAATGATGTTTATAAATGAAAACTAAGGTATTGGAAGTGAAAAAGTTAGTAAGGCTCGGGTTTGCACTAAACCAAGCAAATGGGCTCAGAAATAGAAATAAATTCGGATTGAATTCAAAAATATTCACGAAAATTATTCTGAGACCATAGGAAATTAATATAAGGTGAAATTGACTTGAGAAGTCAAAATCAAGTGGAAATATGGAGGTTTCGGGGGATCAAATTAATTTTTAAGGTAAATCGAAAACTTTAAGTCATTTTGCTCGGTATTGACCAAATCGTGCAAATTGAGCTTAATAGGGAAATTTTTCTTAAACAAGTGACCCCCAAAGTTTTATGAAACATACTAGGGACATATTATAACACTTGAGAAGTGGAAATTTGGAGAAAATTGGTTTTCATGAAAGAAAACATGTTTTACGTTTTCAGATGAAAAGACCTACATGATGATTTAATGGAAGAAAACATGTTTTGATGTTTTTATATGGAAAAGACATGCATGATGCTAAACAAGAAAGTATACATATACATGATATTTTCATGTAAGGATGTTTTACGTACGAAATAAAGTTTATGCGTACATTTAACTGTTATGTTTCAAAGTAAATTCATGATTCAGTTTTCATGAGTAAAGTATGAAGGTATACTTTGCATGATTTTTCCACATGCTTTATATAGTCAGAATTATTCTAAACGTATTCCTTACAAAGCTTTTCCCTAAAAGCTCACCCATTTTTTCTCCATTTCAGATTACCTGCAGTAAGTGTTATGCAGTTATCTACGAATTACTTGTACATGTATAATAACATATGTTTATTTCCACACATGTATAATGTACATATATGTGGTTGTATAATTATTACGGGATGTGATCACTATTCTTATGGATTAGTATGTAAACGTTCAAGAAACAATTAATATGTTGATTATACAACCTAAGTAGAAAAAAAAGTTAGTCCCTATTTTCGCGCTTCCGGGGCGTTACATGTTGTACAACCCTTATTCAGTCTACAACCCCTACCTTGGCCATCGGTACTTTATTCCCTCTATGGAGGATGATATCTATGTTTGCATGATAACTATACGGATTTAGCCTAGTCTCCATGTTTTACTATATGAATGATTTGAATTATGGAAGTAAGTTAGTAAGGTTTATTAAAGTAAATAAGTACGTACGTATGTATGTATGTTTTATTTTAAAGTAAGTATGTTAGCTTGATAAAGTAAACATGTGTGTAAGTATGTTTTATTTCCAAGTAAGTAAGTATGTATTCAATCTAATTTCATAAGTATGTATGTAATTATGTATGTAATGTTTTATTTCAAAGTAAGCAAATAAGTTTATACAAATTGATTTAAGTAAGTACGAAAGTATGTTAGCCCTGAATTTTTACATATTTTTAGAGTTGTCAGGATTATTTTAAATGTCTTCCTTATTGAGCTTTATCAGAAGCTCACCCCTTTTTCCTCATTTCAGATTACTTGCAATAGAAGTGCTCAGCTGCTTAGGAGGTACTCAACTAGGTTGGTGAATTTAAAGCCTCTCAGACTACTTTCAGTACACGCTTAGGTATATTCCCTGATGTTTATTTCCATACATTAGTAATATACATATAATGAGTTGTAAATACCTTTAGAATGTAATATATTTTACGAATTGGTATATAAATGGTTCTAGAAGTAAACAAATGTTGATGATGTAGTTGTGAAGTATGTGGGGATGGAAAATAATAAGTTTAAGAAATAAAACCAACTGCTTGTGATTATAAATTGCTGTTATTGTAGAAGGGTAGGCTAAGATATGAGAGGTTATGTTGCCGAAATTTTTAGCAAATCTTATGCAGTTAAAGGATTAAGTAATGGAAGAAATTAAGTAACCTACACTGTACAGTAATACAACATAAGTAAGAAAATAAGATCAAAGGAAAAAGTTAGCCTCTATTTCTACGCTTTCAAGGCGTCACAACATTCACGCCAAACAACAGTGAAAGAAATGGTGAGAAAAACGTGAAAAAGAAAAAGAAAGAAAGAAAGAAAAGAAAAAGAGAAGAAAAGAGAAAAGAAGGAAGAATATTCCTTATACCTAATATATGCTTGAATGATTGAAATATGCCAATTAGTTGTTGAATCTTCATGTCTTGTGCTTGTCATGCATAGTTACAAAATTCTTGACATTTCTTTCGTGTATTTTATACTCATGTCCTAAAATCATCGTAAGATTGTGTTAAAAAGCTTTTCATCCAAGTTTTCATGTCCTCACATCTCAAAATTAGTGTATTTCATTTTATCATGGTGCTATATTGCTTAAAAATACATCAAAATTTAGTTTTTGGATGATAAAACTCAATTTTTCTGGTTTAAAAGCAATTTTTGGGTTCAAGGTATTGATACTCATTGAATAAGGTAATGATACCCTCATTAAAAACTGGGCAAAATCATTTGAAACTAGAAGGTATCAATACCTTGTGAATAAGGTATGGATACTCTTTGCACAAAAAGATCTAAAATGTGTTATTTTTCCATTTTGTCACTTACAATTGTCATTAGTTGGAACCTAAGCTTTATTATAAAGTGCCATTAAACTTCGATTTCTTATTTTAAAAGGCACTTTACTTATTCTTCTATAAATTAATCACGTTTCATATACAATCTTCACTTTATCTTTTGTTTATATAGATGCTTGATCTTAAATATGTTTTAGCTTGTCTACGTTACTCATTTCTTTACTTAAACATATCATATGTTGATTAATGATCATGCAAAACTTGTTTGTATTTAAATTGAGCTTTCCCTCTCATGTTGAAATGACAAATGGGGAAGAAATCATTTAAACACATGTGTAGGAGATAAAATTGATTATTTGATATACATTCTTGATAGCTATATGTTGTAACTTCTAAGTTTATTCTATTTAGAACACGGTTTATGAGCATTATGAATCTTAGGTCTTATATATTTTAGGCTCATTAATATTATGTAATATCATTCACTTAAATGATTATTTGCATAACTTGGTGCTAAAATTGACAAATTTGAATTGAGCAAAAACTTGACTCAACATTATACAAACCTCAAAAGACTTTTAGGAATACATCCATCACATAATAGGCTTGACCTAAGAAGAGTTTCATGTGTACTTAATAGATATAGATGTGCCTAAGTGGATTTACATGAGAAAATTTTAAGGTATATTAGGATTGTGTGCTAAAATGTCAATGAATGAATACTTGATATTTATGTCCTTGCTTCAGCATCATCTATTAATTGGTATGGCTAGGACATAGTTTTACTCTTGAGTTTATTGGTTGGGTTATGCTCAAAATTCTTAACTCTTGCTCCCATTATTCTACATTGCACATATGTGTTGGAACTAAAGTTCAAGGAAAAAAATCAAATTTTGAAACTAGAATTTTATAAGGGGGAGACTTTTCAAAATTGGACCTTAAATGCTTTAAAATAAAAAAAAAATCGAACAATTGGTATCAAATCATTTTTTTTAACAATTGATATCATTTTAGGGGGAAAAAATATTTTGGCAACCATCTCATTTTTTCTATAATAAAAAGAATGAGAAATTGTGTGATCAATTTGATAAATCCCAAAAACATTGTTTTACAAATATTTTGAAAATCATGCTTACGGGGAGCTTCATTTTTACGAAAAGATTTTCAAAATATACACTTTGATTTAATTTGGGAGAATTTTTCAAAGCAAATTTACCTTAAGTTTTGTCATATTAAAAATGGGGAGATTGCAAGCTTTATAATATATATAAAAATAATGACAAAAACTTAACTATGTTTAAATAAGATCTTACAAAGTAAATTTGTTTTTGATAATCAAATATTTCTCAAACCAAAAGATACATTTGATGGTTATCTTATATGTGCTTAATTTGAAATATGAGTCCAATTGACCTTAATAGAAAGCATTTTTCTTGGACTTAATATAATTAGTTTTTGAAAAAGGAAATGTATTTTGGAAAATACATGATAAATAATTTTTCATTGAAATATTTTGTTAAATGATTTCAAAAAAATTACTACATATTTTGAAAAATCATTAAGACACAAATATGCATGTTCTTAATTATTAAATATTGTTAATGTCTTTTTGTTGATCTTAAAATAGCCTTGCCAAAGTGATTTCATGCTTAAAATGGCCAAAATTGCATGTTTCATGATCAAGGTATTGATACCCTAGATCAAGGCATCGACACCTTCATTTGGAATTTTAGCTGATTAAAAGTATGGTATCGATACCCTTATCCTTATCCTTAGATAGAAACAAATGTTCTATTTAGGTATCGATACGATAAGGTTTAGGTATCGATATCGCTTTAATATTTTAATTAAAATAGTGAACCAGGTATCGATACCCCAAAGTAAGGTAATCGATACCCTTATGCTTGGCAACAACTAACGGTTGTTTTTTGTATTAAACAATGGCTCATTTGCTCTCTAAACATGTGCAACAACTTCAAAATGACTACTACATATATAAGGAGCTCTTCAACACTTCATACAATAAGATAGTCTTAGGAATTCATCCCTAAGTGGATTGAATAAACTCTTCCACTATAATCAAGAGTGTTCAAAGGTCCAGATTTTTTATTTTTCCTATCTGTGTAGCTATAGTTGTATTCATTCTTTTTTATTGTAATCCTTGATCTTAATTTAGTAAATATCCAACCTTAGAAGTAGTCTTAGAGTTTTCAAAACCTAATTTAAAACTTGTAATTCATTAAAGGGTAAGATATTATTCTTGTAGCCATTTTGTGAGTTTTGTAGAAACTTTTGTTGCAAAGGTTCTATCTTTAGCCTTAGAAAAAGATTGGGAGCTATATTTGTACCTAAGCTTTGGAAATGGTGGTTGAAGTTTCTATCTTGAGAGTTGAAAGAAAGATATGTAAAGATTATAACTTAGTTTTTCATAGTGGATTTGTGTAGTCTCAGTGTGGATACTAAGGGGGGATGTAGGCTTGAGGAATAGTCAAACCTTAATAAATCATTGTGGTTTTTTTTCTCTTTTACTTCACTTTTGACAATTAAATCATGTCTTTAATTCCTTATATTTTCATTGAATTGTAATTTTCCCATTAAACTTTAATGTAAATCAAATAGTGAGAAAATAGTCAATCATATTCACTTGCCCTTTAGGGTTTCCATAGACACTTGAACTAACATTATTCACACGAGATTTTTAAGAGAAATAATTCTCTTGAAATCTTATTCCATGATGATGGAAGTGTATAAAAATTATTGAGGACAAATTTAAATCTTTATAAAACAATTTCACATATTTGTTCAAGTAATTATGCATAAAATTCAAGAAATCAATGAAACTTATGTTGTAACTCCATTTCACCATCTCAAAGGTGCTTTATCAAATTGTTTCGATTTCAAGAAATCGGTAGCAATCTCTTTCAAGGAAATCATCTCTAAAACAAGTTAAAATTAAGCCAAGGGTTTATTGGGTTAAGCCTCCTTGATAGTGGATGAAGATGAACTTGTTCTTCCTTAAGTGCTTCCAACGCCTTGATATTTAAATTTTTTATTGAACTTTGATGAAGAACAAACAAATATAGAAATAACTTTAAGGCGTGCTACTATAACGCCATTCTTTTAGGCTTGTTTTGCTCCTATCAATTTTAGTATAAAAAGGGGTTTGTCAAATAATCTTATGCTACAATGAAGCTACATTTTGAAATCGTATTTCCTTTGTAAAAATAAACCACTAAACACCCTTAACAAGTAAAAAATATCTTGTCTTAGTCATTAATTTTATGCAGTGAACCATGTATAAAGATTTATTTCTACATTGAAATTGAGAAGAAAGAGAAACAATATCATCTTTTTAGCTGTATCCAAAATAAACCTTGACATCTCTATATGATACAGGTTTCATCTAATAGCTGTGACTTTTTGATCAAATATTATGATTATTCACTTCTTTTTTTGTTTGATCGGACAACACTGTTATTTATAATCATAGCTTTTGGAATCTAATGGTTATGCTTTTTTAACCATTGATAGGTGAAAGAATATTATTTCAAAGAGTATGTAACTCTTCAAAGAAGAAAACGTTTGCTTGAATAATTGTGTTTGTATTTTCTAAGGCAGTCAGATGCCATCCTAGGACAACTGATTGCCTTAGTGTTAAAATTTAACAGAAGCTAAACCTTTGCTTTAGTAGTTGACTGCTACTCCTAATGCAGTCGGCTGTCACTCCTAATGCAATTTGTAAATCGATGCCTTCTTTGTGTGAGGCAGTTGACTACGTCTCATAGAGCTATCAACTGCCCTATTATTTAAGCTTTTCTAAACGATTTTAAATCAGTAACTTAACACGACAACTTCCTTAAAACTATTTTTTTTATTCCATTTAGATCACGTTCAATCATTCTTTCACTATTTTTAAAATTGTCAATAACAACTAAATATATCTTATGCAATATATTTTGTACTTTTTTAGTTCTCCAGTAAAGAAATCTCAAATATGATGACATTTTTGCAACTTAACATTTTAAAGTGTTTTTCTAGTTTATATTGTGTAATATATTTTTGTATTTTTATTAAATTATTAATTTAAGCGATTAAGTTGAAATCAAAATTTTATACTAAGTCTTAAAACAAAATTATTTATTATTACGATAAAAAAATTTATTAATTTTCTATAATGACCTCAATTGAAATCATATTTCTTTATTAATTATTTTGAGAGATTACTAATTTAAAATGTATTAATTTAGAATAATTTCTATCTACAACAGTTAAATTTACCGACAGTTGGGTAAAAAGAGTGGTAGTGAATTTCTTTCCTAAGTATTTAGATAGGCTTTTAATTTTGAAATAGTCACTATTAAAAGTATGTTTTATCTGAATATTACTCTTGATCCGAATAAATCTCAAACCTTAAAACAGATTAAGATACATGTGGTTACAAAAAAAAAATTCTGTAAAATATTTTGATTTCATTATTTTTTTGTTTAATAATCTTGAAATTAAAAAAATACAATTACAAAATTATATACACTTAAAAATATAATAACAAAATTTAACTAAATTGATATATAACAATGAAAATTAATATTTACCTTTTTCCTTACTAATTTATCGCCAGATGTCAATAAATAGGACTAATTTTATAACTAGAATCTTTCTTAAAATAACATCTGAATTATTCTTCAATAATAACTATAAATAAATATATGTTAATCGGAGCTTCTTAGAAGCTATGGAAGAATTAATCTTCTTTGTTTAACGTTAGGAAGAAAAAACTGAAAAAAAAAAAAAAAAACAAGTTGGTTTGAATTGCAACTTTTGAGTGTTATTTTGAAGCCTGAACGGCGTCCGTGTGCCGCAGCAAGCCGTAGCTGTGCAGAACATTCATCCAACCATCCGTTGTAAGTAGTAAGAAATGTTTAACAATATAATTTTTTTTTTTAAAGTAAAAAAGAATATTTATTCATCCATTTTGTTGGAGGTAGTACTATTCGGGCAAGCCAGCAATGGTATCGACAGGCTGTGATCGTACATCCGAATGCGACGTAGAAGAAATCCAAGCCAACCATCTGGAAACAAGTCCTGCTGCTGCGGCCTGTCTTTCTGGATGACGACGATGATGACGGGAGGTGTTGTTATTATCGTTGTTATTACTCACTTTGCTCGAAAACCTACTCAGACCCGTGATTTCCGACACACTTCTCGAATTTATTACGTTTCTACCAATCCCATCAATTCCAATGCTGCTCTCGGGTTCTGAACCATTCTCCTTCTTTCTATTCCCATTCCCGTTACCATTCCCATACCCATTACTACCATTAATAATGTTATCTGCCTCTGCCTTTCCGGATCTACGACTCTGACTTATTATCATTTCTGACCGTAGATACAACAAATCTGACGGCTGTACGTCACTCCACCTTTGGTGGAACCCACTTTCTAGACCCGATCCACCACCAACCGAACCCGATACAATTATCCGATGCTCCAATCTCTTCTTCTCATCGTCCTCCCTCACCAAAAGAAGCCCATCTTTCCTGTATCCTAACCCCACTACACCCACAGCAGCAGCACCACCTCCGGAACTGTCCAGTGATCTCCTAAACCACGTCGTTTTTCCATTGCTTGTTGCTCTTTCTCCAGCGTACGAGTGCCGCCCCGAAACTCGCCGTGTCCTTGAAGACTCCGACTCAGTACTCGCAAAACAAGACGAAGAAGAAACAGGAGCAGCCAGATCTTGGTTTTGGCGGGAGGAGTAGTCTTCTTCTATTAAGAGAATGTCTTCCGGGTCCACTCGGTATCGACAGAGAGGACAAGTAGAATGCGCGTCGAGCCAAGTATCAACGCACTCGACATGAAACGCATGTTTGCATTTGGGAAGGAGCCGTAGAAGCTCACTGGGTTCGAATCTGGTCAAGCAAACAGCACACTCCAGTCCATCCTTTTGACCTCTAAGCGAACTGAACCGAAACAGCGGAAGTGACTCCACCACGGCCCTGTTGATCCCAGAATTCCTCCTGGCCGAAACAGAGACAAGTGATGACGCATGAGTGTAACCGTAAGTAAATGAGTTACTGTTCCTTCCGCAGTGCTTGGTGTAAAGGAGGAAAAGAAAGGTGATGGAGAAAAAGGCTGTTAGTACACCCAGAATGACGGCTATGGTTGGCTTGAAGGAAGAAGAATTAGGCGTTGTTTGTTGAAGGGATTGCGAGGGGGATGGGAAAGGATTTGACGCGGTGATGTTGTGAACAACATTATTGCTACTAATATTGGTGTTAGTATTATTGTTGTTATTAGGGTTGTAATTATCCGCGGAAAAAGGGGGAATGAAGAACAAAATGAAAAGAAATGTTAAGGGAAAGAAAACGCCCATGTTTGGTGCTGAGTTAAGGCCTAATGGCAGGGAAAGGAGAGCGAAGGGTTTGGATTTAGGAGCAAAGACAACGAAAATGAAGGTTGGAATTTTGGAAGAGATTCGATGAGATGGGGTTTTACAGGAAGCGT
This sequence comes from Firmiana major, assembly GCA_033439115.1. NCBI lineage: Eukaryota > Viridiplantae > Streptophyta > Magnoliopsida > Malvales > Malvaceae > Firmiana > Firmiana major. The sequence continues at coordinate 62,818,876 of CM065905.1, forward strand.
ACAAACAGGACAAGACAAAGGCATCTACCTGGATTATTGTTATTATTATTATTATTATTCAGCAGGGAGTAGAATAACAAGTATATTACTGTTGCCATCAAAATAGATAAAATTGTAGAAATTCACTTTTTTTATACAGCTATTTTACAATTACTTGTATCATAATATTTCTCCTTTTTTTAAATTATGGTTGTATAGAAAAATAATAATGATTGCATAAATTCTCATAAAAAAGATGCCATCGACAATAAAAGAAAAAGACTAAAATGGATTTTTTTTTTTTTTGAAAATGAGTGGTATTATAAGTTGTAAATAAATGTATTGGGATTGAATCAGATATTTTTGGTCATCTCATTTTAGGATAGAAAAAAATTTGAATCATTTTCAAATTTGGATTTAAAAACACATCAATATTTGTCACTATTTAAATCATTTTAAGGTTGTCATGTTGTGTTAAGTTATATCGGCTTGATTCATTCTAAATTTCAGTGGATCATTGTAGATTCATGTCAATCTAGTTTGACATTTGGATTATTCGAGTTCTGATCATTCAAGATCTGGTCATTTTAAAGTTAAGTTATTAATTTTTAAAATTAAGTGAATTTGGTTTTTGATAAATAATTTAGATAAAAAGTTTTATAAACTGTAATTAAGTTATTAGTAATTATACTTTCATCAAATTGTGTTATATCTTAAAAGTTCATATTTGATATCATGAAAATTTTTATTTATGATGTATACTTGTAAAAATAAAAATAAAAAGATTTTATCAGGTTGTACAATCATTTAAATGGATTTAGTTACAACCATTTAAATGGATTTAGTTATAATAATAGAAAAAAAATTCAATCCTTTTTACTCATAATTAATAATTAAAAAAATCTCTAAAAGTTTATAAAATAAATAAAAAAAGAAAATATAAAGTTATTGAATATTTGTAAATTGCTAATCATATCTAATTTATGTTCGAGTTGTTTTTAGATCAATCATTTAAATTATTCAAGTTTGGGTCAATTTATGTTTGAATCGTTTTAGATTTGAGTAATTTTGTATATTAATCATGTTCAAATTATGATAGTTTCAAGTTTGGGTTGAACTGGTTCAAGTTATTATTATTATTATTATTATTATTATTATTATTATTATTATTATTATTATTTTGTCAAATTGAGTTGATCAGAGTTTGAATTTGAGCAAATTGAGTAATTTTGAAATTCGGATTAGCTTTATATCTCTAAAGGGCATTTAATTTACAGAATTTAGGAATTTTCCCAAAATTTTTATTTTTTAAATGTTTAACTTCTTTTGGTTGTACAATTTTCTCCTTCATTCGGAATCTCAAATTTCCAATAATTCAAAATGAGAGAAATATGGGGGAAAACAATTTTATTTTCCTCTAGGAAATCTTTTTTTTTCCAAGTTTGTTCTTAATCTCTTTTCATTTGTCTCAACTTCACCCTTTTGCTATCAGATATATTACATCTAAAATACCTATTTATATATTAAAATTAATTAATTAATTAACTAACTAACTAACATGTTAAATAATTAAATAAGTAATTTAAAATGAAATTTTGCCCATTTATTTGTCAAAATTAAAAAAAAAACACTTATTAAAAATCTTTTGTTTTTCTTAAGCTATTAAAAATTCTTTCTTAATTACATCAAAATGATTATTTTCATTGCATCTAAATAAGATTTATAAATTTGCAAGTTTCAAAATAACATTTTTTTAACTAAATTGGTGATAGATAAATGTTGTGATAACTTATAATTATATTTTGTGTCCATTTTATCTCTGAACATTTTATAAACAAATGGATCAATTAAATAAATATGTTAATTTAGTAAATACATTACTTAACATCTTACAATTACAAATGAATAGCTTAATTAATTAAATAAATTTAAATAATTTAAATATTAAACATCTTATAAATAAAATAGACCAATTAAATAAATATAAATAGATTAATTGACATCTTACAAATGAATAATTTAACTAATTAAATAAATTAAAATAATTTACGTATTAAAGATCCTATAAACAGTGGACTAATTAATTAACATGCGCTAAATAAATTAAAAAACATGTATCAAATGAATAAGCTTAAAGAATAAATAAATATAAAAATTAAAAAAATGTAAAACATAACTTAATGTTATTCACTTTAAATCAACTATATATCTATTTTAATACAAAAGAGTAGTATAATAAAATGAGTCATTTAATAATCTTAAATTTTTTGAACCAAACATAAAAATCAAACATTTTCTCCAATACAATCAATCGAGAGAATTTAATATTTTTTGAAATTTATCAAGTAAGATGATTTAAAGTAAAATAATTTTCAAAAAGAATTTTAATTACCGTGAACCAAAACGACCCCCATGTAGAATGGATAATTTGTTGTATATATATATATATATATATATATATATATATATATATATATATATATATATATATATATATATATATATATATATATATATATTATTTCATCAGAGACAACGACCATGCTAAAGAAAACAATAAATTAGTTACCTTCTATTTTTGAAAATTTTTATTCGATTATTTTTTATACTATCCAAAGTCGGAAAACACTCATGGTATTTAAACCTTGCTATTAGAATCCTACCTCTAATAATTTTGAAAATTTCTTCCAATTATAATTTACCTTTCATCTAATTCTAATCTACATAAGTAATAACTAAAATAATAAAATCAAATAAAAATTAAAACTATAGTTCGCACACACAATTAAGATAAACTAGTTTTCAATTTTAAATAAACAAACTTAAATGGTAAAAATTACATTCCCTGAAGATGTAGTAATTATATTTTTCTAATTCTCCCGACAATCTCAACTGACAATCTCAACATTTTCACTTGTGGACAATTTGTAATAAACCTATAAACGAATTAAATCATACTGCTTGATGGAAATATAATGACAGCCATAATAAATGAGACAATAAAGCCATTAAATGGAAAATAACTAACATAATTATGAAACCAACAAAATGATTTACCCCAAATAATAATAATAATAATAATAATTAAAAAAAAACAACTAGTTGCAGGATGCGAGCTTGCTCCAATAAGGGGTTGCAGGCAGCGGAGTGTGACGCTAGAGGGCACAGGCTATCGGCAGCGTGCAGGCATTGCATATGCTCCGGTGCAAGGAGCAGGTTTTATGGATACTGAGTGCAAGCGTGCTTGAAGCCCGTTGGATTTTTTCATTTTGTAAGTTTGGATCAAAGTATAAATTACAATTGATGTTGCCTTGTAAAACGACAACGGGGTGATAATTTTTACGGATTCAAGTTACGCTAACGACAAAGAGATGACGTCGATGCGATTTCTTCCACGTGTCTCTGGTGTGTATATTCTGCAAAAACAACAGAAATCAGAGGGCGCAGGGATTGGTCCCTGCACACGCGCTCCGATGATTAAGTTAGAAAGCTGAGTTTCTGTATATAAGAAGAAGAGAATTATGTTCTTCCAAAATCAAGAGGGTTCTATTTTTTTCGTTTTTTCCCCCTTTTTCAGTACTCACCTGGGGTATTTATAGGTTTCTTCCGGGTCGGTTCGGGCTGAGGCCCAGGCGCGTGTCTGGGCCGCGACAGAGTCATTGGGTACTCTGTCGCGGTTCGGAGCTAGACAAATTGCGGGTGAGTTCGGCATGCGGCAGAGTACACATGAACCTCTCCCGCGGTCTACGCGGTAGAACTCTTTCGCAGCGCAGGCGGTAGAGGTATGTCGCGATCCATGCGGTAGAGGTTTATTGCAACCTAACGTGTCGCGCAGAAGCTATGCGACAGAGTCTCTATCGCCTAGAGACTCTGTCGCCTACCAAGCAACTGTGTCGCGTGGAGACTCTGTCGCCGTAACAGCCACGTGGCTCATCTTGTGTTTGACACGTGGCAGCCTCTGGTTGGTAAATCATTGTATCCGTGGACTTTGGTGATAGGACCACCATCAATTGCTCCGCACTCTTTGGTAGGAATTTTTCCTGCGGAAGAGGATCTGGGTCCGGATTTGCTGTTCTTGGGCCATTCGTTGTTTTTGGGCCATTTGCTATTCTCGGGCCAGTGCGGATCCCCGCGTGTGTGTTGACGCAGCCGCGCCTCTATATATACTGGGTCCCTACCATCATTATCTCTACTGAGTTCTCTCGCAAAGATCACTCCGCCGCAGACTCTCTCAACACTCTGTCGCTACTCTCCCGCACCTCCGTCGTCACTCTGCCGCAACTCTCTCGCGTGAGTTTACTGTGTCGCAAGTCTGCCGCCAGTCCTTGAAACTCTGTCGCCAGTTCTTTTTGCTGTTTTCCTTTGTTTAGGTAAACTCTGTCGTCCATAATTATTTTTTAATTTTCCCCCGAACTTCTAAAATGGCTGGCCACGGTGTAGGGAAACAAATAGATCTAGGAGTCAAGTCGACTTTAAAGGAAGCCGACATCCAAGACCTTGTGTCTAGGTTTCCTTTGCCCGAGGGATACTCCTATAGACTTCCAAACCCTCAAGAAAGCGACATACGTCGCGTATCCGACGGGATAGTTATATTTAGGGCTGCCTTAGAATTAGGACTCCACTTTCCGTTATCCGACTTTGGGACTTCTTTCCTTAGGACTCATAGGATTGCCCCCGGACAACTACATCCTCATGCATGGATGCAATTAATAGGATTTACCGTACACTGCCACCTAAGGGGCGTTTCTCCATCTCTTCCTCTTCTTGATGTATTTTTTAGATTTCAAGGCAGCCCCGGTCTAGTCCCTTACTCACTTCAGCGGGTGTATATGCCTGGATTTGAAAACAGGCTATTCGAGAAACCCGCCAATAAGCTTCACGGTTTTGAATCGGAGGGCTTGTAGTGGAAACGCCCGGGGGCCTGGATTTCCCCATTCGTTGGGAGACTAGGCGCGAAATCCCCAAGGGCCCCAGGATTTCCACACTTAGGGATCAGTTATCCTCGGACGTCAATAGGTTGCTGGTTGACCGTCCCCTTAGCCTTGACAGTCTGTTATCAAATGAAAATTTGATATTAGCTGGCTGGGGTGTGGGTCTGGTCCCTATTGTCGGACCTTTTATTCCTCCTTCGGATCCTCCACATTCGATTTCTCCCGAGTTGAACCCCGAACCTTTAAGGCCACAGGAAGATATAGGGAGCACCAACGTAGAGTCTAGTTCTGGCAGCGAACCCTTAGCTGACCTAACTGGCTGGGAAGGGTTCGGCTCAACTTTCATGGTGCTCCCTGATGACGATACAATAAATATAGAGTCCCTTCAGGAGCATTTTGATTCTCCTGATGGTAACTTTTTATTCTTTTTTACTGCTTGCTGATTCTGATCATATTTTTGACCACTTATTTGTTCTCTTTCTTTTTTGCAGATATGAGTCACTTTCGACGATCCCTGGGGCGTCAAATTTCAGAGGTCGGTCCGTCTAGCGATCCCACTAGAAAGAGGCCTCGTTTAGTTGATGATTTTCGTAGCGAGGCGTCGGTCCCTCCTCAGTTGTCTCGGGCCCGAACCCCACCCGTTTCTAGGCAAGTGATGCCTCCTCCTCCTTCGGAACAAAGAGATCCCACCCGGGATAGAGGGAGAGTTCCTTCATCGTCATGGGGGGCTTTTGGTTCGTCTGGACGGTCTCGTTCTGAAGAGCGCGCTGAATTCAACATAATTCCGTCCCGGCGAAAGAATCGGAGGCGCTTGTATATCGAGGCGTCAATGGCGACTAGGCCAATTCTCCCGAGGATAGGCCCCATTGATGAGAGGTCCTACCCTGTGGACGGTGGTTTTATCATGAGGGGGGCCGAGTTTCGGGTTTACTCGGGAGTTCGCGACAACGATACCTTGGACACTCCCGGGGTAGCTTTCCGACTGAGTTGGGCTACTATTCTCCCGAGGGACGAGGCTAGAATATTCAGGAATTATCCGGAGGGAGAAGACTTGGCTGATATGGAAGTGATAAGGGTAATTTTCATATTCTTTTTCGTTTAACTTTCTTTTTGCTGTGCTTTTGAGTTTGACTTTTTGTATTTCTTTGCAGCTGGCTCAGAGGACCGTGGCCAATAACGCTCAACACCGGGCCTATCGGGAGCGAGCTGATAAGGAAATTCGGGAGTTGAAGGACAAGGTCATGGAGCTATCGAACACTGTTAACAACTTGTCCAAACTTCCGGACGTGGTACGAAACTTAGAGGAGCAGCTCTCGAAGGCACGGCAGGATTTGGACCAGGCCAAGGGGGATCTTACCGTCGAGGCGGCCCGATCAAGTAAATTTCATGAAGATCTCCAAGAGGCCCACGCCGAACTGGACCGTCTGCAGTCCAACTATGGGTCTTTGCTTACTCGTAATCAGGAGCTCGAGCATTACGTCGGCGAGTTAGAAAGTCGGGCTACTCCTTCACTGACCCGAGTGGAGATTGATGACATCAGGGCGGAAGCCGTGAAGGAGTACCGCCTTTCTAAGGATTGCTTGAGGCGGAAGGAGGATTTTTCAAATCCCTATGTGAAATACGAATTTTACCTCGCTCGATCATGGTTAGAGAAGCATAGGGAAGGCGAAGAATTCCCTGAGCTCCAGTATACGGACGAGGCGATGTTGTTCGAGGCCCCTGACTGGACTAAGTACTAACCCGAGGCTGAACCTGCGGACGAGGTTTTCAAGAGGACTGCCCAGGACGATCTAGCCAACCTCACCAATCCTTGGGAGCCTGTGGACCTGGAAGATGCTCCTGAGCCTATTGGTGCTCCCCTTGACTTGGACGGGGAGGAGGGTCAGCAGTCCTTAGGGAGCGAGGGTCCGTCTGTAGCTGATCCCCAGCCTCCTCCTGAAGACTAGACAGTTGTTTTTGTTTTTTGTTTTTCTTTTCAAATATTCTGTTGTCGTTTTGTTTTGATTTTTTGTTTTTGTTAAATGTACTCGTAAAGATGTACTTGTTTTATTTTTTGAATGAAATGGAATCCAAGTTTTATTCATGCCTCGTATTGTTTTACTTCTCTTTTCTCTATTTGTTGTTTATCATCTTTTGTCTGTTTGTTTATTTTACTTGTATATATTTGTTTTGAATGTATTCGTGTATGCTCCCCAATTCTTGGTAGAAAGATACACTTTCAGAAAGAATTTTTCGTATAGACATATCGTTTTCTGAGGCCTGATTATTATGACGCGAGTGCGTCTTCAGTTTTTACGGCCTTTATGTTTTTATTGCCTGGCCACAGTGACGCATAGCGCCTCAGGCTCTTATGGATCGTCTGAATATACGCCTGGCCACAGTGACGCATAGCGCCTCAGGCTCTTTCGGCTCGTCTGAATATACGCCTGGCCACAGTGACGCATAGCGCCTCAGGCTCTTACGGCTCGTCTCAATATACGCCTGGCCACAGTGACGCATAGCGCCTCAGGCTCTTACGGCTCGTCTGAATATACGCCTGGCCACAGTGACGCATAGCGCCTCAGGCTCTTACGGCTCGTCTGAATATACGCCTGGCCACAGTGACGCATAGCGCCTCAGGCTCTTACGGCTCGTCTGAATCCTGTCACAAGATTTAGATATATGAAAGCTGCAGATATATAGCAAAAGAACAATCTGCATAATGATTGGATTATAATATCTAGTGACAGTGTAAACAACTGACAGTAATATAACGTTTAAGAAAGAAAAAAATAATGATTAATTCAAATACAATTTTAAGTTATTTGAATTCCATGTTTTCCCTATTTTCTTCCCTTGTAGAGTCTCCAGGATACAGGTGTTGGGCCCAATCTTATGCTTGATTCTGAATGGACCTTCCCAATTAGCTCTGAATTTGCCATCTTCTTTCAAGGCGTTCGTGATATGCGACTTTCTGAGCACCAAATCTCCTTCGAACATTGGTCTATCCATCACCCGGCTATTATAGTAGTTGGCCACCCTCTGATGATAGGATGACAATCGAATAGCGACGGTTTCTCTATGTTCATCAAGGAGATCCAGGTTTTCCCTTAGTGCTTGTGAATTCTCTTCCTCTACTAAGGGCACCATCCTGGGTAACAGTGCTCCAATTTCCAAGGGGAACAATGCTTCAGTGCCGTACACGAGGCTGAACGACGTTTCTCCGGTTGACACCCGACTGGTGGTACGATATGCCCATAAAACACTAGGCAATTCGTCCACCCATGCCCCTTTACCTTTGTCTAGTCTGGTTTTCAGCCCATGAAGAATAGTACGATTACTGACTTCAGCCTGTCCATTCGCTTGAGGATATGACACAGAAGAAATCCTTAGCTGAATGTTGAGGCATTTACAGAATTCACGGAAAGCATTACAATCAAATTGCTTTCCATGGTCGGCATTTAAGATGCGTGAGATTCTGAATCGACAGATAATGTCTTTCCATACCATTGCCTCGACTTTTTTCTCCGTGATTGTGGCCAAAGGCTCTGCTTCAATCCACTTTGTAAAGTAGTCGGTGGCAACTAACAGGAATTTTCTTTGGCCCGTGGCTAATGGGAAAGGCCCCAGAATGTCCAACCCCCATTGTGCAAAAGGAACCAGCTGTATCGTACCCTGGGAGGGAGTCATTGGGGCTGTTGTGATCGGCGCAAACCTTTGGCATTTGTCACACCTGCGGGCTTTGTCCATTGCATCTTTTTTCAATGTCGGCCAGTAGAATCCCGATTGCAGTATCTTAGCAGCAAGGGCTCTAGCTCCCAAGTGTTCACCGTAAATTCCTTCATGCACTTCGACTAGGACATAATTTGCTTGTTCCGGTCCCAGACACTTTAACAAGGGTGACGAATATCCCCTTTTATACAGTTTCCCGTTGATTAGTGTGAACTTCGCCCCTTGTATCCTTAAGCGACGAGCTTCGTCCTTATCTTGGGGGAGCGTATCCTCAGCGAGATACTGCTTGAATGGGGATCTCCAGTCATCTCTTGTTTCAATGTCACACACATCGACCTCTTCAATACTAGGCCGTTCGAGCCTCTCCACCTTCACTATCCTGCCTCTTGTCTCATTGGAAGAGGCTAACTTGGACAATGAATCAGCGTGTGTGTTTTCGGATCGGTTAATTTGTATCAGCTGGAAGCTCTTAAAAGTCTGAGCCAGGGACTGGACTTTCTTCAGGTAGGGGGCCAGAGTTGGTTCTCGAACCTCATATTGCCCGTTGAACTGGTTTACCACCAACTGAGAGTCACTATGTGTTATCAGGTGGTGAACCGCAGCTTTTCTGCCAGCCTCATTCCGGCTATCAAAGCCTCATATTTCGCTATGTTGTTCGAGCTGGGGAACCCAAACCGTAAGGAGTATTCCAGGGCTTTCCCCTCTGGTGATACCAAGACTACACCCGCTCCGCTTCCGTTGGCACTTGATGCCCCGTCGACATACAGTAACCATGGTTGAATTTTCCTTCCACCGCTGTCGCTCGGGCTGGTGCATTCTACTATAAAGTCTGTCAGAGCTTGACCTTGATAGCCTGCCGGGGTTGGAACGTGATATCATATCCTCCAAGTTCCACTGCCCATTTCACTAGCCTCCCTGAGCATTCAGGCTTCTGAAGGATTTGCTTTAACGGTTGATCCGTCAAGACAGTGATGGGGTGTGCTTGAAAATAGGGGCGCAACTTACGCGAGGCCATTACAAAGGCTAACGCTAACTTTTCGACCAGCGGATAACGGGTCTCCGGGTCTAATAGTATCTTGCTCACATAGTAGATGGGGCGGTACACCGTTTCGTTCTTCTTTAGTAGCACCGTACTGACGGCGAAATCACCGACTCCCAAGTACATATATAATTGTTCTCCTTCCAGGGGCCTTGTCAATAAGGGTAGCTGCTTCAAATATTCTTTGAGGTCCTCAAAGGCCTTTTGACAATCTCCAGTCCATTCGAAGTTCTTTCCTCCCCGCAGAGTTTTGAAGAATGACAAGCTCTTTTCTGCTGACTTTGACAAAAAGCGATTCAGAGCTGCTATTCTGCCTGTCAATCTCTGGACATCTCTTACGGTGGTTGGGGGCTTCATGTCGATGACTGCCTGTACCTTTTCGAGATTTGCCTCAATACCCCTGTCAGTGATCATGAAGCCCAAGAACTTCCCTGACCTCACCCCGAATGAGCACTTCTCGGGATTTAGCTTCAAATTGAATCTCCTCAGTACCTCGAATACCCGGGACATCTGATAAGTGAGAGAGTCTCCTACTCGGCTCTTAATGATCATATCGTCCACGTAGGCTTCCATGGTATTTCCCAGAAGATCTTTAAATACTTTGTTCACCATTCGCTGATATGTGGCTCCAGCATTCTTTAAACCGAACGGCATTACCCGATAGCAATATGTTTCGTCATCGGTTATAAAAGAAGTTTTCTCTTCGTCTTCTGGGTAGAGCATGATCTAGTGATATCCGGAGAAGGCATCTAAAAAGCTAAGGAGTTCATATCCAGATGTTTCATCCACAAGTCTATCTATCCGGGGTAAGGGGTATGAATCTTTAGGGCATGCTTTATTAAGATCGGTGAAGTCTACGCACATTCGCCACTTCCCACTAGATTTCTTTACCATTACCACGTTGGCTAGCCACTCGGGGTAGTAGACCTCTCGAATGAATCCGGCGTCTAGGAGTTTATTCACTTCTTCAGTGATTGCCTTTTATCTTTTCGGGGTAAAATTTCTCTTTTTCTGCTTGACAGGTCTGTGCCCGAGTGAGACGTTAAGCTCATGGCAGATCACTTCGGGATTGATCCCGGGCATATCAGCCGGGGTCCAAGCGAAAACATCCGAGTTTCTTCGCAGGCATTCGACTATCTCGCTTTTTACTTGTTCGTTCAGCTGAGTCCCGATGAATGCCTTCTTTTCTTCAGCCCCCCGGATTAGCTCAATGGCTTCCGTTTCTTCTACAGGCTGAGGCTTGGGCGGATCCTTTATGCACAAAGTCTTATTTCTCTGTGCTCCTTTGTTAGCGGTAGAAGTGATATAACAAGTACGGGCACTCCTTTGATCTCCTCGTACTTGCCCGACTCCGTTGGGAGTGAGAAACTTCATTAACAGATAACAAGAGGATATCACCGCTCTCATGTCGTTTAGTACGGGTCTACCCAGGATTATGTTGTAAGTAGCGGAGGTTGACCTTACTACCATGAATAATACTTGCCGGGTCACATCTTTCGGGTTTTCTCTAAGGGTCACAGGCAACTCTATGGACCCGGCTACCTTCACTCTTTCGCCCGTAAATTCGTATAGTGGCGTCATAACAGGCCTTAGCCTATCTTCGGATATGCTCATTTTTTCGAAGCAATTCCAATAGATTAGGTTTACCGAACTCCCGTTATCAACCAGGATTCTGCTCACCGGGTGTTTTACCACTACTGCGGATATTACCATGGGGTCATCATGGGGCATGACAATGTCACCCTTGTCAGCCGAAGTGAACATGATAGGTTCTTCATCCGCTCTTTCCTCCATTACAACGTTAACCTGGTACGCCTGCCTGGCGTAGCTTTTACGGGAAGCAGATGAGCTTCCCGCCATTAATTCCCCTCCTGCAATAACATTTATTGCCGGGGCGATAGGTTCGTTATTCGGCTGATTGGCACGGGGGATCATAGGCCTAACTGTTTCATTCCTTGGCCTATTTCTTCCATTATCATTATTGGGCACAGTCCGCGGACGGTCATTCCTTCGATCACGCGGAGGATAACGGGGTCTTTCACTTCTCCACAGGAAGCGGTTGATTTTCCCCTCTCTAGCCAGTCTTTCTAGCTGATCCATTAGGTCTCTGCATCTCTCTGTAGGGTGGCCGTGAGCACAATGAAATTCGCAGTAGGCATCAGAGTTTCGTCCTACATCTCTAATCTTCTTCTTGGGGAATTCCAACAATCCTGCCCCTTCGATAGCTGCTAGTATTGCGGTGCGAGGCTCATTCAGTCTGGTATAACCTTCATACCTGAGCCTAGGGGCTTTGTCCACTCTAACGGGTCTTGGAGAGCTTCTCTCGGGTACATCCCTTTCTCTCTTTTTTCCTTCTCTGGTCTCCCGGGGAGGTACCATCTTCATCACTTCTTCCTGAGCCACATATTTATTGGCTCTGGCGAACAGGTCGGAAAGTGTCCGTGGTTGGTCGAGGGAGAGGGATTCTTGCAACTTCTCAGACCTCGTCCCTTGCAACATTGCAGCCATGGCTACTCCTACGGGTAGATCTTCAACCTCTAAGGTTGCATCTCGGAAGCGATCTACGTAGCTTTTCAAAGATTCTTTATTCCCTTGTTTCAGAGTGAGTAGGTAAGTAGCGTCTTTCTTTCTCTGGCTATTAATCATGAAGACTTGTAGAAATTCATTTTGCAGTTGGTCGAAGGATGAGATGGAACCTTCGCTCAACCCATTGAACCATTTCAGAGCGTGCCCGGACAATGTAAGTGAAAAAGCCCTGCACATAATTTCGTCCTCCCATCCATGCAGCAGCATGAGGGACTCATAACTCTGTATGTGGTCGTAAGGGTCGGCTTTGCCTAGGTAAGTGGCCATAGAAGGCATCTTGAACTTCTTCGACAAAGGTTTATTCATGATTTCTGGACTGAACGGAATCCTCCTCTTTTGGCTATCGTCCGGAGACACCAGTTTCTTCTTTTTCAAAATCCTTTGGACGACTTTCTCCACGTTTTTCGATCCTTGGACTGAGTATGCTCCCACTCTTCGGGTCTAGAAGAGTCCGACTGGTAAGCACCCCTTCTAGCGCCTCCCATTCTGTGACTCGACCTTTCGAGACAATCTCGAGGGTCAGAACTCCTCTGTCTTCGACGCTCCCCAGACCTATGTTCTCCTAACTCATGCTCAAACTCCGCGGGAGAAGTACCGCGCCATGTGGGAGAACTCTGCTGCATATAGACCGCGGGAGGACTCTACCGCATACGTGCTGCGGGAGACCTCTGCCGCGTGTTGACTGCGGGTGAGCTCTGCCGCCTTTCTGTTGCGGGTGAGTTCTGCCGCACAGGTGCTGCGGGCGAACTCTGCCACCTTCGGTCCGCGGGTGAGCTCTGCGATATGCCTGCTGCGGGAGATCTGTGAAGTCTACGGTCCGCGGGTGAGCTCTGCCGTCGATCTGCTGCGGGAGGGCTCTGACACCCGCTGTTTGCTGGTGAGCTCTGCCGCCTATCTGCTGCGGGAGAGCTCTGAAGCCTGCGGTCCATGGGTGAGCTCTGTCGCCTGTTTGCTGCGGGAGAGCTCTGACGCCCGCGGTTTGCGGGTGAGCTCTGCCGCCTATCTGCTGCGGGAGAGCTCTGAAGTCTGCGGCCCGCGGGTGAGCTCTGTCGCCTGTCTGCTGCGGGAGAGCTTTGACGCCTGCGGTCCGCAGGCGAGCTCTGCCGCCTATCTGATGCGGTGAACTCTGTCGCGTCGGGTCAACGGTAGTATTCACTTCCCGTAACCCTGCCACAGGATGATTCCTTTGAAATGCGGTAGAGTTCGAAATCAGTCTAGTGGTAGTATTTTGCGCTCCTTCCCCTTGTCCAGTATTCACCATGGTGGAGGGTTCACCTCTCTCGTATGTTTGCCTTGGAACGTTTTCCCCCACCATCTGCTGCACTTCAGGGGGTAGACTAAACTAGGGGAGAGTGTCTCTGAAAAAGTTCACCATAGTCTTCAACGTTGTCGTTGTCTCCTCATTTGACGTCTCAGAGTTTCAAATTCCTGCAGGGAAACGAAGGCCTGCCTATGGTCTTTTTCTTTCCCTCTCCGTCCTTACTCTGACCTAACAGGAGGACTTACAGAATTCTGCTCCCCTGTCTCCTCTGCTGCTGTAGAACGTGTCCTCACCATTTTAATAAGAAATCTGGCTTTTTGTCCTGATTCCCACAGACGACGCCAATTGATGTTGCCTCGTAAAACGACAACGGGTGATAATTTCCACGGATTCAAGTTATGCTAACAACAAAGAGATGACGTCGATGCGATTTCTTCCATGTGTCCCTCGTGTGTATATTCTGCAAAAACAACAGAAATCAGAGGGCGCAGAGATTGGTCCCTGCACGCGCGCTCTGATGATTAAGTTAGAAAGTTGAGTTTCTATATATAAGAAGAAGAGAATTATGTTCTTCCAAAATCAAGAGGGTTCTATTTTTTTTTCGTTTTTTCCCCCTTTTGCAGTACTCACCTGGGGTATTTATAGGTTTCTTCCGGGTCGGTTCGGGCTGAGGCCAGGCGCGTGTCTGGGTCGCGACAGAGTCATTGGGTACTCTGTCGCGGTTCTGAGCTAGACAAATTGCGGGTGAGTTCGGCATGCGGCAGAGTACACATGAACCTCTCCCGTGGTCTACGCGGTAGAACTCTTTCGCAGCGCAGGCGGTAGAGGTATGTCGCGATCCATGCGGTAGAGGTTTATTGCAACCTAACGTGTCGCGCAGAAGCTATGCGACAGAGTCTCTATCGCCTAGAGACTCTATCGCCTACCAAGCAACTGTGTCGCGTGGAGACTCTGTCGTCGTAACAGCCACGTGGCTCATCTTGTGTTTGACACGTGGCAGCCTCTGGTTGGTAAATCATTGTATCCGTGGACTTTGGTGATAGGACCACCATCAATAATAAATTGATTTAGACAGAAACAAGATTCAATCAAATTCGGATTAGGCTCGAAATTTTATCATTTCAAATTTGAGTTCAGTTCAATCAGTAAGAGTTATTCTATTTAAAATTTAAATAAAATTAAAATAAATATTTACATCTTATTTTATTTTTATTTTCATAATTTTTATTAAATATAATATATTATTAAATATCTCATACTCAAATTGTTTTCTTCACTTTCAATCTCACATCATCTTCAATTTTACTTTAATTTTTTCTAAAATTAAAATTATTTAAAATAAACCTTTCAATTTATTCATCTTATATTGTTTATTTTCATTTATTTTGATGTAAATTGATTGTTTTCTAAGTTGAGGTGGTTTAGAATTTAGTTTGTTGGATGAAAATTCAATTTTTCTGAAATTTCGATACTCACGCCATGAAATTGTCGCGAAAATTGAGTAACGACTAGCAGCTTACTGCCGTGAGTCATAAAAGACCCAGGACAACTTGCCATCGTGAGGCATAGTGCAGTTATAATGATTCCCTCTCTCTCTTTTTTTTTTTAAATGTAATTATATAGAAAAAAAATAATTGCGTATATTCTTGTAAAAAGATGCCATTCATAATAATAAAATAGATGGAGATGGATTTTTATTTTTCAATGGATGAAATTATATGTAATAAATAGATACGGTAAGTTTGAATAAGATATTTTTGATCATATCATTTCAATTTAAAAAAAAATATGAATTACTTTCCAATTTAGATCTAAAAATGAGTCAAGTTTTCTCACTATTTATATAATTTCAAGTTAAATCATGTTAAATTTAAGATATTTAGATTCGATTCATTCCAAAATTAAAAGGACCATTTAAAATTTACATGAATCAAGTTTAATACTTGAATTATTTATATTTTAATCATTTATGTTCAAGTCATTTTAAAGTAATGTTATTGATTTTTAAATTTGAATGAATTTAGTTCTCGACGATTTATTATCTTATTTAGATAAAGTCAAATTTTATAAACTATAATGAAGTTATTTGAAATTATAAGAAAAACATTGTTGATTATAATAAACATCAACTTTTAAGAGAATATCGATGTTATGGTCTCCTTTAGGTGTACTTTTATAAGAGTTTTTCGCCTTGTCTATGCAGGGGTTTATCATGCTCAAGATTTCTGAGATCTTTGAGGATTGTCTTAGTTAGTTTTAGTTAGGTAGTATTTTGCTTTTTATTTTTTCGTGTTCTATGGTATGGCGAATACGGATGCAAGTTTAGAGTTTGCATAAAGAGGGAGTGTAAAAATGGGTGGTATTGCTGACCTTGATGATAAGGAAGAAAGTAGGAAATGGCCGGCGACCAAGTTGTTGAGCAATCGAGGCTTTAAAGAAGAGGCTATGTTCAGCCTTCAACGAATAGTCAGGAGGTTATCAAGGAAGGCAGAGATGATGCTCCTTGATTCCAATAATGGATGTCCATGGATGTTCAACAAAAGTCATAGTTTTTGCAAATATAATGGCAATCTTCCACCTACAGAATATCAGTTCACTAAAGCTAGTTTCTAGGTAAGGATTTATGGCCCTCCTTTAAAATTAATGAAGGCAGAGATAGCTGAAAGGTTGGGCAATGAACTGGGGTCTTTTCAAGGCTCTGATGGTAACATAGCCAAAAGGGGAAAAGGATGTTTCTTGCTAATTCCGGTGCAAATGGAGAATGATTACAGTGACGAAGCAAGCTGGTAAAGAAGGAATTATAGTGTCATCTACCTTATGAACGATTACCAAATTACAACCACTATGTAGAATTTAAAATGGAATTGGAACTTTGAAAGCTATCACTTAACTACACTTTTAGTGACATTACATTCTTCAACCTCATATTATACTTATTCAAACATAGCCATACCTTTTTACTTATTTATTCTAAATCTCCTTTGGCATGTGTGGAAACAACGTAATGAGGTGGTGTTTAATTACAAAACAATTATTACCCAATCTTTACTGCACAACATCCATCATCTTTGTCACTTGTTGTGATTCTTGAATGACCACATGGAGCAAACTACAATTGCCAGACCCCAACCACAAATTAAATTAATTTCATGGATACCTCCAATAAATCCCTTCCTTAAACTCAACACGGATGGCTCTAGTCTTGGCAATCCCGGACTAGCAAGCTACAAGGGAATTCTATAGAATGAAACTGGTAACTTTATATTAGCTTATTCGTATCCACTGGGCATAACGATTGCTAAACTGCAGGGTATCTGTACTGGAATTCTATTAACCGGTAATATAAGAATCATATACTTTCATGTGAAAACTAACTTAAATGTGTCTTTGCCTTCACTAAACAGGAACTGGGATATCCACCAGCTACAGGAGACTATCCTTAGTGATATCATGGCACTAGCGGTGGGATTTGACAAGCTAGATATCACTTTTGTATATCGGGAAGCTAATCAATCATTAGATAGCTTAGTAGTGAGAGCAGCAGCACTGACTACATCGGAAATATATAACTCTCTACCAAACTTTTTAATGTCATGGATATGTACCTAGGCTTATAAAATTTGCGATTGTATGCTCTATAAAGCTTAAATAGCCTGTAATTTTAATATTAAGAAAAAAAATAAATCCTACCATTCAGTTTAAAACATAGTGTTTATTTGCATTATTCTATTAGTAACTTCTCAATTGATTATTCGTAAGAATTATTAAAGATTGAAACAGTATTATTGAGCCATGGCAATAAAATGTTAAAGTAGATACTAAAAGTTTTCCTTACTTTAAATAATTATTTGATTCAATTTGTGTCATCTCCATCTTGTATGATCATTTTGTTGTATATATTATAGAACAACATAGTTGTTCCAAAAAAAATTCATACAGAATGCATATATATATATATATATATATATTAAGAAAATAAAGTTTTGAGAGTATAAAATTAAGTTTGCAATGAAGATTACACTGTTAATTGATTGTCAAATTGGTTAATTGATTGTCCTAAGAGAAAAATGCTTTGTTTATTTATTTCTCTATGAGAAAAATGATTGGTTAGTTGATTATTTAAGGGCAGGTTTGGATAGACGGTGACATTGATTCCGTTGAGATTGAAAAAAATAAAATGATCATTAAAGATATATGTTTTTTAATAAAATAATAAAAAAAATTAAAGTTAAATGTAAAAAAGTAATTTTAACTCACATTTTCTTTTTCTTTGTGGGTTTGGTCCACATATTGCATTGTTATTAGTGCTAATCGGTGTACCAAGCCTAGCCTAAAGAGTTAGTTAACTACCCTATGTAAATAAAACATTATGTTAATTTCCTTTTTTTTAAGGTAAATCTCCCAAGCCTAGGAGACTTCTGTTTGTACAAATACTGGAGTAGTCAACTCCTTTGTTTGGGCATTCGATTGTCCATCCTAAAATCTCAAAAAATAGATTTGTCTGTCATGTTTCTTCAATTCATAAGCCATAATTCTTCTTCTAAAATATGTTTAATCATGAAAGGTTATTTCTAACAATGATTGGGTCTTATAAATAGAGCTACTAACAGGCCGGTTTGGGTCGATTCTGAACAGGTTCCAACCGGTCCTGGCTCACTAGTAGCGAGAGCTGGTTCAGATCGATTCCCAGGTGGGTCAGTCTCAAGCCGATCTAAAGCCAGAAATGGCTGGACCAGTCCGGCCTAGTGAACCAATAAATCGGTTCAAAGGCCGAACCGGGCCGGTTCGGGCAAGCCCACTTTTTTTTTCAATTTTTTAAAATTAATTTTTAATTGAAAATTTTAATAAATTTATTTATTAAAGTATTTTTATTTTATAAATTTATTAATTAATAAAAATAAATATTGACTTATTTAGTTATTTAAGATATTTTTATATAGTAAAGTTATTATAATAAAACTTTATAACTTTTTTAATAAAGTTATTAGTTTAAAAAAATTATAATAGTTTTAAATTTCTTTTTTAATTTCTTGTGATAAAATTAAACTTATTTATTACATTTGAAATATGATTTCATTTATCATTTGTTATTTGAAATATAAGTAAACTTAAAATTTGTCATTTTGAAAAATATTCATTTATCATTTACTTTTAAGAAAGTATATTTATTTCGTATTTTTTTCAAATATTAATTCATTTTTATTGTAAATATTTATTTATTTTCTAAGCTAAACTTAGAGTTACAACATTAATTTATTTGGTACTTAAAAATTAAACAACAATAATAAATGAAAATAAAAAAGGAGAAGAATGAGACCAAAGCTTTTTAATGGAAAACCCCTTCAAAATTTAGAAGGGTAAAAACCACGGTACAATAGTCCATAAAAGTATTTACTATGATTGGACTTATTTACAATTTTACATATAATTTACAAAAAAATAAAAATAAAACTATTTCGTATGACTCATAATTTATAAGGATCGACTTGAAAATTTCTTTATCATCTTCTGACATACTATCTATGAACTCATTAGCTATTCCAAGTTTTTATTGCGAGATTCCGCTTCAAACTAGTCTTCGAGACATGTTAGCATGCATAATGAAGCCGCATTGAGATTGGTTCAATAGTTTCTAATAATTCTTCCACATGTTGAGAATGCGGATTTTGAAGCAACGAATGATACTTGAACCACAAAAACATCTCGTGTGAGATCTCATGTATGTATGACTTTATTATATGCTAAGGGAATTATAAGACAAATGATTTTTGGATCATATAAATGCGAATGGATTGCAAATGAGATAAATGAGTATCATGAATGCAAGTAAAGATTAAATAAAGGCTGAAGTGACCACAAACTAAATGAATAGAACTTAAAGCATTCAGACTGAAGATAAGGATTTAAAACACGAAATGATAATGCATGGACTGTGAATTCTGTGTATCCTTTCTGATTTCAAGCAGTACACACAAGTTCCATAACATGAAAATCATAAGGAATGAACCTTTCCATGCTCTAAGTGTGAATAGATTGTAAAATGACTAGTGAAGTAATCAAATACAAGTTTTTCCTTTGAAATTATGAAAAATTTACAGTAGAAAGCCTGCAGATGAAGGCCAGATCGATCTCCTATGCAAGCAGATCGATCTCTTATTCAAGCAGAACAATTTCGAGTTGATTTTACAAGAGCAGATCGATCTCTCCCTAGTGCATATCGATCCCCATTTGCTTCTGCCTAGTAAAGATCGATCCCCATTTGATTTTGTAAGGAGCAAATCGATCTTCCACATGAGCAGATCGATCTCTATAAGCTTCTGCCAAGAAAGGATTAATCTCTTCCCAAAGAGCATATCGATCCCACCTTTCATGCCTGAACATCTCGGTAGTTCAAAAACCAAAGGAAGATCGATCTTCACCCTATCAGATCAATCTCATCACTCTCATCCTATAAAAAACCCGATGGCCAAATCTCTTTCTTCAGCAAATCAACCCATCCCTATATTTTTACCCAAAAGATCAAGCTTTCTCGCTCTAGAATACACCCCCTTCAAAAAAATTTAAGAAAAAAGCTATTAGAGCAAAGTTGTTCATTGTGAGGAGGAGAACAACAGAGCTTGGAGCCACCACTCAACTTGTTGGATTGAAGGAGCAAAGGAGTCTTCTTATTTGGGATAAGAGGAAAGTCAAGTTAGGTGAGTTTTCAATACACCAACTCTAAGTATGTGTATTAAGATGTTGTTATGAGTAGATTGGTGTATGTATCATTGGTTGAAACTACCTAGAATGTGATGAATCAAGCATAACCTAGAATGTGTTTAGTGTGAGAAAATAAGATATGGTTGATTAGATGACACATGGATTATATTAAGGTGTTAATAATGTGATATGCATGATTTTGAGATGGTTTTGTGAAATGAGTTTATGGAAAAGGATGAGGTTATATAATGTGCCTATTTGGTGTTTGTAAAAATGTATGAATGAATGGAAGAATAAAGGTTAGAGCAATGCGAACCAAGTGTTTGATTTGATAACTAAGAAAGTTTGCTAAACCAAATTTGGACTATAGATGGCATGATGGATGTTCAACCCCATGCCATGGTCGAATGTGAATATAGACCAAACTTGAATTCAATCGATTTGATAAGAAAAATGGACCTAGAATTCGGTTCAATGGGTGATAACGAGCCTAAGGAGCTCAATGGGCCTAAGGGAAATGATAAGTGTAATTGAAATCCACTTAAGAAGAGAATTAGGCTCAATAAAATATGTTGACTAGGGTCAAGTCAGAATATGAGTTATTTGTAATTAACTCATGTGATAAATGAATGTTTGTAGCTCCCGAGGATACATCCGGAGCCAATTGAGCCTGATCAAGAAAAACGGGAAAGGAAGAAGGAGTTGCTTTCAAGTGAATTGAGGTAAGAGAGTTATGTTAACCCCTAGATGTATCTGTAAGCTTTTCGAACGCATAAAGGTTTTTTATAATGTTTTTGAGTCATAGGAAAGGAATTAAATTTTAGAGGGCAAAGAAGATTGGGATTTGGGAAAAGTTCATGAAAAACAATAATCATGATGTTTTGAATCCTTTTACTAACCTTTTTAGCATGTGGATTGGTAGGTTGGCTAGAATTCAAATACTTTGCAAGAAAATAGTTTGATTTGGTTTTTAATAATCATGCTTTGCAAATAAATTAGCTACCTACATGAAGTTTTGTGGGAACAAAACTTGCTAGAGTACTGCTCGCACGAGATTTGATATGGTTTTACATGCATGAGTGCTGGAGCCTAGCTCACACTAGTTTTCACATGGATTTTTCGATATAGTGCTGGAGCATAGCTCGCACTAGAGTTTTACATGCATGAGTACTGGAGCCTAGCTCGCACTAGTTTTCACATGGGTTTTGACATTGTGCTGGAGCGTTGCTCGTACTAGATGTCCAGTATATACTAGTTGTCGTGCTTGAGATTACTCACACATGATTTTATGATATGTTGGGAGCCGTGCTAGAAGTTTTGGGTAGGCTGTGTGCCACGACAATTAAACAGACTCGCACGTGCGTATTAAGATGTGGCAGGATATGTTGTGATGATATGAGTCAACGGAGTATGTTGTACCGTACATATAGCATGAAGTACGTTGTACCGTGTATGGATATTATATATATACTGTCTTTGGACGATGGATATTCAGCTATGG
Source organism: Firmiana major (assembly GCA_033439115.1). Classification (NCBI taxonomy): domain Eukaryota; kingdom Viridiplantae; phylum Streptophyta; class Magnoliopsida; order Malvales; family Malvaceae; genus Firmiana; species Firmiana major. The sequence continues at coordinate 62,840,583 of CM065905.1, forward strand.
ACCGACGGGTTGGACGTGACCCACCTCCTGTGCGGAAGCAGATACAGGTGATACCCCGTACACTAGGATCCGTGTAGCCTGGGATCACAGTGGATATGGTCATAGTCCTAGTTATTTCCCTTATTATTATTTGCCTATCTCACATGTCACTTGATTTATGATAAATCCATCTTTGAAAATGTGTTTGTGGGTCAGGACAGTCCATGGGAGAGGCTGAGTCCCGACAAATGGTGATTTGTATCGATTGTGTTGAATTTTGAAATGCTTTTAACTGCACATCGCATGATGGTTTTCCATGCTTTAATTACTACTTGCGCATGATGATTTTCCATGCTCTGTTTAAGAATTGTGCACTGATTTAAATAACATGAATTGCTTTACATATCATGAACACGAGCATGACCTGATGTTTGGAGTGTGACAAATAAATGCTTGGTTTTATGCATGGCATCACGATCATGTAGATAGTACAGTTATCTACATACTCGCATGATTGCTTTACTGAGCACGTGATTTGCTCACCCCTCTTATTTTTTCCTCTCTACAGAGCACTTTCAGTAGACAGAGAGTGACTGAGGATTGATTTTTGGTGTCGCTGCATCCCATCACACAAGGTATACACATTTGTATAATTTTATATCTAGACACGTCAAAGCACAGTAATACTTCGAATGTAATTTTAGGGATATAAAGAATTGTAAACACGTGTAAATAGCAACTCTGATTTAGAAATGGAAGTGTTTACCTTTAAATAAATCTTAAATTGAAATGGTATGATTGGATGAGATTTACATCGATACACAACCCAACTGTTGGTAGTGAAACTGTTTACGATCAGAGTAAGGTAAGAAATGGATTAAATAATAAACGAAAAATGAAAAATTTGTACTGATTTTTGGTGTATTGAGGGTCGTGATAGAGATTGATATCAGAGCTGAGTAGGTCTGATGTGTGTCGGTGTTAAAATTTATGAAAATTACATCCTCATGTTATTGTGCTTGTCTAGATACAATTGTGTATATCGAGATGAGTTTGACTAAAAAATGATTGTGACTGTAGTAATCTTAGCATAATGCCTAATACCAGTCGTGGTAGAAGGGCAAGAGCACGAGCTAGAGGCCGTAGGGGTAGGCCTGAGAGTCGTGCTGAGTCGTTACCACGTGAGACTCAGGAGGAGGTAGAGGTGGAGGTTGATGTTGAGCATACTCCACAGGGTCCGACAGAGAGACCAAAAAGTATTGAGGCACGCTTCGCGAGGATAGATCGAAGCTTAGAGATGATATTGAGGTTGATTAGCCAATCGATACCTGGAGCTGAGGGCGGGCAGGGGTGATAATTCTATTTTTAATAGAATTATTTGTGCTTAATTTCCTAATTAAATATTTAAATTCCCAATTTATTTTTTAATTATCCCTTTTATTTAATTAAAATTCTTTAATGTGCAGGTAAATTAAATCCGAATGAAACTCAGTCGTTTCAGTCAAAAATGAGCTGAAAACGGGCTAAAAGAGACTGGACCACTTCCAATTTACAAATCGAGTCACCAGTCGTTTGGACACGCGTGATGCCGAGTGTTAGTATTTTACTTGCTCCGAAACGATAAGATCGACAGACACCGTGCCAACCTTCTCGAAGACACACGCCGGGCCACATCGCATAGTCAAGTGGACAAACAGATAAGTGACGTGGAAATATCTACTCTGCAGCAAATCAAATGAAGATAAGTGGTCAAACAATGCCAACTCATCTAGGATGAAAAATTACCATTGTACCCCAAGTGTGTGTATAAATAGAACATGATAGCAATTGAAAAAGGGAAGTAGTGTAGGTAGAATAGTTTTAGTTTTATTTTCCTTGTTTTTAGAAGCTTGCCCGAATAGTTTTTTAGACACCATTGGTGTTTTAACAATTTCCATTTTTTATGCTTACGAAAATCTTCTTCATTTCTAGTTTTTGGTAATTTCATTAATGGCAACCATTTCCATTTCTTATTCTCGATTTTGTTCAAGTTTCATTTTCAGTATTTTTATGCTCGGTTTTTATTTTTATGAAAAGCTTGTTTATGCTTTTATAGTTTGTAGCTCTCGGTTTAATGTGGTTCTACTGCTTTGTTTCATTTGATCATTTGGGGTGATAAATCTTCCTTCACTACTGCCATAGTGTTCTGGTGTTTTGATGTGGATTTAATGCTAAGCATTTTTTTCTTCATCAAAGGCACGGTGGAACCACGGTGATACCAGAAATTGAAGCAACTCAAGGCCACTGTAGCTTCACCATTTCTCTGTTTCACGATGGAGGGCCGTTTCTGTTTAAGCTTTAGATACAAATTTTATTCATGTTTTAATCTGCTGTAAGTTGAATTCATAATGTTGCATTGTTGATCCTTTTGCATTATCTTCATCATGAGATCTTCTCTTCTCTCCATTTGTCGTATGAGTTCTCGGTTTTTACATTCTAGTCTCTAGTTGTATTAAATTTTTCTTTTTTTTCTCTGCAAGTGTTCATCTCAGCATTTTTGTTGTTTGCTCATACGTTGCTTGCTGGTGGGTAGTGAAAAGGGTGTATTAGGCTGTTCGGTGTCGAGCTCCAAGAAGTAATCGGTTGCTGCAGTGAGCAATTTGTAGTGCACGGGTTCATCCGGTAGCAAGATTAGCTTGACATTCATTCTCTATCTATCCTGTTTTTGCATTTTGTTACTGTTCACCTTAGTTTTGCTAAATATTTCACTCCATTACACTGAAGCTTCAGTTGCTGCATGTGTGCCATTTAACTTGTTTAGCATATATTATGTTTTTCTTTTATTTCAAGTTTAGAGTTAGATAAAAAGCTGTTCATAAGTTGCTTTTATGTATGTGCAATATTATTTTCTCCTTTCGAGTTATTTGTTTAATCTTTATCCTAGTTTTGTTTCCAGGTAATTTTCGATGTGCAGGACATAGCTGGTGCCGTTGTTTGTTGTACTGGAGGCATAGCAGATAGGAATCAGTTAATGCAGACGCTATCCGGACGGGGAAAGGACGTGTGTTGCTGAGCTTCATTGTCTGCTTCAGCTAGGTACTAGACAGACGAGCTGCTGCTGCGTGTGCATTCTGCTGCAGCCATCCGTGTAGCAGAGGAGGACTTACCACTTGCTAGACAGGACCGGGAGCAAGACCTGGACAGTGGCCTGGAGCAATGCCTGGAGATAACACGAACCAGTAGTGGACAGACCTGGAAATGAAAATCAAGCTTGAAGCAGATGGTGGCCGGTCTGATGGTGCTTGCTAGACTCGCGGCTTGTGCTGACATAAAGGGGGCTGAGTTACGAAGCTGGTTAGTATTTAAACACTACATGACTAAGTTGTTGAACCATAATTGTTGTTGTCGTGGAGCTAGAATCGAGCAGAAGGCGTGTTGGCTAGAAATGCAAAGATGGTAGAGACAGCACTGGAACAGCCAAAGAGAAACGTGCACGGGACCACAAGCTAGCCGGGAATTCTGATTAAGGCCATGTTTGGCATTCCCAATTTGTCTCAAATCAATTTTTATGCATATTTGTTATCTTGTTTTATTATTATTATTCCCTTTAACTTTAATTTTTTTTATGTTAGTTTAGGTAAAAATTGTCTTAATTTAATTTGCATATTATGATTACTTACTTATTAGTATAAACTTAGTTTTAATTAGGTTGATAGTTAATTAAGTGTCAAAATCTTGCATTTAGAATTATATTAAGGATAGATGTATTTCATGAAATTTTAAGTTAGTTTTTTTTTTTGTTTAAATTCAAAAATCCAAAAATATTGAATTTTCATGCATTATTTAGATTTTGTTTTATTGTTAGTAATTAGTTAGGGTTAGATTTAACTTAGGATCATTTTATAGGTAGTAAATTTCTTAGTTAGATTTAAGAATTTCTTTAGGTTAATAGAAGTTTTATTTTATTAGACTTTAGGTTAGCTTAATTTGTATTTTTATTATGTAGTTTAATTACATGCATATGTTATTTTAAGTTTGTTTAATTTTAGTGTAATTAATTTTGTTTCTTTATTTTCATATTTTGCATTTTAGTTTATTTGCATTAATTAATTTTAATTGTTTTAATTATCGTTTGTAAGTATTTGTTTTTAATTGCTCGGAGCTTTGTAAGTAATTTTTGCTCTGTTTTATTTTCTTTATTTTATAATTTTTTTTGTTTTTCAGTTTTTTTAATTTCAGCCTTGTAGATCACCCATCAACAACTTCATAATTTGTTAGGATATACTTAAGGTAAGATTAACCGGTAGTTAATTAGGCAATTCAGCTTCTCTGTGGAACTATAATCCGGGACTCAAATCTCATTATTACTTGTATGACCCGTGCACTTGCGGATACACGTCTAGGTCAATTCGAGTGGGCGTAGTCGGGCTATCAAGTTTTTGACGCCGTTACCGGGGAAGATAATTAGCCAGTAATTAATATCGGTGAAATTATGCTTAGGTGTAATTCTAGCCTGTAAATACTTATGTTGTGAATATTTAGAGGTATAATCTAGATTAGTTAATTTTCTCTCATAAAAAAATAAAAAAAATTGAAAAATTAAGAACTTAAAAAATTTTCTTGAGGACTTTTAGATGTTTGCATGCGTAGAGCCAATAGTTATTATTGTTTTCCTTTAGATCCTGAAATTGAACGAACTTTTAGAAAAATTCTAAAGGATTCTAGGAAATTTATAGCTCCACTGCAAAACATCATGGCAAAAAATAGAGAAATTAGGACCGTTGAAGATTATGCAATGCCGACTATTAGAGGTTATTATACCGGCATTAGGCCATCAGCTGTCCCTGTAAACAATTTTGAAATTAAGCCTTCAATCCTCCAGATGATCCAGACTTCACTACAGTTCAGTGGGCTTCCTTATGACGACCCACACGCTCACCTCGGACAATTCTTAGACCTGTGCAACACCTTCAAGCACAATGAATTATCGGATGACGCATTAAGGCTTAGGTTATTCCCCTTCTCACTTAGGGATAGGACGCGACACGGGTTAAGCTCCTTCCTTCCAGGATCTATTTCTACTTGGGACGAGTTAGCCCATCAATTTTTAGCTAAGTTTTTCCCTCCCTCTAAAATGGCCAAACTCTGTAGTGACATATCTTCCTTTGCCCAATTTGATTCTGAATCTTCTTACGAAGCATGTGAACGATATAAGGAGCTTCTTAGGAAGGGCCCTCATCATGGCCTACCTTTATGGCTGCAAGTCCAGACTTTCTACAACGAACTTACAAGCCAAAATAAAACCATCGTTGACGCTGCTGCGGGTAGAGCTCTAATGTGAAAAACAGAGGAGGAAGCTTACGAGTTGTTAGACAAGATGACAGCTAACAATTATCTATGGTCCTCGGAGAGGCAACTACCCAAGAAGTCGATAGGTATCTATGAGCTCGACACGCTGTCTACCTTAACCTCTTAAATAGCTAACCTTACAAAAAAAGAAGAATTGCTCAGTACCCAGCATAATCCTTCCACCAGTCCTAACCCTATTTATTCTGTACAAAGTCCTTTTCTTTCATGCGATCTGTGTGGTGGTACACACTCTGTAGATAGGTGTCCGCTTAATTTAGAATCGGTTCAGTACGTTACCCCATCTCAGAAGCAACAGAACAACCCATTTTCAAACACCTACAATTCAGGGTGGAAGAACCATCCTAATTTTCCCTGGAGCCAAAATCAAGGGCAACCTTCTAATTCTAGACCTCTAGAACCCCCTGGTTTTCAAGCTCCATCGGTTTATGTACCACCACAACCGTAATTTCTATATCATCCGCCTCATCAACCATCCCCACCTCAATTTCAGCATCATCCACCTCACTTTCATCAACCATCACCACCACCACAACCTATGCAACCATAACATTTACATGCACCAGCAGCTGAGAAGAAGCCCTCGGTTGAGGAAATGTTCACAATGATCCTGTAAAATCAAGTTACCTCAATCAAGAATTTAGAAGTTCAAGTTGGACAAATAGCGAATGCTCTTAGTGAGCGTCCTCAAGGGACCCTTCCTAGTAACACTGAAGCAAATCCTGTTAGGCAAAGGGAGAGTAAAGAACATCTGAAAGTCATCACCCTTAGGAGTGGCAAAGAGCTAGTCGATCTACCAGTTAAGTCTAGACCTGAAAAGCCCATAGTTAAACAATCCATAGGTTCTAAAGAAGTAGCTAAGAAAGAGCGAGAACCAATTGATCAAGCTGCACAGGAAACAAAGCTAGGCGCTTCTTTATCTTTACCTTCTTCTTCTTCACAGCCTTCCTCGTCCTCTGATGCTACACATGTTACCACTACATTCCTTCCAATTAGACCACTAGTACCTTTTTCTCAGATATTTCAAAACCAAAAGCTTGACCAACAATTCATCAAATTTCTTGAGGTTTTTAAGAAACTTCACATCAACATTCCTTTCACAAATGCTTTAGAGCAAATGCCAAGTTATGTGAAGTTTTTGAAGGATATCTTCTCTAGGAAAAGAAGATTGGAAGATTATGAGACGGTGACCTTAACTGAGGAATGTAGTGCAATTATCAAGAGGAAATTACCCCCAAGCTCAAAGATCCCGAGAGTTTTACCATACCCTGCACTATTGAAAATCAGTTCTTTGGTAGAGTCATGTGTGATTTAGGAGCCAGTATCAATCTGATGCCCTGATCTATTTACAAAAAGTTAAGAATATGGGATGCCAAACCTACCACAGTGACCCTTCAGCTAGTTGATAGATCCATTAAATATCCGAAGGGGGTCATTGAGGACGTACTGGTAAAGGTGGACAAATTTATTTTTTCTGCGGATTTTATCGTGTTGGACATAGAAGAAGACAAGGAAGTCCCTATTATATTAACTGGTAGAACTTTAATTGATGTACAAAATGTCGAATTAACTATGAGAGTCCTAAATCAGGAGATGACATTTCATGTTTTCAAACCTTTAAAGTTCCCTGATGACTCTCAAGAGTGTTTTAAAATGGAGATTAAGGAGGATATAAGGCTTGGGCATACAATATCTGAGAAAATGAGGGAAGTAGATAGAGCTCAGGAGGATTTGATTGTCAGCACTCTGTCACCACTTTGGCTGACCCTCCTACTCTTCGCCCTGCTACTGAATGTCGTTTTCTTCAGCTGCATTTGAAGTGGTTGTGTTTTTCTTTTCACTTTTTGTACAGTTCTTTTCTCTTTTCCCATTTTTTTCTTTCTTTGTTTATTTTGCAAATTTCTTTTCTTGCATTATCTTTTCAATCAAGCTTCGATTGTTCATCATCATCAGAAAGGGGAGTACTCTGTTCTTAAGCTTAAATTCTTATATTATCTGCACAATGAGGATACCGTGCACTTTAAGTTTGAGGGAAGGGATATCACTTGAGGATTTTTGAAAATTTTGGGTAAAATTGAAAAAAATTTCAAATTTTTTTCAAAAATCTGAGAAAAAATTTTTAAATTTTTTTCAAAAATCTGAGTTTACACTGTTTGATTTTAGGATGATTCAGTGCTTAGCATGTAGTTTTTCCATATTCCGATGATATGACCCCATGATTTAGTCTGACTTTGATTGACTAAGAAGCATGATTATAGAAAAAGCATGAAGTTGAATTCTTGGATTTGTCTTGATTCTAATTGTGATTTCCTCATCTTATGCACATGTCATGTCATGAATCTGTATATTTATTTAGAGAAAGCTTATATGGACATAAGATTGCATTTGTTCAGTTGATTTTGTGCATCATATTCTAGGATTTGTTAAGAAAGAGCGAGAACCAATTGATTAAGCTGCACAGGAAACAAAACTAGGCGCTTCTTCATCTTTACCTTCTTCTTCTTCACAGCCTTCCTCGTCCTCTGATGCTACACATGTTACCACTACATCCCTTCCAATTAGACCACTAGTACCTTTTTCTCAGATATTTCAAAACCAAAAGCTTGACCAACAATTCGTCAAATTTCTTGAGGTTTTTAAGAAACTTCACATCAACATTCCTTTCACAGATGCTTTAGAGCAAATGCCAAGTTATGTGAAGTTTTTGAAGGATATCTTCTCTAGGAAAAGAAGATTGGAAGATTATGAGACGGTGGCCTTAACTGAGGAATGTAGTGCAATTATCAAGAGGAAATTACCCCCAAGCTCAAAGATCCTGAGAGTTTTACCATACCCTGCACTATTGAAAATCAGTTCTTTGGTAGAGTCATGTGTGATTTAGGAGCCAGTATCAATCTGATGCCCTGATCTATTTACAAAAAGTTAAGAATATACGATGCCAAACCTACCACAGTGACCCTTCAGCTAGTTGATAGATCCATTAAATATCCGAAAGGTGTCATTGAGGACGTACTGGTAAAGGTGGACAAATTTATTTTTTCTGCGGATTTTATCGTGTTGGACATAGAAGAAGACAGGGAAGTCCCTATTATATTAACTGGTAGAACTTTAATTGATGTATAAAATGGGAAATTAACTGTGAGAGTCCTAAATCAGGAGATGACATTTCATGTTTTCAAACCTTTAAAGTTCCCTGATGACTCTCAAGAGTGTTTTAAAATGGAGATTAAGGAGGATATAAGGCTTGGGCATACAATATCTGAGAAAATGAGGGAAGTAGATAGAGCTCAGGAGGATTTGATTGTCAGCACTCTGTCACCACTTTGGCTGACCCTCCTACTCTTCGCCCTGCTACTGAATGTCATTTTCTTCAGCTGCATTTGAAGTGGTTGTGTTTTTCTCTTCACTTTTTGTACAGTTCTTTTCTCTTTTCCCATTTTTTTCTTTCTTTGTTTATTTTGCAAATTTCTTTTCTTGCATTATCTTTTCAATCAAGCTTCGATTGTTCATCATCATCAGAAAGGGGAGTACTCTGTTCTTAAGCTTAAATTCTTATATTATCAGCACAATGAGGATACCGTGCACTTTAAGTTTGAGGGAAGGGATATCACTTGAGGATTTTTGAAAATTTTGGGTAAAATTGAAAAAAATTTCAAATTTTTTTCAAAAATCTGAGAAAAAATTTTCAAATTTTTTTCGAAAATCTGAGTTTACACTGTTTGATTTTAGGACGATTCAGTGCTTAGCATGTAGTTTTTCCATATTCCGATGATATGACCCCGTGATTTAGTCTGACTTTGATTGACTAAGAAGCATGATTATAGAAAAAGCATGAAGTTAAATTCTTGGATTTGTCTTGATTCTAATTGTGATTTCCTCATCTTATGCACATGTCATGTCATGAATCTGTATATTTATTTAGAGAAAGCTTATATGGACATAAGATTGCATTTGTTCAGTTGATTTTGTGCATCATATTCTAGAATTTGTTTGATCTGATCTCGAAGTGAAATATTAGATCACACTTAATTTGGGAGATGATTTAGGCTATCTTTGGATCGTTTGAGCCTTTCTAGCAAACTCTGTACATATGTTACCCCTAGTAACCCATCTGGGCCAAATAAGCTTTTCTCTGTAAATACACCTACATAATTTTCCTTAGCTTAAATACTCTGTTCCTATCTCTTACCCCGAAAACATGAAAAGTTATAGGGATATATTGTGAGTTTTGTACATATGGGTATTAAGTGATAGTGAAGGAGTATATTTTACCCAAAAAAAAAAGAGAAAAAAAAAAGAAAAATTAAAAAATTGAATAAAATGTTTAGCAAAAGAAATAAGTTTGGGGGAATAAATATGAGCTCTTACATTAAAGATCCTAGAAGTAATGCATGTTAAGGTGTAATTAAACCTAAATCGACTTTATCATACCTTAACCCCAGCTTTACATTACAAGCTTAATGAAGTCCTATTGATCTTTAGTTAAGTGTGACTACATTAGTGGAGAGATAAGTGAAAAGCAAACTTCTGGGAATGATCACATGTCATTGACTTTGGATTCACTATGTTTGCATAATTTGATATGGGTAATGTATTGAGTAGTGGCTTTGACATTTTCACACACACACGAGGAGTCCAATTTAGGTTAGGACTTATGATTGAATGATTCTGAGTGTTAGACTTTTAATTGTGAATCTTTGAGATCATAGTTTGTACTTTATCTTTGAGGATAATATTGGAAAAGTTATTATGTTGGTACTTGTCATTCATACATTTGTTTTGTTTTGCTTGAGGACAAGCAAAAACTCAAGTTTGGGGGTGTGATAATTCTATTTTTAATAGAATTATTTGTGCTTAATTTCCTAATTAATTATTTAATTCCTCAATTTATTTTATTAATTATCCCCTTTATTTAATTAAAATTCTTTAATGTGCAGGTAAATTAAATCTGGATGAAACTCAATCGTTTCAGTAAAAAATGGGTTGAAAACGGGCTAAAAGAGATTGGACCACTTCCAATTTGCATACTGAGTCACCAGTCGTTTGGACACGCGTGATGCCGGGTGTTAGTATTTTATTTGCTCCGAAACAATAAGATCGACGGACACCGTGTCAACCTTCTGGAAGACACACGTCGGGCCACATCGCACAGTCAAGTGGACAAACAGACAAGTGACGTGAAAATATCTACTCTGCAGCAAATCAAATGAAGACAAGTGGCCAAACAATGTCAACTCATCTAGGATGAAAAATTACCATTGTACCCCTAAGTGTGTGTGTATAAATAGAACATGATAGCAATTGAAAAAGGAAAGTAGTGTAGGTAGAATAGTTTTAGTTTTATTTTCCTTATTTTTATAAGCTTGCCCGAATAGTTTTTTAGCCACCATTGGTGTTTTAACAATTTCCATATTTTATGCTTATGAAAAACTTCTTCATTTCTAGTTTTTGGTAATTTCATTAATGGCAACCATTTCCATTTCTTATTCTCGGTTTTGTTCAAGTTTTATTTTCAGTATTTTTGTGCTTGATTTTTTTTATGAAAAGCTTATTTATATTTTTTATAGTTTGTAGCTTTCGGTTTAGTGTGGTTCTACTGCTTTGTTTCATTTGATCATTTGGGGTGATAAATCTTCCTTCACTACTGCCATAGTGTTCTGGTGTTTTGATGTGGATTTAATGCTAAGCATTTTTTCTTCATCAAAGGCACGGTGGAACTACAGTGATACTAGAAACTGAAGCAACTCAAGGCCACTGTAGCTTCACCACTTCTCTGTTTCACGATAGAGGGCTGTTTCGGTTTAAGCTTTAGATACAAATTTTATTCATGTTTTAATCTGCTGTAAGTTGAATTCATAATGTTGCATTGTTGATCCTTCTGCATTATCTTCATCATGAGATATTCTCTTCTCTTCATTTGTCGTATGAGTTCTCGGTTTTTACATTCTAGTCTCTAGTTGTATTAAATTTTTCTTTTTTTCTACAAGTGTTCATCTCAGTATTTTTGTTGTTTGCTCATACGTTGCTTGCTGGTGGGTAGTGAAAAGGGTGTATTAGGCTGTTCGGTGTCGAGCTCCAAGAAGCAATCGGTTGCTGCAGTGAGCAGTTTGTAGTGCACGGGTTCATCCTAGTAGCAAGATTAGCTTCACATTCATTCTCTGTTCTACCCTGTTTTTGCATTTTGTTACTGTTCACCTTAGTTTTGCTAAATATTTCACTCCATTACACTGAAGCTTCGGTTGCTGCATGTGTGCCATTTAATTTGTTTAGCATCTGTTATGTTTTTCTTTTTATTTCAAGTTTATAGTTAGATAGAAAGCTATTCATAAGTTGCTTTTATGTCTGTGCAATATTATTTTCTCCTTTCGGGTTATTTGTTTAATCTTTATCTTAGTTTTGTTTCCAGGTAATTTTCGATGTGCAGGACATAGCTGGTGCCGCTGTTTGGTGTACTGGAGGCATAGCAGATAGGAAGCAGCTGATGCAGACACCAGTCGGACAAGGAAAAGATGTGTGCTGCTGAGCTTCATTGTCTGCTTCAGTTGGGTATTAGATAGACGAGCTGCTGCTGCGTGTGCATTCTGCTGCAGCCACCCGTGTAGCAGAGGAGGACATCGCGCTTGCTGGACAGGACCGAGAGCAAGATCTGGACAGTGGCCTGGAGCAACGCCTGGAGATAGCACGAACCAGCAGTGGACAAACCTGGAAATGAAAATGAAGCTTGAAGCAGATTTGGTCAATCTGATGGTGCTTGCTGGACTCACGACTTGTGCTAACATAAAGGGGGCTGAGTTGTGAAGCTGGTTAGTATGTAGACGCTACATGACTAAGTTGTTGAACCATAACTGCTGCTGTCGTGGAGCTGGAATTGAGCAGAAGGCGTGTTGGGCAGAAATGCAAAGATGGCAGAGACAGCACTGGAGCAGCCAAAGAGAAACGTGCACGAGACAGTAAGCCAGCTGGGAATTCTGATTAAGGCCATGTTTGGCATTCCCAATTTGTCTCAAATCAATTTTTATGCATATTTGTTATCTTGTTTTATTATTATTATTATTATTATTCCTTTTAACTTTAATATATTTTTTAGGTTAGTTTAGGTAAAAATAGTCTTAATTTAATTTGCATATTATGATTCATTGCTTATTAGTATAAACTTAGTTTTAATTAGGTTGATAGTTAATTAAGTGTTAAAATCTTGCATTTAGAATTATACTAAGGATAGATGTATTTCATGAAATTTTAAGTTAGTTTTTTTGTTTAAATTCAAAAATCCAAAAATATTGAATTTTCATGCATTATTTAGATTTTGTTTTATCGTTAGTAATTAGTTAGAGTTATATTTAATTTAGGATCATTTTATAGGTAGTTAATTTCTTAGTTAAATTTAAGAATTTCTTTAGGTTAATAGAAGTTTTATTTTATTAGACTTTAGGTTAGCTTAATTTGCATTTTTATTTAGTAGTTTAATTACATGCATATTTTATTTTAAGTTTGTTTAATTTTAATCTAATTAATTTTGTTTCTTTATTTTCATATTTTGCATTTTAGTTTATTTGCATTAATTAATTTTAATTGTTTTAATTATCTTTTGTAAGTATTTGCTTTTAATTGTTCGAAGCTTTGTAAGTAATTTTTGCTCTGTTTTATTTTTTATTTTATAATTTTTATTATTTTCAGTATTTTTAATTTCAGCCTTGTAGATCACCCATCAACAACTTCATAATTTGCTAGGATATACTTAGGGTAAGATTAACCGGTAGTTAATTAGGTAATTCAGCTTCTCTGTGGGACGATAATTCGGGACTCAAATCTCATTATTAATTGTACGACCCATGCACTTGTGGATACACGTCTAGGTCACTTTGAGTGGGCGTAGTTAGGCTATCAAGGGGCCAGTTGCACAGGGTGATGCTGAACAGGCAACTGCTCCTGAGATGCCTGCGCAGCCAGCCCAGAGACCTCTAACTACGGATACTCCCACACCCCCACCAATACTGGATACACCTTCAACTATTGCTCCACCACATGGTAGTAGAAGTTGGGGTTATGGATGTGACTTGGATAGACTACGACAGTTCTAGAAATTTAGACCGTCGTCTTTTAGTGGAGTTAAGGACCCAATAGCTACAGAGGATTTGATGAAAGTGATTGAAAAATTATATGGGTTCTTTGAGTGTACTACTACGAAGATGTTGCTTTTGTCGCATTCATGCTAAAAGGATAGGCAGAGCATTGGTGGAAGTTCACCAGACCTGTTCTGAGAGCCCGGCATACAGAGATCACATGAGACATATTTTTGGAGGCCTTCCGGAGGTAATATGTTTCGGATACTGCGCAACGAAAGCTGCAGATGAAATTTTTGGGATTGACCCAGGGGAGCAGATCGGTGGACGAGATGAATTTTTTGTCCTTTATGACTTCAGTAAACTCATGAACACAAGGTAACGTATGTGTGCTTCTAATGGCGCAACCATTGGCAAGATGGTCAATGCTAATATTATTTTCACGCTACACCTCCTTCAACATTATATTCAATACATTCCTAGACACAAAATTGAATAATTCCTTAAATAAGGTTAGGTAAAATTATGTTCAATAATAGTAAGACTTTTCTCAAATAAAGCCTTTATCCCTATATGTTGCAACTTAGAGAGTTGATAATATTCCAAGATATCTCAAAATTTCCTTGATACGATCTAAGGTGTCTTTTGAACTTCGCATGTGCACTCTTCCCTTAGATGACATTAGAAAAAATACATATTATAATGAATAAATTGCATAACTTGAGAAAATAACATAATCTTTAACCTTATAAACCCACATATCTATTTGTTGTAACATTGTCAAAGTGCTTTAGTTTATTCATCCACACAACAACAAATTTTTCTTTATGCTGATTCAACCACGTATCTCTCTAGTACTGAAGCATTCTCAGATAATCATGGTAATCAGCTACCCTAGAACTTAAATTTCTTTCGTACTCATACTTATTTGAAAAGAATACAAGAACGCTCTAAGCTGACATGAATGCCTCCCACTTCTCCTTCCACTCAAACAACTTTTTGCAATTAATAAATACATTATTTGATATATGTCCTGTACATAAGAGATTAGTTGTACTAGGGAATATTGTCTATACTGCTTTTATCAATGCCAAATACTTATCAATGAAAATGACAAAAAGTGTTGATTTCGAAGACATCGAGTTTTTTTAACTTCTCCAATGCCCAAAAGCAGTTGTCATTTCGCTCAATCTCGATGTAAACAAATGCAACAGAAAATGGCAAATTTGTAGATATCACACCAGCAATCTCAAGAAGTGAGAGTCAGTATCTATTAGTTTTGTATGTAAAATCCATAACTAAAACATTAAGAAAAGCATGAAAAAAAATCTATAATCGTCGGATGTGCCAAAACAAGTCTTTAACACAATCAGTTGACTCATTACCCCCATGTCATTCAACATATTTACAATCATTTAAATGTTCATGAGTTATTGCATCTGTGATCTACTAGCGTTCTTAACCATTTTATATTTTTGTCGTGCATTGTATATGGTCTTTATATTACTCACATTCATTTCATTTTGTTGTTTAAACATCATAAGTATATTTCTTGGTCTTAAAATATTCTTTGTCCTGTTAACCACTATACTTTACTCTTTCATTGTTAATAGACTAGCAAAGGAATGTCCCTCTAATTATTTTGCACCCAAATGATTATGCATCTTGTATACTACTTTGATTGCCCAATCATAGTCTCTTTCTAATTTCATGCCCTGTATTTCAAATTGACAATTACATTTCTTTGCTTTTGTTCCCATGCGAGGAAATTCCTCTTTATTTGACCTATATGTTCCATTTTGTTCATATACAAGTCAAATTCCAGGTTTTCTTTCGAGAACTCCAACTTCGAATGATTTGATCAAAACAAAAAAACCTATGTCCTTTGTAACCTTCCTAGTCCATGTAATCAAGGCTCCTCAACTATTAAAAATCTTAACAATATAAATTTGATATTAATTTTTTTACATTATTTGTATTAAACATGATATCAATTTTAAGATTACTTACATTTTCAGTAGTAAACGCTTCTGTACAATCAAATATTTTCTCATCTATAATTTTTTATTATTCATTGTAAAGTACTATTCTTGTATTCAGGAAATATCAACACCAACTAATCGTAATTATTATAATCTACAATTAAAACTATGGATTTGCTGGATTCTGGTGAGGCCACGTCACCCATTAGCACTTTTATTGCTTTAGGCTTCTATTTTTGTTTCCTAGCATGTTTTTTATTTGTCATTTCCGCTATTTTACGGAGGCGTTGTTGTCATCTAGGTTGGGGTTGGTATTAAATGTCTTCTTTGCCCTTTGTTGTTTTCCATGTTCTTTTATATGTTTGCGTTGGGTTTGGCAATTAATAGAAGGCTTTCGGCATTATCATCATTTCAAGCATGAACAGTGATTGAGATCATGTCCACGATTTTTCGTGCTTCCTTTTCCTTATAGAGTTTCTGGCATGAGTTGCTATAAGTTTGAGCTCCCAATAAACGTGGGTCCCTATAATGAAAAAAAGCTTTCCTATTACATTTTCTTTTTTCATTTTTTGTTCTTTTAGTGTGTCTCTCTTTGTATTTGAGAGAGTTTTTTTTGGCCGTTTCTTTCTTCCGTGCGTCTTACAATACTAACCGTCATTTTTAGCCCGTTTCTCTAGGTTATGATTTTGTGTCCTTGCTCGCACTTTTATTGTTAGTTAATCTCACGCTAAATTTGGGTTCCATCCTTTCTATCCATTCCTTCTTTCTCTTTCACCTTGCTTTTCCATTGTTTACTCTCTCATTGTTGTTTTGTTATTCTTGCTTAGTTAGGTCTTTTCTATGACGTCTACCCCTTTCAAGTTTGAGTTACCATCTGTTCGTCATTTTTATCCTTTTCCCTTTTGCATCTTTTGCTTTGTTTGTTGCCATTGGTTTTTTGATGTTGTTGTGCTTTCAATTTTTTCGTCCTTCTTGCGCACTTTATTTTATGCTTCTGCTTTTTGTCTTTCGTTGTATTTGGTTCCTCTTGAATTTTTTTGTGCGATTATTGTTTTTCCTATGCTTGCTGTTATTTCTCTTTTGAAATCTGATTCGCCATTGTTGATTTTCTTTATGGTTTCTCTTACGGCGTTTGATCCCATGTTGTATGCACAGGTGATGTTTGGGAATTCATAATGTTACTTGACTGTTCTACCTTTTTATAGTCTTTGGTTTTCTTGTTTTGTGTCTTAAAGGCACAACAAATAACTTTCCTATTCTGTTCTACATTAATTGCTCATGTCCTTTTGTTTTTTTCTCTTAATGGTAGTTCTATTATGTTGATGGACTTTTTGTTTATTGTTGTTACCAAAACCTTATAGTGTTATTTTTTTTTTTGTATTTTTGGCATTTCAGTTATATTTCTTTTTTTAGCTTGCATTGCTTTATCCCTTATCTCACTCTTGACTTTTTCCCTCATGGATAGCTTTTTTTCTTCTTTATAGGTTTCCCTATTTTCCTTAGGTTTGGCCTTTGGGGATCTTTTTCCCATCATTGGTATTTTTTTCTCGTATTTGTTTTTTTTTTTGAGGGGAATAGTGGTTTGTTGCTCTCATTTTTTGTATTTCATTATTTTTTTCCCTTTTGATATTCTGCTTATGTCAAGGTTGCAATATCTTCGACTTGTTATTTCTTTTTCTTTCGCAGCTTCTGCGTTATGCTGCTTTGTTGTATTCATTGACTTCTCTTTTGCCTTTTGCCTATTGACTCAGCCACTGTTCGTTTGCTCTTTTGCCTATTGTTCTTGCAGGCTGGTTGCTGGATTATTGGATTTGTGTTCTTTGGAGAAGCTTTCGGTACCATTTTGTTTTCTCTGGTTTTTTCATTCTTCTGTTCCTTATGTTGTTATGTGCATATTTTTTAAAATGATCTTGCCTTTTTATCATTCCTGCATGAGCTTTGTTCTTTTCATTGGCTTATTCCAATTAAAGTTTCAGTTGCTTTGTTAGTAGTTGTCCACTTTTCCTTCTCTAAATATGATGACTTTGCATTTTGTTTGTTCGATGTCAAGTGAAGGTAATTATGTCTTTCTTTTGTAGGAAGCATTTCCAAGCAACTTGCTTTATTTCCTTTGTGTTGTTGCCCATGGTTTTAAATGTTTGCATTTTTTTCTTGACATTGTTTCTTTGTCTTTTATATTATTGTAAACAAAGTTGCATTCGCAAATCAAGTTAAGGTGATTCTTTTATGTCTTGCAGATTAGAGTCAGGGGCAAGTTCATCTTCAATGATGGAAATAAAATATGATCTTGCCTTTGTTGACCATAGTCGGTTTGGGATTCCCTTGTTCATATTGTTTTTCTTTGTTTTAAATGTTAACATTGTTTTATTGATGATGTTTCTTTGTTTTTAAAGTAATTGTAAATAAGTTCGCATTCACAAATCAGGTGAAGGTAATTTTTTTATATGTCCCAAGTTAAAGTCAGGGGCAACTTCATCTTTAATTATAGAAATAAAATATTATCTTGCTTTTGCATGGCATGGTTGGTTTGAAATTCTTCTGCTCGTGTTGTTTTCCTTTGTATCCAGTTTATTTCTGCTATTACAATTTCCTATCTTTCTTGTAGCTGCATCTTCTTCTTTGGACTTAATATTTTATGTTTTCGTTTCTTACTTTGATTAATTGTCCTTGAGTCCTGTTATGAAGTTTTGGGATTCTTTGTGGGCTTTTATCGTTCTTTGTTTTTTCCTTAATTGACATTTTTGCTTTTGTCAACTTCCTTTTCCTTTTTGCTCTAGCAACTTATTCAATTTTGCCACATGATCAGTGATGATGTTTAAATGACATGTAAGCTGAAAATAATGTGTTTCATTTTGGACTATTATAAGTGGGAAACATCTTTTGCATATTGATGGAATTTAAGCGCTATATGGATTTTTATTTTATTATTTCCTGTAAAGAAATTGAAATTGTTTGGTTTATTTCTCAATAAATTCCCTGCTTTATGTGTTGATTTCAGAACTTGGAAAATAAATCTTTTGTTTTCTCATGCTTTCTTGCTTTTGGTTTTCATCATGTCGTCTTCCAATTTGCCATCTTTTGTATGTTGTGATGTTTGTTTTCTTTGGCAGATTAAGGGTCATTTACATTGTCTTTTGAATTTTTGTTGCTAGTTTGTAGCTTTTATGCTCTCTTTGTATGAGCTATGTTTTGTAAAACAATTATCTGGATGCAATGGCTATTTGTAGGCTGTTTGCTCAGCCTAATCTTTTTATTACCTTTACCTATAATCCAAAGTGGCTAGAAATCGATCAAGCTTTGCGCATGATTGCTAGCTAGAAGATTGAAGACATGCTAGATATTTTTACAAGATTGTTTAAACTTAGACTTAAATGTTTAATGGATGATTTGATTAAAGAGCAGCATTTTGTAACAACCCAAATTTTCACATAACTTGGTTTGGTTACAAGTCGATATTAGATTAAACAGTGAAATTTAACAATCTCAAATAAATTTCTTCTACAAATAGTCATGTTCACATTTCCCCAAGCACATCTCATCAATGTTACTGTACTTACAAAAATTTTAGATACAAAAGAATTTTTTAAAACTCAGTATACATTCGACGCAGAAATATACTCCGCAAAATCACAGCTGTGCGAAATGCCCTACTAACAGAAGCAATCCAAGTTACCGATGGGCTCTGTGGAGGAAAGTAAGGGGTGAGTTCAACATGCTCAATAAGAAAAACCTCATAGCAGGTAGATAAATACACTACCTAAATATATATATGTATCTGCCAAATCCGAAACATTTCACAAAGTATACAAGTCGTTCAACAAATTCACAGATGCAAAAAATAGATTTCAGAAACTAGTACATATATCGGTAGTAAAATTAGCTACTATAATAAATACAGAAATTTCAGAGCTTCCAATAGCAAAATAAATGGATTTTCAGATATCACAGTTCATGCAGGCAGTTCTGTTCATATTTCAAATATTAACAGAGGCACTACTAGTTCTGAAAAATCAAAGTCGGAGAAATTCATGGCAATTTCAGTATGAAAATGGAATTGAAATCAATACTGTTTTCTTAAACTTTAAACAGCTTTTAAAAGCAATGATAGTGTGACATTTTAGTCCCGCAGGATTCAAGAGGTAGCCCCCATGGTATTTTATGCTGTAAAGTGTACAATTTCTTTTCGGAATTATGATCACACAGTCAATTCAGAAATTCAGATAGACGAGACAAGGCAAACATACTATATCAGATATCAGAAGTGACAATTAACCAATGTCGATGATTCCGAGCAATCACGGGCCAGGTGTGTCGAGATGTCAGGTGCCGTGGGAGTGATCAGCTACCCAAATGGCTTACACAGTACACTATTTTCCAATAACACGGTACATCGTACTCCATGGACCTCGACATCATTCACAATTCAGTACAATTTCATTATTCACAATTTAGTATAATTTCATCATTCACAATTCCATATAATTTCACCGTTGCCTTTTTGCCTCAAATCACGTGCAAGCAGGTAGTGCAAGATCACCGGCAATACACGTCTGACAGGCACGGTTTTAACATCAAAACGCTTTAAATCACATGCAAACAGGTAGTGCAAGATCACACAGCAATACATGTCTGACTAGCACGATTTTTAACATCAGAACACTTAAATCTCGTTTTAGCGCATAAAATAAAGTAAAAGGGGCTGGTCTTGCCATTTTTCAATTAAAATCCACAAAACACGGTGTTTTAGTATAATTCTAAAATTTTTAGATTTTTCACAAATAATTTTAAAATTTCTCAAATAGCTATTTAAATAGGCTAAATAATACTATATTGAAAATCAAGGTGATTTTCAGAGTTTAAAACTTTTTCATAAAACTTCAGAATGATAAAACTCGGCCTAGGATTTTCTTTAGTTTAAGTGAGTAAAAATTTCTATCTTAAAGTTCGCAGTCTCAAATACCCAAAAAATATACGCAAATAGTTTTAGTTGTTCGCGAATATTTTTCTATAGTAGAAATACACCATAAATTTATATTTACAAAGCATCATAAAATACGTGCAATTTATCTCAGCAACACACGGAAAATTTTTCTTACCTCGATGTCTGTCTGTAGTTCTAGATTGCCTCAACATTGCGAGTCGGCGGGTTCGATCCACTCAGTTAATTTTTCGGAGCTCTTTCCCGAGATTTCTCAAATATTCAGTACACTCGTCTTTTTTTTTCTTCAAATTTTCTCCTATTCTAATATATATATATATATATTACCTTTTTTTTTAACTTTTTTACTTTTACTTTACCTTTTTTTGGTTACTGTTCACTTTTTTTAAAATTATTTTTCTTCCCGCCATTTTCTTCTTCTTCTTTCTCTTTGTTTTCTTCACCGAACATCATTGTTCATCGTTTGCCATAATTCTCCGCGTTGCCCTTCCTCCTTCTCTCTTCTCGGCTATCGTCTTTATCACCATGTCCTGCTAGCAACACTGTCGTCCTCAGCTCGCATCTTCCATCCGAGAGTCATCATTCCCGTCTCCAGTTCGCCTCTGTTTTCGACTTGCCAATCACAACCATCATCTCAGCACTTCCTTTGATCCCGACACTACCACCATCATCCTTATGTCTCGGTTCCGGTCACATTCCTGCCACCATTATCATCATCTTCACGTCCAGGCCATCCTCCCCCAACACTGTCGGCTTCGCCTCTGTCTTCCACTGTTTCTGCTCTGAACGGCCAGGGCAGCCCCTATTTCACTGCTGTAAACCTTACTGCTACAACACGTCTTTCTCTCATTCCCTTGCTCACACCAGGTCTTGGTTCATGACCTCTCTGGCACTAACAACGACATCCAAATGTCACAATTCAGCTGGGTTCTTCCTCAAGGCGTATTGTGTACAGCCTTGCCTCGGTCCTGCAATGAAATGTAGGTCTCAGTTCAGCGACAAAGCGTAGGTCTCGGTTCGGCAACTCCTCCACGTTTTGCTTCAGTCACCAGAACCTCATTCATATTCTTTCAGCAGTTTCTATTTTCAGCCTCCTAGCTCCCTTCCAATTTCATCTCTGTCTCCTTCTTATCGAGACCTTCGAAGGACATGAATTCAACCTAAATCTTTTCCTTCTCTTCGCCTCGCTAGTTCCCCCCTCTGAACAGCAATTTCCTGTCTTCCCTCTCTCATTTTTTGGTTATCAATTTCCTGCCTATATATTTCTTTCTTCCATCTTCTTATCTCTTCTCTCGGTCAGACCAACCAGTAAATTTTTAGCCATAATCCCATGCCTCCTCTCGTGCTTCAGTCTACCTCCCTACTGCACACTCAAGTTCTCAATATATGTTTACATAACGTGTATGTTTCCTCCTTCCTCTACTGCTATCCCAGAGTTTATGTACTTCATATATATTTAACATATTTATATATTCTTTAAACACCTTAACCGCTCCCACATACATACTTGTTTGTTTATACATATGCATATTCCTATGTGCTTAACACATAAATATTTATATGTGTATATACTTACACCCTATACTAGAGAGTAATCATAGTGGCTCGTACAAACGTAGGTATATAAATACGTGTATACGTTATTCCATGTAAGTTATCAAATTATTATCATTATTATTATTATTGTTATTATTATTATTATTATTATTATCATCATCATCATTAATCAGAGTTAGGTAATTGGTTTATCGAAGTTTCTCATATCCCAAAACATAATTTAACTTAATTGTCCACAAGCAATCATAAATTTAATCTTAATTTGGTATTAACTAAGCCAATGACCAGAAAATTTCGGGGGTTTACACATTTTGGCATAACAACAACATGTGATTTTCTAATTTTGCAATTTTATTTTCCTTTTCTTTTTTGTTTTCCTAGTCTGTTTTGTTTTCTCTTTTCTATTGTGTTTCAGTGGTTTACAACATTAAATTCTAAAAATGAGGCCTGCCACACGTTCATATTCTCTTATGGTTGCACGCTATGGATAAGCACACAACTGCTGAGAAAATTGATAGAATTATATCTGATGAAATTCCAGACAAGAATGAAGATCTTGTTGCTTATGAAGCTATTTCCAATTTTATGATGATTCATAGACCATGTGCTGTTATAAATAGTAAATCTCCACGTATGAAAGATAGGAAATGTTTAAAAATTTACCCTAAAAGATATGAACCAAGATGATTGATAGAGAAAATGGAAGAATGATAGAGATCGAAATGGTGTAGGTATCATCGTAGATAAAGAATATCAAATGGATATTGTATAAGCTAAGAGACAAGGTGATAGAATTATTTTAGTTAAGCTAGTTCTAGGAGGGGACGTTTGAATGTTATTAGCACATATGCACCACACATAAGACTTGATAGTATTAGTAAAAGACAGTTTTGGGAGGATTTAGATAAGATAGTACAAGAAGTGCCTACATGAGAGAACTTTTGTATTGATGGTGACCTTAATGACCATGTAGGTGCCAGTAATGAGGGTTTTGAGAGCGTACATGGGGGCTTTAGTTTAGGTGTAAGAAATGAAAGTCAAGATGCTATCCTAGATTTTGCTTTATCTTATGACCTAACCCTAGTGAATACACTATTTAGGAAGAAAGAACCTCACTTTATAACATTTAAGAGTGGATCGAATGCAAGTCAAATAGACTTCTTTTTTACTAGGAGGAGGGATAGATGCAGTTTCCTAGATTACAAAGTTATCTCATATGAGAGTGTTACTGCGCAATATAGACTACTAGTACTAGATTTAAAAATTTATAAACAACATCATAAGAACCAACAAGAACTAACTACCAGGATTCCATGGTGAAAGCTTAAAGAAGATTGTCATGAAGTATGTAAAAAGACTTGGACCCAGAAAGAAGATTGAACAACAGATGAGAACCCAAATACAATGTGGAATAAGATGACAAAACACATTTTGAAGGTGGATAAGGAGATACTAGGAGTATCAAACGGAAAAGCATTGATTATAAGGGATGCAACATGGTGGACTGAATCAATTAAGGAAACTATGAAAAAAACTAAGAGAGATTGTTACAGGGCTTTAAAAATAAATAACACCGAAAAGAGCTTTATAAAATACAAGTTAGCTAAGAAGGAGGCAAAAAGGAAGGTGGCAGAAGCTAAGGCGAAGGTTGTGAAAAGATTTATAATAAGTTGAACACAAAGGAGGGAGAAAAATAGATATATAGATTGGTGCGAGCAAGGGAGAGGATGAGTCAGGATTTAGGAGTGGTGAAATGTATAAAGGATGAACACCAAAGAACTTTAGTTAAGGACAATGATATTAAAGAAAGGTGGCGTGATGATTTCAACAAGTTATTCAACGACATACAAAGCTAAATTGTGGACAATATCTCGGTGCCTCTCAAGGATTTGAACCGATACTTTATGCGTAGAATCAAAGAGATAGAGGTAAATGAGGCACTGAAGAGGATGAAGACAGGGAAAGCTATTGGGTCTGATGACATTCTTATTTAAGTTTTGAAATGTCTTAGAGAGGTCATAGTTAGGTGGTTGAAAAATCTTTTTAATAGGATTTGGTGCACTGACAAGATGGTTGAGGAATAGAGAAAGAGTGCGTTGATACCTTTCTATAAGAACAAGGGAGATATTCAAAGTTGTTCCAATTATTGAGGCATAAAACTAATGAGTCACACGATGAAATTATGGAAAAGAGTGACAAAACAAAAATTAAGGAAGACTGTAGAGATATCAAAGAACCAATTTAGTTTTATGCCTAGCTAGTCAACTATGAAAGTGATAGACTTACTTAGACAACTTGTGGAGCATTCTTGAGTACAAGGAAAAAATGTTCATATGGTTTTTATAGACTTAGAGAAAGCATATGATAAACTGTCTGGAGAGGTGTTATGGTGGTCTTTAATGAAGAAAGAATATCCATGAAATATATTGAAATAATTAAAGACATGTATGTAACTTGAAGAACACATGTGAGGACATGTGGAGGGCAAACAAGTGAATTTTCTATGACAGTAGGGTTGCATCAAGGGTCAACGTTAAGTCTGTTTTTATTCGCTATAATAATGGACGATTAACAAAATTCATTCAGGATAATGTACTTTGGGGTATGATGTTTGCAGATGATATTATCTTATGTGCTGAAACTAGAGTAGAGATTTATACTAAGTTACAACTGTAGAGACAGACGCTAAAGTCAAGAAGATTCAGATTAAGTAGAGCAAAAAATGAATACATGGAGTGTAAATATAATCCAAACAGAAAAGAAGATAGAAATATAGTGATGCTAGATAGGGAGGCGATCCCAAAGCGAGATCATTTTAGATATTTGGGGTTGATCGTTCAGATGGATGAAGAGATTGATAGTGATGTGACTCATATGATACAAGCTGGTTAGAGCAAATGGAGAACCACTACAGATGTGTTGTGTGACAAATGAATTACTATAAAGTTGAAAGGTAAGTTTTATGGGATAGTTGTTAGATCTACATTATTCTATGGCAATGAATGTTAGGCAACTAAAAGAGTTCATACATGGAAGATAAGTGTAGCAGAAATACGAATGCTGCGATGGATGTGTGGATATACGAAAAAAGATATAATGAGTAATGAGGACATTCATAAAAAGGTTAGAGTGACACCTATCGAAGACAAGATGGGTGAAAGTTGTCTACGTTGGTTTGGACATATACGACGTAGACTTGTGGACACTTTGGTTAGAAGAGTGGAGGCTCTGAATGATGTAAAAAGGGTTAAGGCTAGGAAAGACCAAAAAAGACTTAGAATAAAGTAATCCGAAAAGATATGGCGAAACAAGAGTTGGAAGAACATATTGCATTAGATAGGAATGAGTGAAGGAGGAGAATTTGTCCTAACGATTTAGCGTGAATTTGTATATTGGTTCATATAGTCTACCTTAGTATTAGGATAAAGGTTTTGATGATGATGATTAATGATTTAAAATGTAAAATAATATAAATTTATAATTTTAATATGTTAATAATTATAATATAAAATTTAATACATTATTAATAATTTAAAGTGTAATTATTATATTAAAATGTAAATAATATACAATTATAATTATTAATTTGTTAATCAATTGTAATATAAAATTTTATACATTAATATTAATCTAAAATATAATCTTTATATTAAAATGTAAATAATATAATGTTATAATTATTAATATATTAATTGTAATATAAAATTTGATACATTATTATTAATTTAAAATCTAATTATATTACCAAGTAAATAAAATAAGAACTTGATATTTTAAGAGAGAAATATGTTAGTTTAGGGTATTTTGAATTGAATTATTTTACTTTACAGCCTATAGATGCAAAACAATTGCAATGGTAAAATCATTTTTCAGTATTTTTATCTCAATTAAATGTTGTAATCATTTTGCACTTAACTAAATTCCAATGCAAGTGCTAACTTTTCTCAAAAAGTTCATTTAAATATGCAATTGATTAGTTTTGAATCCATTGCCCCTTTATTTTAATACTTTTACCAACTTCTCTTACCAATGGCTATCAAAAAAATTTGGCAACAAAAACTTCTTATCCATACTTTTTTTCAAATTTAATAATTGAAAATAAAATAAAATAAAAATAAAATTTTCAAAAACATAAAACACAAAATACACAATAATTCCAAATGACACCAAAAGTTTCAAGTCGGAGTGCTAAATACATATTTTTTTTATTGAATACAACTTATTTTCTAAATCTAATTTATTATTTTTACTTCTTACAACTCAAACTTATATTTACTCTGCTCAAAATACCTTAAAGTCACTTCACATCTTTTCTAACTCTCTACTCTTCGTGCCCGTTTGGTATCTTAGTGGGAAAGTGATTGCAGCGCAAAGTGATTGCTGGGAAAGTGATTGCTGGGAAAGTGATTTTGCAGCGTTTGGTATGCAATGTAAAGTTATGTTTAAATTGCAGGGAAAGTAACTTTACAGCGTTTGGTATGTATTCACTTTGCTGGGAAAGTTGTGTCAAATTCCCAAAATACCCATAACTATAATAAACAAATTGAATGCAATAAAAAATGAATTAAAATGAAAATGATATAAAATTATATTATTAATATTACTCATTATTTGTAATTCTAATTTTTCATGATTATTAATTTAAATTTTAATTAGTATATTATTACACATTCATTTATTAATTTAAATTAATAAATTTATTAATTTACAAATTCATGTATTATTAATTTAAATTTTAGAACATCTATTATTTTTAATCAATGTCATCATATTTTATTTTAGTCCTTATAAAATCACTTTCAATGTATAATAACTATCTATAACATCCATGAAAGGATTTTTGTTGCATGATAATTATCTAAAACATGCATGAAAGTCATAATAATTCCTAGAAATCCTTATAAAATATTTTTTATGTTTGATAATTACCTAAAACATTCATAAAAGTATTTTTGTGTTATGATAATTACTTAAAACATGCATGAAAGTCATAATAATTCAGAAAACTCCTAATAAACATCCATCAATTCATAATAATCCAATTAAGTCCTACTAGCATATCTTCATACATAATAATAATCCATAACTTTCCATAATCATCCATTAACAAACAAACTAAGTCCTACTAGCATATCCTCATACATAATAAGTTATAATAAAAAGTCATAAACATCCTAATACATAATCCATCAACTTATAATAAAAAGTCATAAACATCCTAAGTCAACCATCCAAAGCTCAAACCCCTATATGTCAGATGCAGCACGAACTTGACGAAGGTATTTCTTCACATAGAGCATTCTCCTTTCAATAGAACATGAGAAGAAAACATCAACCCTGGTCGAGCTACTGAGAATGATTTCTGTAATCTCAACTATATCATTTTCTGTCAATCCTTCAACATCATCCTTCAGTTCTGCTATTAAATCCATCACCTTCATCCTTCTAGCAGCATCATCAGCCATAAATTTAAAGCACTCAGCCAACATACCAACTTGTGCAGTCGCTTTCTCACATATGGTATGGAGGCCATTCATGTTCTGGACTAATGCTTCTGCAACTGCCTCCATAGCAGAATCTGCAGATCTCTTTTTCTTGTTTCTATTGCGAGTAACATCACTATCAGCGTTATAAACTGAACGTCTTTGAGTACTAACAGATGGATCACTGCATGGTGTGAAGGCCTCATTTTCACCTACATCAGCATCAAGATTCATATATTCAAGACCTGCTTCTGCATTTGCATTTTCAGTGTCGATATTATCAACAGCTTCTGCAGGAGTTTCTGCTGTTAAACCAGTTGCCCTATCCTTACCAAAAACAAGAGATAACTTATCAAAGTGTGGGAAAGGCTTGTTTCGTAGTCCCGCTGCTCCAGGATGGCCCTACAATTCAATTCAAAATAATGCACATTCTTTAATAAAACTATATTATATCAAAAAATATATATATATGAATTGCAATAAGTTATAATTTATAATACCTTTACCCAACCATGCCAAACATCAAGCTCGCATGTTACACACTTTTTCTCTTCATCCCACCCAAATCCAGATGCAGCATTACCTAACATATCTGCAACCTCTCTGTACTGTGACTTAAGCGTTCTCATCCTGGAGTTGATGTGAGGGTTACCTTTGATTTCACAGTTCGGGATTTTTTCGGCCATCCATTTTTCAAGTTGTGTCAAGTATCCAGCCTTGAATGTACCATTATCTTTGCTCCAACCACCCTGGTTGACGAGATCTATACAACAATCGATTAAGATGGCATCCTCAATTGCTGTCCACTGGTGTGTGGGCCTTCTATTTGCAGCTCGTTGGGATGAATCACCTTCCATCAACCTGTTACACAAGTAAACTAGAAAAAAACTTGTTGGAAGGAATGAAATAGTTAAAAGAAAATGTGATAATTTTAACATTCTAATCAATTCACCCAAACAAACACTGAAATAAACAATCAAACAAGTGTCTAGTTTAGATAGTTCCAATTCAACTGCCTAATATCACAAATAAGTACAACCATTTATGAGAAATCGTACAAACCAAACATATTTAGATTGTTCGAAATCAAACAAACAACACAATAGCATAAGACATAGATTAATTGCGGTTCGTTGAAGCAAGCCAATCATTCCACATCTCTTCTGCTAAGTTGTCTCTCCAATTTATCCATCCAGGAGAAGACTCGATGAATGCGATTGTCTCAGCCTCTTGATTAGATTCAACAAATGCATCTATTAGTTCAGCCTCAAGTGGATCAATTGACATCTCTGTCCTTATGTGGTTGTGTAACAAAGCACATGCAGAAATTATTCTACACTTTGTTTTCACTGGATACCATGATCTCTCTCGAAGTATTGCCCATCTCATCTTTAGTAACCCAAAACATCTCTCGATAACATTCCTGGCACTAGAGTGTCTATAATTAAACAACTCTTCTTTTGATCGAGGGGTGTGATTTTGTCTCCAATCACTTAAATGATACCTTTGCCCTCGATATGGAGTTAAAAATCCTTCTCCATTGGTATACCCAGCATCACATAAATAATAAAAACCTATGGTACAAGAAAAAATTTAAGTCTTAGGTAAACCCTTCCAATGGGAAAAAAAAATTCACGCTGCTAATAATAATTTCATACCTTTAGGCACTTTCAACCCATCCCTTCTAGAGATAGCATCTCGAAGAACCCTAGAGTCTGCAGCGGATCCTTCCCATCCAGGTAAGATATATATGAATTGCATATCTTGTGAACAGACCCCTAAAACATTTGTAGCAATTTCATTCTTTCTTGTCCTGTACCTAGGCTTATCAACCTCCAAAGCGTTAACTTTAATATAAGTCCCATCTAATGCACCTAAACAGTTCTATTGTTTCCAATAGAAAATTGACACAAATATTTTGTCAATTAGTTTCATTTAAGCATTATAGTGAATGTACGTATAAACTTCAACATATAGACACATTACCTTAAACCATTTCCATCTAGGGTCATTGGAATTCTCAACTACATGCTCTGGCTTCTTTAACAAAACTGAATGTACCCTTAGTACTGAATTCAATACCACAGTAAATTGCCTACTCACGGTCTCTCCACTCCTAACAAATTCTCGCTTAAGGATCCTATTTTTCGCGTGATGAGAAATAATGTACAAGAATATAGCAACCATTTCCTCAACATTCATGTTTTTTGTTGGTGCAAGTCTACCAATTGTTTGAAGCATATTACACAGTTTATAGAAACATTGCCTATCCATTCTAATGTTTTCAACACATGTCAAATCAGAATCAAACACCATTCTTCTAAAATTCAACTGCCTAATGACTTGTCTCTCATAACTAGTACCACTCTCCCTTTTACGCTTTCTCATATTCAATAACAAAATACCGCAATCTTGAAGACAAACTTTAACCAAGTTAATAATGTTTAAAAGCTTTAGACATAAAGCTATGGCAGTGGCGACCATTGCATATTGTTGTTGTGATAATCCTCCCATTCTGTCATTAACAAAAGTTTCAATGAAAAAGTTATTTAACATAACAAGTTCACATATCATTTAACTAACAACATACATATATATTGTCTAGCACATTGTCATATTAAACCCTTAAATCCATATGAGAATTCAAATTACAAGACCATCAAAACAATTACGCTAACCATTACGAACACAAATCAAAGTTAAAATAACACCGATACAGAATGCAATTACTAAATGACACCAATAAACAGTGGAAGGTTGATGTTGAATCATAGGACGCTGCTGATCATTTAACTGTCTTTCTTGGTGCCTAATAGCATCGACACTTGGTATTTCAGTTTTAGAATCATTCAATCCCCAATAATCCAAAAAAGCTTGTTCAGCTTGGGCTCTAGTAGGAAATGATTGATAAGTTGCTCCCATAAACCCATTGACTTGTCTTTGAGCTTCCGACCAACTGTTATATATGCCCGGTCTGTATCCAACATACACTACGTATGTCTTTGCCATATCTAATTACCAATATTCCAAGAAATGATTAACTTTTTTTGTGTTTACTCTTTCAACCTTAATATAAGTATTGAAAATTTATAACCTATTTTGCACACAGAGAAAATTGAAACTTAGAATATAATTCCATAAAGCAGATTTGTTGGAGTTATAGTTAAAGAATTGTTATGCAAAAAAAGGTCACATGTAAACATTTCATCAAACCATCAGCTCTTAGGAATAAGAAATAGTAAGCAGATTACATAAAAATAAGGCCTAGGATTGACTGTCGGATCCAAAGACTCACATGAGGTGATAATCAAAACTGAGACCAATCAGAATCAAATGAAACAAAAAATGGGAAGTAAAAATTACCTGACTTGACTGGGTAACACTTCTTGAGATCTGATGTACTTTGATTTAGTTTGGATTGCAAAATCTTGCGTGCCTAAACAGAGCAGAGAAAATCTGTCATAAGCATGAAAAGGAAACAGTTCAGCACTTTTCTAGCAACCATTGGGGAAATAGTTTTGCTTTATTTTTGTATTGAATTGAAGTTTGAATTTTAACATTTTTATTCAGCAAAATTAAAATTCAATTTTTTTCTCTTATTTGATGTAATCAAAGTACTCTGTTATCCGAGAAAAGCAACTTTATTTTCTGATCTCAGTCACTTTTTTTCTTCTAAGTAAAGACAATTTATAAAACTATGATGCATGGTTATCGACTCCACCAAACAAAGATTCCTTTCTGTCTAGTCAACCTGTAACTTTTAGCAAATCCCAACTTACTTGTAAAAGCCCTTTTCTGGATGTTTCTTGCTAGACTTATACCAAGTATCGAGAGAATCTCTTTCACTATATTTTATAACCTTATTATAAAATATGTTTATATTTATTTTCATATGTTAATGATAATTTTAACATATTTTACACCAAATGATATCAAATTTATACTTAAATTATATGTGTTTGGTGTTTACATTAACTTTAAAATAAAATTAAAAATTATGATCATATTTTATAAAATTCTCCGATGAAATGAGAGAAAGCTTTGTTGAAAAGTGTTCTATTTGATGTCATGATGATTTAACGACAACTGCCCTAAATGGGGCATTGATAGAGTATTTTCCAAAGTTGAGTAACCATTGACAGCAAAACTGAATTAGGGACTAATTGTAAGTTTAATTAAGCATTTCCCAAGCACTTGAATAGCCTATTCTTTCAACAATCATCACAAATTGATATTCAGGTAACACTAGGAGACGTGCTGTGAAGGTAAAAAAAACTTGAAATCCTTAGTCCTCAAGTTTTCAGCAGTTAGATTTCCACTAGGGAGTTGGAGTACTTAATCAATAACCTTTGGGGATAATAACAAATCAAGACTCTGATAAAAGGAGTTATCACTTGCCATTCATTTGGCTTGCATTTGTACCAGTAAATGTAAAAAAAAAAAGAAAGCTCTTAAATTTTATGTAAATATGAATTTAAATTCGATAATAAAGCAGCAGCCTTTGGAGGTTTCTCATAGTAATATTGTCTTCTTACTTTGACAATATTACTACTGTACAATTACTACTGTACAATTCTCATTCGTTTTGGTATGTTTAGCATCAAGAAATGATAACTGTACAATTCTCATTTACTGTACGAATGAGAATTGTACATTAATAATTAGTATGTTTAGCATTTTGTGCTTTCTATTTGCTCATATTCCAAGACAGCTCAGAGTGAAAGAAAAATATTACTTATTAAGGTTACAGTAGTAATTAAGTTGTTCAATGCCCCTATCTACCCAGAGAATTTCAAGTAATGATCCAGCTCATTTACAGTTAACATTTCTTGATGTGCACGATGCATTCAAGTAAAGTTCCAATACAAGAATAGACCAATTCCTCTAATTGGCTTTAATTTTTTTTAGTTTTGGTTTTTTTAGCAGATGCCACACCAGAAGGCAAACAACAACTACATATATAAAAAGGCTAAAGCATGGAAATCAAGTGTTCTTATAAATTAACAGAGACATTTGTTATAATGATGAACTATTGTTGCCTCTGTTCTATCTTTGACATTTATGTGAGGTATTGTGATCATCTTTTTAATATCCGCAGAGCCTGAGCTACCTTTTTCACTTATGATCATCTAAGATCATGATATTGCCAACCGACCTTTTCCTAAGTTTAAAGACTGTTAACAGCATTTGATTTGAGAAGGAAAACCAATAGAGGTTTCCCTCTGGCACCTAATCTCCACAACTAGCTTATACAATAAGTATATTATTTGGTGAAAAAGAAAACATACGTATAATATATAAGCAGAAGAACACATATTATTAATGCGTAACTAAGTATTCCTGACTAAAGTATAGTATTTGTCAGATGAGAGGCCTTTAAATTGCATCGAACATATATATGTAGGAGGGGAACAGAGATCCATTTCCAAGAATTATAGAATTCAATGGGCAGATGTAAAACAGCAACTATCAAAAAAATCAATTGCACGAGCATCACCCGAAAACCCAAATCTTTAAATTAAAAAAGGATAATAAAAACTTACATTCCAATGAATGAGATCAGCTCCAGTGCAGCTTAAATATAGACAAAAGTAAGCTTTGATATGATTTAAGATTGCAGTTTCTGATTTTTGGAAGACACAGCAGCAAACAGGAATTTGACAAAAGCAGCAACGGGGAAGGAAAACAGAGATGGGGATGGCGCTACCTTGGGCTCTTCTCGGCTGTGTGCGTGGCTACAATCGTTTTTTTTGCAGAAAAAGGAGTTGATGATGGTGAGGATGGGAGAGCAGAGAAAGAGCTCTGTGCGTGAATGGTAGGATGGGAGAGCAGAGAAAGAGAGGGGTGCGTGAATGGTAGGGCAATTTAGGGCAATTTTGTCCAATTTTACTTTGCAGCCTTGGTTGCAAAGTGATTGCAGCCAAATTTGGCTGCAATCACTTTGCAGCCTTCGGCTGCAAAGTCATTACAGCAGTACTCACTTTGCTGCTTACTTTCTCTAAACCAAACCCTGTAAACACTTTGCGCCCAATTAAATTGCAGCGCAAAGTGTTTACTTCCCTAAAACCAAACGGGCACTTCATCTATTCTCTTCAATCTCACTTCTCTATCAATATTACTTAAAATCTCTTCAAAATCCAGATGATTTATGATAAAATTTTCAATATATTCATTTTATATTGTTCGTTTTCATTTATTTTAGTATTGTTTTTAAGATTAAATTGATTTAATGTTTAATTTATTATATGAAAAATAGTTTTTTGAACCGCGAGTAACAAAAAACTCACGACAGCGTGCAGCTGTGAGTTTTTGTTATTCATGGTTTTTTTGGTAATTTTATACATGAGTATTTTTTACGAAAAAAATCATTAAAAATAGAAAGTGTTCAGTAACATTTAGGTTGTACTTAGAATTTTTCTTTCGCCCGGCATAATGTCAAAAGACTAGTCTATCCTTAAATTCAATAAAAATTCCAACACTGAGACTCCCCTCCCGTCCTTGGCCGCTTCACCGCTGATTCACCACATTTCGCGCTTCTTCTCTCTTTCTAGCAGTTTCTTTTCTTTTCTTTTCGGGTTTTTTTTTTTTGTTTAGTTTTTATACAGCAACAGAATGGATACGACGGAAAGTTTTGTTAGAATCAACGGCGGTTCCATCGAATCCCAGGAAGGGGAAGGAGTAGGAGAAGAAGAAGAAAGAAGCGGGATATTTTTACAGCTAAAACCCTACTGTTTAGAGCTTCTAGAACTTTATCAAAACCCTAAAAACCATGCATCCGCCATTCCAGCATTGCTCCATCTGCTTCGCTCTTCTCCACCCAATTCTCTGCAGCCCTTCTTCGAGTAATCAATTCTTCATTTTCCCTATCCTTCTTTCGAATTCTTAGACTTCGTTTGTTGTTATTTTTACTACTTATATACTACTAATTTCTGCTTTTGGAATTAAAATATATCAAAGCAATTACTGTAATGATACGGAATTTACTAATTTTTACTGCTTATTGTTAATATTTTTCTAGCTACACTTTGTTTCCATTGCTGCTTTTGCTGGATGCTGCAGTTGATTGCAGAAGCTCACAGAATAGAAGTGAAAGTAATAATAATAATAATAAAAGAGTGAGTGATAAAGTAGCAGAAGGAATGGTGGAGTGTTTGGAAGAGCTTCTCAGGAAATGCCATTTGGGTTCTGTTGATCAGGTCAATTTCCCCTTTTAATTTCTCACTCTCTCTTATTATTATTATTATTATTATTATTATTTTTTACTTTCCTAATTCTAAATATATGCTACTACTACCTTGAATTTTAATATGGGAATGCAATCAAGAAATCACAATGGCCATCAAGGATGTAATTGAACTGGTATTAAAAGGCTGTGCTTGATTGTTGCTTTGTTATTTGTTATGTTTTTTTCCTTCAAAAAAAAAAAAGCAATAAACATATGTTACCAAATCAGAGTCACCAACGAATTATTAGCAGCTAAATCGTGAGTCAAGGAAAAGTTAGCCTTTATATCAAACAAAAATATCTTAAGTATTATATGGAGGTACTTGCTCAGAAGACAGATAAAAGAAACGAAATGAATGAAAAGAAAAAAATGAGAAAAATCCAGTAAGGGAAGCTTCTCAAATATGGAAAAAAACAAATAGGCAAAAGAAGTGTAAGATGATAATTTTGCAATTCATCAAACACCTTAAGTGGCAAAGAGAAAAAGAAATAATTGATGCAGATGAAACATACATTCAAACAGATATGTTCAAAATTCTGCATTTTGTTATCCAAAATAGGTATTTGCTTTTAAAAAAAAAAAATTTAATATACATATTTTTTATATAAAACTACTAACCAAACCTGTCTTTTGATTTTTCTTAAACAGAAAACTAGTAGCAAAATAACAACCACATCCATAGCACTAATGCCATCTCCAGCTAGGAAATTTATCTGTCATTTTATTTTTGTTTTAGTTTTATCTTCAAGTGTTTAGTGATAACCCCTCCTATTGGGAGGTGTATTTTTGGAATTCAGTTTTTTCTTATTTCTGTGAGAATGGGTTGATTTGATATTATTTTTTATTGTTAGCATATATATACACACACACACTCATATATATAGGGTCATGTTATTATTACCTGAATATCTTAAGATTTGTTTAAGCAGAATGAAATTTGATGCTGTCTTTTCACAGATGGTTGTGATTCTGAAAAAATTGACTTATGCTGCTTTGCTTTCTCCGTCTGAGGCTTCAGAAGAGCTTCGTGAAGGAGTGATCAAGTGTTTCAGGGCACTACTTCTGAATTTACACCATTGTTCTAATCGATCCTGCTTGTGTAAACAAAGTCTTGATCTACCGATGCTCTTAGAAACTAGAGACCAGCTGCCTCCAACTGGATCTACGAAGCTTGATTTGGAGCAGGGGGAATGCTTACTAGCATTTTTGCAGTCAGAAGCAGCTTCAGCAGCTGTGGGACACTGGCTATCGCTGCTGCTCAAAGTACGTCGATTCCCTTTTATCTATACTCATTCTCTAGAGTAAATTTAATTTTTATGTTTTGGCTATCGCAGTTCATTTAATTGTTTTATAAAATTGATGATGGGTCTTGTGCTAAGGCTGCAGATACTGAGGCTATACACGGACATCGAGGCAGTGCATATCTGCGTATTGAAGCCTTTTTAACCCTACGTGTTCTTGTTGCTAAGGTACTTATAACATTCACTAGACCCTCAACAGGGGGCTTCTGCATAATGTGTATATATATATATATATATATTGTAACTTCCTTTTATTAACTACTCCATTGTGCTTTTCATTCAACATAAGTGCCTACCATGAACACCATACTTATTTTTCAGTAAAACCGTTATGTGGAAGGGCTGCATTTTTGCCATTTCTTCTAATTTGAGTTTGTTTGTTTTTGTTGCTTTTGCCATGCAAATTTTACTATATTTGTGAAAAGCTCTTTGCATTTACCTGCATACAGTTCATATATATTTGTAATACATTTACTACCATATATTCCTATTGATTCCATTGGAGAGATGGTTTCAGTTCTTAGCAGAAATTACTAGTTTGGTGAATGAAATTTGAGTGTACCATCATTTACTACTCAAGAAATGGGATAAATTAAGCTTTATATTAACAGAATCACATCCTTCTATGGCCTTTTATGCTGTTTGCTTCTGTCATTTTTGCAGTGTAAATTCCATGATGTTTTAGGAATACTCTTTCACTATGAAAACACACTGCTCATATGTATCTTAGTATGCATACCAACATATATTCCTAATGGTTCTAGTTGTGAGAGTATTTTGTAGAAATGATTAGATTGGGAAATGAATATTGACTATTGCACTTTTTATTATTCAAGAAAAGAGTGTAGACTGTTGTCGCGGGAAAAGATTATGACATTGCAATTGTTTTAGCTCATCTGATTTGAGCAGAGAAGTTCCTTTCAGCTTTTTATTGCAATAGTGCTTCATTTGACATGGAAGATTGGATTAATTCTGTTGGCATATTACTTCTTTTCCAGGTTGGTACTGCAGATGCATTGGCTTTCTTCTTACCTGGTGTTGTTAGTCAGTTTGCAAAAGTGTTACATATCTCAAAAACAGCGATAAGTGGGGCTGCTGGAAGTGTTGAAGCTATTGACCAAGCAATTAGGGGCTTGGCTGAGTACCTTATGATAGTCCTACAAGATGATGCCAATTTATCTGGTCTTGATATGATAGATGATTCTGTTGGCAATAACCCAAATAAGTACAAATCTACAGTTTCATTATTGGAGGAGCTCCGTCAATTACAATTGAGAACTCAGAGCAAAACATTTGTGGAATCTGTGAATAGCGAAGCAGTCAATGCAGTTAGTTCTAAGACTGAATCTGGAGAAAAAAGTAACCCTGATCTTCACAACGGAATGGGATCTTTGCATGTGGATCGTACAAAAGAGTGGATTGAGAAAACCTCTGGGCATGTGAACAAACTATTATGTGCAACATTTCCCCATGTCTGCATCTATACTTGATTTGTTGATTGCTACTTTTAAGACTACTTTACAGCCATCAAAATTCTATTCAAAATTTGTATCAGAAAATTTATATTCCAAATTTGCACTGCACCTGTGTTAATATACTGTTATTATGTCACGTGTTCCAGATTTGTGTTCATCAAGCCAAAAAGGTGAGACACGGGCTTTTTTCTGCCATTCGAGGCCTGTTATTGAAGTGCAATTTCACGCTAGAAAAGAGCAAACTGATGTTTTTGGTAGGTTGAATGCTATGAATTTCATGCTTCTGGGCTGTGAATACTCAGCTTTGTTAGTTAATTGGTCTGTGATGACTTCTTGGTGGGCACAAGAAATGGACTTTTTAGGCTGCAATTTATAGATTTGGGCATTTATTGTGTTTCTTTTATTTGTTGGAATTTGGGAAAATTACAAAAAGAAATTTTCCATGTAAAGTGAAAACAGGAGAGAAATTAATGGGGGAAAAGCATAACTCTTGGTTACTTTTGACTTCTACTTTAATATTTGTAAATATTATTTTGGTTGTAGTCTCTTTGTTATGTACTTTTGATATGAACCAATGCTTAGTTGTTAATTGTAAAAGTCCTATGCCTTGCTCTATAAGTTATCTGATCTGCAGGATTTTGTTGTATGTATTGAACGTCTGTAATGCATTCTGTTTTATAATATATGGTGAAGTTACCCTCACCATAAGGGGGAAAACATTCTTTGAGAGGGATAAATAATAAGGAGGGGATGTGATGTAGAACATGGAGGGGAAGAGGGAGAAAATAAAGAAATAGAAGGAAAGTTAGAAGGGAGAGGGGGGGAGGAGCACTTGGGCAATAAAAACAAAAAAGAAGGAAAGTTAGAGGAAATGGTGAAAGAAAGTAGCAAAAAAGAGAGGGGAGAGATAGAAGAACCAAGAGGAAGAAAGCTAAGTCTTCATCAAAAGTTACCCGAAATTGAAATAACAAAAGGAATTTTGTAGGCAACAGCCTAACCCTAAGACAGAAGAGAGGAAATTGGCAATAATGATTTAGCTCATAATCATGGTTATACTTGTTGGGTGGTAGTGGTGCATCACATGATAAATCAGAGAGGATGATATGCTTTTATGATTGTTTTGGTTCTAAATGACCGTCATCTCCGGTTTTAGTGGGGGAGTGAAGTAGCATCTTCTGTAAATTTTTTTTTCTTTGCAAAAAGAATTTGTAACCAAAGTGGTAGGACATTTTTATTATGTTAGGCGATAATTATTTTTGTGGGAGAATTAAGTAGTGCTGTCTTAGTTTGTACTAGATAGCATCTCTCCTGAGGTATCTCACTTAAATGGGAGGAGATTTGCATGATAGTGAAGTGAATATTCCCACTTGGACCTTCGTGACTGTTTCATCCAAAAGGTGCACTTATTGATTTGAAGTTGTTTTATGTTGTTTTTCTAGTTCTTTGTTATTATTTGAGTCTCTAATCATGTGTTGAAAATTTTAAGGATTGCTTTAGTTATCTCATGTTAATTCTTTTGATGTTGGGGCTTTGCCTAGTTATTCTTCTTTCTCAATGTAATTGATTCAATTGTTGTGAATTTTTGTCTGAGTTGTAGCCTTTTAGTTGCTTTTGGTGTTATATTTAATATGTTTTCTTTGATACTCATGCAGGAATGCTTATGTGTTTTGGTTGTTGATGACTCTGAAGAGATTTCAGCTGCTGCCCAGGAGTTTATGGAATATTTATTCTCGGCCTCTGGAAAACATCTTGTAGAACATGATGTTGCTGTGATCTTTAGCAGGTTTTTTACTTGTGAAATAATGTTTA
Organism: Firmiana major; assembly: GCA_033439115.1. NCBI lineage: Eukaryota > Viridiplantae > Streptophyta > Magnoliopsida > Malvales > Malvaceae > Firmiana > Firmiana major. The sequence continues at coordinate 62,879,742 of CM065905.1, forward strand.
GCTGTGAGTAACAAGGTGAATTGCTCCATTTTGAAGGTATTCTCTTACAAGTTCCTTTTTAAAACAGGCTTATTGAAAAACTTCCAAAGACAGTGCTTGGTAGTGATGAATCACTTGCGCTTTCACATGCTCAGCAATTGCTTACAGTGATATATTACTGTGGCCCTCAGTTTCTGATGCATCACCTGCAATCTCCTGTATGTGCTTTTTCCACTATCATTTTTGTATGTATATGGTGGTCTAGTGTTGATTGTAGTCAGTGATTTATCAAACAGAGACCCCAAGTTTTACTGTTCTAATTGAATATCCAGTTGTTTGGTGGTAATAGTGTATAGTACCTAAGAGGTCGTTTGACATTGTTTTTGTTTTCTTTACAGCGGAAAACATGATTGGTAACGTTTTTATTTTTTTAAAGAATGAAAACGAAACTGAAAAATTTCAAAATTATTGGAAGCAAGAATTTCTTGTTTCCATTGTTTTTGAAAAGATGTTTTCGTTTCTCATACTCTCCATTAGTGAGTAATGTCTATGAATGAATATAATATTATATATAATCATAATAAAATTATAAAGTGAAATTAATTAATTTTGTAAAAAAAAAAAAAATCTAATTTAAGATAATATTTAATTGAAAATAAATAATTTAAAAGTAATATATTTATTTGAATATAGAAAATATGAATATAAAAATAATTTAAAATAAGATCATTATAATATTACAACATTATAATATTATTGAATATATTAGATATATTTTAAATAATATATTTTACTATAATTTTAATATGTTAGTCATTAATATTATTATGCTTTAATATTTAATATAATTAATTATTATTTTAATAAACATTTTTATTTAATATTATATTATTTATAATTAAATTTAAAATATATCATTGCTGCTATTAAATAATTTAATATTATTAAATAAATGAATACTTAACTTTAAATAATATTATTTGTATAATTAAATAATTTATTATAAATTAACTAGCTGAATATAACTTATTTAATAATTTAATATTTTACAAGTAAATTACATAATATTATTGAATATAATTTATAATTTATTTATTAATATTATTATTTAATATATAATTTAGAATTTTATTAATTTCTATTATTATCTAACAAAATTAATATTAAAATAATAATGTTATTTAATATTATATTTAATGATAATATTGATTAAATGATAAGATTTAAATATTACTATTAAATAGTATATAATAGTATTATTTACTATTTTGTAGATAATATTATTTAATATAAATTTATTTGTTAAATACATTATTATTTTTATTTATTTTAATTTTTTTTTGAATTGAATTATTATATTTGAAATAGTTTAAATATTTGTTTTGACTATGCAACAACGTTAACCAAACATGTTTTATGTTCTTAGAATTTTGAAAACAAAACAAAAGTTTCTAAAATAGAATACAAAAGAAAACAAGAAACACTCAAACGACCTCTAAACTTCTGTATCTCCTAATGTGAAATTGAAAAATCTAAAAGGGTTTCACTTGAAAGACGTGTTTATATCTATGTTGCTCAGACTTGGTATGGGTACGGGTGTCGGGTACCTGTATATATCTAAGTGTTAGACATGTCACATGGTAATAAAGAGGGTTGAAGAAGAGGACATGGGCGCATGGACTCTTTGTACATTTTTGTCTTATTAGGATGATTGAAAATAATTCTAAGGAAGTCTAATATTGAAACTTCACTTTCAATTATGCCATAGTTAACATGATAGATTGATAAAGGTAAATAAAGCATTGAGCATATCTAGCAATTAAATCTACAAACAACAATGTCTCGATGTCAATTATCATTCTATCAAGTTATAGCAATGAGAAATGAGATGACATGAGATTACTGTTTGACCCATCTTTGTAAATGTATAGCTAATTATTCTTTAAGCACTTCCTAATTTGCAATTTACCCTCTAATGGCATGAATGATAGACCTGGATGGAAGTGTACTACATATCAGATTAGAAGATTGGATTCAGCTGAACTAATGTTATACATCACAACGATCCTTCTAGTTACAAGCCCATCTAGACTCCAGCAGTTGTCCGAGAATGGATCCTGCTGTTACCGTGTTCTAAAATTAGTTTAAACATGAGAAGAGTTGGTAGGATTCCGTCTTTGGACAAGAAGGCGATTAAATGGTAATTTGTTAGTTCTCAATGATAAATGATATCTAGGTGGTAGCTGACTGCGGTATGTAGTTAATGGCGTAAATTTAACTCCACATACTCCTATCTTTCTCCAGGAGTTCTTGTTTGAATTGTTTGAAGGTGTCATAATATAATTGGTTAGCAGTCAATTGGCAGCTTAACTATTACCTTCCTTCAGGAGTTCTTGTTATTAATAGATTAAAGATGTATAATAATGCAATTGAATGGCAGTCAATTGGGAGGTTAAAGAGTGTAATTGTGATTATCTTGCCACTTTATGGTTACAGCCATCTTTGAAGATCTCATCATATCTTAATGCGACTTGTCCGCTTCAAGCCTTCAGCTATCATACCCTTCATGGCAGTTGTCCTGAAGTATATATAGAAATAGATTTGCAGTTAGATTGAAGCTATGTTGTGCACCATACATCCATTATTTCAGTAAGATAATATGATTATGATAACTTCTGCTAGTTTGGGTAGTCAACTGTTTCTTCCTGTTTCTTGTTATGAGTAGTACTACTTTCAGTTGAATTTGATTGGCATATTTTTCGGTGCCTTTCAAAAATGTAATAATAGTCTTTTGCTTTTATAGGTTACTGCTGCGAGATTCTTGGATGTTTTTGCCCTCTGTCTTAGTCAGAAATCAGCTTTTACTGGTTCTCTAAACAAGTTTGTTTCGACGAGGCAGTCTTCAATAGGATACCTTCCTTCTGTTGCTGAGTTGAAAGGCTTGCATGTTGTGGGTGATAGTGACGTCTTACGCAATGCTGCTTCATCTAAGCTCATGGATATCCATGAAATTGGGAAACAACACAAAGCAGAAGCTAGGCAGACATATTTAGAGCTGCCACGCATGCCCCCTTGGATTGTTTATGTTGGTTGTCAGAAGTTATACAAGGCTCTTGCTGGGATTCTTAGACTTGTAGGTTTATCTTTAATGGCAGGTCATTTGGAATCTTGGAACTCTACTCTTTTATCAAGCTTATGCCTTACATGCTTTGTACTTACATCTTTTGATTGTTTGTTTATAGACTATAAAAGCGAAGGCCATTTATCAATTATTGCTGATATTCCCTTGGGTTACTTGCATAAATTGGTTTTGGAAGTTCGAAGGAAGGAATACACTAAAGAAAGCTGGCAGTCTTGGTACAATCGAACCGGTTCAGGGCAGTTACTGCGCCAGGCGTCGACTGCTGTATGTATTCTAAATGAGATGGTATTTGGTATATCAGATCAGGCACTTGATGGTTTTAGAAGAATGTTTCTGAAATCCAGGAATAAAAGGGGAGATTTTCGGGAATCTGGTGAAGGATCTGCTGGTGGCCAGCCTCACAAAAGTAAACCTGCTGTTTTCAGTGAATCTGTTTGGAAAATTGCGTTGCAGAAGGATGCTAGGAGTCACTTCATTGATTGTATTGGAAAAATCTTACATGAATATCTATGTTCTGAAGTTTGGGATCTTCCAGTAGATTGTCAATCTTCGCTAATGCAGTCTGATGCTGAAGTTGAAGATACTAGCCTGTATTTCTTCCGTGATATTGCTATGTTACATCAGGAAATTACTTTAACATTATTCTTTCAAGTTACTCATGTATTGTTTGAGTTTTCATGACTTTGTGGTGTATTCCATTGATTGTGTTTCGTTTCTTGAAACAGGTTATTATTGAAGGAATAGGCATCTTTGCTTTGTGCCTTGGTAGTGATTTTGCTTCCAGTGGTTTCCTTCATTCGTCTCTGTACCTGTTGCTTGAGAATCTTATATGTTCAAACTTTGAAGTTAGAAGTGCCTCTGATGCCGTTTTACATCTTCTTTCCACTACTGCTGGCCATTCAACGGTCTGCTTGTCCAGCATATTATTATCGATAATTTATCTGTAGGTTATGTAATTGATTCAGTCGTACATGACTTTTTTTTTTGGTAGGTTGGGCAGCTGGTTTTGGCAAATGCAGATTATATAGTTGATTCTATATGCCAGCAATTACGGCATCTGGATCTGAACCCTCATGTGCCAAATGTGCTTGCTGCTATGCTTTCCTATGTTGGAGTGGGTCATAAAATATTGCCTCTGTTGGAGGAACCGGTACAATTGAATATCTTACGTGTATTTATGGTGTTTAGCACAAACTGTCTAATATTTGAAGATTGGTTATTGGTTTTACCATCTGCAAAAGTTTCATGTTTTATGCATTGAGATTATTTGTTGGTTATGGACACTTAAACCCCATTGATGGTTTTAATTATTTTCACTTTATAGCCGAGTTATCATGATATTTTTCTTGTTTGTGGTTTATGGAAAATGTTAGACATCTTGTGCCAAAAAAATAAAACCGTGAGACATCAACATAATTTTACTTTTTCAACAGAGACGTTCAAATGGTGAGAATATGTATTTGAATAACATATCAAAATGCAAAGATCCAGTAGAATGCCAATATCCTTTCTGTTTTGTGTCTTGTAGGATGGGGCTGGGGTGGTTGGTACAGAATTGTATTTAACCATTGACAGAAAAAAGAAGAAGCCTGTATCTAATATATTATTTCCTGCATTTTATTTTAAGAAATTTCCAATGTGCTTTTTCATTAAAGTTACATGTAGCAGGTTTCTCTGCCTTGCATAATTACTGGTTTAGTGTCGTTTACATGCAGGGCCTTGATTTATTTTGCACTACTATATTGTCTTTCAGGTTTTTTGAACTTATCACATTGTAACTTGTCTATTTTGTAAATTTGTTCAGATGCGCTCTGTTTCACAGGAACTTGAAATTCTTGGCAGGCATAAACACCCAGATTTGACTATTCCCTTTTTAAAGGTTCTAAATTTTATCTTTGCTGCATCTCAATTCTTCTGCTTGTTTATTCATGGTTTCTATTCTTTTCCATTCCATTTTTGACGACCTGTTCTATTTTTTTGGGAAATTACCAATAATTAGTAATCAAGGCTATATTCACTTGATTACCTATGGATTCAAATTATGACCATCACATAAATTCACATTTTTCGTAGCCCATAGGACATCTTTAAAGTTAGATGGTGGGAGTGGCAATCGTATTGTAAGTTTGCAATATGTTTGATTAGAAAATGGAGAATAAAAGAAAAAAATGCTTAGCAAAGAAACTCCAAATAATCATGATCGAACATTAAGGAGTATGATTGCTACTTTGATGTACCTGTCCGGGAATAGTGCCACCTCTTTCACTCTCCCAATGAGCATGCACGTGCATGTTCACATACATGCACGTAGTGCATTATAAGGAGCCAGAAATATTCGGGCTAGCCAAAATGTAAATGCAAACATCAATAAGGATTAACGAAGGTGCCTTTGAAGTTCAGAGGGGATAAAAGTAATCGCAGGTTTTTACCATCTGGACTAAGTTTTCCTTACAGGATTGATGCTTATTGTTGAGCCTGTTACCTTTTAGATAATCTGAAAGCAAGACGACCCAGCTTTATAGCAAGTTTTGTAGTGAAATTAGGTTAATATGGTAAGTGGTTCAAGTGACCTCTGGTTGCTGTTGGCATACTTTGACTGTTAAATTTAACTCAACTATTCCTTAATCCCAAATTCTTTACCCAATTTCTACATTCTGCTTGATTTAATGGTTGTATCTGTTTAACAATTTAACTAAGCCAAATCCTCTTTTATTAGTTCAGTCCAGGAAAGTTTTGGTTTACCTCAACCTCTTTCTAATTGCTACTTGGATCAAGTGAATCTTATGTATTAGTGAATATCTAGGTATACTGCATGGTGCGAAACTTTCTATATCTTTATCCTCAATTAGTGCCATCTCTATCATTGTATGGGTATCTTCATTTGATATTCTATCATTTATTATATGGCTATACATCCATCTGAAAATCCTTATCTCAGCCACACTTCAGTTTTTTGAAGATGTCTTCTAGGCACCCAACATTCATCATAAATGATATCTGGCCTTATGACTATTTTATAGCAATTTCCCTTCAACACAGCATCTTATGGTCACACAATATTGCTGAAGCACTCTCCACGTAATCTAACCTTTTCTAATCTCATGGCTAACATCCTTTTCAAACTATTATTTTAAACCATTGATGGTGAACCTAGATAGCGAAATTAACTAATCTTAGGAACTTCCTGTTTTATCTACTTTCTTTCTATCATCCTCTCTATATCTACATATATTCAACTGTCATTCAGTGTTTCCAGTTCTATTCTTATATAATCCAAAACATTTGAAATTTAGAATTGTTATTATAATTTGCACCCTTTAGGTGTTGATGGTTCTACTCTACGTTTTTGAGATGTGGCTCAGAATTTTCTGTTTGCTATTAAAATTAAGGAAAAGGAAAATGTGACTTTGTATTATTTTAAATTTACTTTACTCTTTATATTGTGGTTACGTAAGTTATTGGAGGTAAATGAAAGGCATAGAGATTTGACTCTAAAAGAGTTTTTCTTTAAACCTTGTAAATCGTAAGGAAGCAGATGTATCTTTTTCTAAGGCTTGTTTAAGCAATTCGCTTAGTTAAGCTGTTTTTTGTTACTCTATACTGCATAAACTCCCTTTGCTTTTAGTGCTGTTTTCATGGTCTATTCTTTTTTTTCCATGTAATTCATGAAGATTATTTAGATATTAGCGAACAACGTTCAAATTTAGATGGGACTTTGATCGTTGATCAGTATATGTGATCTGTTAATTAATATTTGGTTCTTTGAGGTAAACATTATGTCATGAGTGTAGGCCTTCTGTTTGAACCTTTTTGCTGTTGTAATGTCTTTGGCTCCAACTCTTTTAAGTTAGTTCCTATTGTTGTCTTGTACATCATGCTTGTCACTCTCTCCCTTTCGCTCCTCTTCTCTACCGCACATCTGGGGGTGTTTTTCGCATCCCATGTTTTTCATTGTGTTTATCATCAAGTGGACTTTGTTGATGGTTATGCTTTCTTTAGGCTGTATCTGAGATTGTAAAGGCATCTAAGCGTGAGGCTTTTCCCCTGCCCTCTCAAGCACATTGTAATTTGATGCATTTCAAGTCCAAAATATCTGACAGGGAAAAGAAAGTTCTACCAGAACTGAGACAAGATTCAAGGTCAGGTTTCAGTGATGAGATTGATGTGTCTAGCATGGAATCAGGTGATTGCTTTATTATTATTATTATTTGAAATGATGTGATCATTGAAAAGGGCTCTGTTCTCATGAGGTGTTCACTATTTTTGTCTTCTCATTGATCCAACCCATGCCAACCCAAGCCACCAATCTCTCTCTGTGGGACCTCTCCAATAGCATGAGTCACATAGCAGCAACTGCTCACTTTTGATTAAATATGGGTTTATTTTTTACAGATTACTTTTATTTTATAGTTATTTTGGAGGAAGCAAAAAATATAAACAAAAAAGCAATAATCAAATGGAGCCTAAAATAGCAAAAAAATGTCAATTGTCAATTAGGACTAATGTTAAGCTGGTTTGTTTCTTTCTGCCATTTGACTTGGTTCAATATGATTAGGATTTGGTAAACTAATGCTAGAAAGTACAAGAGTTATAAGATCGCATAAATAGATTTTAATTCTCAGAAACTTATCCGTATCTAATAGTATGTCTAGGAAGGATCCAGGAGGCCTAAATGGAAAGTTACCTGGCTCAGAAGTAATAGATGAACATGGACTCCGATAATAAACTAGACTCATGGAGTAATAACAAACTGTCTAAACAATCTAGGGTGCAGGGATTGCATAAAACTACTATTTGACCCTAAAATAGACAATACCGTAAATTAATTGGAACTAAAAAAAAAAAAGAGAAGAAGAGTAACTCAATGCACAAGACTTTTACATTGTGGGGTTTGGGGAGAGTTATATGTACGCAGTCTTCCCTCTCAGTTAACAAAGAGGCTGAGGGGAACAAGAAACACTGGTTTCGTTGGCTGCAAAGAGCTCAGGGGGGTTAATGATAGCAAGGCTTCTTAGGATTGATACTCTCTGACCCTGCTCAGTGTGTCTGACACTGGTTATCCTCATTTAACCATTGTTTTAGCCATTGGCTGCAAAAAAAATTAGGAATTATGTCCTTTCGCTGCACAAACAACAATGCAGCTTTCCACCATATATATGAAAATTTTCCGGAAAAACAATTTTTTTGTCAAAAGTTATCCTCTTTTTTTTTTTTTAATTATTATTATAAAAAATTGGTTGAATTTTTAATATCTTTATTTATCATCTTGGATCTATCTTTTAGAGCAGAAACATTTGTTGTTAATCTAAATGTTGGTATCATGATTGTAGAGCAATGGGACGATGTTTTGTTCAAGTTGAATGATTCCAAAAGGTATAGACAAGCTGTTGGATCTATTGCCGGTTCATGCTTAACAGCTGCAACTCCTCTGCTGGCTTCTATGAGTCAAGCAGCGTGCTTGGTGGCGCTGGACATAATTGAGGTATTTTTCTGAACAACTTGTTATTTTTAGTGGGGCAATTGATTGATATTTAAACTTCAAAGGACTTGTTAAAACCTTGAACAACTTTGTGTGAGTCAGATGTTACGCATCACCTTTGAAAGTTCTTTAACTGGTGTTACTTTGTAATTGTCTGCGAGATAGAAGACTATGCCTTTTCATTCCTTTGCTTACAATTCAGTTCCTTCTTTTTTTTTTTTTTTTTTTGGGTAAGGAGAGAAAAATAAGAAGGGGACGGGGTTGAGAGTGGCTGGATAGTTACTAGTTAGCAATTCATGACAAACCTAATTATGAATAACCAGGAACCACAGCCAGTAGAGAATTGCTATGGGCCATAGCATATTAGTCAGAACCATAAATATAAGATGCCCTGAACCCATAAAACTCAAAGGAAGCAGAATATCCTTCAAACAGAGTGATCCGATAAAGGTCCATATTGCTAAATGCTTGGCTGACTTTAACAACTAACCATTAATTCTAGAAAAAGCAGAGGAAAGATTCTAAATACCCCCAATTTTTTTTCTTTACACCCTTTATCCTTGCACTGAGCAGTAAAATAGTGAAGAGAATGGGGTGTAGAGAGAAAAAAATGGGTTCATTTAGAATTTCTCAAAGGAGAGGGCACCAAGTTGTGGATACATCAAAATCTTTTCTCTGTATTTTAATCAATGTTTGATTTGTAGGATGGAATATCAACACTAGCTAAAGTCGAAGAGGCCTATAAGTATGAGGAGGAGACTAAAGAAGTAATTGAAGAAGAGCTTTTGTCATGTTCATTGTATCAGTTGAAAGATACTATGAGTGCTGCTGATGACAGTACTGTTGAGAACAGGTTGCTTCCGGCAATGAATAAAATATGGCCAATCTTGGTTGTTTGTGTTCAACAGAGAAACACAGTGGTAAGTAACATTTTTTAAACCCAGCCAGTTACCTAAAGTTGATTGTTATTAGTTTAAGTTAATATTACTCTGGTTTTGACCTTTTTGGATGGTTATCTGCTCATTTTCTGCTTGGGAACAAGTGGAATGCAATTCCTATATTTTCAACCTTCATTGACAATGAGTTCAAACTCTTTTTGCTGCGATTCCACATTAGTTTTGTGTACTTGCATATCAGGTTCCAGTACCATGACTTGTGTTCTTCCTACAGGTTGTTAGGAGATGTTTAAGTGTTGTAAGCAGTGTAGTGCAAATTTGTGGAGGAGATTTTTTTTCTCGCCGTTTCCACACTGATGGGGTCCACTTCTGGAAACTTTTAAGTACATCTCCATTCCAAAAGAAGCCAAACTTGAAAGATCGGGCGCCATTACAACTTCCTTACAGGAGTTCTAATGTTTCTTTAGAGGACTCTTCTATAGCAGAAATCTCGAATTTAAAGGTACAGGTCGCACTGCTCAATATGATAGCAGATTTGTCCCAAAACAAAAGAAGTGCTTCAGCATTGGAAGTTGTTATGAAGAAGGTTGGTGGTCTTGTAGTGGGCATAGCTTGCAGCGGAGTTGCGGGGCTTCATGATGCATCAGTAAATGCGTTGAAGGGACTTGCATCTATTGACCCTGATCTAATATGGCTTCTTTTAGCTGATGTTTACTATTCTATGAAGAAGAATGACTTGGCTTCACCACCAACCTCTGATTTTCCCGGCATCTCTCAAACACTGCCGCCACCTTCATCTTATAAGGACTTCCTCTACGTGCAATATGGAGGACAGAGTTATGGTTTTGATGTAGATTTTTCTTCCGTGGAAACAGTATTTAGAAAATTGCATACTTTTGGTGTTCTGTAAACCCAATGAAAAGCTAAAATTTTGTATTTCCCGCCTGGGAGAAGGCTTATCGTCGTCAGGCATCTGAAGTTGGCAGCTCGAGGCTCATCATCATCGTCAATTCTGTTGGAACAGCCTATGATACACCGAACATTCCAATTCGCTGGAATTGTATTTGTATATATTTTCACATACCAGTCAAATTCCATCGGTGGATGCGAATTAAATATTATTATTTGTATTAATAGTTTATTATATTTAAAAATCATAGTTTTAAATAAAATAATTTGTTGAGTGGAACTTGGAAGGCTGGCTCTTGAGTGTGATAATAGGGAAGTTGGGGAGGCAATAGGGAGGAGTAGGGGGTAATCGAGTCGATCCGAGTTGATACAGTGATGTGCTCGAGTTGAAACTCGATGCGAAAATTCGGTATTCGATATTAGGTTCGAGTTCGATCGAGCTTTATTTTTTAAATTCGAGTTCGGCTCGATATCGAGTTCGAACTACTCGAGTTCGTTTGATTAGGTTCGATTATATAAATTTGATTTTTTCTCGAACTCGAGCTCGTTTTTACACTTATTATATAAATATTATTATATAATAATATATATTATTAAAATATATAAAAAACTCGAGGTTCGATTAGGCTCGCGAGTTACTTGAATCGGGTATCTAAGTGTTTGAATTTGACTCGCTCGATAGCTCGAGTAGCTCGAGTTCGAACCCGATTCGACTAAAATCGAGTCGAATTCGAGTTTTGCTCGAGTCGAGTCCGAGTAGCTTGCGAGTGCCAGTGTATCACTTACACTCTTAGGGAGGAGTGATTTGATTTTGGTGATTATTAATATTTTTTTAATTGTAAATTTCGACGTGTCTATACATCACATTTAGAGGTGGTAAATAAGCTGATTGGATATGATTTGGATTTAACTCTTTAAGATCGAATCATTTTGGGTTAAAGAAAAATTTAATTATTTTGGGTTTGGATCATTTCGAATTCAGATTAGATCAGATTTGAGTCAAGGAAAAATTGACACATTTCAGATACAAAATATTTCAGTTTCGGATTAACTCAAGTTCGAGTCGATTTAAATTTAGGTCAATTTAGGTTAAGATCAATTCGGGTTCGAATTAGGTTGAGTTTGAATTGTTGATTTTTTTAATCAAATGGGTTTCTCGGGTTTGGGTTCGGGTTGTGTGGGTTTTTTGGGTAAAGTCTTTGTCATTTTTAGTGTAATGTTTATTGTATGAAAATGAATTGAAATCATATTTTGAGGAATATTATAACTCATGAAAATAAATCTTTTTTTTTTCATGATCTATAATAAAATTAGGATTGAATTATTTAAAATATTCAATAATGCGTATGGTAGTTTCTTTTATAATATTTTCAATATAAAAAAATTAATTACTTCTTTTTAATTTTATTTTTTATTATTTATAATAATTGTTAACTTTAGCCATCTGAAGTGATTTGATAATCCTTACAAAATATTATAATAAATTATTATGCATTTCTTCAATTTCTCTTATTTTTTATAGAATAAATGAAGACATTAAGCATAGGTGATATAATTTATGTATTATTTGATGGATTAGTCATTAAATAATTTAACGTTAGCTCTTGCAAAATTTTATTTTTAATTAAGTTTAAATGAATGCAATATAAAAGTGAATATTTAAGTTTAATCAAATTAAAAAAAATAACATTTGTATCATTGAAAAATATATTTTTATCACAATATAATATTTTGATCATTAATTTGACATTCAAAATTTAATGATAATCTTAATTTAAATTTGAATCTTTTTGGGTTTGAGTTAATTTAGATTCAAATCAATTTGGGTTTGGTTGATTGGGATATAGATCAATTCGGATTCGGATTGGGTTGGGTTTGGGTTAAGCTGAATTCGGATGAATTTGGATTTTAATCATTTTGAATTCGATCAGTATGAATTCAAATCAATTTAAGTTCGGATTCATTCGGATTGGTTGGAGTTTTTGACTTTTTAAATCAAATCCAATTGATCGAATTTGGATTCGGATCAATCAAATTGATTTTTTAGATCAAGTCGATTTTTGCTACTTCTAATTATATTCTATATAAAATTAATTTTTTTATATTTTCTAATTGACGTTAATTTAAAAAATTTAATAAAATAATGGTATTTAAGAATTCAATAGAATTTTACTAAATCAAATTTTTTAAATTATTATTAATAATTAATGTGAGGTGATTGTCAATTATTAGTATTGGCCATTAGGCGTTAGGCACGCCGAAACTGTTAAAATGCTTCAAACTTCGGGGCGTGCTTATGTAATCATTAGCAATTCAATTTCCAATCTCTTTAAGATCTATTATTTACTCCCATTGCAAGCACGGATATGTATATAATCACCGTCTCTTGTGGCTAAATCATCGCCAATTTCATTATACCGTAAAAAGAGAAAAATACTAATCAATTATTGACCTTGAAAATATGGAGAATCCGTCAAACCAAAACGAGTCAGTTGAATCCGAATCCAGATCAAAAACCAAAGTAGAGTCGGTTTCATGCTCAACATGTCTCCCTCCAATCCCAAAAGGCAAAGGTAACTCAAAGCAGAAAGCTGTTTTAAGCAGCAGAACAATGGCGAAGCCCTTGAAACTCAAGCAGCCAAAGGCCAAGGAAGGCAATAGCCGATTGACCTACTGCACCCCTTCAGACTATGCTCAAAACTTTGATGATGGTCGCCTAGACAAACAAAATGAACTTCATCCTACTTTTGCCTCTAGGTTTGCTTCTTCCCAAATTAAATTAAACAAAAATGATATATAATCTGTGTTTCTGTCACAGATGATTTCAATGTTTGAGAAGATTCTAATAGTCAGCCAAGCAATCAACCATTTATTAAAATAATATATCAATCATAATTAGTTGTCATCTCTAAAATCTCTCATTACTTTTTTCATAAATTATCTACACTTATTATATAAATAAATATTCTATATATTCTTTTACCTAAGTTAAAAATATTAATAATGCAATCTTTTGAATTTATCTGTGAATATAAATTAATAAGATTTGATTTAGTGGTATGAAAGAGATTTTACGACTTTGAGATTTTAAATTCAAATTTCGTTAAATGTGAGTTTCGAATTTATGTTGATTGTGATTGTAACTTCTAATAAAAATGTATTACTAAAAAAACCATTATGACTAAACCTTTCTTTATATTATTCCTTTCCATTTTTATTTTTCATTCAAAATGATTATTATTGTTATTAAAATTTTAATATAATATCAAAGTCTTATGTTCCAACAAGTAAAATAAATTATTTTTCAAATGGCTAAATGTCATTTCAAAATTTTCATTTTCAATGTCAATTGTCATTTAATTAATACATTTTTAATGACTATCGCTATCTCTGAAAGCAAAATATATATATTTTTTTTCTCCAAGGACTAATGTCATCCACAAACACCAAAGCAAGTTTCATAAAAAAATTTTGTTTCTATAATAGTTAATATCATCTTCAAATATTGTTTTTTTTTCTTTAATGGCTAACGCTATTCTAATTTTTTTTCTTCTCTAATAATTAACGCCACCTTCGATTTTTTTTTCTCATGGCTAACACCATCTCCAAATTTTTTCTCCCTACCGCCATCTCTAAAGAGTGTTCTCATAAAAATTCATTAGAGTCTACTTATATAATTTTTTTTAAGTTGAGTCACTCCAAATCAATTTTTCGTGACTCAACTTGAAGGAAAATTTTGGAGAAGATTCTAATAATTAAGAAAACAACAAAGAAATTATTAGAATAATATATAATCATAATTAGTTGTAATCTCCTTTATTATTATTTTTTATATATTGTCTACACCTCTATATAAGTAGAGATTCTATATACTCTTCTATATAAGTTAAAAATATTAACAATGTAGCCTTTTGAGTTTCTTTGTAGATGTAAGACTACCATGGTTGGACCTTTCTTTTTATTCTTGCTTTTTTATTATTATTTTCCATTCACAAATTTTTACTATTAGAAATTGAACCATCAGATTATTCATATTTTACAAATTCTAAATATATTATACATTAAATATAATTTAATGAAAAGAAGATAAATAAACTGTTGGATGCTAAATTTTCCCTATTTATCCTCATATATTCTTAGCTTTAGTCTCATTTTTGTTTGCCTTTATTTTATTTTTTAAGAGTTTAAAAAAATTGATTTTAGTGTACTTTATAAAAAAAAAAAAAAGTGATTTTATTTTTTTATAAAATTGATACAACACCATTTTTAATGCCAAAATGTAAAAAAAAAAAAAAAGCATCAAAAATAAATTTCAAATATAAAATGTAAGAGAATTTAATTGTTAAAGAGAAACATAATTTTGAGACATTTAATATATATATATATATATAAGAGGAAAAGAGCAGTATACAATTGTAGTCATCATTTTTTATTCTGAAACGATAATGATATTCCGATAAAATATACAAATTGTCTTTAACAAATAAAGAAACTAAGAAGCTTGGTACTTTTTCTAGCCACTTAGCATTTTGCTAGAGCATGAACACCTTAATTCCATCACGTTTGGTATGTAGAATCTGGAAATGGGTGAAGAGACAGGTTTTTTTGCTTGATCAGTGCTATAATGGCTCCCACCGGTGAATGATCCATCTGAATTTTATTAACCGTAAAGACAGCTACTAAAGACTCAATCTAACCTACGAATTTTCTCATATCCTCACCTGCTCCATTAGTTAATTTGTTATCGACATTAACACTGATTTTATCTGTTATTAATGTCATACTGGATAATACATTATCAATAATTAATGAATATGTTAAACACTCGATTTCATAATCGAATCATAGATTAATGGTTGAATGTAATTGTGCACTTTGAAAAATATTTATTTCAAAGCACTAATAACAAAATTATTGTGTATCGTTTTCAAAATATAAAATCGTGTCAAATATAATTAAAAGCCCCAACTAAAGAAATTTTTTGATTCCGCCACTGGCTTTAAACAGAAGAGCCTCTTATAAAGCCATGCATTCTGCAGTTAATGGGTACATCTTCCACTTTTTCTTAGCTGAGTAATGCCAAGGCTTCTTCATGTTGATCTAAAACTACTGTATAAATCTGAGTTGCACTCATCCACTCTTTTGCTGTAGTAATCTTCCATGACTGAAGAGTATTAAACTCTATATGCTCCCAAATATCTCTAACATTTAAAAATCTCTTAGAGAATGCAGTATGGTTTTTGTATGTTTAAAACATATTGGACATTAATCCGTTGTACCCACTTTCCTCCCATACAGTTGAGACATTGATGTAGACCTAGCATCATGATACAACATGGTCACACCACACAAATGTTGTATGAAATCCCTTTGGTGTGGTTGGTTGCTATAATCAATGGTGAAGAATACTATAAGAAGAACTTATGTAGGTAAGACACTTCCATGAAGCTTTCTTAAGAACAAGAGTTTCCGCTCACTGGTGCAAATGGTTTAAGAAACGTTGTTATCAGGATACAATGCCTACTCGCAAAAAAAATTCAATTGCACTTTGAATTTTTTTTATGAACTCACTTGAACTAAGAAACTAATAAAAAAAATGAGTACAAGAAGAGAATCTGATTTTTAGAGTGAAAGAATGGAAAGATTATAAAGACTAATATGAAAATGAATGTTATAGGAAGTATTTATAAGCTTCAAGAGGTGCGATAAACACCCCTTGTCTTGATAAAAAAAGACATGTCTTTGGTGAGAAATCATCACTTTTTTGAATGAATAGCTATGTTCAATGGACTTATTTTTTGAATTTTTGAAAGCGACATTCGATGCCTTTGTAGGACATTCGAATGTCCTATGTAAAATTTTCAAACAAAAGCCAAATTCTGTAGGGTATGTGAATGCCTTCTTTAGGCATTTCAATGCCTTAGGTATTATTCTCAAATAGAAGCAAATTAAGGCAGGGCATTCGAATGCCTTTCATAGGGCACTTAAATGCCCCAAGGCAAATGTAATACCCGTAAACTCTCAGGTAATTGTCTTATGAAGATATAATGTACATGTACTTTTGTTACAAGTGTAAAAGTGGTAAAAGGATGTAAGGATTTTGGAAATTTAATGAAACATCCATGATTTCAAGTTATGTGTATAAGTTTCATTAACTATGAACTATGTGGGATAAATGCTATGGTGTGTTAATTGTGCACGGAATGCAAATTGAAGTAGGCAGCAAATGTGGATGGATGCACATTGAAAAGTCTGCAAAAAACTGCAAAAAATGAGGGTGCAGGGGATGAGAGATCGATCTCATATGAAGGAGAGATCATCATCCCTCATGAAATGCCCAGAAATTATCGAATGGAACTAGACAGATCGATCTCCTTAACTCTCTGCCTGAGATAGATCGATCTCAAGCCTCGACAGATCGATATCATTAAGGTTCTGTAAGAAGAAGATTGATCTCCTACAAGAGGCAGATCGATCTCCAAGAAGGAATTTGCCTGTAAACAGATCGATCTCATCATGGAAGAAGATCGATCTGATAGTAGTTGCGTTTGGTAAAAAGGACTACCAAACCTTGTAGAGATCGATCTCCACAAGGGCCAAATCGATCTCATGTCTCTGCATCTATTAAAAGGGCACGAGATTTAGACTAAAAACTCAGATTTCTCCCACCAAACCCACACCTGCCATTTTCTCCCAAAACACCAAGCTTTCTCACTCTAAAAATTACTACATTCCAGTCAGGTTTGGGAGAAGCTCAAGAAGGGAAAGTTGTTCATTGAAGTAAGGAGAACAACATACCCAAAAAATCACACATTGGTGTGACCAAAAGAAGGAGTTTTGGCTACCACAAGCTTGGCTAAGAAAATGGGTAAGCTCTTCAACCTTCAAGCTTTAAATATGGGTTTCTAGACATTTGTGAGTTGGATAATATGTGAAATATGGATAGGAATGATGATTGTAGTGATGGGTGAGTAATGTTAAGAGGATTTTTTTGAAGGGAAATCTATGGGGAAATGATGGAAAATTTAGGATGAGACATAGCGAGTACAAATGGGAAAGGGGAAATGTGATTTTAAGCATTGGGAAGTATGAATAGATAAATAGAAGACAATGTGCATGTTTAGTAGAGGGAAAGGGAACGGAGTAAACGAGACGAAAGGAATACAAGCGCGATTTGAGGTAAGGGACTGTATGTTAGCGATAGAGATATTCGTACGTATTTTACTACGATTTTAGTAGTTATGACGTTAGAGTTACTACGTTTAGCTATGGAACTATGAAATGATATGAAATCATGAAATGTACTATGATATATTTATATATATATATATATATATATATATATATATATATATATATATATATATATATATATGCATTGTGAAAATTAGATGTGGTAAGGAAATAGCCTGACATGCATGTTTTCGATGTTTTCTCAACTATGTATTGATTTTGAAATTGAGAAATGATGATGGATAGGTTGGCTAGTTTTATATGTTTAGTATGGAATGACATGCTACGTAAATAAACATGTTTCGAGTTTTTAAAAGAGAAAATAGCCACCTATCGGATTTGTGATGTGAAATTGTGCTGGAGCTTTAGCTCACACCTGTTTTAATGTTTGGACTATGCTGGAGTTTCACTCGTATACGTCTACTTGTTTTGATAAACCGTGCTGGAGTGTGACTTGTACGAGGTTTTATAATGATAATGTGCTGGAGTTTCAGCTCGCACATGTTTCTATGTTTTGATATGTCGTGCTGGAGTTCGCCTCGCACAATGGATTTGAGAAAAGTGTTGGAGCATTGCTCGCACTAGTTTTGCTGAGTTTGAGATGATACAGTGTTAGAAATAGTTGTTCGCATTGAGAAATGTCGCGCTGGAGCCTTACGATGACTGTATGTCACGCTGATTGCTCGCTTGGTATATGAGACATGGTTCAGGATAATGAGTCCATTGGAGTTGGTAGATGGACTGGGTCCACAGTCGTACGTTGAACTGTGTAGTTGTTCGTTGGTATACTATGTACCATGTTGGGTGCACGTGAGTACGAGTATCGTGTAGATGACACATGGCGTACATTGTACCTTGAGTATATGTGATATGAGGAGATGGTGTTCATTGAGATGAGCCTGAGGGTAGGACAGACCTATCCCCCTTCAGGTGAAGTGATGCCCTGTGCACACCTAATCAGTGAGGCCTGGGATCGCTGACTATGGTCATATGTCGTGGATATTAGATTGTCGATAATTCCTTGCCTGTCTTAGAGATAAGAGAAATTGAGAAACTCAGAAAAGAAATGATTTGAGAAAAAGACAGAGAGATTGTGATTTGATAAATCTCTTGATTTGAATATTTGTGCTATGATGGCGTTGTTTATGACATGTTTTAATTGGAAGTATTGCATATGATTTTACATGAAAATGTCTATGTGAAAGAAATGTTTAAAAGCGTTTTCTAGTAATATTTCCTGTTATATTGAAACATGATTTGTTTATGCATGCATGGGCTATGTAGATAGTACAGTATCTACCTGTTAGCATCCTTTTCCTTACTAAGTTGTGGTTTGCTCATCTCACTACTTTCCCCCCTCCAGATACTGAGAAGTAAGACAGTGCGGTGGTCTCGAGATCCCTTTTTGTATTGGACAGCTCTCACCAGTTGCAAAAGTATAAAAATTTGTATACACATGAGTATTTTGTATCTATTATAAGGTATCGCACAGTCATGAATTGAAATTGTAAACAGTTGTATGTGGATGTTATGTAAAGTTAATATATTAAACAATTGATTTTGTATATCTATACACACCTGGGAGTGTGAATTAAAGTTTTAAACATTTTCGCTGTAAATTTTTGAAAATTAGTAATTACATTGACTCACAACCCAACCGTAGTAGTGTATTTATGGAAAAGAGGGCACCCGAAAGTGGGGTGTGACAGATTTGGTATCAGAGCTTGGTTGGTCTGATGTGAGTCGATGTTTAGGATTAAGAAAACATACATCCTTAAGTTACTGTGCGATATTTAGATACAAATGTGTATATGGAGCTGGTAGTGAATTAAAAAATTTGTTATAAATGCAGGAAGGTTAGCAGGCTTGTGAGATATGCCTGAGAGACACCGCAAGAGGGGAGAGAGCTCGAGAGCTCAAGGGTGGAATGACAGGAATGAGAGGCACAGTAGATCGTCCTCTAGTCATGAGCCTCAAGAACAGATAGAGGTTTTCGATCCTCGAATAGCCCGATTAGAGGAAGACATGCGCACGATGATGACAATGATGGGTCAGATTATGGCTAGGTTTGAGGGTACAGTGAGACAGGCTGCACCGAATCCCACAGCAGCTACACTTAAACCTGAGGAGGTTGCACCTGCACAACATGAACCGGTTAGGCCACGAGATCCCCATATTCGACCAGTACCTCCTCCAGTAGCCCCACAGCAGTATGATGATGTCACGCCCCGGAAACGCGAAAAATAGGGTAAATTTAAAAACTTTTTACTTATCAATTCACAATTAAGAGTGCATTCCTGTGCAGTGTCATGCATTATCATATTTATCATACCTCAGGATCTCAAGTTAATTAATCCTAATACATTCCATACAATGTTATACATCAAATGTCTGTAACTACAATAATTGTCTGGATACATGAAAAGATAAATGATACCTCAAAACACAATATATGGCCTGGAGCTCAAGTCCTCCACTAGCCACTACTCCATACGTCGCAGGGAAACCATTTTTCACTTGAAGAAATCTGGGGGGAAAGAAAACAAGGTGAGCTTCTAAATCGCTCAGTAAAGGGGGTAAGGGACTCATTATATAAACTAAAATGCACATCACAAAATATTTATTTGTATGTGAAACTCATTATACTCATTAGAAAACCATAGCATGAAAGTACTCAAAACGACATTCTCATATCTCAAATCATGTGAAAACATGAAGTAAAAAGGCTCAGTCTAGAGCAATAACAAGCGTGTGAAAACAATGCGATAATCGCTATCTCAATAAACGTGATAAAATCACTGTAATAATAATGCACGTGGCACAGCCACTAAACACACGTGGCATAGCCACTGATTTAAATTCACACGTGGCACAGCCACAGAATAGGGTTTCACGTGGCAACGACCACCAAATATACGTGGCATAGCCACTGAATGGGGGATCTCACGTGGCAATTGCCACCAATTAGGGTTCTCACGTGGCAACGGCCACCAAATAGGGTTCTCACGTGGCAATGGCCACCAAATAGGGTTTTCACGTGGCAACGGCCACCAAATAGGCCAAATATATGTGGCATAGCCACAGAATGAGGTTTCTCACGTTACCAGAACGGAGAAGAATCGGGCTTACATGCTACCAGAGCAATGCCCGGTGTGTACTCAGAATTATACACCTAAGTCTTTATCACATAAGACTGGTTTTGCTTCACGTAGAACTAATAGTGGTTTTTCTCTCATAAAACTCATTTAAAACCATTTTGTACTCAACACAAAATATATTGAAACCGAGTCCCAACCGGCAAAACACGCACACATTTCTCAAATCTCAAGATCACCTTAACGTAGAGCCCAATTATAAACTCATAAAAATATTGGGCTCCAACCGGCTATAAAAATCGTGTGCATTCTCATCAAAACACAACATATCAAACATGCTTGTTTTATAAATCACAAATCATGCTATAATAGTTCAAAATCACATACACAATTGGTTTAGTTTCCCTTACCTCTTTGCACCTCGTATAGTGCAATTGTTTCCCCCTTGTCACGGACTAGCCTCGCATTCCACTCTGAAACTCCCGAGCTGTCCAAACGATGTTAAAACATCAATACTCATCATCACAGTAACCTCAATTTTCAAAATCGAAAATAATTGCTCATAACACCTAAAATTTTTTCAATTCTCATAACTCTATCACAAACCACAATCTCGCTCACAACACCTCAACATCGTACACTGCCCATGCCACAATATCTACTCTAATTCACCTCATTGTCTAAATTTCCATTTATAGCTCAAAATTGTCAAAATTACCAAAATTACTAAACATCATTATCACTCCAACTACATTGTAATTTCATCGATCCCTAATCATTTTCCAGCTACTTCAACACAATGCCAACAACCATTATCACCAAAATCATCTCAAATATCAAGATCAAGGTTTAGAAATTACCCAAAACTTGTGGAGAGCTTATCTCTTGCCTCGATTCAATCCATCTTACGATTTTCAAGTATGTTGTTCTCCCTTTGATGAGGAACAACTTTTCTTCTTGTCACAGCCTCTGATTTGGACGAAAATGGGTGCTTTGGATGAGTGAGAAAGCTAGGGCTCGGTGAAAATGGGGTTGGAAGAGAGAGAAAGTGAAATTGCAGGAGAAAGCAGGGGTTCCTTATATAGACTGAGGGTAGGAGATCGATCTGGCTCTTGGTGAGATCGATCTGCATTTGAATTTGAGGACGATTTGGGGCAATTTTATGCCTAGGAGATCGATCTATCGAGGGGTGAGATCGATCTCTTTATGGCTTTATGAGATCGATCTGCTCCTTGAGGAGATCGATCTTCTCTCAAACAGAAACATTTGGAGATCGATCTTTTCCTCATGAGATCGATCTTCTCTCAAATAGAATCATAAGGAGATCGATCCTCTTCCATTGGAGATCGATCTGCTCCTTAAATTCCTCATTCCTTGTCATTTTTAACTCACCAGATCAATCTCTCCTTCTCCAAGATTGATCTGACCTCTTAGTTTCACACTTATGTTAAACACTTACACATAAATCTCAAAATATAATTTTCACAATTCACTTAGCTCAATAAATTACACTTCAAGTTCTTATTACATCATTAAAATATATCTAAAATTCTCAGATCTCACATCCTCCCCACCTTAAAAGAATTTGGTCCTCCAAATTCAGCTCAACTAGCCAAATAGCTGGGGGTATTTCTCCTTCATGATATCCTCCAGTTCCCACGTTGCCTCTTCCATTAAGTGATGTTTCCACAGAACTTTCACTAATGGGATGCTCTTGGTTCTAAGTACCTTCTCCTTCCTATCGAGAATCCGTACGGGTTCCTCAGTGTAGCTCATGTCCTCTTGTATGTCCATCTCGTCATACTCTATGACATGAGAAGGGTCCGAGTGGTACTTCCTCAACATAGACATATGAAAAACATTGTGTATTCCAGACATCTGTGGGGGTAATGCTAATCTGTCAGCTACCTCTCCCACTCTCTCAAGAATCTCGAATGGTCCTATGTATCGAGGACTCAATTTTCCTCTCTTCCCAAATCGCATGATACCCTTACTCGGTGATATTTTCAGAAATACTGCATCACCAATGTCAAACTCGAGTGGCCGTCTACGCACATCCGCGTAGCTTTTCTGTCTACTCTGTGCAGCCCGTAACCTCTCACATATGAGTTTTACATTCTGTACAGCTTGCTCAACAAGTTCAGGAGCATTTATCTTTCTGTCACCGACTTCTTCCCAAGCTATAGGGGATCTACACCTCCTACCATATAGAGCCTCAAAAGGTGCCATTCCAATACTCGCATGATAGCTGTTATTGTACACAAACTCTGCTAGGGGCAGGTGATCATCCCATGATCCCTTAAAATCCATCGTACACGCCCTCAACATATCCTACAGGGTCTGAATAGTCCTCTCTGACTGACCATCTGTCTGAGGATGATAGGCGGTACTGAAACTCAATCGAGATCTCATGGACTCCTGAAACTGGGTCCAAAATCTGAAAGTAAATCGGGAATCTCTATCAGAAGTAATACTCACTGGAGCCCCATGTAATCTAGCTATCTCGCTGACATACAGCTCGGCTAAGGCATCCACAGTATCTGTGCTCTTGATGGCAAGGAAGTGGGAACTCTTGGTCAATCTATCCACTATAACCCATATAGCGTCACGACCTCTTCGGGTCCTCGGTAAACCCATAATAAAGTCCATGGTGACATGCTCCCATTTCCATGTAGGTATAAGTAAGGGCTGTAGTAGTCCTCCGGGCTTCCGATGCTCAGCTTTCACTTGCTGGCATACTAAACACCTGGCCACATATTTCGCCACGTCTCGCTTCATACCACTCCACCAGTACACCTTTCTCAAATCTCGGTACATCTTAGTACTCCCGGGGTGCATGGTGTATCGCGAGCAATGGGATTCTCTCAGTATCTGTCTCTTTAGGGTACACAAATCAGTCCTCTGAATCTTAACAATCCATCCTCACTGACTGTGAGATCCGACTGCGAACTCTGTTCAGCTTGGCTAACCATATCTATCAATCTCTGATCACTGCGCTGCCCATTTCTCATATGATCCATGATCTTGGGCTCTATTCGCAAGCTAGCCAAAAATCTAGTCTCTATCTCTTTAAATCTGATTCGGAGTTCGACGAACTGCTCCAGTAAATCCCATTACCTGATCATTATAGAAGATATCATACTCTTCCTGCCCAGGGCATCAGCAACTACATTCGCCTTACTCGAATGATATAGAATCTCGCAGTCGTAATCCTTAAGGAGTTCCATCCATCTCCTTTGTCTCATGTTTAACTCTTTCTGATCAAAGAGATATCTCAAACTCTTGTGGTCAGTGAAGATCTGGAATCTTTCCCCATATAAGTAGTGTCGCCAGATCTTCAAGGCAAATACCACAGCGGCTAACTCCAAATCATGCGTGGGGTAATTTCGCTCATGGTCTTTCAATTGTCGCGATCCATATGCGACCACTCTTTCATGCTGCATAAGCACACACCCCAATCCTTGATGAGATGCATCACTATACACCGAAAATCCTCCTGATCCCTCAGGAATAGTTAACACAGGTGCCGCTGTCAACCTCCTCTTTAATTCCTGAAAACTGAGCTCACATTGATCAGTCCATATGAACGGAGTCTCCTTACGCATGAGTTTAGTCAAAGGAGCGGTAATCCTTGAAAATCCTTCCACAAATCTTCTGTAATATCCTGCCAAACCAAGGAAGTTTCGTACCTCGGTAACTGTCCTCGGTCTCTCCCAATTAAGCACAGCCTCCACTTTACTTGGATCCACTGATACTCCTTCCTCTGAGACTATATGACCAAGGAAAGCTATCCGATCTAGCCAAAATTCACACTTACTAAGCTTTCCATATAATTGTTTATCTCGGAGTATCTGAAGTACTAACCACAAATGCTGTGCATGCTCCTCATACGACTGAGAGTATACCAGGATATCATCAATAAAGACTATCACAAATTTATCTAGATAGTCTTTGAACACCTCGTTCATCAATCTCACAAATGCTGCAGGGGCGTTCGTCAATCCAAAGGACATCACCAGAAATTCATAATGGCCATACCTCGTCCTGAAGGCCGTCTTTGGAATATCTTCTTCCTTGATCCTCAATTGGTGATAGCCCGATCTCAAATCAATCTTAGAAAAGACTGATGCCCCTCTCAGTTGATCAAGTAGATCATCAATCCTGGGCAATGGGTATTTATTCTTCACCGTGGCTTTATTCAACAACCGATAGTCTACGCATAATCTGAGACTACCATCCTTCTTCTTAACAAATAATACTGGTGCTCCCCACGGTGAAACACTGGGTCTAATAAACCCTTGATCTAAAACTCCTGTAGTTGTTTCTTCAATTCCTCAAGTTCCACTAATGCCATCCTGTAGGGAGGTTTAGAGATCGGTTGAGTATCTGGCACCAAATCAATGGTAAACTTCAGCTCTCTCTCTGGTGGTAAACCTGGTACCTCATCTGGGAAAACATCCAAAAATTCACACACCACAGGTATATCCTCAATCCTCGAATGTTCCCGATCATCATCCGATATGAGTGTTTCATAACCTTCACATGAACAATCATATTTAATATTCTCCAAAATAATATTAAAATTCTCAAATTACTTACTAGAATTCCACATATTCATTTCCTCAATATCTCAACTGTACACTGTAAGGTTTAGGTAGGGAGAAAGTTACAATCTTAGTGTAGCAGTCTAAACTCACTCGATTGGTTGCCAACCAATCCATTCCCAAAATTACATCAAACCCATGCATATTTAACATGATTAGATCTGCTAACATCACTCTATCTCCTACCTTTATTTCACATCCTCTACAGATTAACTCAGTCCTTTGGGATTCACGCATAGGGGTATTTACATGTAGTATATATTCTAGGGGTTCAAACTTCAAATTTAATCTACATGCAAAATGCTCAGAAATAAACGAATGCGTGGATCCTAAATCAATCAACACATGAGCCTTATGATTACAGATAGAGAGTGTACCTCTTATAGTTTCTGCAGAAGTGTTAGCGGTCTCCTTATCTAGGGCAAACACACGTCCCTGTGTAACAGGTCTCTTTCCTTTCTCTGCAGAAGTGGCCCGTCTCTGGGGGTTCACTCTTTGAGGCTATTGTCTAGTGGGCTCCAAGACATGTGGTTTCTGAGGTTGAGGGCAATCCTTCACCATGTGACCCATGTCTCCACATCTAAAACATCCATAGATCGACCCAGTACAACTTCCCTCATGCATTCGGCCACAATTTCTGCAAAACCTTGTCTCAGGCCTGACATCTCGAGGGGTCTCTCTAATATTAGGGTAACCTCTGGGTCTCTCTAATCCGCCCTTCTGCACCTCAATCCTTCCTCTTCTGAAGGAACCTCTCCGAGCCTCTGTTTGGAAAATCGCTGGCCTCTTGCCCTTATCTCTATTCACCGCTCTGAGCTCGTTCTGGGATTGTACCATTTCAATTTCTCTTTCAATCTCTTATGCTCGTCTCAGAGCATCTCCAAACTCAGTAATACATAGCCCTATCAATCTATCTCTGATGACGGGCTTCAATCCATACACAAACTTCTCTATGCGAAGCTCTTCATTCTTGAAGGTCTCTAGGTCATATCTCAATAGCGTGGTGAATTGGCTCTCATAGTCATCCACAGACATGTCACCTTGTACCAAACTCAAAAACTCGACATGTTTCTTTCTCTGCGCGGCTCGTGGTACATATTGGGTCCTAAAGGCTGTCTGAAACTCTTCCCAACCAATCATATCCTGGCGGGACATCAGAATACCCTGGGTAGTACCCTACCAATCTCGAGCTCTCCCCTTCAACATATAGATACTCATATTGACCCTCTTAGCATCGGTGCACCCCAGATAATCAAATATAATTCTCAACTCCGTCAGCCACTCCTCAGCCTCTGTAGGATCCTTCTTTCGCTTAAATGCGGGCGGATTCATCTTCAAAAAATCTTTCAGTCGGACCATACTTATGTCATCAGGTTGAGTGATGGGAGGCACTGGGGGTATGGGAGGTCCTTGTGGTGGTATAGGAGTAGTACCCGAGGCATTAACTCCAAAGTGTTGCGCGAATAATGCTGCCATCTGCTCAAAAACTTACCTCACATCGGTCTCAATCCGATTAAATCGAGAGTTAGGACTCTCTGGTTGTGGGACAGGTGGCGGAGGGGACTCTGCCTGCCTCCTCAAACGACCTCGTCGTCCAATCATTCTCTATCTCAACTCGTCTCCTGCGCGTACATATCAAAATCGATTGAAATCTCAATCCTCAAATTCAGTTCATAACCAGACTATTACAGACACTTGGGATGTATTCTATTTCACTTAACCGACACTGACAGTACTAGACACCCTAAGCTCTGATACCAAGAAAGCTCTGTCACGCTCCGAAAACGCGGAAAATAGGGCAAATTTAAAAACTTTTTACTTATCAATTCACAATTAAGAGTGCATTCCTGTGCAGTGTCATGCATCATCATATTTATCATACCTCAGGATCTCAAGTTAATTAATCCTAATGCATCCTATATAATGTTATACATCAAGTGTCTGTAACTACAATAATTGTCTAGATACATGAAAAGATAAATGATACCTCAAAACAAAATATATGGCCTGAAGCTCAAGTCCTCCACTAGCCACTACTTCGTACGTCGCAGGGAAACCCTTTTTCACTTGAAGAAATCTGAGGGGAAAGAAAACAGAGTGAGCTTCTAAATCGCTCAGTAAAGGGGGTAAGGGACTCATTATATAAACCAAAATGCACATCACAAAATATTTATTTGTATGTGAAACTCATTATACTCATTAGAAAACCATAGCATGAAAGTACTCAAAACGACATTCTCATATCTCAAATCATGTGAAAACATGAAGTAAAAAGGCTCAGTCTAGAGCAATAACAAGCGTGTGAAAATAATGCGATAATCGCTATCTCAATAAACGTGATAAAATCACTGTAATAATAATGCACGTGGCACAGCCACTAAACACACGTGGCATAGCCACTGATTTAAATTCACACGTGGCTAGGGGTGTAAGACGGACTTAAGCCCGTGGGTTGATCCGTGAAAATCGCAAGCATTTTACGGTTCGGTTTATTAAAATTTGACCCGTTTAAAAACGGGTTTATACGGGCCAATCCGACGGGTCAGCCCGTACGGGTACGGGCTGACCCGCGGGCTATTGGGGTGAGGGTGACCTAATCTAATTTTATTCCTAGTCGGCTATTCCTAATTCCTAAATCCCTCAAGACTCCAGCTCTCCACTCCACTCAGTCACTCACAGTCACAGCTTACTTCAACCTTACCTTCGCAAATTCATTCCCACGGTGGGTCTTCCTGATTTCCTCAAAACCGACGGTCGACACCGACGCTTTCAGCTCGCCGCCTCCTCTTCTCTAATTTCTCGCCGCGTCGACTCCTGATTTCCTCAAAGCAGGTAAATATTACTTTTTTCACCATTTTTATTTATTTCTTTGATTAAGTTGTTTGTTTAAATTCTTATCGGTTTTTTGTTTCCATGATAAATGGTTGATATTTGATTATGTTTATCATCGTTTGAGCTGTTTGTTTTATGGTGTCATCAATTGATTGGATCTCTGCTTTTTCAGCTTTAATTTGCAGTGAAGAACTAGTTTACTCTATCTTTCTTTACATTTGTTTGTTTGCATGATATTTGATTATGTTTATTTATACATTACTGTTTGGGGTTAATTAGGCTATTGTTTCATGTCATTACTGGTGAATTACATCTTTCAATGGTGGCTCTGCTCCAGCCATCTTAGCACTGCTACTTTCTTTTTCTTCCTGCAGTTTTTGAATGAATAGAAACACTAACTACTGCCACTTTTGCAAAAAATTCATTTTAAATTATGATCATCATAACTTTAAAATAAAAAGATGCATAACCGTTTTTATTTGGTTTGATTTGAATAACTTGATTTGCAGTTTGAAGCCCTTCCTGCATTTCTTAGTTTATAACTTTATTCTTTATCTTTTTTTTTTTCATTCTCCCGAACTTAATAAATTTACTAAACTGTGATGTGAATCTACCAATCTTCTTGCATTTCTTATTTTATAACTTTATTCTTTACTCTTTTTTTTCTATTTTCATTCTCTCATATTTAATAAATTTATTAAACAGTGACTCTACCAAATGTGCGTAAGAGATTAAAGCAACTACACTTAACTTTTGGCCTAGATATAGCAAAAGAAATGAATGATCAACGATCTATTGTTAACTTCTCGTTTTATTTATTTTATGGGAAAATCAATATAACTTGGTATAAAAACATATATTTACATATCTAATTCAAAAAATATATTCTTTTTTTTAATTAGTTACGTATTTACTAATTTATTTTAATTAAGTTATTTGATTTGATAATATAAAAAGATTTATTCATCATATTTCTAAAATTATCATTTCCAAATTGCAGAAAGCACGCGATGCAAAATTCTTGTAATGGCTAAGACAATTTGAAAGTTTATTTACTTAAAAATAACATTTCTAGTTATGACATAGTAAAGTCATTAAACTTAGTGAAGAAATCATAACCTAAAAAAAGGGCTTCGGACAATGAATAATTGTCTAAACACCAATTATATTTGGTTCAACTCCTATAAAATTTAACCACTTTTGCATGAACCTATATTTATGCATATTTATGATTTCATTTAGATTTTTCCCGAGACTTCATTCTCTCCTGATGTGATGTACACCCAACGTTTTCTTTTTTCTTTTTTTAAATCTTTTTTTATCTCTTGTTATCTTTTTATGACAATAATGTTTCTAAAAATTTAAGATGATTGAATTAATAAACAAAATAAATGCATAAACATCATCGTTTATGTAATCAAATTCCTTTTCTTTATCATGAGTCGGCAACATATTCTTGGCTTCTACCATTGAAATTTTAGAAAAAAGACAAATGTGCATTCTTCGATTCTCATGAAATTAATTATCGTTAAGTAACATCAATTGCTATTAATGTTGGTCCACAAACAAAGGTTAATACTTTTAAAGTTTAATGATGCAAAGAAACCCATTGTTGACACACTTAGGAATTTTGCCATATAACTACAATTTTACATACAGAGAAGCTAATCAGTCAGCAAACATACAAAGTCTCACAAACCTAAACTATACATAAATGCTTGTTTTTTTGTAGCTACTTTTGTATGTTGATCACTGTAATATTTGTACTTTTGAACTTGTGAAATTTGCTGTATCATGTACTTTTCAGTTTCATTAAGCAAATAATACAAATCTTACCTTAGAAAAAATGGAATGTTTTGTTCTTAATATAGTTAATATTTATTAGAGTGATTATAATTTTTTGATTTGATTAGTAATTAGTTACGTATTTACTAATTTATTTTAATTAAGTTATTTGATTTGATAATATAAAAAGATTTATTCATCATATTTCTAAAATTATCATTTCCAAATTGCAGAAAGCACGCGATGCAAAATTCTTGTAATGGCTGAGACAATTTGAAAGTTTATTTACTTAAAAATAACATTTCTAGTTATGACATTGGTAAACTTATTAAAAATAAAATTCTTGTAATGACTTTACTATGGATTAAGAAACAAAATAAAAACTGAACGTAAGTGGATTAAGAAATTCAAATAACTGAACGTAAGTGACCTACGTGATGAAAAGGAAGATGAATATCTGTTTTATTACATGACTTTACTCTTCTACCGGTGAATATAAATTTACTTCTCTTTTTTTTTTTTAGTCTTTGCTACCTTGTAAAGAGGTGCACAAACATAGTGAAAGGCACATTTGATAAGAAAGAATCGACTTGAACGATATATGATATTGACAGGGCAGAATGTTATTGAAAGCACAACCTGCATGACCGTATAAATTTATTCCTCTGATGTTGACTTACATGCCATATTTATGTTTTGTTTTCATGATTGATTTATCATTCAACGATTGTGTGTTACTTAAATGTTAATTGAGATTTTATTTGGTGTGTTATTGACAGTGTTGATAATGGCATCTCATTCTCAAAATCAGACTCTACATAGTGATAACATTAACGTTGCTAGTGAAAATGATAATGAGGATGGTGTTAATGAAGTTGAACATGAAGAATGTGAGGTTGAACTGAAACTGAAATAACTGAAAATCAATCAAAAAGAGTTAGAAAGAATACTTCAGAAGTGTGGCAATTTTTTGAAAAACCAGTTATCAATGTTGATGATGGTAAATCACGTACTAAATGTAAAGGGTGTGGGATAGTATATAAGGCGGGTCTTGGTCAATATGGAACTTCATCTCTAAGGCGTCATGTGCTTTCATGTAAAAAGATAGCAGTTTTAAGGCAAAAAGATATGTCTCAAATGATAATTGACTATGAAGGAAAGGTGAGAAGTAGAAAAATTGATCAAAAAGTTTTTCGAGAATTAGTAGCTAAGGCAATAGTAAGGCATGACCTCCCTTTTTCATTTGTTGAATATGATGGAGTTAGGGATGTGTTGCAGTATTTGAACCCTGAGGTGAAATTTATTTCTAGGATCACTGCTGCCTCTGATGTTTGGAACCTTTACAAGGAGAATAAAAAGAAATTGAAAGAATGCTTGGCTCTAATTCAAGGTAGAATATGTCTCACTTGTGATTTATGGACAGCTTGCACTAATGAGGGGTACATTTGCTTAACTGCTCATTATGTTGATTTAGATTGGAAGCTAAGTAGTAAGATTCTTGCTTTTTGTGATATGCAACCTCCACATTCAGGATATGAATTATCTAAAAAAGTAATGGAAATTTTAAATGATTGGGGGATAGACAAGAAAATTTTTTCCATTACTTTGGATAATGCCTCTGCTAATGATAACATGCAACTCAATTTAAAAGATGTGTTTTGTTTGCAAGAGAGCTTATTATGTGATGGTGAATTTTTTCATGTTCGATGTTGTGCCCACATTTTAAATCTTATTGTTCAAGAAGGTTTGAAAGTACCTTCTATTGCCAATGAAAAAATTTGAGAAAGTATTAAGTATGTCAAGGGGTCAGAGGCTAGAATGGAGAGTTTTGAAGAATGTGTAAAAAGAGTTTCAACTTTTTCAAATACATATTTGGTTTTAGATGTCCCAACTAGATGGAACTCTACTTACTTGATGCTTGAGAGTGCTTTGAAATTTAAGCGTGCATTTTCTATGCTTGCATTAAATGATAGAAATTATAAGCATTGTCCATCAAGTGAAGAGTGGATGAGGGGAGAGAAAATTTGTGAATTTTTGAAGCCATTCTATGAAATCACGAATATGATTTCGGGAACTAGTTATCCAACTGCTAACTTGTATTTTGCTCAAGTTTGGAAAATTGAGATGCTTTTAATGGAGTACTTGGGTGGAGATGATGATACGTTACAAGGCATGGCTTTTAATATGAAGAAAAAATTTGACAAGTATTGGAGTGAATATAATGTTCTACTTGCAATGGCAGTGGTTCTTGACCCTCGTGTGAAGTTTACAATGTTGAAACGATGTTTTTTGAAAATTGATCCTCAAGGTTTTCAAGAGAGGTTAGATGTGGTGAAAATGAAGTTATTTATGCTTTATGAAGAATATGCAAAGAATTCTTCTAGCTCCTCACTTGGTCAAGGTCAATCAAGCCAAACTTCACTTGCCTCTTCTATTCGAATGGATTCTATTTCCAATTCAGACGTAAGTATAAATAATAAACACATATATCTTAAATATTATATTTATCTTGTTGTTAACTTCAATTTATCAATAATAACTTTATATTTTTTTTATTTTTTGTTAATTGAATTTGAATAAAATGCATCAATATATGTATGGATGGATTTGGCAAATGATGAAGATGATGTCCCAAGTTCTAAGTCCCAATTGGAAGTATATTTGGAGATGCCAAAACTTGATTTTTCCACTAATAAAGACTTAGATGTCTTGAATTGGTGGAAAGATCACAGTTTTAGATTTCCGATCTTGGTTAACATGGCTTGTGATTTAATGAGTATACCGATAACTACTGTGGCCTCCGAATCAGCCTTCAGCATTGGGGGACGTGTGCTAAACAAGTATAGGAGTCGTCTTCTTCCTAAAAATGTTCAAGCTCTTATTTGCACACGTAGTTGGCTACATGGTTTCATATCGAGTGGTAATTTATTTTTATTGAATAAACATTTTTTTTACAAAATAATGTTATTGTAGAAATTTAATAATTGAAAATTTTATTTTATAGGTTGGGAAGATGATGAGGAAAACAAAGATGAATTGGTGGAAGAATCAAATGATTCAAATCATTTGAATAATGAGATTAATTGACAAGTTTAATGTTGTTTGATGTGGAGTTTAATGGATGCTTGTAGGTTTTATGACTTTTAAACTTATTTACTACTCTTTATTTAATTATTTAGACCATAATATTATGTCATGTGTAGCTTGTATTTGTAATGAGAGTATGTTTA
Source organism: Firmiana major (assembly GCA_033439115.1). Classification (NCBI taxonomy): domain Eukaryota; kingdom Viridiplantae; phylum Streptophyta; class Magnoliopsida; order Malvales; family Malvaceae; genus Firmiana; species Firmiana major. The sequence goes on from CM065905.1 coordinate 62,912,926, forward strand.
ATGGATATTATGTTTGTGGATTGTATTTTTATTGGAATTAATATGATAATATTTGTAGAATTCACATTTTTATGACTTACTTGCTTATGATGTAATATATTGCTTATGATGAAAATAAATTTAAAGTCCGATTCCTTATTTTTCAAAAAAAAAAAAAAAACTAAGTTAGCCCGCGGGTCGATCCGGCCCGCATTAGAATCGGGCCGATCTTCACAAATTTGATCCGTTTAAATGCGGGCCTAAACGGGCTCGACCCGTTTAAACCCGTAACCGTATTAATCCGTATCGGTCCGCACCGTTTGGCCCGTTTTACACCCCTACACGTGGCACAGCTACTAAACACACGTGACATAGCCACTGATTTAAATTCACACGTGGCACAGCCACAGAATAGGGTTTCACGTGGCAACGACCACCAAATATACGTGGCATAGCCACTGAATGGGGGATCTCACGTGGCAACGGCCACCAATTAGGGTTCTCACGTGGCAACGGCCACCAAATAGGGTTCTCACGTGGCAACGACCACCAAATATACGTGGCATAGCCACATAATAGGGTTTCTCACGTTACCAGAACGGAGAAGAATCGGGCTTACATGCTACCAGAGCAATGCCCGGTGTGTACTTAGAATTACACACCTAAGTCTTTATCACATAAGACTGGTTTGCCTTCACGTAGAACTCATAGTGGTTTTTCTCTCATAAAACTCATTTAAAACCGTTTTGTACTTAACACTAAACATATTGAAATCGAGTCCCAACCGGCAAAACACGCACACATTTCTCAAATCTCAAGATCACCTTAACGTAGAGCCCAATTATAAACTCATAAAAACATTGGGCTCCAACCGGCTATAAAAATCGTGTGCATTCTCATCAAAACACAACACATCAAATATGCTTGTTTTATAAATCACAAATCATGCTATAATAGTTCAAAATCACATACACAATTGGTTTAGTTTTCCTTACCTCTTTGCACCTCGTATAGTGCAATTGTTTTCCCCTTGTCACGGACTAGCCTCGCATTCCACTCTGAAACTCTCGAGCTGTCCAAACGATGTTAAAACGTCAATACTCATCATCACAGTAACCTCAATTCTCAAAATCGAGCATAATTGCTCATAACACCTAAAATTTTCTCAATTCTCATAACTCTAACACAAACCACAATCTCGCTCACAACACCTCAACATCCTACACTGCCCATGCCACAATATCTACGCTAATTCACCTCATTGTCTAAATTTCCATTTATAGCTCAAAATTCTCAAAATTACCAAAATTGCTAAACATCATTATCACTCCAACTACATTGTAATTTCATCGATCCCTAATCGTTTTCCAGCTACTTCAACATAATGCCAACAACCATTATCACCAAAATCATCTCAAATATCAAGATCGAGGTTTAAAAATTACCCAAAACTTGTGGAGAGCTTATCTCTTGCCTCGATTCAATCCGTCTTACGATTTCCAAGTATGTTGTTCTCCCTTTGATGAGGAACAACTTTCTTTCTTGTCACAGCCTCTGATTTGGATGAAAATGGGTGCTTTGGATGAGTGAGAAAGCTAGGGCTCGGTGAAAATGGGGTTGGAAGAGAGAGAAAGTGAAATTGCAGGAGAAAGCAAGGGTTCCTTATATAGACTGAGGGTAGGAGATCGATCTGGCTCTTGGTGAGATCGATATGCATTTGAATTTGAGGACGATTTGGGGCAATTTTATGCCTAGGAGATCGATCTGTCGAAGGGTGAGATCTATCTCTTTATGGCTTTATGAGATCGATCTGCTCCTTGAGGAGATCGATCTTCTCTCAAACAGAAACATTTGGAGATCGATCTCTTCCTCATGAGATCGATCTTCTCTCAAACAGAATCATAAGGAGATCGATCCTCTTCCATTGGAGATCGATCTGCTCCTTAAATTCCTCATTCCTTGTCATTTTTAACTCACCAGATTAATCTCTCCTTCTCCAAGATCGATCTGACCTCTTAGTTTCACACTTATGTTAAACACTTACACATAAATCTCAAAATATAATTTCCACAATTCACTTAGCTCAATAAATTACACTTCAAGTTCTTATTACATCATTAAAATATATCTAAAATTCTCAGATCTCACAGATGATGATGATTTGGGGTATGGATATAATTGTGATATGGAGAGGTTGAGGCATTTCATGGTAAAGGATCCGATAGTGACTGAGGATTAGATCAGTAAGATGGAGAAGCTGTTTGACTTCTGTAGATGTTTGGCTACAGAGAGAGTAGCACTTACGGCCTTTGTACTGAGAGGCGAGGCAGAGCACTGGTGGAAGTCCACATGTTGAGAGCTCAGGGTATGACTATCACATGGGATATATTTTTGGGTATTTTCAGAGAGCAATCCATCCTAGATACTGCTAGACATAGGTTATAGATGGAATTTCTGAATCTGACTTAAGGGAATCGAGCAGTTGATGAGTACAAGTCACGGTTCACCTCATTGGGTCGGTATGATCCAGACTCTATAAGTGAAGCTATTAGGGTTCGTAGGTTTGTTGACGGACTGAGGCTTTCGATCAGAGCTAAGTTGGCCCCCTTTGATGTTACTACATACAAAGAGGCTGTACGACGAGCCCAGTTGTGTGAGCAGAACTATAACCTGTAAATTTTAGAGTTCAGTTGGGGTATGGACAAGGGTCCGAGGAAACCGGGAGATGGCAAGAGTGTCAGATTTGGATGAAAAACTATGAGTAAGCATTGGAGAGAGGCAGATGAGTCACAGAAGAAGGCTGATAGACCTTTTATGCCTCCGACCCAGACACCAGCCAATAGTATAGTGATTGGTGGACCCCAACCGACTACTGATCAGTGCTAAGTGTGTGGTCGATATCATGGCGATAGGTCCTGTCATCTTCAGGGTACACGATGCTTCAGATGTGGTAGGTTTAGGCACTATGCAAGAGATTACCCAGAAGCAGTTGAGGTTATCCCACAGAGGGGTAAGGAGCCAGAGAGAGTTCTTACAGTTACACCTCATGTAAGAAAGAGAGCTACATCTAAAGAAAAGGGGAAGCAAGTTGTGGGTCATGGCATGGTGTATGCGATAGACCAGGCATCAGTAGATACCTCTTCTGAAGTAATAAAAAGTACAATTCTGATTTTCAATTTGAAAGTTATGGATTTGTTTGATTCTGGTGCTACGCATTTCTTTATATCACCTGCATGTGCATCAAGGCTAACAGATTTTGTAGAACCTACATACTTAAATGGGACTTTATTAATAAGTACTCCAACGAGAGTTAGCCAATTAGCTTAACAAGTGTATAAAGGTTGTAAGGTGAGGGTAGGAGATAAGTGTATAACAGCCAATCTGATTTTGTTGAATATGTATGACATTGATGTAATCTTGGGAATGGATTGGTTAGCTACCAATCATGTTGTCTTAGACTGTAATTCTAAGTCCATTACGTTTTCTCTACCTGAAGAATGTGTTGTAAGATTTTCGGAGAAGTAATGAAATCTTGAATTTTATGGCAAATAAAGTACATTAGTATAAAATGACATGAATGTTGTTTTGAAGGTTTTATTACTTATGTGGTGGATTTGAACAAGCCACATCCGGATATGGATGACATTCCAGTGGTTAGAAAATTCCTCGATGTCTTTCCAAACGACTTACCGGGATTGTCACCGGATAGAGAAATGGAATTCAATATAGATTTGACACTTAGAATCCAGCCAATATTCAAGTCACCATATAGGATGGCTCCAGTTGAGCTAGAGGAATTAAGGAGGCAGTTGCAAGATATACTAGATAAGGGGTTTATAAGACCGAACGTCTCACTATGGGGAGCTCTGGTATTGTTTGTGAACAAGAGAAATTAGAGCCTTAGGTTGTGTATTGACTATCGGATGTTGAACAAGGCTACCATCAAGAATAAATACCCCTTACCGCGCATAGATAATATATTGGATCAGCTTCGGGGAGCGCAGATCTTTTTCAAGATAGATTTGAAGTTTGGGTACCATCAACTGAAAATTTGGAAGGAGGATGTGCCCAAGACAGCTTTTCGCATCCGCTATGGTCATTACGAATTCCTGGTGATGCCTTTCGGGTTGACGAATGCACCAGCAGCTTTTATGGCCTTAATGAATGAAGTGTTCAAGTCATACCTGGACCAGTTCGTGATCGTTTTCATTGATGATATATTGGTGTATTCAAGGTCCAAGGAAGATCATGAGCAGCACTTAAGAATTGTTTTGCAAACCCTCTAAGAGAGAAAGTTATATGCCAAACTTGGTAAATGTGACTTTTGGCTAGAGCAAATTTCTTTTCTAGGCCATGTAGCATCGAAGGGTGGGGTGTCAGTAGATCCATCCAAGATTGAGGTCATTGTTCAGTGGGGACAGCCTAGGACAGTCACAGAGATCAGAAGTTTTCTAGGTTTGACAGGTTACTACAAAAGATTTATAGAGGGTTTCTCTAAATTGGCTGCTCTATTGACACGACTTACGAGAAAAACTATGGAGTTTATGTGGGATGAAGCTTGTGAGAGGAGTTTTCAAGAACTTAAGCGCAGATTAACCACCGCGCCAGTTCTTATCATCCCTAGCAGCTCAGGGAACTACTCGGTGTACACGGATGCTTCACACCAAGGACTGGGTTGTCTTTTGATGCAGAACGGAAGGGTAGTCGCTTATGGATCTAGACAGCTGAAAGATCATGAGAATAACTATCCCACTCACGATTTGGAGTTGACGGCCGTAGTATTTGCATTGAAGATATGACGCCACTACTTGTATGGTGAGAGATTTCAGATTTTCACAGATTATAAGAGTCTGAAGTATCTGTTCTCACAGAATGAGTTAAATATGAGACAAAGAAGATGGTTAGAACTCTTCAAGGACTATGATTATGAGATTTTATACCACCCGGAGAAGGCAAATGTGGTTGTCGACGCATTGAGTAGGAAGAGTCTCGCGTTGGTATCATATATGATGGTTAGAGAACATGAATTGTTGGAACAATTCACGAACCTTAGTTTGGATATGACCCCACCTGAGATTGGCAGCCATGAAATTATAGCTAGCTTGAGATTAGAACCGAAGTTGATTGAGAGAATCTGGTAAGCTCAGCAGAATGATCAGTGGTGTATTGATGTAATTAGCCAAATTCAGAAAGGTGAGGGCACAGACTTTGTATTGAGTTCAGATGAAGTACTAAGGTTCGAAGATAGAATATGTGTTCCTAAGGATGTAGAGCTGAGGAAGTTGATCTTATCAGAGACTCACACATCGAGATATACAGTACACCCAAAGAGTAGTAAAATGTATCAAAATCTCCGGAAGTATATTGGTGGTCTGGAATGAAGAGAGAGATAACGAAGTATGTTACTAGATGTCTCTTCTGTTAGCAGGTAAAGGTTGAGCATCAGAAACCTAGGGGATTGTTGCAACCTTTACCGATACCAACATGAAAGTGGGAGCACATCACCATGGACTTTGTGATGGGATTACCGAGAACCCGTAAGAACCATGATGCTATATGGGTTATAGTAGATCAGTTAACAAAATCGACACACTTTCTAGCCATGAGATCTACAGATACTTTGAGTGTATTGGCGGACTTGTATGTACGGGAGATAGTGAGATTGCATGGAGTCCTAGTGAGTGTTGTTTTTTATCGGGATGCCCGCTTCACTTCCCACTTTTGGAGACATTTTCAAAAAGCGATGGGGACCCAATTGAGCTTTAGCACCGCTTTTCATCCTCAAACAGATGGTCAGTCAGAGAGGACTATACAGACCCTGTAGGATATGTTGAAGGCGTGTGTGCTAGATTTTAGAGGCTCATGGGACGATCACTTGCCATTGATTGAATTCGCCTATAATAACAGTTATCACTCAAGTATTGGTATGGCCCATTATGAGGCACTATATGGTCGTAGGTGCCGATCACCCATTGGTTGGGAAGAAGTTGGTGACAGACAGTTGTTTGCTCTCAATTTGGTTAAACAAGTCTCCGAGGATGTTCAAATAATATGCGAGAGGCTGCGAATAGCTCAAAGTTGATAAAAGAGCTATGCTGACAGGAGACGGAGACCACTTGAGTTTAATGTGGTTGAGTTGGTATTTTTTAGAGTATCTCCTTCCAAGGGAATAACGAGGTTCGGGAAGAAAGAAAAATTAAGTCCCCGTTACATTGGTCCCTTCGAGATTCTAGATAGAGTGGGAGATAGACCATATAGGCTAGCCTTACCACCTGAGCTAGCGAAGGTTCATAATGTCTTTCATATTTCTATGCTTCGAAAGTACTACCCGGATCCGACACATGTAATTAGCTATGAGCCGTTGGAGCTCAAGGAGGATATGTCGTATGTGGAGAAATCAATCCGAATATTGGACAGAAAAGAGAAGGTGTTGCGAAACAAGTCGATTTCATTGGTTAAAGTCCTGTGGCAGTATCATACATCGGAGGAAGCCACTTGGGAGTTAGAGGAGCTGATAAAGGAGAAATATCCCCAACTTTTTGAGGAATAGACTTGGTTCAATTTGGATGACCAAATTTTCTAAGGAGGGGAGAAATGTAATACCTGTAAACTCCCAGGTAATTGTCTTATGACGATATAATGTACATGTACTTTTGTTACAAGTGTATACGTGATAAAAGGATATAAGGATTTTGGAAATTTAATGAAACATCCATGATTTTAAGTTATGTGCACAAGTTTCATTAACTATGAACTATGTGGGATGGATGCTATGGTGTGTTAATTGTGCACGGAATGCAAATTGAAGTAGGCAGCAAATGTGGATGGATGTACATTGAAAAGTCTGCAGAAAACTGCAGAAAATGAGGGTGTAGGGGATGAGAGATCGATCTCATATAAAGGAGAGATTGATCACCCCTCATGAAATGCCTAAAAATTGTCAAATGGAACTAGGCAGATCGATCTCATGGGAAGATAGATCGATCTCAAGTCTCGGCAGATCAATCTCATTAAGGTTCTGTAAGAAGAAGATCGATCTCCTACAAGAGGCAGATCGATCTCCAAGAAGAAATTTGCCTGCAAACAGATCGATCTCATCATGGAAGAAGATCGATCTAGTAGTAGTTACGTTTGGTAAAAAGGACTACCAAACCTTGAAGAGATCGATCTCCACAAGGGCCAGATCGATCTCATGTCTCTGCATCTATAAAAAGGGCACGAGATTTGGACTGAAAACTCAGATTTCTCCCACCAAACTCGCACCTGCCATTTTCTCTCAAAACACCAAGCTTTCTCACTCTAAAAATTACTACATTCAGCCAGGTTTGGGAGAAGCTCAGAAGGGAAAGTTGTTCCTTGAAATAAGGAGAACAAGATACCTAAAAAATCACACATTAGTGTGACCAAGAGAAGGAGTTTTGGTTACTACAAGCTTGGATAAGAAAAAAAGGTAAACTCTTCAACCTTTAAGCTTTAAATATGGGTTTCTAGACATTTGTGAGTTGGATAATATGTGAAATATGGATAGGAATGATGATTGTAGTGATGGATAAGCAATGTTAAGAGGAGTTTTTGAAGGGAAATCTATGGGGAAATGATGGAAAACTTAGGATGAGACATAGCGAGTACAAATGGGAAAAGTGGAATGTGATTTTAAGGATCAGGAAGTATGAATAGATAAATAGAAGACAATGTGCATGTTTAGTAGAGGGAAAAGAAAAAATTTAATGATTTACACGTGTAGATTGAAATACGTGAAACACGATTAACTCGAGTCGCGAACAGAGTAAATGAGGTGAAGGGAATACAAGCGCGATTCGAGGTAAGGGACTGTTTGTTAGCGATAGAGATATTTGTACGTATTTTACTGCGATTTTAGTAGTCATGACATTAGATTTACTACGTTTAGCTATGGAACTATGAAATGATATGAAGTCATGAAATGTACTATGATATATATATATATATATATATATATATATATGCATTGTGAAAATGAGATGTGGTAAGGAAATAGCCTGACATGCATATTTTCGATGTTTTCTCAACTATGTATTGATTTTGAAATTGAGAAATGGTGATGGATAGGTTGGCTAGTTTTACATGTTTAGCATGGAATTTCATGCTATGTAAATAAACATGTTTCGAGTTTTTAAACGAGAAAATAGCCACCTACCGGATTTGTGATGTGAAATGGTGCTGGAGCTTGAGCTCACACCCGTTTTAATGATTTGGACTATGCTTGAGTTTCACTCGCATACGTCTACTTGTTTTGATAAACCGTGTTGGAGCGTGACTTGCATGAGGTTTTATAATGATAATGTGCTGGAGTTTCAGCTCGCACATATTTCTATGTTTTGATATGTCGTTCTGGAGTTCGCCTCGCACGATGGATTTGAGAAAAGTGTTGGAGTATTGCTCACACTAGTTTTGCTGAGTTTGAGATGATACAGTGTTAGAAGCAGTTGCTTGCACTAAGAAATGTCGCGCTGGAGCCTTGCGATGACTATGTGTCACGCTGATTGCTTGCCTGGTATATGAGACATGGTTCAGGATGATGAGTCCATTGGAGTTGGTAGATGGACTGGGTCCACGGTCGTACATTGAACTGTGTAGTTGTCCGTTGGTATACTATGTACCGTGCTGGGTACATGTGAGTACGAGTATCGCGTAGATAATACATGGCGTACATTGTACCGTGAGTATATGTGATATGAGGAGATGGTGTTGATTGAGATGAGTCGGAGGGTAGGACTGACCCATCCCTCTTTAGGCGAAGTGATGCCCAGTGCACACTTGATCAGTGAGACTTGGGATCGTTGACTATGGTCATATGTCATGGATATTAGATTGCCGATAATTCCATGCATGTCTCAGAGATAAGAGAAATTGAGAAACTCAGAAAAGAAATGATTTGAGAAAAAGAAAGAGAGATTGTGATTTGATAAATCTCTTTATTTAAATATTTGTGCTATGATGGCGCTGTTTATGACATGTTTTAGTTAAAAGTATTGCATATGATTTTACATGAAAATGCCTATGAGAAAGAAATGTTTAAAAGCATTTTCTAGTAATATTTCATGTTATATTGAAACATGATTTGTTTATGCATGCATGGGCTATGTAGATAGTACAGTATCTACCTGTTAGCATCCTTTTCCTTATTGAGCTGTGGTTTGCTCATCACACTATTTTTCCCCCTCCAAATACTGAGAAGTAAGACAGTGCGGTGGTCTCGATATCCCTTTTTGTATTGGACAGTTCTCACCAGTTGCCAAGGTATAAAGATTTGTATACACATGAGTATTTTGTATCTATTATAAGGTATCCCACGGTCATGAATTGAAATTGTAAACAGTTGTATGGGAATGTTATGTAAAGTTAATATATTAAACAATTGAGTTTATATATCTACACACACCTGGGAGTGTGAATTAAAGTTTTAAATATTTCCGCTGTAAATTTATGGAAATTAGTAATTACATTGACTCACAGCCCAACCGTAGTAGTGTATTTATGGAAAAGAGGGCACCTGAAAGTGGGGTGTGACAGCAAACCTCAAGCTAAATGTAAAATCTTCAAGGTACTCAAATGCATACCATAGAGCATTCAGATGCTCTTACTAAATTTCATTCCAAAGCTTATTCAATACTTCCAAAATATCATTTTCATTATACATATTCAACTACCTAATTTATAAACAATTGTTTAAAATTAAACACTTTATAATTACTTTGAAAATACATACAGCAATCCCTCACTTATTTCTAAACATATGCATGTATGCAACCTATAAAGAAAATGGAATTTGGTTCATATGTAAAGTGCATGTCTAAAGGTGGTCAAGACTTGAATCTTTAGATTGAATATGAGACGCAAGGAAACATATTCACCCCTTACATTGGTTCGTGCATTTCTTAAAAAGGCAACATATTTTTGTTATGAGACTTCACTTGATCCTATGCTAGCAAGGACTTGGATGAACTAGAAATTCATAAGAAGTATCCTCTCACTTATTTACTTGCATAGGGAAACTTATCAAGAGTGTATCACAACCTTTCATTTTTATAAACACTCAACTCATAAGAGATATAAGTTAATTACAAACTTTAGTCCAACCAAACTAGATATGGGACCTTAAAAGGAATAGTCTTTAATTTAATTACCCCCACTATTCTAAAAGGCGATGCATTGGGAATGTCATATATCTCATACATGAATTCCTTGGACAATTCATAATTGAAAGCATTTTGAACTCTCATTTACAAAGATCATCAAATGAGGAGATTATCCTTTAAACTCAAATGATCAATTTCCTAAGTGACATTAATCAAATAAAGTTGGAATCAATCAAGATCATCTCTAGTAATCAAGAGGAATCCCATACCTCTCATAATGTTAGTAATCTTATCACCTGATAATGGTTTCGTTAGGGGATCTACTAACATTTGCTTGGTAGGTAATCCCAACTCTAAAATTACCTTACCTTTCCTTATAACATTTCTCACATGATTGTACTTCATAACAATATGCTTAGTATTATTTGAGAACCTATTATTCTTTATGTTGTAAATTGCAGTTTTATTATCACAACATAAAGTAATTGGTCCTTTGGTTTTCTCAATAAAATGTATTCCCTTTAGAAACCTTTTAAACCAAAGTAAATCTTTAATGGCTTGTGATATAGCAATGAACTCAGACTCCATTATTGATAATGCCACACAAGTTTGTTTCTTAGATGACCAAGAAATAATAGCCCCACAAATGCTAAACAACCATCCACTAGTTAGAACTTCTCTTATCTGAAGCCCAATTAACATCACTATAACATTACAAAATTGAAGTTTCAAATTCATAGTGCAAGCTATAATTTAATGTATGCTTCAAGTATCTCAACAATCTACTTAATTCATACTAATGCTTGTTATTAGTATTACTAGTAATTCTACTCAATATACTAATAGCACATGCAATGTCTAATCTAGCATAATTCATGGCATTAATTAAACTACCTATAATCTTAGCATACTTCTTTTAATTTATCACTTCTCTTTGATTAGGTACTAACTTATGATTTGGATCTATAAGTGTTTTACAAGCTTTGCTACCAAAATGATTAAACTCCTTAAGTAATTTTGTTGTGAAAGGTGATTGTGAAAGAATAAACTTGCCATTTTTTCTATAAACCTTAACACCTAATATAACATCAACTTGACCTAAATCTTTAATATAAAAAATTTTAGTTAAATATGATTTTGTTACAATCCATATTAGTACCAAGTATCAGTAAATCATTTACGTAAAGAGTAATTAAAACTTTATAACCAATTGTGATTTTAATAAAGACACAATTTTCAACTTTACTACTTTTAAAGCTAAACTTTTTTATTTCTTTCTTAAATTTCTTATACCATTGCCTAGGTGCTTGTTTAAGACCACAAAGATACTTCTTGAGTTTACATACCTTGTGTTCTTGTCCTTGAACCACATAAAATTCAAGTTGATGAATGTAGATCTCCTCATCTAGATCACCATTGAGGAAGGCTATCTTTACATCCAATTGGTATACTTCAAGGTTGGAAATTAAAGTAATAGCCAACATCACCCTTATAGAAGTAAACTTAGTGATAAGGGAAAAAGTTTCAAAATAATCTAAACCTTTCTTTTGACTATCACCTTTGGCTACCAACCTTACCTTGTATTTATCAATATTTCCTTTGGTGTCATTGTATCAACTGGTGGAACTTAAAATGGGTCCAATCAAGAGATTTACAAGATGTTTTTCTTACTTGGATGAATTCCTTCTTGAATGAGAAGCAACAGATTATTTGAGTCTTTCTTTTTTATGCTACTGTTTGGTCCATTTGGCTTACCAAAAATGAGAAGATGTTTAACAACAGTGGCCCTTCTTTCAAATTGGCCTACTCTCCCATCAGAATACGATTGGGTTGGTGGATTAAAGCTAAATACCCCGAGTTCAACCTATCCTCTTTTGTATCTCTCCTTAAGATGTCTTTTTACCTCTAAAGCAGAAGCCTCACAGAATCTTGTCATGCTGGTCTCCTCCACCTAAAGGCTACAGAAAACTGAATGTTGACAGTTCTTTAAGAGGAAAGCCAAGTCTAGCAGGGATTGGAGGTGTACTACGTGATTGCAGCGAGCAATTGCTGACGATTTTCTCCAAGAATGTTGGCATTGAAAACTCTAATTTGGCAGAATTGTTAGCCATTACTGAAGCTTTGTCCATTTTTTCTAAAGCCAATCTCTCGTCAATACTTAAAATCATTGTGGAAAGCAACTCCGAGGTAATTGTTTCTTGGCTCAACAAATTAGCTGATAGCCCATAAAAGTATTGTAATATGGTCAATGAACTTTTAAATCTATTTCCTCTTTTTGGTGATCTTAGTTTTTTCCATGTTCTTAGAGAAGCAAATTCCTTTGCTGACTTCCTTACAAAATCTAGGGTTTCTCGTAATCCAGATTTAATTACATGGTTATAATTTCTTCTTTCATTAATAAATTTTAATTTTCAAAAAAAAAAAACCATCAGTTTTGAGTTTTTTCTTCAAAGCTTATTTGGTGCCTTTGGTTTAGTGTTAAGAGATAAATTCACTAAAAACCATGTATTATTATCATATATGGATTTGATTTCATGTGAAGACTCGAAGTACATTAGAGTGCACCACCCCTGGTTGGCCACCGCACCAGCCACTGCTCCGCCTCACTCAACCGTACTGTCCTCTTTGGCTGCATAGAGGAAGCCTCAATGTTTTATCGTAGAGGGTGTACAGGAGGCCACCGTTCCACAATTCGCGTCCCCATCGTGGTTCAAACTTGGGACCCTTAAGTACCCAAGCCTTACCACTTAAGTTCTCTGTCTACATGAATTATCTACGTGAACTGCCTACGTGAAATATCTACGCGAACATGACTTCTATTACTATGTGTCTCTGCCTAGTCTCCATGAAATTATTTAGTATGAATTTTAAAGAAAAGTGTTAAGCTACATGATATTTATGCTACGCGATATGTAAGTTTACATGATATTTTTAAAAAGAAAAGTAATAAGCTACATGATTTATAAGTTACATGTTACTAGTTATGATGTCAAATATGTATTGACCTGATTTTTCGAAACTAACCAGGTATCGATTTATACACATGTATATATTATTTTATTAAGCTTGAATTACAGCATTTTGCTTTTCCATGTTTTACTGCTAAAACTGCTTTAAACGCATGTCTAACTGGGCTTGAAAAGCTCACTCATTTCCTTTACTCTTACAGACTACCTTCAGTAATCAGTTTCCTATACTTATCGTATAGTAGTCGTGGACGGGTGAACTCGACTCTCCCCAGGCTATATCCAGTACAAGTAAAGTATACTTTTACTTTATTTACCAGATTTTCTATAAAGTATAAACAGTTGCTGTAAAGAATATTTTGGGATGTAAATTAGGTAAGTGTGAATGTAAATAAAGTTGTAAATGTACAGTTTGTATAATAAAGTATATTTATTAAGGTGGTGTAATGAGAATGAATTTACTGCTGAGAAAAAAAGAAACTAAAATCAACTGGTTGTAAATACAAACTATAATTTAAACCTTGTAGGAATGTAGGGATAGAAATACGTTGTTATATTGGTAAAATTTTTATAAAATAAAATGATTAAGTAATTGGTACTGATAAAAATACAACTTAAATAAATTATTAAGAAAGTTAAAATTTTCTCATATTTTCACATTTCCGAGGCGTCACATATACTATTATATTTAATAAAATAACCTAATAATTAATTAATACTTATATAAACCAAAATCATGAAAATTATTCTTATTAACATTTCAGCAATATAATTAATTCATTTTTATGAGATGATTTTGGCTTGAGAATAGTTTTTTCATTGATAGTGACTTGTGAATAGTTATATTTTTTCTTGTGTTAACAGCTTTTTTTAACATGATTACAACCTTTTTTTTTTCATAGTTTCACTCGTGTTGCGAGATAGGAACACTTGTGTTGAAAGATGGAATGGGGAAGAAATCTTTGCTGTCTTTAATAATACCATTATAAATATTATTATAATTACTATTAGCAAATTAATGTTATCAGACAAAATATTAATAATGGTCTTTATTTTTATGAATGAGAGAGAGTGTGTGTTTAAAAGGAAAGGCATAGTTAAACTGCACTGTTTTTGTTATTTTATTTGTAATTTATTCTTTGTTTCTAAAAGAAACTATTACAATTTCACTTTAACAAAAAAATTGTATGAAACCCCATTGAACATTCGTAAAAAACTCCACCATTCGTCATGCTTTGGTCTCGAATGACCACCAAAATTTGTTAAATTACTCACTCAATGCCCTACAAACCTCAAGTTAGATTAATTATATTATATATATGATTCATTAAAAGAAATGAATGAAATGAGAATCATACAAGGAAAAAATTACCTGAAAATGATATTGTTATACTTTTGATTGGGCAATGGTGCTTGACTACTAACCTGCTATATGTAAATAGCGAGATTGAGGGATGTTTCTTCACTGATATATGTGTTTTGTAGTTTGATTGATTATATTGTAGATAATTTATTAAAAGTAAATAAGATGAGATGAGGATTATAAAAGGAAAAAATTTTCCTCAAAATGAGATTATTGTGCTGATTGGCTAGTGGTGCTTGACTACTGAGCTATTGCATGTAAAATATGAGATTGAGAGATGTTGTTTTACCGTTGTATATGTTTTATAGTTACATTGATTAAATTATGGATAATTTATTAAAAGGAAATGAGATGATAATAGAATTATAAAAGGAAAAAATTACCTGAAAATGTAATTGTAGCAAATGGCTGTGCTACTAATTGGTTAATGGTACCAACAAAGTGTTGGTTAAGGTGGTAAGAAGCCTTTACCTTATAAAGGGTGAAAACACAAGTTTGATCCCCTATGAGTGCACTTGTTGAGAAGGTTTTAACTTTTTATTGCTTCCAGTCCGAAAGAGGGATTAGTCTCAAGTCAAAAAGGTCTAAGGATGCCCTTGGTTACACCCAAAAATTGGTTGATGGTGTTGTGTACACAAATTTCGTATCTAAAAATTTCAGAATACAAACTGATGACAAAATTAAATTTTATATTTATATGTGAATGAGTACAAATCTCTGTTTTGAATTCTTTACAAGAGAATAAACTTCTGATTCAATCTCCTAGAATAAATTTGTAAGGCTTGACGCTTGTGACTTGTTGTTCTATTGTAGATCTCTTGGCTTTACGATAGTTTTGATGAAGAGAATGCTTGATAGCTTCAAACTTAGGAGAATGACCGGTATTCTCTGAGAGGTTAGGACTTCTATTCATTGTGAAGAGCTATTCTTCTCCTTTTTGTCATATGGAGAAACCCTTTATTTATAATACTAGGTGATAAAGAGTTCCAAAATGAGTCAATCACTCTAGGTTTTATCTCTAATTTAATTAGAAATAATATAAATGATTAATTTCTTTTGACCAATATGTTAAAAGATTATTAATCAACTAAAAATTTAATTTAATCAATTAATAATATTAATTTTCTTATGCCTACATGTGTTTGTCTGATGTATTTATTTTGTTGTTAGTAATATGCAAAATAATGGTTGATTGAGAGAAAATAGATTTAACAGTGATTGGATTGATGAAAAAGAGAAAATGATTTTAAAATGCTAAATTTAAATTCCATTTGATAATATGAGTTTTTTAAAACTAAATAAGCAACTTAACTCAAATTCCTCATTTTTTTTTCTAATTTCATTAGAAAGAGAAAGAACCAAAGCTTATTCCACAAAACAGCCAAGCCAATTCAATACACTTGTAAACCCTCAACCTCAAACAAAGACCCCGAATTTTTGACTCCGGTCCAAGCAGTAATATTGCTAGAATATCAAAACAAATGCCAAGTTTAGATAACCAATGAAATTGATTTTTATTTGATTGATTTTCATTAAATTGAATATAAAAATGGCAGTTAAATTAGTTACTGTAGTAGTAAAATTAAATAGTAAAACAAGAGAAATATTTATATTAAGATAATCTTAAAAAATGAATGTTTTAAACACCAATAAAATGATGACACATCATAATTTTTTAAATACATGTAATAATTATTTTACATTCTTCCTCACCAAATTAACTCTTATGAAATTAATTTATTCAAGAGTAAGTTTTTATTAATTTAATCATGTTAATTTGGTAAGGATGAGTGCAAGATAATTATTACACATCTTTAAAAAAATATGATATGTCATTATTTTATTGATATCTAAAACAATTACTTTTTAAAATCATCCTACTATAAATTATTCTCATGAAACAATTATGTGTTTAGTAATCGCAATAGTAATTAGAGGTGAGTTTAGTGAAAAAATAAAATCATTAAGAACATTATATTAAAATTTATATATAATGAAATTTATAATATGTATATTTTATATTTATCAAATTAATAAGTTATTTTATATTAATTAATTTTTTATTATTAAATTAAAAATATATTATTATTTTAAAAAATAAAATATATTTTAAAAATTTATTATTAATAATTAAGACTTAACAGAATAAAAAGAAAAGAAAAGAAAAATAAAAGGATAATTTTAACCTCCACCGCGGTCAAGTGGCTCCCTTCCCATGGTTCTATTGGAGCTGCATAAATTTCTACTGCACAGCAAGGTGCATGCACCCTGCAGTGCAATACAAAATTTTGTTAGTTTTATTTAAATTCCACTACATTGTGGGTTTGGTGAAATCCAGATCTACCGTATGCCTGAGCAACCGCATATCAACTGAACAAGAAGTCATTGAGAAAAAACATCAAAACCCAAAGCATTTGTTGTTTCATATAAAATTACTTTCAAAAAATCATTTTTATTTTTTTGATATTTGTTTATATTTATTTGACAAAAAATTGACTTATCAACGAAAAATAATTTTTTAATCAATAAAAATTAAACTATTTTTTTGAAAATTATCTTTTCCTTTTGAAAAGGAAAGACTATTTTAGAAAAAAAAATTATTTATGTATAAAATTGTTTATCAAACTTGTGGGTATAATGTTATTCAAATCAAACTTCACATTAATTAAGCTCTAGTTTAATTTAACTCAAACTAAATTAATAATAATAATAATAATAATAATAATAATAATATTATTATTATTATTATTATTATTATTATCCTATTTTAATTAAAAAAATTAAGATATTAACATTAAAAGTTTTAATATTTTACTTTTAAAAGTTATTGTAAATATTTTCATATTTTATTAATAAATGATATTATATTATTATTTTAATAACGAAATAATAAAGATTTTAATAATAATAATAATATTTTCATTATTTATTAATAATATCAACATTTTAATTATTTCTTAATATTTTTAATTCCAATATATTATTTTTATATTTTATTTACAAATGAACTTATATGAATTTTTTACTACTAAATATAAAAATAAATACTTTGAATATAAAATATAATTATTTTATTAGTTTTAATATTTTTAATAATAAAATTGATATTTTAAATATTATTTATATTAATATAAATATTCTAATAATAGTAACAATATTTTAAATATTTTAAAATACATTCATATAAATAATAATAAATAGTTTTCTTTCAAATGTTTAATAATACAATCTAATATTAATTATTATTTAAAATATAACTATTTTTCTACAATTGATGTTAAAATATTATTATGACGACATCATTCATAAAAAAAAAACAATAAACATTTTTTATTAGTTCATCCAAAAAATAAAAAATATTAAATTTTTCAAAAAAAATAAATATTTTTCAAAAATCATTTTTCAAAAGTTAATTTATGCTAAATAGACCTTAGTGTCAATTAGCTTTCCATTAATAAAAATAACAAAGCCCGTCGGAATTCCACAAACTATGTAAGGTAAACACAAAAAGTCAACATTTTAACCCAAAGGGAAAAATTCAAATAAAGACCATCTTCATAGATAAACAGAAATGCCCAAACTAAATATTAACTTCTCATTTAAAAACCTAAAAACAGTTCTAAGATAACATTCAGCCCTTAAAATCCTCTGCATACACAAGTTTCTCCTCAATAACGAGTTATTATAATGCAGCAGCCAGTCAAATACAGAGTAAAGGCTGAAGATTACGAATTACTCTCCTTTGCAGTGAAATCTATACATACAGAAGTGTTCTCCACACAAAATTTCCTCTTCTTCTAGTGGAAATTTCCCTCGTTTAGATGCTCTAATGGCCTAACTTGGTTTTGGAGGCATAGCTAAAGATATTGGTCGAAATGTTATTATATTTCTCTAATACAGGTATACCTTTTGCAATACACATTGCATTAAATAAAAATGAGTGAAAAAAAAGAATTCATGCTGATGACTTAACATAAGTTCATATAATCTATCACAGTATTGAGATAAAAGCTTTGATGATGATATATATATATATATATATATATATATATATATATATATAGACATATACATATATCTTCTCAACCTTCACCTTTCTACTTCATCCTCCACTAGAATAACTTTCTCCATAGATCCACTAATAATTCCTCTAGCACAATCAATCTAGACACTAGTCATGATCCAAGAATGCCCTAAGAAACCAAGAACGATACTACCTAGTGAAGGACTACCTCTGCACCAAGCAAGGTATACTACCTACACTAAACCCTACGCTACAAAGAGGGAACACCTGATTCTAATTTAAAAATAGCAAGCAAATAATAAATGGTGCTTAATAGTAATAATGTAGTAAGATCAAATAGGACATGGTTAATACTTAATGATAAAGTTAAGTCAATAAAAGGTTTTGGACTTTCACATTAAAGCTAATCAGAAACTAATTCCACCTGGATGTAACAAATTGGTGGAAAGAGTCAAACTGATGATCATACAGTACTAGCCATGCTAGTTCTCTGGTCAATATCAAAAAATGTAGTTGATAACTCCTCAGAGAGGAATGACTACACAAACAGTAAAAGGTACTCAAAAGTCCCTATATCTTTAGAAATATGTGTGTCAACCCACTTAAACATTCTTAGGTCCAAAACGTATTATCAGCCCAAGTAATAAATCAGCAAACCACTACCTACTCTTGAATCAGCAGATCGTGCAAAAGATATAATTAAAATGTGGGACATTAAACACCGGTCAAAAACTTTTAGAACAAATTTAATTATTACAATACAATTACATAAGACACGGCAGATTGTGGAATGGCAATGCAACTTTATTGGTTGATGACAGTTGACAGATAAACCATCAGGATTAGGTAGTATTCTCATAACATGGCTGCAATCATCGCTCAAAAGAAAGTAGAATAACCCTGCTTACTGCAAGTCTTTGGACTCAACTATGAATGACATTACCATATCAAAAAAAAAAAAAAATCATGTTTAGTGGAAGGATCACACCCAATGATATACAAGTAAACATATGAGAGACATCACGTAGTTAGTAAGCCAAATAAGACCCTTTAAGTCACCGATAACTTGTATCAGCCAAGAGCCCAAGGCTAATTGCATTTGAAGCAATAGTTAATGCAAGTAAAATAAGGGACCGAAAAAAAACTCAGAATTATTGAATGATAATGGATTTGGTATCTCTACATAGCAAAATTATAATGAAATTACAGCACAACTCTTGTCACATGACACACAAGGCAGATAATAAGAGTGCCTCAAGGTGAGGACTACAAACCCACGATTTTAACATTCAGAACAATATTTACTATCTATTCATGAAACATAGTAAGAATTTCAAAAGGCAAACTTTTTTACAGTTGTGAGACATCTCTTACTATTGTCAAAGGGAAAAGGCGTCCTACTTCAATTCAAGGAACTTTCTACTACATTTTCTTCACAACACGCACACCATGCACACGCACGCGCACGCACCCATAAAAAAAAACGAAACATTTACAAATGAACTTTGAAATGTCTAAAAAAAAAAAGATAAAACCATATACACATGAATTTCAAAATTTCAAGAATCTATTATTTCCTTTAGGGCTCAGTAGAAGATTCACATCCGTCACATTTACAAATGAACTTTAAAATGTCCCGAAAAAAAAAAAAAAAAGATCAAACCATATACAAATGAATTTCAAAATTTCAAGAATCTATTATTTCCTCTAGGGCTCAGTAGAAGATTCACATCCGTCATGTTTGACAAATATTAGGTACTGACTAGGCTACTTCAACGGAACAAATTTAGCATTATTTCCCATTAGGCATCCTGCTCTCTCTACTTTTTCCACAAACCAAGAAGTTCCTTGAAGCCTTATTTCTTCCAATAATACTGAATGAATTCAGATTTAGCGAATCACATGGAGCAAGAATCACATGGAGCAAGTGATCCATGTCCATTGATTCTTTAAGTGAAGATGTACATAGATTTGACTTGTTACTGCACACATCATAAATCATACAGCAGTGCCAATAAAGAAGGGCAAAAAGACAAATCTGCTGCCTTATAATATACAATAATCACATGAGCAGAGAGCATACAAACCTTCAACACCTCTCCATCTATTCTTTCAAAGACTGGCAAGCTTACCTAGAAAGAAATGAACTTTCTAAATGCATGAGATTGATATGATTGTTCAGAATAAGATAAGCCTCCAGCAGTAACTGAATTCAAACACTTGAGATGAGAGAACAATGGGAACGAACATAAGTGGTAGTATTAAGAAACAGTCACTGGTAAGATTACATATTATGTCACGAAACAGGCACAATAAACGAGGTCGGAAATCTACTATGAATAATAACATACAAAGCCACGTTATTTTGGATACAAAAACAAGAAAATAACTCGGAACGACCATGAACCATTCAAAAGAAAGTAGATAAATGAAAGAGCATATGTACATAGGGCGGAGCAAGAGCAGAACAGTCGCTCTAGACAGGGGGAATGTTGTTGAAGGAAAAGCCTTTGTACCCCTTGTATGCATAATATGCAATCCTTGTATAATAGAAGCCCGGAATGAACAATATGCATCCCAATATTGCAAAGAAAAGCCCTAAAAGAAACAATCATAACCCACAAATTAACTAATCGGTTTTATTTGAATTTTTTCATTCATTTCTAAAGAAAGAAAATTACCATGGCCTCGGTCACCGCCGACTCTGTTGTAGGCCATGAAGATACCCAAGATGATCCCAAGCGTACCAAAGACGAGAAGAGCTACAGCGAGGCCGATCTCCTTGAACGGAGGCCGATTGTTAACGGCGTAGGGCGTCTCCATCATGATGTCCTCGTCGGATATCGAGAAGGCATGGTCTACGTACGCCATCTATAACCGCAGAAAGCCAAGATCTCTGAAACAAAGATTACTACACTCCTGAATGCTATGCAAAGGAATTGGATTTGGATGTTGATGGATTTAATTGGAAGTATAAGGAGGTTGGGGTTTTCGAGATTTTTTAGCCAAGAGGTGTCTCTCGCTAGAAGCAAAGCAGAGAAGGTTAAAGGTCAAAATTAGACTTCTTCCTTCTTATATTTAGTTTTACTTTTCTCACCGTACTGCCAATTGCCGTAGGCTGCTCGCTAACTTTGATGATTAGTCATACTGATCTAGAACTAGTAGGTGGTTAAAGTATCATGTTCTGGGCTCGGCCCAGGTTTATGTTGGTAAGTAATTGTAGTGGTCATGGGCCAAGCTCAGGTTAGATTCATTTTGGCCTTCTTAGGCATTTTTCAACTCTAAATTTGGTTAGGTCCATCCATCTACTTCTAATTTTATTAAGTTTAATGGAATTAGTGAAAGTTGCATTTGACATGGTCAACTTGTTACACAAAATCATGATCCTTAAAGTTTGAGACGCATATCTTTTTGGTATTTACAGTTAAAAAAAGGTTATTATCCTTCTAATCTTTCAATGAAATCGTTCTTCCATTCATACAAAAATATAAGGAGAAAATGAAAAATCGATCTTTGAGCTTAATCTTTTTTTAAAAAATGTATCAACTGTTAGGTCAAGATTTTGTTGTTCTTTTTAATGAAATAGTTATTATGCCGATATTTTATTTAATTATGGAGTTAAGTGTTAGCTAATAATAGATGTCACACATATATCAAATGATTAATTTATCCATAAGCCGAACGATCTGTTCAAACTCAAAAGTTAGCTTGTTTTTTTGCTGATTTGGATAAAAATATTAATTTCAATAAACAAATTTGGACAAAAAAATTAGGTCCAATAAATTTTCGAGTCAAGCTCAAACTTTACCTTTTGAGACTGAGGGCTGCCTCAGTCTAAAAATAATTAATATTAAGTTTTTATATATATTTACTAAGTATAATATAATTATATGTATATAAAAATTGTTGATTAATAAACATAATTATATATTTACTATGAAAACGGACATGTAAAGTTGACAAACCAAATTGAACTTTAAAGGAAATAAAGAATAAAAAACAAAGAAATAAAATTAAAAAGCAAATAATAATAATAATAATAATAATAATAATAATAATAATAATAATAATATTCGAGCCAAGCGAGGCTCTAGTTTGTATAATGACATTAAAAACGAGCTTAGGTTAAAAATCAATACCAAATAATCGGGCTGAGTTAGGCTCGACCTTGTATATAATTTATTAATATATGACTTAGACCCAACCAGAACTTGACCTGGTTCATGGACATCTCTATAAATGATGTGTTGAAAATTTTTGTTTATCTTAGTTCTAAAAAATTTATATTCTATTTTTCTTAAAAGATATTTACAAATAAGTCATTGTATAGTAAAAAATATATATTAACTTTTAATAATAATATATATTTAAAAAAAAAACAAATTTTTTCTTCATTTTTTTCTTTGCTTCTTTTCTCCTCTTTCACATTCCAAATTCTAGTCAATCTAGGATTAAGGTTGGTCGGTACTATGAAATTATTGTAGAAATCTAATTTTGTTCAAAAAACTTTTAAATAAAATTAATCTATTTCTTAAGATAATTTCCTAATAAGAAAATCAATCAAAAAAATATTTAATTATATTAAAACATTTTTAAAATAAATATATATAACTAAAAATTAGAAGTATCTATGGATCAAGTCAAGCCACAGCAAATCTAATTCTCTTTTGAAAACCTTACTCAAGGATCTAGTCGACCCAAGTAGACCCAAACTATTTAAATATTAAAATATTAAAAATATATTTTATATTTATATGTTAATACTTTTTAATATATTTTAAAATTGAAATTAAATTATTTTTAATTAAATAATATTTTGAGTCGGATTAGGTGAATCTCAAATTTCAAAATTTTTATCCAAATTTTAACTCAAATCAAATCACACCCATAGATAAGTTTATCAAAAATGTATCAATTATCGGTTTTTTAATCATATATTAAAAAATAAAGAATTATGGATGAGAGAAGAATTATTATCTTCCATTCTATTTTTAAAAAATAAAAAAGGAAGAAGATAAAACAACTAATGAACTTATTATAATTTTTTTACCCTCCTTTATATGTTTAGTTTCTTACTATCTCCTCTAAGTAAACTTAAAAATTTTAGACACGATATAATGATATGACATGAAAATAATATGAATAAAAGATACAAAAATTTTAAAAAAAATTTGCTAAATATTGTATATAAATATAATAGAAACTATTTTTTTTACGTATATCAATATAAATTTTAACACAAAATTTTTATATATTATATTACACAAATATAATTTTAATGCAACAGAAGAATTTTCAAATCCACCTCCAAGCTCCAACTACTACAATTGTCTAATCCAACTTGACATTAACTATCAAGTCGACTAAAACCAAATCGGTGCTCGTACCAATCCCTTTTAGTTTTCTTCCTAGTCGTAAGTATAAATTTTACGGTCGAGTTAATTAGAAAAATAATTAATTTTGCAAAAAAATGATAAATGAAATTGTGAAGAACTTGGCCAGATAGTCGATTGACACTATCCTTATTGGTATAGCCAACTTAGAAAGAGTAGAGCCGAGCCGACTGACCCCACTCAATTTTTGTAAATAAGTACTATATATGTAATTAATAAATAATATATGTAATTTTTTTTATATTGATACTAATAAAAATTGTTAAAATTGATTAAGAAAATGGTAAAAAAATAAAATTCATTACTTTTACATTCATTTTAATTTGAAAATGCTAAGAATTTTCTTAAACTACGAGTACAAGATTAACTTGTGATTTTTAAAAAAAAAGATTAACATGTATTTTTCACATTGTTATCATCACACTTATAGTTTGATCTAATTCATAAATTATTTGTTTGTTGTACTTAATGTAATAATTATTATATATGTGATTAGTTATTTGTTAGTACAAATGTAATGTTATTATAAAAATATATATTGTATTATCTATTTACTTGTATTATTTGTAGCATTTTTATTGGCGTGAAAGAAAAATGAAAAAAAAAAGTTTTATGTAGCGTCGCTAATGTATTGATTAAGATAAATTTTCATTAGTAATAAATTATAAAAAGTTATTTTTTAAAAAAATTATTTTACATTGTGTAATTTTTTTTTATAGTTAATTTTGTCAATATTGTATTAAGTAACAAAATATTATATAAGAATATAGTATTATAATACTGACCCCACTAACACAAATTTTTAGCTATGCCACTGACCATCTTATGTCAATCATGTATGTTTATGCTCATGTAATTGACATTAAAAAACATGATTAATCAATACGCAACAAAAAATAAGCAAAAAAAGAACATTAAAACTACAAAGGACCAACTTGAATGCTAAACAACATGAAGAAATCAATACAGGTATATATCATGCAATCGTGGAGTTTAAAATTTACCATACCTTGACCTCAAGATGTTGTAATCTTAAGATATGATTTTCGCTTGATCTTGCATGCCAAGGTTAAATTGTAGTAAACTAATAGATTGAGTCTCAAAAACTCACCCTCTAATGGAGTATCACTCTTCTCAAGTTTAAGAAGCATAAATAAAACAATTTTCTTCAAGTAGCAAGAGGAGACACAAAGAGGCAACAAAAACCCTGAGGTTTTGTCGCATATACTAGGGCTCATAATCTTTTGCCATTGATTATGTTCTTTTTCCATATGCATTAAGTTCAAGTAAATTGTGTAACCTTACCATCCGAATAGAGTTCTTCGATGGTGGGCTATGTGCAGACCATTATGCATCTACCACTCACCCCATCTCGTGCAGAATGAGGTTCTAAACCAGTGACCTATGACATGTATGATAGTTTTCTGCATGGCTACTAAAATATGTAGGAGTACCACTTGATTACTAAGAAACACAAGGGTGACGTACTCGCGGATAATATGTACCAGACTATATATCTTGGCATGACACTATTTCTCATCAGTTTGTGTAGAAGCCTTCACGTAGATCGACACAGTAGCACAGACAGAGTAGTAGGGAGTCGACTAGCGGTGACGTTAAGTCATTCATTTCTTCTTCTATGTCAATATTGTCTTATTATCTTGTGTTTGATGTATTTTTATTGTTGTTATCTTGTAGCGCATATTAAGAAATATATAAGATCGACTTGAGATAGTGTGAGATCTAAGAATTTTAGACGTATTTTAATTATGTAATATGAACTTGAAGCGTAATTTATTGAGATAAGTAAAATGTATATGTGATGAATGAGAAATAATCCAAGTAGTAGACTCACTACAAGAAAAAGGGGCAACAGCGACGGAATTAGCGACAGATTTTTCGTCGCTAAATTTCAAGTCGCTGAAAGTTTTTCGTCGCTGAGGGAAAATTTTCGTTGGTAATTCCGTCGCAAATAATTTTCGTCGTTGAAAACCTTTAGCGACGGAATTTCGAAGCTATTTTTTCCGTCGCTAAGTTAAATCAGCAATGAATTTTTGTCGGTAATGTTTGTGTTTGAAATAACTAAGATTCCGTCGTAAAACCAATCAGCGACAGATAAATTTTCGTTGGTAAAATATATCAGCGACGAAATTCCGTCGCTAATACTCTCCGTCGCTAAAACAGTAATAGCGATGAAGTTCCATCGCTGAGATATTCCGTCGCTGAAAATTTTAGCGACGGAATTCCGTCGTTAATTTTATTATTTGATTTAATTAAATTTTCGTCGCTAAAATGTTTCAGCAACGGATGTCTGTCGCTAATTTATAATTTTTTTGTTAATTAATTTAATTTTCCATCGCTAAATGTGTTTAGCGACGGAATTCCATAGCTGAAACCTAATTTAATATATTTAAAAAGGTTATATATTTTTCGTCGCTAATAGGCTTCAGCGACGGATTTTCGTAGCTAATTTAGCATCCAAATTTTTTAATACTTTTTTTGCTTAAATTCGTGTACCTAAAATAATGGAACAGACCTGTAGATCCAGATAAAAACAAATATAAAATATATATCACAACTATGTGTCAAAACTAACATCAACTATTACTTGATAATCATCATCATATACAGTCCGATCAAATCATCATCATAAATATCATCCAGAATTCATAAGAAAATAAAATAAAATAAAATGTGTACTCTCACTGATTAGGGTGACCTCCAGATCCAGACGGTCCAGGTCCAGGTGCTCCTCTGTTATTGGCATTCCTTGCCATCAAGTTCATCATCTGATCCATAAAATCAGACAACTTTCCTTTCAGATTATCAATCTTGTTTGAAATGACTCTGACGTCCTCTTTCACTTGCTGCACCTCTAAATTTATGTCAGGAGTACCCATCACACCAAGAGTAGGATAAGGAAAAGGACTATAAGCTGAATGAGATGCGCAAGAAGATTGGGTGGAACCAAAGGCAGCTGCAATGTTTGTGCCCATTTGTAAATCAAGGTGATGTGGCCTAGTCCCAAATCCGTACGTATGTGTACGCGTACTCTCCATCCCTCCAATTACCTCACACCATGCAGCTCGATCAAAAGGAGGATGGGTGCTTATATCCTTGCCGTATTTCTGAGTCAATGAAGTAGCGTACTTTTCCTACAATGTAATTAGAAGAAGGATAATAAACAGTAAACTTTAATAACGAGAAAACCATATTAGAAGCCAATAGAATGCATTACGTACACTGACAGATTTGGACTTGTTGTCCACATAATCACCATCTCCATCTAAACGTCTATGCGTCCGATCAAACAATTCGTTATATGTCGGTGCTTGACCTATACGTTTCGCCTACATTAAAAGATATGCAATTTTATAAGAAAGATATGAAATTCTAGTAAGGAATAAAAATTACATTAAAATAAAAGTCAACAGTAAATTAAAAAATAATTTTATTATTTGGATTTACCATCCTATATTCATGTACCGAAAAAGAAACAGAATCACTTGTATGCTTTGTTATCGTTCCTTCTTTTTTCGTCAACCGATTATGTTTTCCTTTTTTTGACTTCGCTTCCCACCTTTCAGTCCCCCGTTCATTCTCAACTAATTGATCCTATATTTGGACTAAAATCCACTTCGACTTGTTGTACCCTTTACAGTCAGATATTTTATCCGTATTAAAATATTGCATTGCTTGTCTTCTCTCCAACTGCAGCAAGTCTCTAAAACGTGACTTGCATAAGTGCTCCCAAATTGTATAGACATTATTGGTTTGGTTATCAGACCACCTGAACTTCTCCTGCAAAGAAAAACAAATGATAATTATCATTTCAATATGTTTATGACCAATTATCAGGTTATTTACTTCAAAGTAATGTACTTGAAATTTATTCCACATCTGTCCTTTCACTTCATTTGGAACCCTTTTCCATGTTGACCATGGTTCCGAGTAATGTTGTTTAATTAAATTGGATATAGTCCTCACACCCTTCAAGTCTTCAAAAGAACTGCCAAACAAAAAAGAAGTTATCGCCAAATATTATACCATATTTAATATCATAGTTGTATGAAAATAAAACAAAAGTAGAAGCAATATACCTATTACCAAGTGGCGTCAGGAATAACCTATGCTCTGGATTTTATGATATTTCAAGGCTCTGATTTGGGCCTCTCGTTCTTTTTCGACCACTACCACCACTCCCACTCCAACTCCAACTACCACCCGCAGTTTGTGTTGCCTCCTCAGTAGATATTCTTCGCCCGGGTAATGGTTGTTCTACCGTTGATGGAGGAGCTAGAATGGCATCATCATCGTCGTCATCATCATTATCAGGAGCTGGATCAGGTCGACTTGAAGATGGAGTTTGTTGCGCGAGAGGCCGAGAACGAGGCTGATTTGGATGGTGAGCTAAAGGTCGATCATGAGCCTGAGCATCAGACTGAGTAGGCTGCTGAGATTAAGGCTGAATGTCAAAGTCAAGATTATAGTCAAACTCCAATCCAGGTATAGGAGATTTGGACCTATATGATCGTTGTGCTAACTTTTTCAATCTTCTCATCTGCAATACAGATAAAAAAATTATGTTTAGAAATCAGTAAATTCAGTCCAATAATATTTATTTTACAATCAAATGTTTAATTCTTACTATTCATTATTCTAATCACTGTCATCTTCTTTATCATTACCAACTGCTTTATCATTCCATATTTCATCCTCCTCCTCTTCTTCTTCTTCCTCTTCTTCCACTTCCTCTTCCTC
The DNA here is from genome assembly GCA_033439115.1 of Firmiana major. Classification (NCBI taxonomy): domain Eukaryota; kingdom Viridiplantae; phylum Streptophyta; class Magnoliopsida; order Malvales; family Malvaceae; genus Firmiana; species Firmiana major. The sequence continues at coordinate 62,941,530 of CM065905.1, forward strand.
CTTTTCTTCTTCTTCTTCTTCTTCTTCTTCTTCTTCTTCTTCTTCTTCTTCTTCTTCTGTAAATTGATTGACCTCTTCATATTCGCCACTAATATGAACAGTAGGGTTGTCCAGTTCGTCTGAATATGCAACTATTCTAGGGTTCGAAACTTCCACTTCTTGGTAAACTCCTTCATTCAAATCTAGAATCTGTCCACCGTCAATTCGTCAAAGGTTAAATCTACTTCATGCCTTTGTTTTAAATACGACCCACCACTGACGACGATCTTTTTTTGTAGAAGGATAAGGACTAAAGTACACTTGTTGGCTCTGTTCAGCTAATATAAAAGGTTCGTTACTGGCAACTGTAGATTTATGCTTGATATCAACAAGACCGTGATGAAAATCAACATGAAGACCTCGTTCTGTATCAAACCAATGACACTTGAATAACACAACTTTATTCCTACTTCCAAAGTACTCTAATTCGATTATATCTGTCAGTATGCCATAAAAATCACGATCAAAATCATTGTAGCAACTGCCTTTGACACATATACCACTGTTCATTATTTTTTGAGATCGACCATAATCCAACGTATGAAACTTGAAACCATTTACAAAATAACCTTGATAACTCCTTATCATACGTCTAGGACCATGAGAAATCTCAATAATACGTGGATCTGTTTGAGTGGCATGTTCAAATACCTGAAACCCCGCGAAACCTAGCATTAAAATTTTGAAAATTAAGTTCAAACTACTGATTGTTCTATTTTTATAGTACTTACAAATTGTTTAAGCCATTTTGGAAAATGGTCATGATGTGTTTTCTCTAATTGTGCATCACTGATATTCGGATGATCTCTTTTAATCATATCATCAAATGACCTACAATGACATTTGAAACTAAATAAGAGAACAACTATATCAACCATATATTTTTACATTAAATGATGGGTTAGATTTAGATAACTTACTCAATATAGGGGACTATTTCCTCACAATTCATTAACACGTATATACACGCAGCATTGTAATCATCTTCCTTCAAGTATCGAGTATTATTTTTTGTCGGCCCAATTGGTCGACCTGGACGTCTAAAAATGGACAAACGTCCCATCGGATCGACATCTCCTCTATCATCATTACGTGGTGGACGGGTCAATCTTGTTTGAACTTCAGATTCAAAATACAAGGCACAAAAGCTTCCAATCTCCTCCCTTATGTATGCCATACATATCGACCCTTCTGGATGAGCTGGATTTTTCATTTTTCTTTTTAAGTGATGCAAAAACCCGAAGTTTAGGGTTGTAAGAAATAAAATTTTATTAACTTTTGCAGATAGAATATTTGGGATGATAATATTAGTATAACATTTAATAATGATTAACTATAAGTGATTACCTTTCAAAAAGATACATCCATCGATATTGCACTGGACCGCCTACCATAGCCTCATAAGGCAAGTGGATTGGAAGATACTCCATACAATCAAAAAATGAAGGGGGAAAGATCTTCTCTAATTTGCAAATGGTTTGTACAATGTTCCTTTGCAAAACTTGCATGTGATCTACATGTATTTCCGGTGAGCATACATCTCTGAAAAAATGAGATAGCTCTGTGATTGCATCCCAACTTGGATTTGGGACAAAATCACGAATAGCTATGGAAAGTAAGCACTGCATAAAAATGTGACAGTTCTGAGATTTCATTCCTTAGAACATGCATTCATCGACATTAACACACCGAGCTATATTAGATGCAAACCCATCAGGAAGCCTTAACTCTTTAACCCAAGCACATAGTCTTTTTTGCTCCTCCTTGCTTAGAGTGAATGAAGCTTTAGGCTTTAATGTTTTTCCATCACTGTTCACCAATTCTAATTCTTTTCTTTTGCAAATGAAGGCCATATCCATTCTTGCATTTATATTATCTTTAGTTTTACCCTTAACATCTATCAGGGTGTTAAACAAATTGTCAAAAACATTTTTCTCAATATGCATCACTTCAAAATTGTGTCGAATAAGATTGGTATGCCAATAAGGCGATTCCCAGAATATACTCTTCTTCACCCAATTATGTGATACCCCAAACCCTGGAGGTTTTTGTGAACCACATTTTGTACCGTATGGTAAATCGTCGATGACATCTAATTGTTACAATACTTCTTCACCTGACAATCTCTGCACTGGAGGATCATGATCTACCCTTTTACTAAATTTGTCACGTTGCTTCCTGAAAGGATGATTAGGAGGCAAAAATTGACGATGACAATCGAAAAAGCAAGGCCTTCGTCCATACTGCAACCTAAAGGTCTTTGTACTTTCCATGCAATAAGGACAAGATAATCGACCATGGGTGCTCCACCCAGACAACATTTCATAAGCAGGGAAGTCATTAATCGTCCATACCAATGCGGCCCTTAACATAAAATGTTGTTTTCTGTGAGCATCATAAGTCTCAACACCATGTTCCCACAACACCTTTAACTCATCAATTAAAGGTCTCAAGAAAACATCAATGTTATGTGATGGACTTTTCCTTCTCGAAATTATCATATTGAGAAACAAATATGGTTGCTTCATGCACATCCATAGAGGTAAATTGTAAATAGCAAGCATGACTGGCCAGCAAGAGTATGATCTCGATGCCGGGCCATAAAGACAAAATCCATCAACACACAAACCAAGTTTTACATTCCGTGGATCAACAACAAACGATTGGTGAATACTATCGAATTTTTGCCATGCCTCCCCATCAACAGGATGATTGAGCACTCCGTTAGTATTTTGACTTTCAACATGCCATGTCATAAACTTAGCAGTTACTGACGACATAAAAAGCCTTTGCAACCTCGAAATTAATGGCAAATAATGTAAAACCTTATAAGGTATCTTTTTTCCTCGTCCACCAACTATTGAGATAGGTTTATATCGACGATGACCACATATTTGACAATATTCCTCCTCTGCATATTCTTTATGAAACAACAAACAATTATTCTTGCATGCGTCTATTTTAACATAACTAAGACCCAATTTTTGTAGCTTCTTATTCATTTCATAGTTGGTTTGTGGCAAATTATCATCTTCTGGTAACATAGGCTTCATAATCCCCAACAAACGATTGAAGCATGCTTCATTTATATTAAACTCTGACTTCCAGTTCAAAAGTTGTGAAACAGCTGATAATGTTGTGTGCATTGAACAACCAGGCCATAGTGGTTCTTCTGCATAATTCAATAGAGAATAGAAGTATGTAGCAGATGAATCTGGATGTTGCTCCTCACTTCTTGAATTGTTCACAGAATTACCGATTACGTCATCATCCATTTGAAAAGCATCCGTAACCATTCTAACATATGGATTTTGTCCTTCAGGTCTCACCCCATATAGTGGATCAACTGTTTCATTTATATTTCGCGATGACTGTCCTTCTTCAATTTCTCCGTGTTTATGCCAAGTGGTATACCCAACAACAAAACCTTTGTAATAAAGGTGTTTTCGCACCTTATCGACTTCCAAGAATTGTTTATTCATACATTTGCTACAAGGACATTTAATTCGATTTCCACTAACTACCTCCGGATGACAAAATGCAAAAGTAATTAACTCTTTAACTCCATTCAAAAATTCATCTCTATTGAATCCATCTACATCTAATCGACAATACATCCAAGATCTATCCTTATCCATTTTTCACACAGAAAATAAAATCTGAAAAAATAAAATAACAATTACACTCTATCACCAAATAATTTTTCTCAATTAAGTAAAATCAATTTAATTTGTAACATGCATATAACAAAATTTAGCATCTACAATAACAAAATAAATAACTCAAAATGATAAATTCGTCCTTATTACAAAAAAAATCAAATTATCTAAAACATACATATATTTAGGTTTAAATATTTGCATGAATGTGTGGAGTATTTTTTTTAAAGTCCTAAGTTTTCTTAGAAATTTCGACAGCATAACGACTGTAATTTGTCTCTATCCAACCTACAAATAATACTATATAGCAATCCAAATCATCAATACAATTCATGCATATTAAATCATCTCAACAACCTTAGTTATCCACAACTAACAATCATGCTTTCCAATCACATCAGCAACCACAATATCATAAAACCAATTTTTTATGAACAATAAATCATTAAAGTTATATTCATAAATTTAGCTAAAATAATTATAAATCAATTAACAAAATGAAAATAATTTGACTCTTATCACATTATTTTAATGGCTTCACAGAAATCTGAACCCAAAAAGTATGTCACCAACGTGTTCATATTTATCCTACGCCAAACCAAATAATCACCAACAATAATAATAATAATAATAACAACAAATAACAAATTTATTAGTTATAATTAATGAAAAATTTGATATCATAATAATTTTACCTTCAGAATGAACTTATTTGCTCTTGGCTTCTAGTTCAATATGGCTTCAAATTATGTGGTTTTTTGCTTACTTTCATGCACGCACGTTACCTCTCTTCCTATGAAAGACAAATAACAGCATGGATTTTGTTAAGACATACATAGAGTTTTATTTTATTGATCAAATACTCAAATTCTTCAAATAATCCAAATTTAAACTACATATTCAATTAAATATTCCAAATTTAAACTACAGATTCAATTAAATAAACTACAACTTCAAATAAACTATAACTAAATTTAACTTGCATATAATACTAATTAAATTTATAACATTAAATAAAATAACTATAATTCACATAAGAATAACAATAACAAGATTACAAGTAGAAAAAGATTACATTAAAACCTTTCATTTAAACAGTACCTTTTTTCAAATGAAAGGTTTTATTTGCAAAAAACCATTTTTTTTTCTTTTTCTTCTTCTTGTCTTTAACTGGTAATGTACATTAAAACCTTTCATTAAGACAAGGTGGGTGTTTTCCTTCTTCAAGTTTTTGTTTTTTTCATTTTACCTAAACAAAGGTTGAATAAGTACATTGTTAATTACTCTTAAATGAATATTATGCTGTTAATAAATTTAAGCTTCTTTAAGAGTTTGCCTAATTCAGAAAAAAGGGTTCGTTGATAATGTCAGCCCATTCTTTAATACCATCAACAACTCCATCACAACCACTCTAGTTCATTGATATGCAAAGTTCCAATGAAAGAAAAGAATTTACCGAAGACGAAAATGGAAATTGTGAATGTGCAATGATGTTTGCATGGTTGAGGTAGCAGTTTAATGTAAAACTGAAGCAGGTAAGCTCTGTTTCAGTTATATCTACTACTCAGTACTCACGCCTCTATAACTGAAGCAGGTAAACTCTGTTTAATTCTACGTCGGGGATTATCCTATTCTCGTTCACCTCAACTTTCTAATAAAAAATTGGGATTAGTAGCAATGTTATAAGTTTAAAAAAAGTAAACCCAATGCCGACAATGCACTAAGTTTTTATATTGTGAGTTTTGCATTTAAATAATTTGAATATATAATCTCCAAATAAAAAAAAAAACAGATTTTTATCATTGGGTTAAGATTTATTTTTTGGCAGCAATGTTAGGACTAATGTAGAATAATTGTTCGGTGTTTCTGGCATCAAATTTTTTTCCTTTCTTTTTCAAATTTACCTTTTAGAGAAGGGAAAAAAACATTAAAAATAATAAAGAAAAAAAAGGGAATTAGAGTTCTGATGGGATTGAAACTTTGCCCTCAAAATTAACCTCATCATCGAGCAATCTGCATGAAGATCATTAGAGATCTGAATAACAACAAAAAAAGGAAATACAAATGAACAAAAATTTAATTATGGATTTATAAAAAAAATTGATCAATCTAGAAACAAAAGAGGAATAAGCAATTCAGAACCGAAGCAAAGAAAAAAATCGACACCAACATCAGAAATCATACAATCCCAGAAGCTAGAAGTTGATCAGTAACTTCATACCCATCCAGATTAAGAAACCAAAAAAACCCAAGAAAATATTGAACTAGCAAAGGCAAATCGACACAAAAATCATACCCAAACAAAATTCAGAAACAATCCAGAACTCACATTCAATTAAATCTCAAACCAAATCAGCAATACACAATATACACAAAACGTCAAAAACTAAAAAATTTAAGAAATTTAACAATATACACAGAACGTCAAAATATCGATTAAACCGCTTTCATAACTTATTATGTTTACAATAATGTTTTTTCATTTTATTTGTGCTTCACTTGCAGAAAAAAAAACAACACCGAAAGGGAGGAACAACATCAGAAAATAGTTGAGAAAACAGACAAAAAATCAACTATCAAACAAGGAATTCTTACCAGCTAGCGTCTCCCATGCTCAACAACAGAAAGGGAGGAATGGGGGCGTCGTCTGGGCAAGCGCCACTACGGAGAGCCTGGATGCGGGGTCGCTGGATGGCGAATCTGTGCAGAATTTTCGTCGAGTTTTAAGGAAATAGGGTAACGGATAACAGTGCAAAGGGAAAAATAATGGAAGGGGAAAGGAAAGAGGACGGTGGGCTAGGTGAATCTCGGTCTGGAAGACTGAGATTGCAGAGAAATGCAATTGATTTGGCAAAAAAGGGTGGAACAAAAAGCTGGGTTTGGAAGAGAAATCGGATTTGGAAGACTGACTTGCGAAAGGGGGGTTCGTGAATTTCAAAGATTTAGATCTATTCAGCGACGGATTCAGCGACGAAATTTCGTCGCTGAATCCCGTTTGTTAAATTCTCCGTCACTAAAATGATTCTACGACGAAATTTCTTCGCTGAATGATTTTCAGCGACGGAATGTATCTGCGACGAAATTTCGTCGCTGATATTTTCAGCGACAGAATTCCATCGCAGATACATTCTTTCGTTGAAAATCATTCAGTGATGAAATTTCGTCGCTGAAGAAATTCCGTCTCTGAATACTTTTAGCGACGAAATTTCGTCGCATCATGATTTCAGCGACGAAATTATTTTCGTCAAACTTCAGCGACGAAATTACGTCGCTAAATTCTTTCTGCGACGGACTAACTTCAGCTACGGAACTCCGTCGGTAAAAACTTTCAGCGACGAAAAGTATTCACGAATTTTTCAGCGACGAAATTTCGTAGCTGAACATTTTAGCGACGGAATACCCAAGTCATATTTCAGCTACGGAATTTCGTCGCTGAAAAATTTTAGCGACGAAATATTTTGCAAAAACTTCAACGACGGAATTCCGTTGCTGAATATTTTTCGCGATGGAAGATTCAGCAACGAAATTTCGTCGCTGAAATTTTTCAGCGACGAAAATTTTGATGAGAAATTCAACGACGAAATTTCGTCGCTGAATCAGTATTAGAGACAAAATTATTTTGTGACGGAATTCCGTCTCTGAAGTATTTCAGCAGCGAGCTAAATATAAACTAAAAATTACAAAAATTTAGACAGGAATAACCGACGAAATTTTGTCGCTAATTCCGTCGGTATAAAAAGTTATATATTTTTAAATATTTACGATGGATATCCGTCGTAAAATCCGTCGCTAATGGTTTAATTTTGCGACGGAATTATTCCGTCGCTAAAATCCGTCGCTGAAAGCATGTTTTTGTGTAGTGACTGTAGAAATTTTATTTGGAGATTTACATGTTAAGTGTTTAACCTAAGTGTGAAACTATGAGGTCAGATCGATCTTGGAGAAGGAGAGATCGATCTGGTGAGTTAAAAATGACAAGGAATGAGGAAAGTAAGTGAGCAGATCGATCTCCAATGGAAGATGATCGATCTCTTTATGATTCTGTTTGAGAGAAGATCGATCTCATGAGGAAGGGATCGATCTCCAAATGTTTCTATTTGGGAGAAGATCGATCTCCTCAAGAAGCAGATCGATCTCATGAAGCCATTAAGAGATCGATCTCACCCCTCGACAGATCGATCTCCTAGGCATAAAATTACCCAAAATCGTCCCCAAATTCAAATGCAGATCGATCTCATCAAGAGCCAGATCGATCTCCTACCCTCCGTCTATATAAGGAACCCCTGCTTTCTCCTACAATTTCATTTTCTCTCTCTTTAAAACCCATTTTCACCTGAGCCCTAGCTTTCTCACTCATCCAAAGCACCCATTTTCGTCCAAATCAGAGGCTGTGGCAAGAAGGAAAGTTATTCCTCATCAAAGGGAGAACAACATACTTGAAAATCGAAAGACGAATTGCATCGAGGCAAGAGATAAGCTCTCCACAAGTTTTGGATTATTTATAAACCTCGATCTTGATATTTGAGATGATTTTGGTGATAATGGCTGTTGGCATTGTGTTGAAATAGCTGAAAATTGATTAGGGATTGATAAAATTACAATGTAGTTGGAGTGATAATGATATTTAGCAATTTTGGTAATTTTGAGAATTTTGAGTTATAAATGGAAATTTAGACAATGTGGTGAATTAGCATAGATATTGTGGTATGGGAAGTGTAGGATGTTAAGATGTTGTGAATGAGATTGTGGATTGAGATAGAGTTATGATAATTGAGAGATTTGAGGTGTTATGAGCAATTATGCTCGATTTTGAGAATTGAGGTTACTGTGATGATGAATATTGATGTTTTAACATCGTTTGGACAGCTCGGGAGTTCCAGAGTGGGATACGAGACTAGTCCGTGACAAGGGGAAAACGATTGCACTATACGAGATACAAAGAGGTAAGGGAAACTAAACCATTTGTGTATGTGATTTGTGAACTATTATAGCATGATTTGCGATTTATAAAACAAGCATGTTTGATGTGTTGTGTTTTGATGAGAATGCACACGATTTTTATAGCCAGTTGGAGCCCAATGTTTTTATGAGTTTATAAGCTACGCGTGAAATCGCTTTATAAACCGTTGAGTTTGTGTGAGAAATGAATTGGGCTCTAAGTTAAGGCGATATTGAGATTTGAGATATGTGTGCGTGTTTTGCCTGTTGGGACTCGATTTTAATATGTTTTGTGTTGAGTACAAAATGATTTTAAAGGAGTTTTATGAGAAAGAAACCACTATGAGTTCTACGTGAAGGCAAACCAGTTTTATATGATAATGGCTATTAATAAAGACTTAGGAGTGTAATTTTGAGTACACACCGGACATTGCTCTGGTAGCATGTAAGTTCGATTCTTCTCCGTTCTGGTAACGTGAGATCCCTCATTCTGTGGCTGTGCCACGTATATTTGGTGGTTATTGCCATGTGAGATCCCCCATTCTGTGGCTATGCCACGTATATTTGGTGACTGTTGCCACGTGAGATCCCTGAGATCCCCAATTTTGTGGTTGTGCCACGTATATTTGGTGGCTGTTGCCACGTGAAACCCTATTTTGTGGCTGTGCCAGTGTGAATCTAAATCAGTGGCTATGCCACGTGTGTTTGGTGGCTGCGCCACGTGCATTATTATTACAGTGATTTTATCACGTTTATTGAGAAAGCCATTATCGCATTATTTTCACATGCTCGTTACTGCTCTATATTGAGCCTTTTACTTCATGTTTCCACATGATTTTAAGATATGAGAATGTTGTTTTGAGAACTTTCATGCTATGATTTCAAATGAGTGTACTGAGTTTCACATGCAAATAAATATTTTGTGATGTGCATTATGGTTTATACAATGAGTCCCTTACCCCCTTACTAAGCGATTTAGAAGCTCACCCTGTTTTCTTTCTCCCCAAATTTCTTCAGGTGAAAAGGGTTTCCCTACGACGTACGGAGTAGTGGCTAGTGGAGGACTTGAGCTCCAGGCCATATATTGTGTTTTGAGGTATCATTTATCTTTTCATGTACCCAGACAATTATTGTAATTACAGACACTTGATGTATAACCTTTATGGGATGTATTAGGATTAATTAACTTAATCTTGAGTAATGTATATGATATGATATATACTATCTAATGATGAGATCCTGAGGTATGATATGCATGGTGATGTATGACACTGCATAGGAATGCACCCTTAATTGTGATTTGATGAGTAAAAAGTTTTAAATTTGTCATATTTTTCGCATGTTCGGGGTGTCACAGAGTTTTTTTGGTATCAGAGCTTAGGGTGTCTAGTATTGTTAGTATCGATTAAGTGAAATAGAATGCATCCCAAGTGTCTGTAATAGTCTGGTCATGAACTGAATTTGAGAATTGAGATTTAAATCGATTTTGATATATACGCGCAGGAGACGAGTTGAGATAGAGAATGAGTGGATGACAAGGTCGTTCGAGGAGGCAGGCAGAGTCCCCTCCGTCACCTGCCCCACAACCAGAGAGTCCTAACTCTCGATTTAATTGGATTGAGACCGATGTGAGGCAAGGTTTTGAGCAGATGGCAGCGCTATTCGCGCAACATTTTGGAGTTAATGCCTCGGGTACTACTCCCACACCACCACAAGGACCTCCCGTACCCCCAGTACAGATGGACCCAGTGCCTCCCGTCACTCAGCCTGATGACAGAAGTATGGTCTGACTGAATGACTTTTTGAAAATGAATCCACCCGCATTTAGGGGAAAGAAGGATCCTACAAAGGCTGAGGAGTGGCTGACGGAGTTGAGAGTTATATTTGATTATCTGGGGTGCACCGATGCTGAGAGGGTCAGTATGAGTGCCTATATGTTGAAAGGGAGAGCTCGAGATTGGTGAGGCACTATCTAGGGTATTCTGATGTCCCGTCAGGATGTGATTGGTTGGAAAGAGTTTCAGACAGCCTTCAGAACCCAATATGTACCACGAGCTGCCCAGAGAAAGAAGCAGGTCAAGTTTTTGAGTTTGGTACAGGGTGATATATCTGTGGATGACTATGAGAGCCAATTCACCGCGCTATTGAGATATGACCCAAAGACCTTCAAGAATGAGGAACTCCGCACAGAGAAGTTTGTGTATGGATTGAAGCCCATCATCAGAGATAGATTGATAGGGCTATGTATTACTGAGTTTGGAGATGCTCTGAGACGAGCACAAGAGATTGAAAGAGGAATTGAAATGGTACAATCCCAGAACGAGCTCAGAGCGGTGAATAGAGATAAGGGCAAGAGGCCAGCGATTTTCCAAACGGATGCTCGGAGAGGTTCTTTCAGAAGAGGAAGGATTGAGGTGCATAAGGGCAGATTAGAGAGACCTAGAGTTTATCCTAACATTAGGGAGACCCCTCGAGATGTCATGCCTGAGATAAGGGTTTGCAGAAATTGTGGTCGAATGCATGAGGGAAGTTGTACTGGATTGATCCATGGATGTTTTAGATGTGGAGACATGGGTCACATGGTGAAAGACTGCCCTCAATCTCATAAACCACATGTTTCGGAGCCCACTAGACAACAGCCTCAGAGAGTGAACCCCCAGAGATGGGCCACTGCTGCAGAGAAAGGGAAGAAGCCTGTTACACAGGGACATGTGTTTGCCCTAGATAAGGAGACCGTAGACACTTCTGCAGAAACTATAAGAGGTATACTCTCTGTCTGTGATTATAAGGCTCATGTGTTAATTGATCCAGGATCCATGCATTCGTTCATTTCTGAGCATTTTGCATGTAGATTAAACTTGAAGTTTGAACCTCTAGAATATATACTACATGTAAATACCCCTATGCATGAATCCCAGAGGACTGAGTTAATCTGTAGAGGATGTGAAATAAAGGTGGGAGATAGAGTGATGTTAGCAGATCTAATCATGTTGAATATACATGGGTTTGATGTAATTCTGGGGATGGATTGGTTGGCAACCAATCGAGTGAGTTTAGACTGCTACACTAAGATTGTAACTTTCTCCCTACCTGAACCTACCAGTGGAACAATTGGTATCATTTGTGTAAGAACAAAGACTTTAAGGTCTTGGGTTCGAACCTTTGAGGACGCGATAAAACCGTGAGGGCCGGGTCGTAGAGACGGGGTCCAAAGCGGACAATACGGTTGAGTGGATCGCTACCGATTGAGCTAGGACGCCACAACAAAAACGCGCGTTTTTTTGTTGTGGCATCCTAACTCAGCCGGTAGCGACCCACTCAACCATATTGTCCACTTTGGACCTCGCCCTCACGGCTTTATCGCGTCTTCAGAGGTTCAAACCCAAGACCTTAAAGTCTTTGTTTTGACAAAGATGATACCAATTGTTGGTATCATCTTTGTCAAAACAAAGACTTTAAGGTCTTGGGTTCGAACCTCTGAGGACGCGATAAAATCGTGAGGGTGGGGCCGTAAAGGTGGGGCCCAAAGCAGACAATACGGTTGAGTGGGTCGCTACCGGCTGAGCTAGGACTCCACAACAAAAATCATTTTTGTTGTGGCGTTCTAGCTCAGCCGGTAGCGATCTACTCAACCGTATTGTCCGCTTTGGGCTCTACCTTTACGGTCCCGTCCTCACGGTTTTATCGCGTCTTCAGAGGTTCGAACCTAAGACCTTAAAGTCTTTGTTCTTACACAAATGATACCAATTGTTCTACTAGAAATGATGTTGATGTGATCTTTTCCACGTGTCTTGGATATTCTGCAAAAACAGTGAAAGTCAGAGAGGCGCAGGGATCTGTCCTTGTACGCGCACTCCGATGCTTAAGTTAGAAGACTGTTTAAGCAAAGTTTTTGTAAGTAAAATAGAGATTAGGGTTTTTTTATCATACCTGGTGTATTTATAGACATTTTTTAGAATTAAGTCGGGTTTCATATTTTTTTAGGGCTCGCGAATATTTTGGGCCCAAAGCTATAGGATTCGGATCTGAGACCTAGGCACTTGTATGGGCTGCGACAGAGTTATTAGATACTCTGTCGGGACTCAGAGTCTGCCTCTGTGCGGATGAGTTCAACATGCGACAGAGGTTCGAAGACCTCTGCCGCAGTCCTTGCGGCAGAGTTTTGCCGCGACTCAATCTGTCGCAGTGACTCTGTCGCCACACTGTCTGTCGCATTCATACTCTACCGCAGAGGTTTATCGCCTCTGCTGCTGGACTCAAAGCGCAGAGGTCTGTCGCGTCTATACTCTGCCGCATGGCTCTGTCGCCAAAAGACTCTATCTCATAGTGACTCTATCACCAGGGACTCTGCCGCATAGTAACTCTATCGCGGAGGACTCTGCCGCATAGTAACTCTATCTCCGGAGGACTCTGTCGCATAGTAACTCTGTCGCATATTGGGCTCTACCATTCGGTATCTGCCACGTGGCTTATGCCTCTTGGTGGTTGTATCTAACACGTGGCTGTCCTCTGTTGGTCAATGTTTGTATACGTGGACTTTAATGGGTATGACTATTATTAAATCTAACATAAATTACTCTAAATTTGAGATTTTTTACAATTAATCCATTATTTTTTTATTTCGAAATATGTTCATCAATATAAAATATATCATCCAATGAGAGTATAAATAATATGTGTTATATAATTATTTTCTTTTAAAAAAGAAAGGTCGAATTTTATATTTAAAACAGACAATTTAAATTTTTTAATTTTATAAAAGAAATCAATCAAAAAGTAAACTATAAATTAGGTATAACGCTATATTTTTTGGTTAAGTGACATTTTTAAATTGACTTATGTTAATATGATTAAAATGAAGTGAACCTATTATTTATTTAAAAATTTAAGATCATCACATGCTTATAGGCTCATTCATGAGTTGGGTAGTCTATTTAAGCTTTTCGACATGTTTTTTGAGAGTTTAGACAAAAATATTAAATTTTTAGATGAGTTTCGGAATTGAGATTTGAGCTTCGGAATTAAGATTTGATAAAAAATCAAGTTATGCTTGGGCTCACAATTTAAAGTTCAATTCGACCCAAGCAAGTAGTTATATATATATATATATATATATATATGTGTGTGTGTGTGTGTGTGTGTGTCTATATATATATATATATATTTTATACGGTAAGTTTCATCAACCTCTTTAAAGCTTGATCTTAATCTAACTTTAATCCATTAGTTTTAAAAATTGACACTTAAGTTTAAATAACTTAACACCGTTAAAAATAACTAACAAAAAATGTGTAATGACAAAAATATCCAACTTGAAAATTTTCAGATTTACCATTCTTCATCTTCATTCACTCTAAACTATTGCTTAAAGAAGGTATAATAATATTCTTTAATTTTTTTGAACTCCTGGATATAATTTTTGCTAATAAATAAAAAAATAAATAATAAATAAATAATAAATAAATTTTAAAGAAAAAAGTAACATTTTAAAACTTAGTAGTTGTTCTTAGTATTTTTAATGTTGATTGGAGTATTTTTAGAATTCTAAGAGGTAAAATAGTTTCAAAATTAAGTTTTCAACTGTTGACTTAATAGTTGACTAATTTATCATATGAAATAGAAAAATTTGAGGCGAAATATCCATTTTTGAAACTCGAAGACTAAAGTTGGATTCGGGTTCAACCTTAGGGAGGTAGATGAAATTTACATATATTTTATAACTTAGTTAATTTGATATTTGATTCAAATATGATGTTCTATTTTGTAATTTTTTTTAAAAGAAGATATGTCAAATAAGGAAGTAATTGAAAAATGTATTAATGTATTTTTAATTATTTTAGATTTTTATGCACAATTTAATTTGAAACTTGTATTTGCTTTTAAACCTTGATTTAGATTTTCATGTTTATGTAATTTTTGTAAGAATTTATTTAAACTTATTATGCTATGCTTACTAATTATTATGTATATTTTATATTTTTATATTTTATTTTATTTTTCTTAAATTTAAGTGTTTCTGCTGGTTTAGATGAGTTTAAACTTATTTGTTATATTTAAAAACAGGTTTGGTAAAAATTTAATCTTGAAAAATCAAATTTTGATTAAACTCAAACTCACGTTCAATCCCTTAATACTCTGCTAAGCTCGGCTTGTAACCAATCCGATTTAATTTGACGTGAACTCGATTAGATCTAACTTGACTCATAAACACATTTACAAGCATATGCAAAATCATCAACATAAGAATTTTAATTTTGTTATAATTTAATAAATTTGTTATAGTTTATATATTTTAGACATGTAAATTAAATAACATTAATTTATGTATTTACATATATATATATATATTTAAATAGATAAATCTAATACGTGCGGTAGGTTTTGCACTCAGTTTTTATAGATGATTAAACTTTCATTTCCAGCAAATAGTTTTGCAATTAGGTTACTGAATAGCCTTGGGCTTGAAAGCAACTCAGTAGCTTAAAAAAGTACTAAACCATGCCCAAGCCCAACTAATTCTGAGGTTTGTTCTGCCTCCGCTCCGTCTTCCAATCCCATCAACCGAACTCCAAAACCTGACCTCTTCCAGTTTTCAAATCAACTCTCCCAATCCTTCTCTCTCTGCTTCTTTTATTTTTTTCTCTGATTCCGGGCTTTGGGAAACGACGCCTGTCCCGAGATACCCAGGTCAGCTCTTACCTCTCTCCCTTTCTTTTCTTTGGTAACAGTTCATACATATATTTATTTCCGGCCATCGTCGGCGGCGATGTTATGGAATCCCCTTTTCTATTTTTTCTGTAAGTTGATTTCAATCTTAAGTTAGGGTCAGCGCTCCCATCGTTCTAAATCTTGATAGTTTTTGGGTTTTTCATTCAGAATCATGCATTTTTTTATTTGAATTTAAACGATGTTGGAAGCTCCTGTTGCAGTTTAATTATTTGAGAAGCTTTTGTTGTTTCGTAATTTTTGTCCTATGGTTAGTAATTTTTGAGCTTAATTGGGATGAAAATGCATTCAATCTTGTGGGGGAGGGAAATAAAGCCGCATTCTAGTCTGGGGGCTCTGAGCTGTAATAGAGGTTTCGGCTTGAAATTTGATGGTTTCTTACTTGCTTTAGTTTAAGCTTGATTTAGTAGTGATGCGGTAGGCTTTAGAGGGATTTGATTAGGCTGAAATATTGCTGGAACAAAGGAGGCGAATGGTTTCATGGTTAGATTTTCTCTGGCTTCACTTCCAAGTTCCATGGTATTTAAGGAATCTCACCTCGGTTAAACTTGTATGATTCTTCTACAACTCAAAGGAAAGTTTAATAGCCATATAAATTCTGATCAACTTGTTTAATATGTTATGTGCATACAAATAACTTCCTGTTCTCGTGTCAGGATTTAGACTATTAAATACCAAACAACCCTTAGGCTTTCTATGGTTATTTTGGTGTAGTCCATTCTGTAAAATCTTAAAATTTCTTAAATACCAAGGACTTGTAATTTGAATTAATAAAATAAATCTTTTGTTTCCATAAGACTTCTCCTTCAAAATCTTGTCTTATTATGAGAGTTAGTTTTATGCATAAGTAATCTCATTATCAGTTATTACTTATAGTTTGGTGTATTTTCATTCTTCACCTTTCTTTATCTTGAAAAGCAAGTTGGACATCTGTCAATTTTTCTCTAGTTATAGTTTTACTCGTGTTTTGTTTATTGATTTCCTTACTTTAAAATTCATTACCAGTATTAGGTCTCTCTTATTTGAAAGCTTGCAGCCTTTCCAATTTTCTGTCTTGGGTCTAATCAATTTTTTGCTCTAGGCTGTTCATTGTCTTAGTTGCTTTTGCAGTGGTTCAATTTTTTTATTTTTTATTTTTTTTATTTTTACTTCTTCTTCTTCTTCTTCTTCTTCTTCTTCTTCTTCTTCTTCTCCTTCTCAAAACATGTAATGCGCAAACCAATCTTATGACTCCCTTTTTTACCTTTTCTTTTTCCTTGTTGTTGACCATATCGCACTTTCATTATCAGCAGTGATGTTATCTCTTTTTCTTCCTCTTTTTATTTTGAATTTTCTGTGTTGCTATCATTTCCAGGCAGTGTCTATAATAGAATATGGTATAATTTTTTCTTTTGATTTTTCTTTTCCAATAATCTAGAATTATAACTCAATGACAAATATCTAAACATTTCTGTTCAGTGAACCAGGCTTTGAAAATGCTATCTTGAAATATGCAGCAGCCTAGCTAGTCTTATGACTCTCACTTACTTTTCTTACCCTTTGTTAACTGACATCCCTATGGTCATTGTCTGTCCATGTTATTTGTTCTTGTTTTCCTTTAGATAAATTTTTGGTGTTGATAGCCATCTCCAAGTCGCCTTTGAAAATAAATATGGTATAATTTTTGGGTTTTGCTTTTTTGATATCTAGAAATATAACTCAATGATGAATATCTTAACACTGTTTATACGATTCAGGCTTTCAAAAAACCATCTATGGATCTTCTCCAAACATATGCAGATAATAGTGCTGGTGAAGACCAAAATCACCAACCATCTACTTCATCTCCAGACTCTTCACCTCCACTACTTATTCCCGCCAAATCTGCTGCACCTAAGGTTGATGACACAATGCTGGCCCTAACTGCTGCACAAGCAAACCTAGCCCATTCAAAGCCCATTGATCCAACCCAGCACGTTGTCACCTTCAACCCTACTTATGACCAACTTTGGGCTCCTATCTATGGCCCAGCTCATCCATTTGCAAAGGATGGCATCGCCCAGGGCATGCGCAACCACAAGCTGGGATTTGTTGAGGATGCCTCCATTGAGTCCTTTGTTTTTGATGAGCAATACAACACATTCCACAAATATGGTTATGCTTCTGATCCTTCAGGAAACAACTATATTGGTGATTTGGATGCGTTGCAGAAGAATGATGCCATTTCAGTCTATAACATCCCACAGAATGAGCAAAAGAGGCAAAAAATTGAGAAAAAGAAGGAAATGGAGACAGAGGAGGATGAGGTTGTGGGTGGTGAGAGTGAGGTTGATCCAACAGAGATTGATAATCCAGCAAGTGATATTTGGTTGATGAAGAATAAAAAGAGTCCTTGGGCAGGTAAAAAGCAGGGGGTGCAAACAGAGTTGACAGAGGAGCAGAAGAAGTATGCAGAGGAGTATGCAAAGAAGAAAGAAGAAAAAGGCCATCCAGGTGAGAAAGGTGAGCATGTGGTGGATAAGACTATGTTTCATGGAAAAGAGGAGAGAGATTATCAAGGCAGGTCTTGGATTGCACCTCCTAAAGATGCAAAAGCCACAAATGATCATTGTTATATACCAAAGAGATTAGTACACACTTGGAGTGGGCACACAAAGGGTGTTTCAGCTATTCGCTTCTTCCCCAAATATGGGCACTTGATTCTCTCTGCAGGGATGGATACTAAAGTGAAGATCTGGGATGTGTTTAATTCAGGCAAGTGTATGAGGACATACATGGGTCATTCAAAGGCAGTAAGAGATATTTCATTTTGCAATGATGGTACTAAATTTTTGACTGCGGGATATGACAAGAATATCAAGTATTGGGATACTGAAACTGGGCAGGTTATCTCAACTTTCTCAACCGGGAAGATTCCTTATGTAGTTAAGCTTAACCCTGATGAAGATAAGCAGAATATTCTGTTAGCAGGTATGAGTGATAAGAAGATTGTGCAGTGGGATATTAATACTGGACAAATAACCCAAGAGTATGATCAGCATTTAGGGGCAGTGAATACCATTACTTTTGTTGATAACAATAGGAGATTCGTTACTTCAAGTGATGACAAGTCACTTCGGGTATGGGAATTTGGAATTCCTGTTGTTATAAAGTATATTAGTGAACCCCACATGCATTCTATGCCATCTATTTCGCTTCATCCCAACACAAATTGGCTTGCAGCTCAGAGTTTGGATAATCAAATTCTTATTTACAGCACTAGGGAAAGATTTCAGCTTAACAAGAAAAAAAGGTTTGCTGGGCACATTGCGGCTGGCTATGCTTGCCAAGTCAATTTTTCACCTGATGGACGGTTTGTTATGTCTGGAGATGGTGAGGGTAAATGCTGGTTTTGGGACTGGAAGAGCTGCAAAGTGTTTAGAACTCTCAAGTGTCATGAGGGAGTTTGCATTGGGTGTGAGTGGCATCCTTTGGAGCAAAGTAAAGTTGCAACTTGTGGCTGGGATGGCTTGATTAAGTACTGGTGAGCAGCCTCTTATCTGATGATTGTTTTGGGTGGATAATTTTGTTGTCACTTAAATTTTTAATTACATATTTATATTTTGCTATTGCGAATGCTAATCCCATCACAAAGGATTATATAATAAGATCAAAGTGATAAATATCTTAAATGGTTCAAAATTTGGTTGATTTTTGTTATAAGAAATCCTCTTTTATTAAGCTTTAGGCAAAATCACCAAGTAATTGCATGTGATAACCTAAACATATAATTGAACCATCTCTCTCAGCATTGGCTCTTTCTTCTTCTTCTTCTTCAATTTTTTTTTTTTTTTTTTTTGAGCAAGAGGATCTTTTCTCACCAAGGATTACATGTTTATTACAATTTTTCATGAAACCTTATCGTGAATGTGGCTTTAAAGTTTCTGTGGTAAATCAAAGACAAATCATGCTTGTTCTGGTTCTGGTTCAAATACTCAGTTGATGGGATCATTGTGGAAATTAAATCCATTATCAATTCTATGATCTTGCTTTAAATATTACCATCTAGATGTTTATGCATCGCTTTGTTTCCTTTTCTTCTTTATTCTTTTCTTTCCTTTGTCAGTAAGTTGTCCATATATGAAAAGTGTGAAAAGTAGTTAGTGCATCCAGTGTTTGTCTTCTGTACATATCTTTCAGGTTCTCGGCACCCTGTTCTCAAGTGATAGTATTTTTTTTTTTTTTTTGTGGTTCATAGGAGGTACATATAACCTTCCCCAGACCCCACAATGTGAGAGCCTTGTGCGCTGGTTTGCCTCGTCTAGAGTGGTAAAGGGGGGAAAGGAGACTAAATCTGTTTTAAGGATGGATAATAACCTCTAGGTCAAGCATTAGTTGTGAGTGATATATATATAACCTCTAGGTCAAGCATTAGTTGTGAGTTTTATATATATATATATATATATATATATATATATATATATATTAACTATCTACAAACTATGCCATTTTTTCATTAAAGAAAGAATTGGATCAATTAAAGGGGTTGCAGAGATAGCTTCGCATTCTTATGTAATCAACTTGAGAACAGGTCAATACAGCTTCCGTTCTATAATATTTATTTGTAATCTTGAATAGGTCTATACAGCTATTCTACTGCTGTTTTTTAATGTAAAGGAATTTGATTAATTTCTTAACCAATTTCTGATTACCATTCAAATAGGCTTGCCTGCAATTGCTGCTATGGCATTGTTTTAAAATATATTTAGTTGTCTGCATGAGTATTATGGTGCATCAATGGAATGCTCAGGAAAATTTCCAGAGTCTGGTTTCTTGTTGTACACAGGAATTGTTAAGAGTTCTGAACCCAGGGTCCTCATTTTAGAGGAAAGATGATGGAATTGTCTCAGTGGCAGTGTTAGGCAAACAAATGAAAGAAAGATGCGATTACAGTTAAGGCAATGCCTTAGCCATGTGTCAGTGCCACACTTGAACAGATTCAAGCAGGACAAGTGATATAGAAAGGAACTGGGAGTGTTATCCAATTCTTATTTGTTTGCCTAACTACCCTATGCCATGCCCATGGGAGCTAACTTGCAGTAAAACTAGTTTTCAAATTCTTATATTAAATATCTCTAGAATTTATAATTGTTACATAGTTGTTGGATAGTTGTGTTTAATATTTTTATTAAATGCCCATAAAATCTGCTCATGACTGTATGCTAACTTCTTTCACTTGGTTTGCAGGGACTAGTTTTGTTTGTCAGACATATTTAAATGAGAAGACCGGAGGAGCCAAGCCATGCAGTTTAAGTGCTGGACTGCGAAAGGGGAGAGGACATTTTCAATTTTGTTTGTGAAAAATTAAGTGCTTGCTAGACGCTAGAACGCATTCCAAAAATACCATTTCTCTGCAACAATACAGCAAGAAGTCCTAAAGGGTTTAGAAAGTTATTATGTTAGCTGCGATGGAATTGTAGTTGTATTGCATACATTTCTCTTGGCCTTTTGTGGATTACATAGATGCTTTTGGTGGTCAAGCTTGGAGTATGCCTTGAGCAATTTCTACTTATTCCTGCCTTTCTCACCATTCCTATTTCTGCTTGTAGAAGAATATGGTAATGGCTTTTGGTGTCATACCTCTTTTAACGGTGTTAGAGCCAAACCATAGTGTATATCTGCTGTATTTTCTAATTTTCTAATGAAGAGTAGAGTGGTTAAGGGAGCTTACATTCATCCTATCTTGAGTAAATAGATTATTTTTGGTTGGCAAGGAACTAAAATTCTTTCATTTATTATTATTATTATTATTATTATTATTAGCATATCAAGGTCAAGGCCTCGCAGTTGTGACGACGAAGAATCTGTTTGGCTCATTTGTTAGCACCGATGAGTAAGTTTTAAGTTAAAAATTTTTGAAAGAAAAAATTACTTTTTCTCTTAATATTATTTTTTTATTATTTTATTAAAAAGAGATATTTAATAATTCTTCTAATCTCATCATATCTCCTTAAGTTTAGCGGAGCTATGGAGATCCTAATTACAATTGGGTGGTGTTTGGTAATTTGCAGAAAAAGTGATTACAGGAAAAGTGATTGCAGGAAAAGTAACTTTGCAGTGTTTGGTATGACAATGTAAAATTCTATTTAAATTGCAGAGAAAGTAACTTCGTAGCGTTTGGTATCCAGTTATTTTGCTGGAAAAGTGGTGACAAATTTTAAAAATACCCCCGAGTATAAAAATAATTTTTCAATAAAAATTAATTAAAATAAAAATTGTATTATTAATATTACTCATCATTTGTAATTTTAAATTGTCATATATTATTATTAATTTTAATTTTATAGAGTATAATATTAATAATTCATATATTATTAATGTAATTCGAAATTTTAATATATCAATTGTAAATTTTCAATTATCATGACATCAACATAGTACGTATAACATCCATGACAGTTATAATACTTCATATAAATCCATGTAAAATATTTTTCATACATGATAATACTATATAAACATTCATAAAAGTCATAATAATTCATTCAAATCCTAATAAGATATTTTCATACATAATTCATAATGTCATGCCATTCAGCAAGTCATAAAATATAATATGTCCTACTAGAATATCCTTATACATAATAATTCATACCTACCCATAATCATCCATCAAAGTCATAATAATCCAACGGAGTCCCACTACCATATCCATATGCATAATAATCCAAAATACGTTATAATAATCCAAGTTCTTTTTAATCATAAACATCAAAGTCAACCATCCAAAACTCAAACTCCTATATCTTAGATGCAGCACGAAGTTGACGAAGATACTTCTTCACAAAAAGCATTCTCCTTTCATAAGAACATGAGAAGAAAACATCAACCTTGGTTGGGCTATTGAGAATGATTTCTGTAATCTCAACTATATCATTTTCTGTCAGTCCTTCTACATCATTCTTCAGCTCTGAAATTAAATCCATCACCCTCATCCTTCTAGCAGCATCATCAGCCATAAATTTGAAGCAATCAGCCAACTTACCAACTTGTTCACTTGCTTTCTCACATATGCTGTGAAGGCCATTTATATTCTGGACTAAAGCATCTGCAACTGCCTCCATACCATGATCTCCAGATTTCATTTTCTTGCTTATATTGCGAGTGACATTGTCAGTATTGCAAACTGAACGTCTTTCAGTACCAACGGATGGATCACTGAATGGTGTGAAGGCATCATTGTCACCAACATCAACTTCAAGATTCATGTCCTCAAGCCCGGTTTCGACATTTGCATTTGCAGTTTCGATATGATCAACGGCTTCTCCAGGAGTTTCTGCTGTCAAACCAGTTGCCCTATCTTTGTAAAAAATGAGAGTCAACTTCTCAAAGTGAGGGAAAGACTTGTTCCGTAGTCCCGCTGCTCCGGGATGACCCTGTAATTAAATTCAAAATCAGGCACATTCTTTAATTAAACAATATTATATCAGAAATATATATGAAGTAGAATAAGTTATAATGCATAATACCTTTAACCAACCATTCCAAACATCAAGCTCACATGTTATACACTTTTTCTCTTCATCCCACCTAAATCCAGATGCAGCATTACCTAACATATCTGCAACCTCTCTATATTGTGACTTGAGCATTCTCATCCTAGAGTTGATGTGAGGGTTACCTTTGATTTCACAATTCGAGATTTTTTCGGCCATCCATTTCTCAAGTTGCGTCAAGTATCCAGCCTTGAATGTGCCATTGTCTTTACTCCAGCCACCCTGGTTGACAAGCTCAATACAACAATCAATTAAGATGGCATCTTCAGTTGATGTCCACTGGTGAGTGGACCTTCTGTTTGCAGCATGTTGGGATGAATCATCCTCCATCAACCTGTTATAGAAGCAAACTAGACAAACAAATTGTTGGAAGCAATTAAATAGTTGGAAGAAAATGTACATTAAAATAAGACATTGAAATAATACATTGAAATAAACAACTGTTACAAATGTCTAGCTTAAGTAGTTTGAATGCAAAGAAATATCAGAAACAAGTACAACCATTTATGATAAATCGCACAAATCAAACACATTTAGGTTGTTCAAATTGAAACAAACAACACAATACGACATAGATTAATTTCGGTTCCTAGAAGCAAGCCATTCATTCCACATCTCTTATGCTAAGTTGTCTCTCCAATTTGTCCATTCAGGAGAAGACTCGATGAATGCGATGGTGTCGGCATCTTGATTGGATTCAACAACTCTCTCTGTTAATTCAGCCTTAAGTGGATCAACTGACATCTCTTTCCTTATATGGTTGTGTAACAAAGCACATGCAGAAATTATTCTAACATTTGTTTTCACTGGATACCACGACCTCTCTCGAAGGATTGCCAATCTCATCTTTAGTAACCCAAAACATCTCTCGATAACATTTCTGTCACTAGAGTGTCTAAAATTAAACAACTCTTCTTTTGATCGAGGGGTGTGATTCTGTCTCCAATCACTTAAATGATACCTTTGACCTCGATATGGAGTTAAAAATCCTTCTCCATTAGTATACCCAACATCACACAAGTAATAAAAACCTATGGTAAACAAAAAATTTTAAATCTTAGGTCAATCCTTCCGATAAGAAAGAAATATTGATCTGCTTATAATGATTTCATACCTTTAGGCACTTTCAATCCATCCGTTCTAGATATTGCATCTCGAAGAACCCTAGAGTCTGCGGCAGAACCTTCCCATCCAGGTAAGATATATATGAACTGCATATCTTGTGAACAGACCCCTAAGACATTTGTGGCAATTTCATTCTTTCTTGTCCTGTATCTAGGCTTATCAACCTCCAATGCGTTAACTTTAATATAAGTCTCATCTAGTGCACCTAAACAGTTCTATTGTTTCCAATAGAGAATTGACACAAACATTTCGTCGATTAGTTTCATTCATACAGTTCTCTAAATGAACGTAAAAACTATTACAAATTGATGCATTACCTTAAACCATTTCCATCTAAGGTCATTGGAATTCTCATGAACATGCTCTGGCTTCTTTAACAATATCGAATGCAGCCTGAGTACCGAATGTAATACCATAGTAAATTGCCTACTGACAGTCTCGCCACTCCTAACGAATTCTCGCTTAATAATCCTATTTTTCGCATGATGAGAAATGATATACAAGAATATAGCAACCATTTCTTCAACATTCATGTTTTTTGTTGGTGCAAGTCTACCAATAGTTTGAAGCATATTACATAGTTTATAGAAGCAATGCCTATCCATTCTAATGTTTTCAACACATGTCAAATCAGAATCAAACACCATCCTTCTAAAATTCAACTGCCTAATGACATGTCTCTCATAACTAGTATCACTCCCCCTTTTACGCTTTCTCATATTCAATAACAAAACACCACAATCTTGAAGAGAAACATTGACCAAGTTAAAAATGTTTAAAAGCTTTAGACATAAAGCTATGACAGTGGCCACCATTGCATATTGCTGTTGGGAGAATCCTTCCATTCTGTGATTAACCAAAATTTTCAAAAAAAAAAAAAGTAATTTAACATAACGAGTTCACATATCATTTAACTAACAACATACATGTATATTGTCTAGCACATTATCATATTAAACCCTAAAATCCATATGAGAATTCAACTTACAAGACCATCAAAACAATTACACTAACCACTACGATAACAAATCAAAGTTAAAATAACACCAATACAGAATGCAATTACCAAATGACACCAATAAATAGTTGAAGGTTGATGTTGAATAATATGACGCTACTGATCATTTAACTGTCTATCTTGGTGCCTAATAGCATCGACGCTTGGTATTTCAGTATTAGAATACTCATTCAATCCCCAATAATCCAGAAAAGCTTGTTCAGCTTGGGCTCTATTAGGAAATGATTGATAAGTTGCTCCCCTAAACCCATGGACTTGTCTTTGAGCTTCCGACCAACTATTATAGATGCCCGTCCAACATACACTATGTATGTCTTTGCCATATCTAATTACCAATAATCCAAGAAATGATTAACTTTTTTAATGTTTACTCTTTCAACTTTAATATAAGTATTGAAAATTTATAAGCTATTTTGCAGACAGAGAAAATTGAAACTTAGAATATAATTCCATAAAGCAGATTTTTTGGAGTTATAGTTAAAGAATTGTTATGCAAACAAAGGCCACATGTAAACATTTCATCAAACCATCAGCTCTTAGGAATAAGAAACAGTAAGAAGATTACATAAAAATAAGGCCTAGGATTGACTATCAACTACTGTAAAATCTGCGAAGTAATATTTTCTTAGGCAGAGGAACCACATTCATTGCTACTATTGATTTCTTGTCTAAACACAAAGACTCACATTATTTCAACATTGTATACTGTCAAAGAGAACACAAAGTTGCCCCACAAGAAACAAAAGTGTAATGTCTTAATCAAATTGTTGCTTTTTCTCATTGAAACACACACACCAAAATGATTAAACATTATCCGTCCTTCAATCTCTTAATTATTAGCAGTTTTTACTATTGCTAGGAGAATTATCCATAATTTTGGACAGAGCCACATATTTATATTTTTGCAACCTTTTCAAGTGAGACTTATCCATTCGTTCAATCAATCAACCATTTGCAATTTATTACTATTGCCAAGAGAATTATCCAAAAGAAATTGACCAGAGCCACACACAATTATACAACCTTTTCATATAACCGAGAGACCAACAGGCTGTTTGGTTTTTAAAAGATAGCCGACAAAAGCATGTTTAACTTTATGGTCTTCAATGACAACAGGTTGTTTGATAAGTTCTGAACTTATCAAAATGGGAATCTTGCAACATACCAAGTTGTTCTACTAAAGTCCTTAACAGGGACAAACTAAACGTACCCATGTGAATATCAGTTAATCTCTGAAAATGAGTAGTGTTCATTTTTTTCCTTTTTTTTTTCTCTTTTGGATTGATTAAGCTTTTGGAAACAAAAGAGTGAGCTTTTCTTACCTACTCTGTTTTCTCAGGATTTGTAATGTGAAGGAATTTTGAGCTTTTTGATTTCTAAGCTTTGGGTGAACTTCTGCTTGAGCAAAGATTCACATGGTTACTATGTTTTTCTGTAGTTAATTTCATAGGATGGGAATATCAAAGAAAAATTAATGCTATTTTTCTATTAAACTAAAACCAAATGTTAAATGATGACTTTGAACAATAAAATCATCTCATATATTATAAATAAAATAAATTTTAATGACACTTTTTTAATTATGACTGTACAGCTAAATAATTTAAATGAAAATTTTAATATAACAGTAAAAATTATTCTTTTGATATAAAAATTATATATTCAAACTAAAACAATATATTTGTTAATACAAATAAGAAATTATATATAATTTTCTTCATACTTTAAAGTCTTTTGCATTGCGTTTATTTTTTTTTAATGTACAGTTGATTAATTTATTTCCCATGTATAGCAAATTTCATATTTCTAAAAAGGACATTTAATACTTGAAGTAAGGTCAACTGCATCTTTTATTACAATGCACTGTCATCTAAGACGTTTCCAGTGATTACAATACCATTGACAAATCCATTATGCTTTAAAAAAAACAATGTACTTGTTTATTCAAAAAGACAATTGATTATATTTTATACGTAAAAATAAAATTAAAAAAATACTTCCATTAGAATTTATAACAATTTTCCTTAAAAATCAATTATTTATGAATGCTCTTCATTATTGTTCAATCTTATTATTGTTCAAGCTTTGAGGCCTTGCAAGGGGAGCAGCTCAATAGCAAAGTGGGGATTTCAGCACGCATCTCACTGGGCAATTTCTTAGGCAGAAGCATAAGAAAGTACTTTAACATGGGTTGGTCTGGTTTCAGCATCAGGGGCCAAAGCATGCTATGGTAGCTTGGATGACTATCCTCAACAGGCTGCCTACTAAGGATAGATTGCAGAAATGAGGGCTCTCAGTTGTAAATGTCTATTGTTTAACATTTTCTTCTCTTGAATAACATTACTACTATCATAAAATAATCAAAGCTAAATTGAATGATTTTATCCATACAATTTTTCAACTTGCAACCAATCAGAATCAAATTAAACAAAGAATGAGAAGTAAAAATTACCTGACTTGACTGGGTAACACTCCTGAGAGATTAGATCTGAAAAGAAAGCAGTGAATAAAGCCCCAGAAAATAAAAAAGCAGCAAACTTGCTTGCCTCGATGCTGCTATAAGAGGGATTCTGAGAAACCTGGAAATGAGAAACCAGTACCAGTAAGAAAAAAAAGACAGAAAGGTGAAAAGCATAAACAAGAAAACCCCATGAAAGAACCCTAACTTACTGCCAATCTTTGGAGAAGAAACTATGACCAAACTGTCCAATGGTTTGGCAGCTGAAAGAAGACAGAAACAGAAGCGCGGGGACTGGCAGCTGAAAGAAGAGGTTAGTTGATCTGTGCGTGGCTACAATGATTTTTTTTGCAGAAAAAGGAGTTGATGATGGTGAGAATGGGAGAGCAGAGAAAGAGTTGTGTGCGTGAATGGTAGGGTGATTGTGTCAAATTTTACTTTGCAGACTTGGTTGCAAAGTGATTGCAGCCGCAATCACTTTGCAGTTTACTTACTTAATACCAAACACTGTAAACACTTTGCGCCCAATTAAATTATAGCGCAAAGTGTTTACTTTCATGATACCAAACGGGGTCTTGGTACATGGAGATTGGATCACTTACTTATTCAATTTCAGCGTTACAATGAATTTGGGTAACAAAGTTGCAGTGCAATTGGGGCGTCAACTGCATTGGATCGGACTCATGATTTTGGATTGGAAGGAAAAGGATCCAATGAACTACTGCATTATTTATATCCCTCAATCTATTTTTTTTTTTTTAAATTTTGTTGTATATTTATATCTAAATTAGTTTATTTTGTTTTATATTATATATTTCATATGTTTAATATTATTTTTTTTACATTTTTAATATATTTTTAATTGTTATAAGTATTATTTCTTTAAATATCAAATATTTCAAAGTATTTTTATAATTTTCAATATATACAAATATTAATTATTTATTAATATAAAATACATTTGTCAATATGTTGATTAAATGAAATTTTCAGTGTTTTAGATGTCAACTAAAATTAAAATATACATAAATATAATTTATTAATACATTGTTTAGATTAAAAGAAATATTAGTTATTTTTTTTATAATAGCAAATGAATTATTATTTTTTAAGAAAATATTATAAATTTGATATAAAAATGATCATATGAATAAATAATTGAATGTTACTTTATTAACTTTCAATTTGTATAAATATATTATTATCAATTTTTTTTTTTAAAAAAATTGATATACTACATCCATTTTTATTAATTTTTAATTATTTATTAACAAAAATATAATTTGACAAAAATAATTTTAGTAATTTTTAATTATTTATTAATTTCATAATTGTTAATCTAAAACTTTTATTTTATACAAATTTTAATCTAATGTACTTAATGATTATTTTTTCTTTTTATACAATTTATCTCATTGTTATCGTTGCATTTTTATCCAAACACATATCTCATTAATTTTTTTGGTTTATAGGGAGGTAAAGGTGAAAATAGAGATTCGAATTTTGAACATAATTATACCTACCAAGAATTCGAATTTTGAACCTAATTATACCTACCAAGAAAGGATAATAACCGTCAGATTATGTTTTGGTTGTTCATATCTCATTAATTTTAATTTCACTCTTATAATATTCAATCTCACTATAATAGTAGATAATCTCATAACCACCATTGTTTTTAATCTAAGTAAAATCAAACTTATTGTCCATTCAAATAAATTCTCAAAAGATTCAATTCGTGTAACAAGATAGTTTTAATCAAACAATATATAATCATCATCATCATTATCATCATCATCTGAGCCTTTATCCCAATATTGGGGTAGACTATATGAACCAATATACAAATTCATGTTAAGTTGTCAGTATGAATTTTCTTCCTTAACTCATTCCTATCTAATGCAACGCGTTCTTCTAACTCCTATTCCGCCATATCTTACCAGATTACTTCATTCCAAGTCTTTTTCGATCTTCCCGTAGTCTTGTCCTTTTTTTACATCATTCATAGCTCCACTCTTCTAACTGAAGTGTCCACAGGTCTATGTCGTATGTGTCCAAACCAACGTAAATGACTTTCACTCATCTTGTCTTTAATAGGTGTCATTCCAACCTTTTTGCGAATGCCTTCATTTCTCATTCTATCTTTTATTGTATATCCACACATCCATCGCAGTATTCGCAGTTTCGCTACACTCATCTTTTGTGTATCGACTCCTTTAGTTGCCTATTATTCACTGTCATAAAGTAATTTAGGTCAAACAACTATCTTTTAAAACTTACCTTTCAACCCTATCGGAATCCCTTTGTCACACAACAGACCTATAGCGCTTCTCCACTTACTCTAACTAACTTGTATCATATGGGTTACATCAGTATCAATCTCTCCATTCATCTGAACGATCAACCCAAAATATCTAAAATGATCCCGCTTAGAGATCACCGTCCCATTTAGCATCACTATGTTTCTATCTTTCTCTCTGTTTGGAATGAATTTACATTTGATTATTTAGTTTTTGCTCTGCTTAATCTGAATCCTCTTAACTCTAATATCTGTCTTCACAGTTCTAACTTAGTATTAACCTCCACTCTAATCTCAGCACATAAGACAATATCATCTACAAACATCATACACCAAGGTACATTATCTTGGATGGATTTTGTCTGTTTGTTCATTACTGTAGCGAATGCAAATGAACTTAATGATGACCCTTGATGTAACCCTACTATAATAAGAAATTCACTTGTTTGCCTTCCACATATCCTCACACGTGTTCTTCCATCTCCATACATGTCCTTAATTATTTCAATATATTTCACGAGGCTTTTTTCTTCATTAAAGACCACCATAACTCCTCCCTAGACACTTTATCATATGCTTTTTCTAAGTCTATAAAGACTATATGAACATCTTTCTCTTATACTCGAGAACGCTCCACAAGTTGTTTAAACAAGTATATCGCTTTCATAGTTGATCGACCAGACATAAAACTAAATTGGTTCTTCGATATCTCTATAGTCTTCCTTAATCTTCGTTCTATCACTCTTTCCCATAATTTCATCGTGTGACTCATTAGTTTTATACCTTGATAATTTGAACAACTTCGAATATCTCCTTTGTTTTTATAGAGAGGTACCAACGTACTCTTTCTCCATTCCTCAAGCATCTTATTAGGACATAAAATCTTATTAAAAAAATTTGTTAACCACCTAATTTCGACCTCTTCAAGATATCTTCAATAAGAATGTCATTAGGCCCAACAGCTTTCCTTGTCTTCATCATCTTCATTGCCTTCTTTACTTCTATCTCTTTTATTCTACGCATAAAACATCGGTTCAAATCCTCTAGAGGCACCGAGATATTGTTCACAATTTGACTTTGTCCGTCATTGACTAGCTTGTTGAAATAATCACACTACCTTTTTTTAATATCATTGTCCTTAATTAGAGTTCTTTGGTGCTCATTTTTTGTACATTTCACCACTCCTAAGTCTCGACTCTTCCTCTCTCTTGTTCGCTCCAATCTATGTATATATATCTATTTTTCTCCCTCTTTGTTTCAACTTGTTATAAATATCTTTCACAACCTTCACCTTAGCTTCGACCACCGTCCTTTTTACCTCCTTCCTAACTAACTTATATTTTGTAAACTCTCTTCTATCTTGTTTGTCTTTAAAGTCCTGTAACAATCTCTCTTAGTCTTTATAACTTTCTTAACTGATTCAGCTCACCATGTTGCATCCTTTCCAGTCGGTGCTTTTTCGTTTAATACTCTTAGTATCTCCTTACCCACCTCCCGAATATGTTTTGCCATCTTGTTCCACATTGTATTCAGGCTCTCCTCTGTTGCCTAGACTTTTTTATAGGTCTAAGTATTTTTACATACTTCACGACAACCTTCTTTTAACTTTCACCACTTGTACCTCTTTCTTGTTAGTTCTAACGATGTCGTTTATGAATTTTCAAGTCTAGTACTAGTAGTTTATGTTGTGCGATAACACTTTTACCTAGGACAATTTTACAGTCTAGACAATTGTGTCTATCCCTCCTCTTAGCAAAAAAAAGTCTATTTGACTTGCTTTCAATCCACTTTTAAAGATTATAAGGTAAGGTTTTCTCTTCCTAAATAGTGTATTCACTAGGGTTAGGTCATAAGATAAAGCAAAATCTAGGATAGTATCTCCACCTTTATTTCTCCCATGTACGCTCTCAAAACCCTCCCTACTAGTACCTACAAGGCCATTAAGGTCACCACCAATACAAAGGTTATCTCATATAGGCACTTCATGTACTATCTTATCTAAATCCTCCTAAAATTGTCTTTTACTAACATTATCAAGTCTTATTTGTGGTGCATATGCACTAATAACATTCAAAATGTCCCCTCATAGAACTAGCTTAACAAAAATAATTCTATCCCCTTTGTCTCTTAACTTGTAGAACATCCTTTTGATATTTTTTGTTTATGATGATACCTACACCATTTTAATCTCTATCATTCCCTGTATACCAAAGATTATACTGCCAAGGTACTATCTCCCTAGTATTCTCCCCAACTCATTTGGTCTCCTTGAGACACAAGATATTAACTCTCTTCCTACACATAACCTCACAAATCTCCACTAACTTACAATTAAGCGTACATATATTCCAAGATCCTAACCTAAGCTTATGATTATTGACTAACTTCTTTACCCACCCTCGTCTATTATGGTGTGGGAAACTTTGCCTATTAGGCACTACATCAGGTATTGATGTGGCATGTCGCTTTCGGACGACCAGTTAGCAACCCTTGCACATTTTTCACTAACTCGGGCTTCGGTGCAGTGCGTCATTGAGTAGGAGATGCCTCAACGAATTTCATATATTGGTTCATCTCATAAAAATTAGATAAGTTTTAAGTGGTTGGTTGTCCAAAATTACCGCCAACCCTCCTCCTTTATTCAGATTTGGGATCGATTATGTTCAACACATACGGAGTTAATCAAACAATATATAAGTTATTAAAAAAAGAATAATTATCAAATACATCATCAGTGAAGTCTAAAATATCCACAAGTAGAATTACGATGATAACAAACAACTTATTTTATTTGTTTATTTATTTTTAAATATTTTTTAAAAAGTTTATGTCAACATTCTAATTCCATTTGTAGAGGTTTTAAAGTCTAGTGATAACGTATTGGATAATTATTCTTAAAAAAAATATGTATCTAATTGCACAAGTTTGACAAAAATAAATGGTATTTTAAAAGTCATCCAAGTAGAAAAAGCGAAATACAAATCAAACAAGAAACTGTCGTACTATGAGATAGGAAATGAAAAAAATATATAAAAAAATATTTATGAAACCAATATGCTACATTTATTATCGGCTGAACTTATTGAAAAGAGTTAGGTGTGATAGTTAACATATCTTTTATAACAGGGAGACTCACAAATTTTAACTCAACATGCAAATGACCGGACACAAAAAATTCTTTAGGTTTATATTTTTGGTTCTTCCATGCTGAACATGGTTCTTTATGGTAGCTATCTATAGCAGATTTGTTGACAACCAAGGTTTCAATAGCTTCATTCCGGTGCTGCTCCAAAGCTTTTTAAGCCATATGGATTGATTAGCTACCCCATCTTGTTTCCTTGAATGTCACAGTTCCTTACTTTAATATATATAGTTGATCTAACAATCTATGGTATACTATATGATTCCAAATTTACTTTTATTCAATTATATTTAAAGAGGAATTGGCTGGAAGAACTAAACTAAGCAACTACTTTTTCTTACTTTATTCTCTTCATTAAAAAATAATTAGCCAGACTTTCGTTGATTCTCCATATAGTTGATTAAAGTATGTTTGTATTTATTTATTTATTTATTACCAAAGACAAGCATCATGCATGTCCCACACCGGTCGTTGTTGAAAGATACATGCTTTTGCTTGGGAAACTAAATTTCAACTCATGGATTACAGTAATGGAAATGTTGATTGATGTTTGACGAGAATGTTAATGCATTTACCCAAACACAATAATGTTATGGCTGGGCGTGAGGTATGAAGTTAGGACCACCGCCCAAGATTCGTGTCTATTTTTACGCGTAAAATTGTGCTAATATAATTTAAAATATAAAATTTTTATATCAAAATTTATATTAATAAAATAAGTATAAATCATTTTTTTTTAACTTTTACTAAAATTAAATAAAATTTTTATCTTATTTTTTTATATCGTTTATCGTATAAATTTAATGGTCATTATGTTTTTGGTCCTATTTTTTCGTACTCAAAAGTCAAAACTTCTGCTGTTTGCTTCCCACACAATTTCTTTGTTCATAGTTGCATATACCCCTCAGTTGTTTGTCGTTCTCTTAAGGTTTTGTGTTGAGCCAGGTAGTCATGCATTAACCATTTGCTTCACTTTTTAACCAAACCCATGCACCCTCCCTAAATCTCTCATTTTCTTCACAACGTTTATGCCCATATATGTTTTTGGTCCTATTTTTTTGTACTCAAAAGTCAAAACTTCTGCTGTTTGCTTCCCACACAATTTCTTTGTTCATAGTTGCATATACCCCTCAGTTGTTTGTCGTTCTCTTAAGGTTTTGTTAAGCCAGGTAGTCATGCATTAACCATTTGCTTCACTTTTTGACCAAATCCATGCACTCTCCCTAAATCTCACTCATTTTCTTCACAACGTTTCTTTCCATTGTTGACGTCCCCCACCTCAATTATGTGTTTGTTTCACAACAAACCAAACCACCGCAGCAGGGAAAAAAAAGTACAGTAGTACCAAGAAGAAAAAAAATTTTAATAACTATCAAATCAATCTTTAATTGTTAACCAAAAAAAAAGAACTGAAAATTAAGCATTAAACACGAAATTATTTGACCATATAATTTGAACAGATCCACATTCATTTAATATAAAATTTCATATAATTTATTGTTTCACATATACTAAATTATACCACTTTAAATGTTTCTATCACTTGTAAACCGAAACCACATAATAATTAAAAAAAAAGCATAATTTGGACTCTGAAATTATATTATACAATTAATTGTAAATTAATTGATAATAAATAAAAATATTCAAAATATAAGATCATAAACAATTTAAAACTTAACAAATAACGTTACCAAATTATTATTATTATTATTATTATTTCAGTTTTCAAGTTCTGGGTTAGGCCCATAAAAAATTTAAAAGCAAACAATCTGTATTTTTTTTTTTAAAGAAAATTTTCAAGTAATTAAGTGTTAAAATAAGCTTTAGTTAACTATTATTTCAAAAAACTAACATAAGCCCGTCAAAAGGGAAACTTAGAAAGAAATAATTTTATGTATATATAAATATACGTTTTCAGAATTTAATTTTTCTACAAGAAAGAAAATAAAAAAAAACATATTTATTAGTTAAAACTAACAATCTTATTTCTATTTAAATATTAAAAAAATAATCTGCTGTTAGTGTCACCCATTAGCAATTAGAAAGCATGTGCAAAATGCAAAGTACAATGATGAGAGTAAATTTCTTTGTGATATTCATGTCGTTTTCTAAGAAATAAAGAGCAAGCAAAGCACGAAAAGGAAATCACGATAGAAATGGAATCACATCCACATCCAAGTCAACTCGGCCGGCATTGCCGGGTCTTCCGCGTGTCGTGGCACAGCCGCACTCGTGTAGACGGGTAACGTCTAAGTCGCGCCGGATATGATAAATTTAATTTAGGTGATGGTACAATTAATTTTTATAAAATTAAAAAATATTATAAATATATATTTTAATAGAAAGGTAAAATTTATTTTTTTAAGATTTGATTTGATTTTAATTTAAATATAATTTATTATTTTTTAAGTAATTTAATATGGTAATAGTTAACGAAAAATGTACAATGATAAAAAATTTAATTTAAATTTTTTCAAATATATTATTTTTTATTTTTATTTATTTTAAACTATTACTTCAAGAAGAGATAATAATATTTTTAAAATTTTTTCGAAGCCAATAAATAAAATAATAAAGAAACAATAATAAATAAAAATAATAAAAAATAAATAAAAAATTAGTAAACAAAAAATAATAAAAATAAATAAAGAAAAATAAATTATAAGAAAACTAAAATTTTAAAATATAGTAGTTATTTTTAGTATTTTTATTATTGATTGGAGTACTTAAAGAATTTCAAGTGGTAAAATAATTTTAAAATTAAATTTTTATCCGTTAACTTAATGATTATTCTACAAAATAAAAAAAATTGAGGTATAATATCAATTTTTTTAAATTAATTAATAAAATTAAATTTAAATAAAACTTTAGAGAAAAAAATAAAATTTATCTTTTCAATAAAATAATAAAAAAATAATTTTATCTGTTATTTTATTTTATTTTTTCAATTTCACTGAGCCCACCAAGCTCCCACACACACTAAATTTCTGCAGCTTTGGGCTTGGGCTAACCTCTATATTTTTTTTTTTTTAATTTTCTTTCTGGCCATATGCTCAAATCAAAATAGTTTGTAAAAAAGTTATTAATAAAAATATTTACATAAAATATTCAAAAATAATTTTAAAAATAAAAATAATTTATTTTTAATAAATTGTTAAGATTAAAAAAGAATAAAAACTCATTAAAACTAATTCAATTCATAATTTTTTTATTAATTAAGATTTGATTTATAAAAAAATATTTTTAGAATAAAATTTTAAATACCTGATAACATTGTAAAAATAAATTTACTAAAATAATCTAAAAACAAAATTAAATCCTACCGATGTTAGGAATATTTTTTATCCCAATAAAAAAATAAAAAAAGAAATAAGGTGAAGAGTATCTTTTTTCTTTTATAAATATTTGCTTAATCATTGATAAATTTTACAATAAAATAACTTTATTGTAAAGTTGACATATTTTACATTTATTTTTATATTAAAAATATCGTGAACAGAAAAAATTAATCGTAAAATTACTATTAATTTAGTATAAAAAATAAATATATGATAATAAATATAAATATATAAAAATAAACATAAATACATAAAAATAAATATAAACTTGATATCAATAAATATAAAATAAATTAACATATTATAAAAAATATATAAATACTTAAAAATAAATAAAATTAAAATTAAAATAACTATAAAATAAAACGATTTCACTATAAAATTCCTGTCAATCGTCACTTATTTATACATAGTTGAAAATAGTTAATTGGGGTTTTTCACGTGTGAATTAAAAAGGAGGATATCATGTTGTAGGGGTAAAAACAAGGAGGAGGGTCGGGAGTCAGAGTCGAAAACAACCATAGGGTGTTTGAATTAAGGAAAATGAATGTAATCTAAGGTTGTCACCTTATTTGGTTGCACGATGAGTCAGTCTGGCGTCATTACAAAATGTAATGAATGGTGACATCATCACGTGAATGACTGTAGGCAAGTACTTGCTTTACTTTGCAGTGCTTTGCCTGCCCTGTCTTGTGGCTGTACCAAGAAGTCTTCGGTTCCCTTCAAAGACTGAGTTTTTATTGGATGGATAGCTTTTTTTTCTGTCATATTTAAGACTTTTGTGACACCCAGTAGTTTGTTTGCTAAATGTTCAATTTCGATTTATTTTTTAAGTATTTCTCAATTAATGATATAATTTTGTATTTAAATCAAATAAAGAGTCGATGTTATTGAGATTGTTTAATTAAGAATTTTTTTGCAATTTTGGGCTATCCACGTCGTACAGTAAAATGAGTAGTAAAAAGTTATAAATAAAATGTTAAAATAAAAAAAATTAAGTCTGATAAAATTAAAAAAAAAAGTTAAAATTAAAAAAAAAGTTAAAGTAAATTGAGCTTTTAAGTTTAGGGTTTTATTTTTAGGAATAAATTTTCTTTGATAAAGATTGAGGAAAACAAAATTCATTGAGAAATTGCAAAAATCTTTGAATCATTGTTCATGATTTTCAATTCTATTGATTTTAGACTTTATGTTGCAAAACAAAATGTTGGCTCAACAGAGAGGGGTGAATTGGTTTTTTAGTCTAAATACTAAATTTAAACTCTTTTAAATTGACTTGCAAATAATTAAATAAAAAGCAATAGACTATAGTGCAGTAAAAAAAAAGGAGATAAGAGAGAGAAGCAGCAAACTCAGCAATTTATAGAGATTCGGCCAATCGCTTGCCTACGTCCTCTTTTCTTGACCTTCTTGTCAAGAGTTTTCTTTTACTATCACAATAGTTGATACAACCTCCTTTTCAAGGTTAAGGAATAACCTCTCTACCCCTTATACAAAGCTATCTATTTAACTCTTATACAATTTTCTCACAGAGGAACTCTCTCTTTTTCTTTTGGATTAAGAGTGAATACAAATAAGAACTCTCTTTTTGGGGTAGAAAATAACTTCAACTCAAGCTATTTAAGACAATACAATGAATATGAAGTTGAAGGCAAAAAGAATATTGAGGAATAATCTCTTTTGAATATTCAGATTTTCTCAGCTCTGTGTCTTATTTCCCCAATGTCTTCAATGCTTAGTTTTATACAGTAGGATGGTAAGTGAAGCATTTAATGCAGTTTTTTCCATTGAAGATTTTGTAGAGAGAGCCGTTGGGAACCTCCAGTAGAATACCAAATCGATCTTCCATCATGACCAGATCGATCTTCTAATTCAAATTCCTGCAATTACAAAACAACTCAAAGCAAGGAGATTGATCTCATATTTGTAGAGATCGATCTTATAATTTGTAAAATATTAGTGAAGATCGATCTGTCGAACCATCAGATAGATCTTATAAACTCTCTGTTTGAAGTAAGATTGATCTCCAGATCGATCTTGCAATCATTCTCTAGAGTGGAGATCAATCTCTAATTACCCTAGATCGATCTCAGAAACTCTCTGTCTTGAGGAGATCGATCTCTATCCATATGAGATCGATCTCATAAACTCTCTGTTTGAACATAGATCGATCTATAGATCGATCTAAGACCTTTAACCTTTGCCTTAGAGGAGATCGATCTCTTCCTCGACCAGATCGATCTCATAGGTATTCTGTAAGTCAAAGATCGATCTCATAACTCTTAGAGATCGATCTCTTCTTCCTTAACATCTCATACATGTTCTTTAAGTCTTTAACCCTTAATCAGATCGATCTCATATTCTGATGAGATCGATCTCTTATTCTTGAAAACCCAGGAGATCGATCTCTCATCTTATGAGATCGATCTCTCATCCTTTAACACCCAGTTTTTGGCAATAACTTGTATCTCAAAATATTCTAATTAACCTCTTAACATATTTTAAACATTTCTTGATTTATAATAACCATTATTGAATTACTGTTTTGTCATTTCAAAATATATTAGCCTAACAATCTCCCCCTTTTTGATATGACAAAACGTATTCAATAAACTAAGTTTATAAACAGTTTAGTCTTCCCCTTAACATATGCATCCAGTTTTCCAGTTTCAAAAACTCTCCCTCAGTTCAAAAACTCCCTCTTATTTTATGCTCCCCTTAACATGCATGTTCTCTTCTCCCCCTTTTTGTCATATCAATATCAACAAAGCATAAATTCATTTATCAATAAAGCATATATCAACAAATTACGAAGCTGTCATTTCAAAATATAAAGAAAATATATGATCAAACAACACAAATATGTTTCAAAATATTAACACATCAATGACAATCTAAACATGCATGCCCTAGGATGTAGGAGGAAAGCGCTCCAAAAGTTTTTCAACTCATGTGCGGGTGACCTGCAACTCATCAAACATGGCCTGCTGTGTGGCATGAAGATTTGCAAAACCTTCATCCATCTTCCTGTTCAGTAGCATAACCATAGCCATAAGTGATTCCATTGCGTCGGAAGATGAAGCAGGTGCAGTATTTGCAATGGGAGGTGCTAAAGGTTCAATCGAAGGCTCAGTCAAAGGTGCGGAAGGCTCAGCTGTAGTGTCCTCCTCCATGGTTGCCTCGTGAGGGATTTCGCTTTTCTTCCGCCACTGACTGTGGAAGTCTTTGTAGTACCCTATATGATGAAGAGTGCTGATATTCAGAACGCTTTTCGCAGATGGCACTTCACCAGTCTCACAAGAACAGTCAACCCTAAGTTTTTATAGCAAGAATGCAAGGGGTTGAGGGAAGACGATAGTTGATGCTTGACCCCGCACGATCTTTAGCCAATCCTCTTAAATGAAGTGAACTAGGTTCGATTTTTGGCTTTGAGAGGTATGAAGATGATGGAGCAAAAAACGATCTACTTTTTTGATGGTATAGTGTCGGGTACCAAAAGGTCGGAGGTTCCAAGATATGATTAGGTGTAGTAACCTAGGGTGCATGGGTAGGTCACTAGCCTTGTCTCCGTGTAGGTTGAATTCAAGTGGTACTTCCTCTTCCTCATCAGACAAACCCTCATCTTCAATTTCAAACACTCGGGTTAAGAGGGTGGTGTTGACGAAAATCATTTTGGCCATGACGAAGGTCTTAAAACCTAAAATTTTACAAGTGTCGTTAGGGTCATAGATAAACACAGCGTTTAAGAAAAATGCCCTAATAATATTCGGAGGAGCAGGGGTATTTATTTTGAGAAATGGAAGCCAACCAAAATTTTCCATTTTTGTCAAGTAAGGAAAGTCAATGCGAGAAAGGAATGAAAAATCGATGGTTCTCCAGTCTTTAATGGGCATTACAGAAAAGTATTCTTCATATCTCTTCCTTTTTACAGGTGTTTGAAAACACCTGCTGAAGGTTGTGACAGAAGATGTAGTGGCATTGGGTGGCTGTGAAGAGGAGGGTCTGGAGTCTTTGTTTGCAACTCTCTTAA
The DNA here is from genome assembly GCA_033439115.1 of Firmiana major. Lineage (NCBI taxonomy): Eukaryota > Viridiplantae > Streptophyta > Magnoliopsida > Malvales > Malvaceae > Firmiana > Firmiana major. The sequence goes on from CM065905.1 coordinate 62,981,819, forward strand.
TGCAAGCCATTATAAAATCAGTCAAAGACACCCTAATATAGTTCTAGATTGTTCTCTAACATAGTCTTAAGCAATGGAACAGTTCACTAGAAACCCTATTGAAGATTAATCTACGAAACCAAGAAATTTTTGAAAGAAAATCAACAATGTAGGTTCTAAGATGAAGAATAATGGAGTAGATTTGACTAAAATCTTATCAGAGATCGATCTGTGAGAGAAATTGGAAGAGAAGGCGCGACGCAAGTTAGGGATTTTGAATTTGGGGTTTCTAAAATTTAAGGATTTTGAAGCAGTATATATAGCCCAGGGCTAAGGAGATCGATTTGTCGAGATACCAGATCAATCTGTCATTTCCACAGACTTAATGAGATCGATCTGTTGTGTTAAGAGATCAATCTTCAAAATACAGAAGCTCAAGAAGATCGATCTGCCAAATGCGAAGATCGATTTGTACAATACAGAAGCTGAAGAAGATCGATCTGCCAAATGCAGGATCGATCTGTAAAATACAAAAGCTTACGGAGATCTATCTTATGGGATTGAAGATCGATCTGCTTAGCAGAACCTTACTGCTTTAGGCCAATTTGGAGCATGCTAGATCGATTTATATTGTGAAGAGATCGATCTCTCATACCCTTTGCCCAGAAAATGAGTTGAAAAAACAGTTGAAAATGAGTTTGAAATTAAAGTTTTGAAGGCTATAATCCTTAAGGAGCATACATAAGTCCTAATTCACCTCTAAGAACAGAAAATCTATCTCTATCAAGAGGTTTGGTGAAAATATCAGCTATTTGATGTAATGTATCAATATATTCTAGAACTATGTCTCTTTTTTGTACATGATCTCTAAGGAAATGATGCATAATCTCAATATGTTTAGTTCTAGAGTGTTGGATTGGATTTTTAGAGAGATTAATGACACTGGTATTATCACACTTGATGGAAACTTGCTTCATGTCTACACCATAATCTCTCATTTGTTGCTTAATCCCCAACACTTGAGCACTGCAACTACTAGCTGCTATATATTTTGCCTCAGTTGTGGATTGTACCACACTATTTTGCTTCTTAGATAACCATGATATTAATCTATTCTCTAAGAATTGGCAGGTTCCTGAAGTGATTTTTCTATCTATTTTACAACCTCTAAAATCTGTATCAGAATATGCATGAAGAGCAAAGGTGGAATCTTTAGGGTACCATAGTCCTAGTGAAGGTGTGTCTTTAAGGTACCTAAAAATTCTTTTTATAGCTAGTAAGTGTGGTTCTCTAGGAGAGGATTGAAATCTAGCACATAAACACACACTAAACAAAATATCAGATCTACTTGCAGTAAGATAAAGCAATGAACCAATCATAGACCTATATAGCTTAGTGTCTACACACTTACCACTTTTATCTTTATCAAGCTTGATGTTGGTGCCCATTGGAGTTGCTTGAGGTTTGCAGTTATCCATTCCAAATCGTTTGAGCAAATCTTTGTTGTACTTAGCTTGATTGATGAAGATTCCATCCTTAGTTTGCTTTACTTGAAGTCCCAAGAAATATGTGAGCTCTCCCATCATGCTCATTTCAAATTTACCTTGCATGATCTTAACAAACTCTTGACATAAAGATTCATTAGTTGATCCAAAAATGATGTCATCTACATATACTTGAACAACTAGTAAATCTTTATTCTTATTTTTGATAAACAAGGTTGTATCTACTTTTCCTCTTGAAAATCCTTTTTCTATCAAGAACTTTGAAAGTCTTTTCATACTAGGCTCTAGGAGCTTGTTTCAAACTGTAAAGTGCTTTAGAAAGTTTGTAAACATGTTTAGGAAATTCTGGACTTTCAAAATCGGGGGTTGCTCTACATAAACTTCCTCATTGATGTAACCATTTAGAAATGCACTTTTTACATCCATTTGATATAATTTGAAATTTTTGTAGCATACAAAAGCAAGTAGTATCCTTATTGCTTCTAATCTAGCTACCGGTGCATAGGTTTCATCATAGTCTATCCCTTCATCTTGCCTATAACCTTGTGCAACTAACTTAGCCTTGTTTCTTATGATCACACTATTTTCATCCATCTTGTTCTTGAAAATCCATTTAGTTCCAATTATAGAATGATCACTAGGTCTAGGGACTAAATTCCATACTTTACTTCTTTCAAATTGATTTAGTTCTTTTTGCATGGCTAAAAATCAATTGTTGTCATCTAAAACTTCATTGACATTTTTTTGTTCAATTTGAGATACAAAGGCTATATATTGACATACATTTCTTAGTGAGTACCTTGTTCTAACTCCTAGGTTTGGATCACCTATAATTTCACAATCTTTGACATATCCTAGTTCTCTTGGTGCTCTAGATTCTTTTTCTAGTATTTCTAGTTCTTCTTCATCTTTTTCCCTTTTATTAATGTCAAGATTTTCTAGTAAGTTATCTTCTATCATTGAGGATTCTTTCAAAATCTCATCAAATATTTCAATATCCTCATCATTGGTAGAAACTTTAGATGCATCGTTTGACTCATCAAATATTACATGTATTGACTCTTCTACCATCAAGGTTCTTTTGTTATACACTTTATATGCTTTTGAATTCAAAGAATAGCCTAAAAAGATTCCTTCATCACTCTTGGCATCAAATTTTCTTAAGTTGTCTTTCCCATTATTTAAGACAAAGCATCTATAACCAAAACGATGAAAATAGCTAATATTTGGATTCTTTCCCTTGTAAAGCTCATAAGGGGTTTTCTTTAAGATTGGTCTAATCATGACTCTATTTATAATGTAGCATGAGGTGTTTATGGCTTTTGCCAAAAAATATTTAGGTAGATTATTTTCACACAACATTGTTTTAGCTATTTCTTCTAATGTTCTATTTCTTCTCTCAACTACCCCATTTTGTTGTGGTGTTCTAGGGGCTGAAAAATTATGACTAATCCCTTGATCATTGCAATATTCATCAAAACCAATATTTTCAAATTCCTTACCATGATCACTTCTAATACTAGTTATAGTGTAACCTTTTTCATTTTGGGCTATTTTTGAATAGACAATGAATTTTTCTAAAGCTTCATTCTTTACTCTTAAGAAAAATACCCAAGTGAATCTAGTATAATCATCTACAATCACAAACCCATAATGCTTACCACCTAGGCTTGTAGTTCTAGTTGGCCCAAAAAGATCTAGGTGAAGTAGTTGAAGATGTCTAGTGGTTGCCACACTATTCTTAGGTTTAAATGATATCCTTTTATGTTTTCCCTTAACACAAGTTTCACAAATTTTGTCATAGTCAAAGGACAACTTAGGTAAACCTATAACAAGATCTTTTCTAGCTAGCTTAGACAATACATGCATGCTAGCATGTCCTAGTCTCCTATGCCACAACCAAGGTTCTTTTTTCTTTATCTACTATAAGGCATACATTTTCATTTCTAAGTTCATTTAGATATACAATGTATATGTTACCTTGTCTATGTCCTAGAAAAAGAACTTTATTTGATTTCGGATCTATTACATGGCAATTCAAGCAATCAAAAATTACTTTGTAACCTTTGTCACAAAGTTGACTAATGCTAAGCAAATTATGTTTTAGTCCTCTAACAAGTAAAACATTTTCTAATGAGAAAGAGTTATTACCAATAGATCCACTTCCTTCAACTTGGCCTTTGGAGTTGTCTCCAAAAGTGACTTCTCCACCAACATTTGACTTGAATGAATTGAAATGGCTTCTATCATCGGTCATGTGTCTTGAGCATCCACTATCCAAGTACCAAGCTTCCTTTATTTCTGCCTTGTAGCAATGCTCAAGCTCCTACAATCATCATTCAAACTTTTGTTTTAGGTACCTAAATTTTTTTGGGTCTTTTGGAGTTAGTAAGTAGAATTTTTTATTCTTTTGGGATCCATTTTAATATTACATCAATATCTTTTGAATTTACCACATCTTTTGGAACCCAAACTCTTCTAACTATCCTTCCTCTAAATGTGGTCATTTTCATATTGCATCTATATGATGTATGTCATTTTTTATTACAATGTGAGCAAGTAGTAGATGATTTATGCATATTCTTTCTATCCAGGAAATTTTTGAGATGAGTTTCTCTACTTTTGCCATCATATCCTAACCTATTTCTATCAAAGAAAGCCCTTTGAGTCTCTAGCATGTGATCTAGTTTTTGTTGACCCATGTAAAATCTAGTAAAAGAATTATGTAAATTACTATTCTTTTCCTTTAAGTCATGGATTTCTAGATTTGTACTTTCTAATTTCTTCTCACATTCTATTTTAACATTTAGGATTAATTCATTTTCTTTCTTTAGTTTAGAAATCATTTTTTTGTACTTTAAATTCATGCACTCATATTCCATTGCAAGATCATCAAATGCATCTTGTAATTCATCAAGAATAATCATTGGGATTAGAAGTTACCTTCTCATCTTCAAGTGCCATGAAGCATATATTGGCAATATCTTCATTTGAATCATCATCGGAGCTATCACTATCGCTCCATGTTGCCTTCTTTTTGTGCTTCCTATCACTTGATCTTTTTAGAAGAGGGCAATTAAATTTAATGTGGTCAGGTTTTTTGCATTCATAGCAAACAATAGTATCTCTATTTTTTCTACCTAATTCTTCTTTGTCTTGTTCTTACTTATAGTTTCTCCTACTACCACCATTTGCTCTCATTCTCATAAATTTATTAAATCTCTTGGCAAACATTGCCATTTCAAAATCTTCTTCATTACCACTCTCATTTTTATCTTCTTTCAAATCCTCTTGAGTGGTGGATTTTAGAGCTACTCTTACTTTCTTGGGTGGCTCTTCATTTCTTCTCAATTTCATCTCATAGGTGAGCAATGACCCTATCAATTCATCTAACGATAGTGTGTGGGGGTCCTTAGATTATTCAATAGCTGTTACCTTAGCTTCCCAAGATTTTGGTAAGCTATTTAGGATCTTCTTAACCATTTCTATATTAGAGTAGATTTTGCCTAAGGATTTTAGTCCATTAATTACATCAGTAAATCTAGTGAACATGTCACTAATTGACTCTCCTTCTTTCATCCTAAATAACTCATAGTCATGAGTGAGCATTCCTATCTTAGTCTCATTGACTTGAGTTGTGCCTTCATGTATAATTGCCAATTTATCCCAAATTTGTTTGGCATTTTCACAACCGGAGACTCTATTATACTCATTGGGCCCTAATGCACAAAATAAGGTGTGCATGGCCTTTGCATTCAGCTGAACACATTTTATATCATTAGAATCCCACTCATCTTCTTCTTTTGGAATATCTCTTCCCTCTACCTTCTTAGTTGGGATTTGAGGACCTTTAATAATAATCCTCCATACCTCATAATCATTAACTTGAATAAAAAGCATCATCCTAGTTTTTCAATATGCATAATGTTCACTATTGAACATGGGAGGCCTAACTGTAGAGTGCCCTTCTCCTACTAGACTTGTTGTTACATTGCTATGAGCCATTAGATCGTTTTAACTCTTAGAAAATTATTCCTTAATGATCAAAGAATCCACGCTCTGATACCAATTGTTGGCTCAACTGAGAGGGGGTGAATCGATTTTATAGTCTAAATGCTAAATTTAAACTCTTTTAAATTGAATTGCAAATAATCAAATAATAAGCAATAGACTATAGTGCAGTAAAATAAAGGAGATAAGAGAGAGAAGCAGTAAACTCAGCAATTTATAGAGGTTCGGCTAATCGTTTGCCTACGTCCTCTCTTCTTGACCTTCTTGTCAAGAGTTTTCTTTCACTATCACAATAGTTGATACAATCTCGTTTTCAAGGTTAAGGAATAACCTCTCTACCCCTTATACAAAGTTATCTATTCAACTCTTATACAATTCTCTCACAGAGGAACTCTCCCATTTTCTTTTGGATTAAGAGTGAATACAAGTAAGAACTATCTTTTTTGGGGTAGAAAATAACTTTAACTCAAGCTATTTAAGACAATACAATGAATATGATGTTGAAGGTAAAAGGAATATTGAGGAATGATCTCTTTTGAATATTCAGATTTTCTCAGTTCTGTGTCTTATTTCCCTAATGTCTTTAATGCTTAGTTTTATACAGTAGGATGGTAAGTGAAGCATTTAATGCAGTTTTTCCCGTTGAAGATTTTGCAGAGAGAGCCGTTGGGAACCTCCAGTAGAATACCAGATCGATCTTCCATCATGACCAGATCGATCTTCTAATTCAAATTCCTGTAATTACAAAGCAACTCAAAGCAAGGAGATCGATCTCATATTTGTAGAGATCGATCTTATAATTTGTAAAATGTTAGTGAAGATCGATCTGTCGAACCATCAGATCGATCTTATAAACTCTTTGTTTGAAGTAAGATCAATCTCCAGATCGATCTTGCAAGTATTCTCGTAGAGTGGAGATCGATCTCTAATTACCCTAGATCGATCTCAAAAACTCTCTGTCTTGAGGAGATCGATCTCTATCCATATGAGATCGATCTCATAAACTCTCTGTTTGAACATAGATCAATCTACAGATCGATCTAAGACCTTTAACCTTTGCCTTAGAGGAGATCGATCTCTTCCTCGACCAGATCGATCTCATAGGCATTTTGTAAGTTAAAGGTCTATCTCATAACCCTAAGAGATCGATCTCTTCTTCCTTAACATCCCATACACGTTCTTTAAGTCTTTAACCCTTAATCAGATCGATCTCATATTCTGATGAGATCGATCTCTTATTCTTGAAAACCCAGGAGATCGATCTCTCATCTTATGAGATCGATCTCTCATCCTTTAGCACCCAGTTTCTGGCAATGACTTATATCTCAAAATGTTATAATTAACCTCTTAACATGTTTTAAACATTTATTGATTTATAATAACCATTATTGAATTACTATTTTTTCATTTCAAAATATATCAGCCTAACACAAAACATGTTAATGGGAGTTTTGATTTCGAAATCATCCATTGTAGGTAAGTTTTTAGGGTTTTCATCAACATTAAAATTTTTTTAGGGGTTTATTGCACTAGCTTATTATTAAATTGCACTAATTTATTGAATTTTGTTATAACTTTTATGTTATTGTTTAGGATTATTGATTTCGAATTTGGGCATGATTCTATAATGTGTTTATTAATATGGTAGGTTTATTTACTATTTTATGATTTTTTTTATTTACTATTTTTGTGATCTTCAGATAGATGTTTAATATTTTATTTTATTTTTTGATTTGGTGATTTTGTTGTTATAGCCAAATGCACAATTGAGGATATGTTACGACCTCCCGCGACTTATAAAAAACCATCATAAATTTTTCGCATTTTATTTACCTTTCCTTTTGTCATAACTCAACACCAAACCGTTGGGCTGTGATTCGATAGTAGTCACCTCAACCACATTCATTTCATAACATGCATACATATAAATACAATTATCTATTGACTGTAAATGCTATTTTTTTAAAAGTAAACTCATATACATTAATACAAATACTTGTACATATAGATCCCTGACCGTACATTCGGTTATATAACCATGCTTTTACATTATTCAGTACAAAACGTTCGAATATGTATACCTTTCGTAAGATTGGTATGCAGCGGATAAAAGAATACCAGTCCTCTGCTCTGTCCAACTACTGTGAACGTTCTGTAGAGAGAAGAAAATAAAAAGGAGGTGAACTCATAGCTCAATAAGGAAATAAGAAAAACAAGTAGATAACTACATTATCTACAAAATACAATGCTTATGCCTTGAAATCATTTCCTTTTCGATTTACATCTAAAGCATGTATCTTCTTGAAACTTTTATGTAATATATATATATATATATATATATATACAAATCGTCAGTGTGAATTAAAAACATGTTGGTTTAATAATCTCAGCAATATATGCAAAATATTGCATTTCTCATGTAATTAATATAAATCACATTTTATCATGCCATTTCCATTAAATCAAAACAATATGGCATTTCATCATGTAAAAACATGGAAATCCGGGCCTCACCCTTCCTTTGGGTTACCCATATCACACACAAGGTCACATGTCGAGGCTCAACCTATCCCTTGGGTCTTCCCAATTTATAAAAACTTAATGACAATTCAAATAAGAAATATCAGTAAGGTGAGATAGGCGACTATTTGTTCCGAGATTATGATCATAACTCATTTTTCGTGATCCCAAGCTACACAGTACTCGGTGTACGGGGCCTCACATTTACTGTAATGGGAGGTGGGTCAAATCCTTACCTGTCAGCCAACAATTCTATATCATCGTGTACTCACGGTACATCGTACTCCATGTGATATACACGGTACCAAGTACTCCATGGACCCAATCCTCATAGTCGGGGTGTCTGCCATAAGTCTTAGCCGTCATACCATAGATAATAGTTTCGATCGCCCTCGACCATATCTCAAAATTTTGCACGTGCGAGCATATAATCGGTGCGACACACAGTCTGCACAGGCTCCCAGTATGGCTGTTTCATGCTATCTCTTTCAAAAATCGGTACTTGTGAGTAAACTCCAACATGAACTCATGCATATGATCATATAAATCTAGTGCGAGTAAGGTTCCCAACACTATGTCATGTAAAACTGAGTATGAGCAATGCTCCAATACTTTATCATGCATCAATCAAATAAAACTGAGTACGAGCAACACTCTAGTACTCTATCATACACAAATCGCATTAAAATCTAGTACGAGAAATACTCGAGTACTATGTGATGCATATCTCATAAAATCTAGTGCGAGTATTACTCTAGCACTAATGGTTTTCACACAAACTCGATAGATGACTTATTTTAATTGAATTTCACTCAATTAAATCAAATCGGCACTATAACGTGCTATTTTTGCATATAACATGAAAACATTAGTCAATCTATCTATGCAACTGTCAAACAACTTTAAAACTAGTCACAAACATGCTTCCTAAACTTTTTACCCTTAATTGGGTAAAATCACAATTTTACCTTATCGGTTCTTACTGAAACTTTTCTATACTCTGAAATCCATATATGATATAGATACTTTAAATTTATCCAAAATACGTCTAGCTACCTTTAGCTACTCACGAAATTCCCTTACCTTTGATCACATCGCGTGACCTCACTTCCTCGGCGTTGTTCACTCTCGCAGTCCGATCAACTCCCAATATAAACTTCGGAGCTGTAGATAACCATTCATATCAGTATACCTTAATATACTTAATTGTTTCTTGTATGAATCTCAAATCAATGCATTTAGCCCTTTTTACACTCATTTAACCTTATTACATCTCATTGGACTTTACTCTTTCTTAAGTCCATTTTCAACAATTGTATTTCATAAAACTATCTTATAATCATCTATACATGCTTAATAACATCACTACATGCTTCAATCATCATTGAATCCATTTCTAATCAACTTTCTCTCATTTTCTCACATCCAAGCCAAAAATCTAGGTCATGGAGATTTAACATGTTCAAGGTGTTTTCAACCAACAAAACATACACCAATCAACTCACCAAGATACCTATATTAACATACTTGAAGTTGGTGTATTGAATCTTACCTAGCTTGATTTTTCTTCTTTTTTGCCAAATTGGGGGAAAATCCACTTTGCTTCTTCAATCCTTGATTTCAACTTCTAGTTTCCAACTATGTTGTTCTCCTCCTCACAAGGAACAACTTTGCTGAAACAAATCTCACTCAAAACTGATTGAAATGGATGATTTTTAGAGTCAAAAGGTTAGGTTTCACTTTGTTCCAATGAAGGATTGGTTGTTTCTCAAGGAAATGAAGGTGCAGAAGTCTAATATATATAGAATTACCTTTGGAGATCGATTTGCTAACCATGAGAGATCGATCTGCCCTGTGTTTATCTCTTCAGAGTTCGATTCTGAGGAGGTGAGATCGATCTGCTCCTTAGTATGAGATCGATCTGCCCTTTGGTAAGAGATCGATCTGTGCTATGCAGAACCCTTTGGAGATTGATCTGTCTTAACCAGAACTTATCCAAGATCGATCTGCTTTAAATGAGGGATCGATCTCCCTCTTGCAGAATGCTTTGGGATTGTGTTTCAAGCCATGAGATCGATCTCCCCTTGCTTATGAGATCGATTTGCCCTTCATCTGCAGCATTCTTGCTGTAATTTTCCCAGAAAATCAATGTTAACTTCATATTGATTTGCTTAACTACTTAATTTGCATTTCATGCACATTTGGGACTTAAAAATATTTATTTCTTATGATTCATATCAAATGTAACTTGTCTGTACATCACGAACTCATAAGAATACATATAAATTTATAGGCCTTACAGGATATGATTTCTTTGCTATTGATTTCTTGAATTTGATGATTTGGTTTCCTAATTTGGATTAATTTGATTTTATTGGCAATATACATGTGTAGGAGAGATTTAGTGTTAGTAATTGTGAATATTGAGTTCCAGCATTAAATTTCTTTGTTGATTGATTAAGAATGGTTAGTGACAATATGTCTTTCATGTTGGTCAGAGGAGTTTTGAATTTTGTACAATAAGGTTTCATTGTGCAAGCAAATTTGTTGGCGAAGTTCATAGTCTTTAATATATAAATGAGATAGTTGAAGACCTAACATTTAATCATAATAAAGTTACTTTGAGTTGATAATGTTTGTAAAGATGCTGTGTTTATGAACATTATGAGGATTTTTATTTAAAGCCAGGAAAAACACTACATGATGGACATAGGTTAGTTTAGGATAATGAAGCCACTCTTAATATGATAGGATATATGATTAATTAGGGCATAAAAGATATCTATATAGAATATGGTGTAGATGAACTTGAAATAGTTTTTGAGATATTGAGTTTACCATCAAATGAAGAACCACCTGATGAGGCTAGTGACATGCTTGTTGAATTTGTTAATAATGGTTTAGGAAGGGCAAACAGGTTCATAGTGAGGTAGAAATAAATAATGCAAATAAAGATCTTATTTTATTCTATTGATATTGAATAGTTAAGTGGTAGTAATGATGAAGAAATAATTATTGTTAGGTTCAAGTTTCAAAAGAGGAAAGGTAATAGACAATGAGAGGTTTAATGAATAGGGGCTGAGGGAGGAAAGGTTGAAGGAGGAGTGGCTGAGAATGAAGGCGAATATCATTGTGAATATTTTGACTTTAATGAATCTGGTGAGGATGTTACTGATGAGGAAGACATTGTAAATGACACTACTAGGAGAAGTCAGTTTCCAGTTTAGGATCATAATAACAACATACCTTATATCGATTTAGGCATGTTGTTTGAGAATTCAAAATAATTTAAGCATGTTGTGTCATTATTGGCTATCCATGGTAACAAGGCCATTGTTTATGCAAAAAAAAAAAAAAAAAAACATAAGAATTTTGTGAGAGTTAAATATGATGCACCTAATTATCACTGGTTAATATATGCATCTTCTGATAAGAAGTTGCAATCATTTCAAGTGAACACTTACATGAATTTTCATGATTGTAACAAAGTTTATACGAATCCAAGGATAAGTTAATCCATTTTGGGTGAACTATATACAAGGAAGTTAATAAGAAACCCATTCATGAATGATTGAAATGTACAAGAAGTTGTGAGGAGTAAATATGAAACAAGGGTAATAGGACTTAGAAGTATGTGGCAAACAAAATGATAAGCAAATATAAAGAGCAATTTGCACATTTGTGGAATTATGTACATGAGCCACTTCGACTAAAATCTATGAAACTTGTCAAGAGGCTCCCTAAATAACCTATCTCTGAAGCTAGGTTTGGAAACCTTCTGGATAGAGTATGGCACAATCGCAGAAAGTCCATGAACCATAAGAAAGGTGTTAAGCAAGGGAAGTGAGGGTACAACACCTCTACTATGACAATGCACGGTAAAGCCCATTAATTGGGCCTACCTGTGCTGATGGAGTTGAAAAGGGAGGAGTCCTTAGTCCCTAAGAAACTCAATCTTGAAATTATGGAGGGGAAAGCGAAGTCCTAATCTATGGAAGCCCTATGGACTGCTTATCCGCTAGACATGTTAGGAGAAGATCTTTCATTTGGACTTGGGAGTTTGCAAATGTAACCTTTTGGGAGAGGATAATTGTTCCTAATCTCCTCTAAGCCAAACTCAATGGAAGTAGAATTAAGGCCTAGGTTGATATACTTTTTGCTACCATGTTGAGCCATCAGTTAAAAAAAACATAAGACACGTTGCACGAAAGAAAAAAGCCTAAAAGACTCTAAAGAACTATGTGGAAGAGTTATATGGTAAAGTCATCATAGGACAGAGTGTGGCGATAGACTTACTATAGACTCGCGATAGAGTTTGCGACAGACTAAGTTACAAGGCAAGGTGTGGTGATAGGGTATGTGGGAGATTCACAATATGCGGGAGAGTATGCAACAGAGTTGGCTAAATAGTAAGCTCAGAAGATTTTTATGACGAATGAAGGAAACCTCTCACCTTATATAGTCGCGACAAAGGAAGCTGAAGAGTTAACTTTACAGAAGATTACCAGTCTCTCACACGAAAAACCAAAATAAAGGCCGCGAAAGATATGAAGGATTGAAATATCCATGAAAATTCCAAAAAACCCCTTTTTATACTCTTTCACTAGGTATACCATTAAAAGAGTGGAGATAAATTGATATGAGTCATACTAGTGCCAACCCAATGAGGAAAAGAAGACTCAACTTTGACAAAACTGACTAATAGAGAGAGCCATGTGGTAGCAAATGTGGGTGCCACATTGCACTGACAAAAATCCACTAACAACATATAGGTGTGCCACATGGCGAACGACAGGCTAGCCATTTGAGGCCTCTCATCAGAAACACAAAAGACTACCATGAGTGCAAAGGTCTCTCGCCATAGCTATGAGAGACTCTACCACAGAGTATAGAGGTCTCTTGCAGTCATGCGAGAGATTCTGCCACATTACTTCTCTAACAATGCTCATAGTACGAGTTTGACTGAATAGGACCATATGTACTTCTTAGACGTGTCATTAACCTACGGTCAAAAGGGTATTTATGAGCTAATTTACCTCTATAAATAGCTAATAGGTATCTTCTAAACTCAAGTAATATCTATTTTTCTTACTGAGACTGCCAAATTCTCTTTTGACTTAAGTATCAAAATGCCCACGTAAGAACAGATCCTTGTGTCTCTTTGATCTCTTTTTTTTTCCTTTTAGAGTGCGTAGGAGGAATAGATCCCTACGTCTCTCTGATTTCTTTTTTTATTGTAGAGTATTCGGTAACACTTAGATGCAAAAATCGAAATTTGTACATCACCGAAATTCACTATTATAAACAAGCAACAACAATTTTGAATTTGAGATATTTTGTGTTCAAAAAATTTAAGATTCAAGTTATTTCAAATTCAAATTTAATTTTTTTTTACTTCTTTAAATCAAATAAGGTTGGATCGATTCAAACTTTTAGTATAAATGAATAAATGACTTAGGATTCATTTGTCATCTCAATGATACCACTCTCTTAATCAAACTTTTTTTTCTTTCGGTGAAAATTCAAACTTTGATATTACTCAAGAGAAGAAATTAAAAAGCGATGACATTTGTCTAAAACTTAAATAATTTTTTCTCGCTTGAGGATAGAATGGGAGAATAAGAAAATGAAACGTGGTGAAAAGATTCACTTGGTAGGTGCATTAGTTTATTATTAAATATATATTGCTTTGTTTTACTGCTGTGCCTGGGAAGGAAAGTGGGTTCTCTCTTTTCTTTGGAAAACTTGAAAGGAGAATGACTAATTACCATTGTGGTCCTATAATTTCTGTTTTACATGAATCTGAAACACATGATTATTTTGTTTGGTAGGGAAGCCATCTGGACCGGCATAAATAAATAATTAATTAAACTCTAAGTATATGGGAGTGTATTTTCCACTAAAGTAATACAACTGGCTGGATTGGAGAATAAGATGAGAAGAAAGATTAGATTAAGTAATGCGTCTTTGATTTCAAAGCATACGCTAATGGCCCCTAAACATGTGATTCTTACAGATGCCGGCATAGCCAAGAAAGATTTATTTCACGTGCTAGTGATGTGTCCTAGTCAGATCAAACTCAGAAAATGGCAATCTGCATTGCTTCTGATGCTGATAGTGAACAGTGAACGGCATGCTTAACGCTTGGATTATATCTTAAATATTTCAGTTGAAAGTAAAAGAAATTCAAGTAAAATTTTGGTAGAGTAGAGACGGATCTCACTCACTCTCATTTACATCTATCTTTTTAACTATTCAATCAGTCACCGACTTACGAGTCGAAACGCAATTTAGAGTCCTAATTCAGACGCCAAATTAATATTTTTTTTGACAAGTTTGATAAGTTGAACAGTAAAATTCCTAGCAAAATCTCACTTTTTTAATTACACAACCAAGAGATTGTTGATTTTAAATTATAAATTTGAGTATAATCTGTTTGAGTTTTGCCTACTTATTAGAAGATATTTAGGTTGTTGATTTGATTTATTACTTTTTTAATGTAAATTAAGTCGGTTTAAACTTTAATTTAAAACTACTTCATTAGTTTAAGAAATGGATATTTTGATCAAAAATTATTAATTTGGCTAAAAAAATATTTATCAAGTCACTCTTAAAAAAATTTGTTAACCTAAATATTTGGTACTCATGAAATATCCACAATACTATTTTTTTACTATTAAAAAATAAAAATCATATATAAAATAATTTCTTAAAAAATACGAAAAATAATAAATAGTAGTAAAATTCATTTTGATACTTGAAAATGTGATATTATTAATTCAAATTTAATAATTGATTGATACATATATAACTATGTTAATATCATTTGTGATTTTATATCTAATTGAACTGACAGACTAAATAATTAATGCAAAAACTTGAGGACTTGAGAAGAATTTACCTTAAAAAATATTAATTTCCTTATAATTTTTATTTTTACTTATCGTAGACACTATTTTATCCTGAATGTTTTTTGTTTTTTTTCTTAATATTTTGAGGGTTTTTTTTTTAAATGCAAAATTTAAGTTGATTGTAAAACATTTCCGAAAACATATTTCATAGTTCAAAACATTTTTCACATTTCAAAATGTCTTTTACATTTCAAAACACTTTTCAAAGCATATTCCAAAATCCGAAACACATTTTATATGATAACTATTTTAACCCGTGATCGTGAAAATATCAGAATCTTGAAATACATGACCATTGCTAATTATTATAACCTGTTAGCTGGGCCCGAAAATGCCAACTATTATATTCCCTGTCAACAGGGGCCAAAACATTGCTAACTATTATATACCCCATTAGCAAGGGCCGAAATATCGCTAACTATTATATCCAGTTAGCAAAGGCCGAAACATTGCTAACTATTATATCTCGTCAGTAAGGGCCGAAACATTGCTATTTATATCGTCAATAGCAGGCTACATCGTTGCTAATTATTATATACCCCGTTAGCAAGGGCCGAAAATGATAATGACTAAATATTATTACCTGTCAGCTAAGACAAAACGTTTAGCTGTAAAAGCTATTACAATGCATGTTTTGAAATCACTTCTAATCACAATGTGGATAAAAGCAAAGTTAGCTTAAATCCAAAACACAGTGACATATGTCTCACATACTTTTAAAACATGCCATATGCGAGATTTTAAAGCTTCTTTAATGCAGGCATAAAACAATGCAAGATTTCTAAATCCCACATTCATAATATGCATCGAGATGGAAATGTACTTCAAAACAAGGTTCATATAAGAACATATCATTTTCGATAATCTTATCGTTGATATTTTTGCATACTTATAAAACTTAGGATCCTTGGACATCATTTAATTTTTGTCCTAGGACCCGATTAATCTGGACGATGCTACCTCACATGAAATAAATTAATTTGTACCTTAAGATGCTACTTGCACCCTAAGGATCACTTATCCATTCGATATTCTTATCCAAATCAATCAATCTTTTCATAAATCGAACACTTGCATCAGAATACATTTTACTACACATTTCCCATATATTTTCACAAGGTTCAATAAACCGAATTAAAGACGTATGGTTCAATAAAATTCATATAATGTCCATACATCAAAAAACCATTCTGAAACCATATAGTTTGATATATTATTCACAAAGTTCGACAATTGGATTATATGAATATAGGCGAAGTCCATAAGTATATCCCCGATAAAGGTTTTCCCATTGTAACGATTAGTGAACTGAAACTACCCCAAAAATTAGGGTGTTACCCATGACCATAGATCTGAAAGTCTCCAGTCCTAACGATTAGACAAAACCAAAACCTGTCACGACAATGTCGGACAAGCCAAATTACCTGTATAAAAGTCGTAAACTCAGGGTTGTCTCCATATGCTCAATTGAGAATAACATAGCTAGAACGCCTATAAACGATAAAACATTTGAAAATCACGTTTGCAAAAGTCATATAACAATCGAAACAAAAAGCAATTTATGCTTAAATCCAAAAACATTAAGCATAAGCTAAATAAGCTATATACTCCAATTAGTCCAAAACAAATTGAAATGAGATTATCAAGCAACATATGCATCCAGATAAAAATCTGTGCAAGCTTTTAAATCTCTCACACAATGCCATGCGATGATTTTAATATATGAAAATCATCGCAAGCTTCAAAACATGTCAAAATGGATCGAAATTACACTTCTGATAAGCAAAGGTCTTAGTTCGAAACATATAGACAATTTACAAAATTTCTGCAATAAGACCGGGTAACAATTACTCATCACCTAGCCTGTAAAGTAGAGAACAATTTATATTCCTAATTTAGTTGATTCAATAAATTTCATATTTCAAATCAATCAAGATGTTCACATACTTATTCGAAAAGTTCAAACAAGGCATTTACGATAATCAAAGGTTCAACTCTAAACATAGAGCAATTGATACGGGGTTAACCCGCAGCTTATGCAATTGAGCTTACCTCGTATGACAATACAAGCTGTATTAAATGAGGTTCACTTACCCAAGATACCGTAATGATATGTAAATCGAGGCTTGATTGAACTCGTGTTCGTCGTCTATTGTTGCGCTACATGTTTATATATTTAAATCGGGTCAGTTTCGATCAAATATATATTCAAATAAATTTTTGAAAAATTAAAATGGTCAAATTCGATCTCCCTTTTTTTTCTTGGCTGAACCCATCCTTTCTACAGAACCTGTTTGAACAAGTTCAGCATCTATCTTCATCGATCTGGGCTTCGTCGGTCGGTTCTCGGCCCCATCTCTCGCCAGCGGCATAGCACGGTGGAGGGAAGACTTCGGTTGGCTTGGCTTGTGGAGATCGGCGATGGAGACCCCCTGTTTCTCTTTCTCCACCTGTTTGCCTGTCCCTATCCGATCTACTTACTGCTGACGAATCAGGGCTCGTGGTGGTGCATGGGCAGCGCCACGGTGTCGGCCTTCCTTTCGTCGGCCCTCTGCACCCTTTTTGCCACCATCTTCTTCTGCCTTTTCTCTTTCGTCTTTCTCCTCTGTTTTATAGAGGAGAATACAGGGGAGGGATCGGCCCGATCCTTCCCTATTTTATATATATATATATATATATATATTAATATATTATATTATATAAATAAATATTTATATATAATATATTATTATAATATATTTCCATATATATTTATTAAATATATATAATTTATTTTCTTTTGAAAATATTATCCTGTATTTTTGAGATAAATTCTCAAAGTGAGAAATTTTGGGTTATAACATAAAAGGCACACGGAGACAATCTACGAAGATACACAACAATCAAATCAAAGAAAGCACAGAAGTAAATCCAAACACAATAAGCTTCTTGGTTTGGGTGTTTAAGCAATTTAGTTTTGAGTTTCAGATCTATGAAGTTTTAGGTCAATTTTGGTGTTTCTACTTAAGGAATCCACTTTAGGTGGTTTGGGAGAGCATTTTGGGTGACTGATATTTTCCAGTGACATTCCGGTGAGTATTTACAATGGTTTGCGATGACGGTACTATAAACCATTACCAAAATCTGAAACCGATAGACGATTCCAACCGATATTCTATGAGTTGAGGGAAAAGAAAAAGAGGTTCGAGTTTTTTTTTTTCTTTTCCTGAAGGAAGCATTGAAATTGAAACAAATTTTTTAGGAAGTTTTATAGCAACTTGAAACGTCAACCGGTAATGATGTGATAAAGTCCACATGATTTAGTATTAGTTACTTGAAATTCAGTTTGAACTCGATGGAATTCGAGTTTGATTCAAAAAAATATTTGAACAAAAATGTTTAAATTTTTAAATTATTGCAACAGTCCTTTTAATAGTTATGTTTGTAAAATAAATGGTTATTAATCAACGATATATGAAATCTTCAATTTGTGGCTCTTAAGGTTTTATATGAGAAAAAGGTTTTCCATTTTTTTCAACTATTTTCACAATTTTCACAAAGAAATTTTAAGGCTTTATTATATCCTTAGGTAATTTATTTATGCGTAAAGCAATATTACACTAAAAAAATGTAATCTTATACGTCTCGAAGCCATTGTTATTAGATTATTGTTGAGTTTTACTAATAGATTCATGACAACATTTGAGGTATCTTCTACACAAAAACTCCTTTAGACAAATATAAATCCGCCTTGGATTGATGTTTTAGTGTAACCTTAAATCCAAGTTACTTTTAAAAAAACCAAGTAGATAAAACCGTTATCAATCATGTGTCAAATAAAAAGGAGCAGATATAGTTTCATTAATTAATTGATGTAGTTCTTTTCATTATTCATATTATTAGATAAAATTCCCCAAAAAGTTATTTTTAAAATTTAATTGTTACTGAAGTAATGTTATTGTTCTTTTTTATACATATTGATCGTGTTGATGTTTGAACTAAAACTAAACTTTTTAGTTGTTGCCTAATGGTGATGAAGTTTAAGAGGGAATGTCTAGATTACTTTTGCATATTATATATCTGTGTTCAAAATAGTTTCTGTTGTGAGAAATGTGATATTTGATCAATTAATGCCATTGTTATAGAGTTGTTTAAAAACATAGTCTGATTAATAGATGAAATGACTACATTTTCTCTTAATTGCAGTCTAACATAAAAAAAAAAAAAAATTATCACGATTATATTTGTAGTCTAATATCTTGTATTAGATTATGTATGAAAAAATCGTGATTTATGATATTTGAGAAAAGATTACGCACGAACAAATTACCATAAGAAAAAACGTAATCTTTATCATCAACTACATTTGTAAACACAATTTTTAAACTTTTTTTTAATAGTGAAACGTCCTTTTAATTTGCATCTTGAAAGTAATTAAGACCGTCAGCTAACTAAATTGACGAATCATCCAATTATTTAATTTGCATAGTCATAAAAATTAAAGTAGCTGGCGGTTGAGGGCAGCCATTTAGAAGTTAACAAGACGCTAAAACAAGCAATTTCTCTTATCATAAATCATAATCACAACAATGCGTGTGTATACATAAATATTATATTTATATAACCTTCGCCTAGGAAAATAAAATCTTAAAAAAGCTTATATACATCACAAATCACAAATGTATGACCAGACAACATTAATTATATAGCCGTGCGTGACACGAGATGATTTGGATGGATTAACCATCAACCCTTCAAGCAATTAGACCATCAAGCCTTGCCAATTGCCACTAGAATTGGGACTAAAATCTAGCTAGGGCTTTTTTATTTAACATACATCCACAATTTAGATTTCTTAAAATTACGGTTGTTTTGAGAAGAAGAATAATAGAGTGAAATTAATGGAGTGATACAGTTATTTAGGAAAAAGAAAAAAGATATAAAAATCCAAATCTTATTTTGAAGGAAAAATAAGACTACTAGCATATCCTCATTAATTCATTTTTTTTTATATAATTTATTTTACTCTAACCGAATTAATGTTCTTGGCTCATGATTTTAGGCTCAATATAGAGATTTTATGATAATATAGATTATTAATATAGTCTATCAGAAGACATCATAATTAGTCAAAATTAAATTTACTTTTTTGTTGATATTTCAAATGAGGGTAAAGTTGTTTGAATTCGAACCCAAATATTACAATATATCACAATTTTTCTGTAGGTCAAGAATTTGTTGGTATTCATTAATTAAAATTACTTGAGAATAGGGGATGTTGGGTTCGAATCATGGGGTGATTGGACGAGGGGAAAGTTTTTTTTTTTTAGAAAATTACATTTTCATTCAAAGTTACAATCATAATTAATATATTATGTTCCATAAATTAGTAACTTGATAAAACAATAAATAATAATAATAATAATAATAATAATAATAATAATAATAACAAACTTTGTAAATAATAAACTAAATTCAATTCTACACTTGGTGAGACTCGAACTTGAGACTTCAAATTCTTAATAGCTCGCCTTGCCAATAAGAACGAGGGGAAAGGTTAACGTGATGAAATAGAGTATTTTTCATCGTGTAACAAGGTCATCAATGCAAAACAAATTTATTTATAATATTATAAGTCAATTGTTAGGGTATATACTATGATTAATTGAATCGAGTAAATACCGATTAATTGTATTGTGCATTACATATATATAAATATATTAGGCTTTATTTATCTTTCAAGTTTGTTTATATTTACTATTATATGATTTTAAAGATAAAACACACAGAATAACCATGTTTTGCAACAAAAAAAAAATTACAAAGAAAAATTTTATAATTATGAGATCATTATTTCTACTATTATTCCTAATCAATGCTTTATCAAGAAATAGATATTGATATAATTTTATCAACTATATACATGTTTATGCTCTTACTTATAAAATATGAAATTGATATCATAAATTGAAGTATGGATGTACTTGAGCTAAAACTGTAGGTATTGCAGCAATAAGAAATACATTGAATATGATTTGATATAAGAATGTCATTTAGAAATCACTTAAGTGTTAATGACAATAGTATCATGTAATAACTGCATAAGTGGTCCTTTGGCTTGAGATCAGTATCTAACTTGTATGATAAGTGTTATAATTTGATACTACTCCCACAACTAGAAAAAAAGGCCATGGATTGTATCATCATGTAAAAAAATAAAATAAAATTAAAGTGCAGTTAATGAAAGTGAGCATAGTTTATTACTTTAATTTAACTACAATTTTAAGACAGTGCAAAAGAGGTTAAGATATAAGGCAGCAAATACAATCCAATTTGGAATAAAATTAGGATTAAGGGCTGTTGACTTCACTAATTAAATATTTATCAATCTTCCTTCTTAAGATGATATTCACTAGTTTTAATTTTTTTATTCATATGAGGTATAATGGGGGAATGGGAGATCGAATCTTGAACCTGTAAAACTCACGAAAAATTTCTTTATATATTCGGTTAATAAACAAACAAATGGAATCTTAAGTGTACGCATAAAGATTTTGTTTGTACACCAAGAGATTTGGAAGAATTAATTTGGTAAATATATTAACTCTAAAAAATCATGAGAGATCTATTACGTATATTCATATGTGGATATACACGAGAGGATATAATATTTTACTATTTATTAAGTAAGGAATATAGAAATATACAAATGGGAATACGAGTAGATATGAGGGAACACCTACGAGGACCATGGATTGGCTTCCAAATGAAGCCAATCCCGATAACTGAACAAAAAAAAAAAAATGCAAGAGGTATATGTCTAAGCCTATATATATATATATTGAATTTTGAAGAATGGTCATGGAGAAGTAATGGCTATTCGGTAGTGAAGGGGAAAGAATGATGAAATGAAAGTGGACGATGACCAAATGGCCTAGGAAAGGATGCATGGGGGTTCAGTGTTGTCTTATCTACACAGTCTCATTCAATATATATATATATATATATATGTGTGTGTGTGTGTGTGTGTGTGTGTGTGTGTGTAAGAGGGAAGGAGGTGAGAGATAGTATGGAGAATGAGCCATACTAGGAAAGTATACGTGTCACGACCACCTGTGACTTACCAAAACTACTACAAATTTTTCGCATTTTACTTACCTTTCCTTCTGTCATAATTCAATCAGCAAATCGTTGGGCTGTGATTCGATATTAGTCATCTCGACCACATTCATTCCATGACATGCATACATGTTAATACAATTTTTTATTGACTGTAAGTACTTTTTTCTTAAAAGTAAACTCATATACATTAATACAATTACATGTACATATACATCCCCGACAGTACATTCGTCTACATAACTGTGCTTTTACATTGTTCAGTACAAAACGTTGCAAATGTGTATACCTTTCGTATTATGAGTATGCAGCGGATAAAGGAATATCAATCCTCAATCATGCTCAACTACTGTGAACGCTCTGTAGAGATGATGAAATAAAAAAGGGGGGTGAGCTCACAGCTCAGTAAGGAAATAAGGCAAACAAATAGATAACCACACTATCTACAAAATATAATGCTCATGCCTTGTAATCATTTCCTTTTCGATTAACATCTAAAGCATGTATCTTTCTTGAAACATTTATGCAAGTATATATATATATATATATATAAATATAAATATATATACAAATCATCAGAATGAACTGAAAACATGCTGGTTTAATAACCTCAACAATTTATGCAAAACATTGCATTGTCATGTAAATACTGTAAATCACATTTCATTATGCCATATCAATTAAATCAAAACAAAGATAGCATATCATCATGTTAAAACATGGAAATCTGGGCCTCACTCATCCCTTGGGTTACCCTTTCACAATTCACAAAGTCACATGTCCAATTTATAAAATCATGTGATAATTCAACTAAGAAATATACAGTGAAATGAAGTGAGATGAGATAGGCGACTACATGTTCGAAGATTATGATCATATCTCATTTTTTCGTGATCCCAGGCTACACAGTACTCGGTGTGCAGGGCCTCACATTTGCTATAACTGGAGATGGGTCAAATCCTCAACCATCAGCCAACAACTCTATATAATTGTGTACTCACGGTACAGCGTACTCTATGTGACATACACGGTACAAAGTATCCCATGGACCAAATATCAAGGTTGGGGTGTCTACCATAGGTCTTAGCCCTCATACCATGGATAATAACTTCGATAACCCTCGACCATATCTAAAAAATGCATGTGCGAGCATATAATCTGTGCGACACAGTCTACACAGTCTCCCAGCATGGCTATTTCATGCTATCTCTTTCAAAATCGGTACGTGCGAGTAAACTCTAGCATAAACTCATACATAAGGTCATATAAATCTAGTGCGACCAATGCTCCCAGCACTATGTCATGTAAAACTGAGTACGAGCAATACTCTAATACTCTATCATGCATCAATCAATAAAATTGAGTACGAGAAACGCTCCAGTACTCTATCATGCTCAAATCGTATTAAAATTAAGTACGAGAATACTCAAATACTATGTGATGCATATCATGTAAAATCTAGTGCGAGTATCCCTCTATCACTGTTGGTTTTCACACAAATTGATAGATGACTTATTTCAATTGAAATTCACTCAATTAAATCAAATCGACATTATAACATGTTGTTTTTGCATATAACATGAAAACATTAGCCAGTCTATCTATGCAGCTGTCAAACAACGTTAAAACTAGTTACAAACATGCTTCCTAAGCTTTTTACCCTTAATTTGGATAAAATCGCAATTTCACCATGTCGGGTCCCTACCGAAAATTTTCCATATTTGAAAATCCATATACAATTTAAATACTTGAAAATCTATCCGAAATACATATAGTTACCTCTAGCTACTCACAAAATTCCCTTACCTCTGATCACGTCACGTGACCTCACTTCCTCGGTGCTGCTAAACATCGCAGTCCGATCCGTTCCCAATATAAACTCTGAAGCTGTAGATAACCATTCACATAAGTATACCTAAATATACTTAATTTTTACTAGCATGAATTTCAAATCAATGCATTAGGTCTTTTACACCCATTTGGCTTTATTACATCTTATTGGACCTTACTCTCTCTTAAGTCCATTTCGATTTTACCATTCATTTCTCAAGAACCTATTAGACTTATCAAGTCTACTGATTCGATTTGAACCAGTATAAATCTCACAATGCCTCAAGTTCATCATTTTCTCCCACTATGACATTTCACCATACATCTCATATACCTATTTTCATTCATCCTTTATTCCAACACATGTATTTCACAAAACTATCTTACAATCATATATACATGCTTAATAACATCACTACATGCTTAAATCATCATTAAATCCAAGTCAAATCAACTTTCTCTCGCTAAATCACATTAAGCTCATTTTGGGTTATTGAGGATGTAGCATGTTCATGGGTGTTTTCAGCCAACAAAACATACACCAATCAATTCACCAAAATGCTTATTTTAACATACTTGAAGTTGGTGTATTGAAATCTTACCTCGCTTGATTTTTTATCTTTTTGCCAATTTGGGGAAAATCACTTTGCTCCTTCAATCCTTGATTTTAGCTTCTAGTTTTTAACTATATTGTTCTCCTCTCTCAAAATTGATTTAAAGGTGATGATTTTTAGAGTGAGAAAGTTAGGTTTCACTTTTTGTAAATGGAGGAATTGGTTGTTTTCGGGGGAAGAAGATGCAGCAGTTGAGTTTTTATAGAATTACCTTATGAGATCGATCTCCTAGCAATGAGAGATCGATTTTCCATGTGTTTATCTCTTTCAGAATTCGACATTTAGAAGGTAGGTTCGATCTACCTCTTGGTATGAGATTGATCTTGTCCAAACAGAATCACTTAGAGATTGATCTGGCCTTGAAAAGAGATCGATTTGTGCTATCCAGAACCCTTTAGAGATTGATCTGTCTCAACCAGAATTCATCCGAGATCAATCTGCTTTGAATGCGGGATCTATCTCCCTTTTACAGAACGCTTGGCCTTGTATTTCAAGGTGATGAGATCGATCTCCCCTTCAATTAAGATCGATCTGCCCTTCATCTGCAGCATTCCAGCTGTAATTTTCTTAGATTTTCAAAGATAACTTCATATTTAATTGCATCACTATTCATTTTACATTTCATTCACACTTGAAACTTAAAAATATTCATTTCTTATGATTCATATCAAATGTAACTTGTCTGTACATCATGAAATCATAAAGAATACATATAAATTTATGAACCTTACAATACGGCAGCAGAGGAAATGGGTAAATGTACCTTCCAACAGAAAAGGGAATGGAAAATAAGAGTGATGCTGATGGTTGGAAACTGACTAGTTTGGTGGAAGGAAACGCGAAGCAAGAAACGTAAAAGCCTGGGATATTTGGTAGGATTGAGGTGGAAGGATGAAAGAGCTATTGCCTTGTTGACATTGGTGGAAACAAGAAAACTGAAGTGAAGAGGTCTGAAGCAAGGACATAGAGACAGGTAATGGGAGATGTGATGTGCAGCAAAGAAAACAGAAGGAAACGTAAGGCAGAAAATAAAGCAGGGTAGAGGTGTGTGATGGGTGATGGTCTCGAGACAGTTTAGGTGAGAAATGAAATGGTAGGAGATGGAGGAAAGGAAACCCGAGAGAAACTATATGTATATTTATAAAACTACTACCTGAAAACATGAATCCACATGAATCGAGACTGAAAAAGGAAGAAATAAAATAAGAGAAAAAATCGAGAGCAACCATGCCTAAAAACTGAAGCAAAAAGGGACGAGAAGGAGAGAAAGGCTGGCTGTTGAGAAAGCCCGAGAATGGAGGAGAGTTATAGAGGGGAGACCTGGAAACATAATTGAAGAGCTTGAAACAAGGACGTGATTGGGTGGAAGTGAAGGTCAAAACAGAGGACTTCGACCTCTGAAAGCTGCAGCAAAGTGAAAGAGAGTGCTAAGACAAATTTTTTCTTCGTTTCTTGGTGCTGAACAGAAGGGTTATGCGTGAGACAGAGGCATGAGCAAACGGTGGAGGTAAGTTGGAGTAAGGCGTGACTGAGGGAGAAGGAGGAGTTATCGGGCTGTCCGGGCGTCTGAAGACAGAATAGAGGCAGAAACAAGGACAACTACAAGGGAGGAAGAAAGGAAGCTGGACGAAGAGGCTGGAAGGAAGATTAACGATGGTGGTGGTCGAACGAGATTGACGTGGGCGATGACAGTGTTGGAAGGGAAGAGGAAGAAAATGAGTGAACAATGACCAGCGAAGTGAAGAAGAAAGAAAAGAGTATATCTATATATATATATATTTGGAGTTAGGAAACAAGGCACAAAGAAAATTGGGAAAAAAATGAAGTAAACCGGGCCCACTGACTCCAGTCACTAAGGCATTGAGGACTACGGGCAGACACCGAGATAAGAAAAATTTTGTGTACTGCTAGAGATATTTACATGTAATTTTCATAGAATTGTAGATATAAAATTTAGGCCGATTTATGGTTATCGAAAAACTATAGAAAACCCTAAACCGATTCGTAATATCGAAATTTTAGAAAAGCTTTAGTCTCGATTAAATGAGTCTATCCTTGCCGAGATTAAACTAGCTAAATTTATTTAAGTAGATATAGTTTTAAATTACTGATTAAATCGAAAATCCCTGATTGTTTTACTTACCATATTAAATTTAATATTTTTTATTGGTAGTGAATTTTTATAGATTGATACTGGTAAAAAGTGCTTGAGCACGTGTTGACTGTGCGTCGCACAGTCCGACTCGCACTGGTTTAGGGGTAAAGGCAACAGTTTATCATGCTACATTGTTATCGTTATTGAATTGAATTGCTATTGTTATTGTGGTCTACAGAGTACAATGTACCGAGCAACATGCATGTAAGTACGTTGTATTGTGCTATAGGTCTTCAGATATATTGTATTGTGAGCCGACTAGATAGCTGACCACTCCTACGACGATTGACATCCCAACACACTGATCAGTGATGCCGAAAGTCACCGACATTGGCTAATTGTCATATTGATTATCGTTATAGCATGTTCTGTCTTGCCTCGTCTATTTGATTTTTCTGATTCAAACGTATAAACTGATTTGACTATATGAACTGTATTACCTATAGAAACTGTGATATTCTATTGCATAAAGACACTGTGGGGGCCACCTCTTGAATCCTGCGGGAACAAAGTGTCACACAGTCATCAAAATGAAACGCAGTAGAAAGTTTTAGAACTTGAATTTATTACAGTACAAGATTTATACTACCTCGTCTATTTTGATTAATCGAATTGACCGTGTGAACTTTATCTTTGAAATGGAAATTGTTTATTCTACTACTGAAAGTTTTGAAATTGTGTATGCATTGCAGCAAACTAGTTAAGTTACCTGAATTGATACTGTTTTTGAATTCATTATCCGATTTTACTGATTTGCCAAAATGACTGTATATTTTCATGAGAATTCCTATTTGGAAAAATATATAAATATAGGTAGTGTATTTATCTACCTGCCATGTGTTTTTTTTACTGAGCATGTTGAGCTCACCCCCTTACTTTCCTCTACAGAGTCTCATCAGTAACTGAGACTGCTTCTGTAAGATGAACTAATTTGCACAGTCATACGTCAGCAAAGTATGCTTCTACGTTAAAGGTATACCCAGTATAGACACCTACTTTGTATCTAAAATTTTGTAAGTATAGTAATGTATAGAGAAGTGTGTCTGGGGAATGTGAAACATGAATATTTATGAAAGATTAATTACACTGATTTAATTGGAAGACATTTCCATTGTTTTGTTTCAAATTATTTAGCATGGAATTGAATTGAATAGACAGTTTTATGGTTTTGATCTATTATCGACTCATAGCCCAACCAAATTGTACGTAAATCGGGTTGTTACAGAACCTAATTCCTTCTAAGAAGAGATAACAACCGCTAGGCTAAGCCTTTATTGTTCATTAATTTTAATTATCTCAAATGTTGAAAAAATCACAGAAGTTCAATTACAAAAGTCTAGCTATTAGTAGTTTTCGGTTTTGGCTATCTTCATCTTTTTTGAAGTTTTTTCTTTGATTACTCGTATAGATATCATTAGAGGCTAGTCAATTAAATAGTTAAAAATTTTATACAACCCAACTAATAAGTTGCTGGTAATTCTTGATGTCTATCAAATACTAATATAAAAATATTATTGTGTGATCCTAACTATTAAGAGTTACGATTATAAAATTTTACTGCATATACTTTCATATTATGTAATTAATTCTTAACAAAAACCAAATTAAGCTTGAATAATAGAAAATTATTTGTCTTGCTCAATGAAGGAAAAATAATTAAATTTTAACACTAATAAATCAAAAGTTTCTTTTCTACTTAATTTTTTCTTCCTTGTATATTAAAATGGAAAACTTTCATAACTTTTCACTTTGACAATCAAGTATTAAAAATGATTTTGCAATATGATAAATGATAATTGCACTCTTTTACATGCAAAAACATTAAAACACTACTGATGAGGTGTAATTAGGCCTAAGGGTATTTTAGTATTCCACCTCGGACAAGGAGACAACTGAAGCAGCGCGCACGTCACCGTGTCTGACGTGCGACCAACTTAGCATGTCAGACATTGACTTGCTTCTATGCAGATGGCTACTTTGAGACCAAGGCATCACCTTCGGACTAAGATGGTCATGGAGGAACTTAAGGTGTCATCCCATGCCAAGTCAATACCCAACCTCCCTCGTGGTGGCCTCCTAGGTAGGTCATCCAATCCCAACTTAGCTAGATATGATAAATGTTGTTACAAGAAACCACGTAGGCTTGACATATCACATCAAGTCAACTTATCTATAAATGCCCTTTCCCTACTAGAGGAGAGGGACTTCAAGCTCATTCTTTTCCAACTTTTATTTTTTCCCTTTTTTTGGATTCACTAGATAATAAGCCAAGAACTCTAATCTCACATTCTTCCCCACTCTTTCACTAGAAAGACCTTTAGGTCCATTCTCAAACTAAATGTTTTGGGGTGCCAAGTAAGGGAACTTTTTCCTTAAGAATGGCACCAAAGAAAAAGAAGGTGGAAGACGAAAACCAACCTACAACTAGTTGCCCAACCATCCCTCTAGACGACCACCTCAACCAATGACTCCTTCTTATAGTGAAACATTTTGAACTACTCACATCACCCGACAGCTCAGAAACCTTACTAAGTTGGTTCAAAATGCCTTTTTTCCCACTATTAACCCAAAGACAACCTTTAAATCCCAACACAAACAAACCTCTCACCCAAGGATCCTTATAACCCAATAGGAGATATGCTAACTCTTATTTCGTACCTAAAATGTTAATTAAAAAACCACTACCAAAACTCATAACCCCTCTAATTTGAAAAATGAATAGAGCAACCCAACAACCACCGTGCTCATGGAAGAGTAAACCAAAAACAAAGAGATAACAGTGAGGAAAGAGGTGATGAAGAAAAAGTTACAAAGTAAAACTATGGTGCATATGGATGAGCTAAAGTTGTTACAGACCTCACCATTTACAAAGGAGATTGACCAAGATTAGCCACTAACCAACTTTCAAATGCCAACCATTGATGCCTAAAATGGTACTTCTTGCTCTTTTGGCCAATTAAAGCTTTTCCATGCTAGCATGTCTACATAGGGAGAGCAAATAGCCCTATGTTATGCAAGGCATTCTTGGACACATTGAAAGAGGTGACCTGAGCTTAAGACTCGAGCTTGGAACATCGATCTAATACTTTATTCAAAAAGCCCAGGCATGCATTTCTCACTCATTTTATCAATAATTGACGTGCAAAGAAAACAATGCTGAGCTTGATGGCTATAAAGTAAAGGCATAAGGAAGACATAAGGAGTCATTAAGAGAGTATGTGGTAAGATTCAATTTTGAGAAAAGTTTGTTGTAGTTGCAGGCCTAATGAATGGGCTCATAGATGATGAATTCCTCCTTTCTTTAAAACTAATCTCTTTTAGAGCTCTTGCATGAAGTTAAAAATATATCAATGTTGAGGAAACCATAACCACCAAAGCTGATAAGAGAGAAGAGAAAGAAGATAAGCGAAGTTACAAAAAAAAAAGGAAAGATGTTAAGAAAAACCAAATGGGTGAAAAGTTCACTAAAACTAGTGAGTATTCAAGGAGAATAAGACTTGAAAAGAGTCTGACTACTACACTCATTTGAATACTCCTTGAGAAAAAATTCCCATGTAAATCGAAAGAGACCTACTATTGAAATGGTTAAGACCAATGAAACCAAATTCCCAAAGGTCTAAGCAAAAAAGATGTGTGTTTCATCGTGACCATGGTCACATCATAAAAGAATGTATCAACCTAGTGAATGAAATTGAAAAAGTCATAAGAATAGGCCATCTTGAGAGATTTTAACAAATCAGCCCACGCAATGAGATCAGTAGGAGAGAGTATCAACATGAAAACTACAATGCTTGACCTTATGAGAACTATATAAATCCTCAAGAACTGAAAAATGAATTGACAAAAATCTAAGATATACTCGACCTAAAGAAGAAAGAAAGGAAGAGGTGGACTATAAACCCACCACGAGTGTCATCATTTTATAATAGGATGAATGTCAACCTCAGCTAGAAAAAAATAAGGCTACAGTTATAACCATAGGGTCCACAGTGAGAAAGTCAAAGTCATAGAGGGATGAGTCCATATCTTTTTCCATGAAAGATTAAAAAGGGGTTAAATTCCCTCAAGATGATGTTGTAGTGATCAGTGCTACTGTCTACAACCACGTGGTGAGAAAGATTCAGTTTGACAATGAAAGTGCTTGTGATGTGTTGTAATACAAAGCAATGAGGATTATGAGCTTTATTGAACAGCAAACAACAACCTTAGTAGGATTTAGAAATAAGTAGGTTCCTATGCTAAGGACCATATAACTCCTCGTTACCCTAGGTACAAAACCAAAGACTGTTGCAACCAGGTGGAGTTCATGGTAGTAAAAATTACCTTGGCGTATAAGATGATCGTAGGCTAACCTAGCTAAATAACTTTGAGGGTGATTGAGTTATCTCTATAGCTGAAGTCCCCATGAAATGAGTGCTTGAAAGCTATAAGATATGCTAGGGGTGGATCAAAAAAGATGGTTCACCAACTTAACGTTAGCTTAAAAGCTAAGCTAATGCGATAGAAGAAAAGGTGTTTTACGCTAGAAAGATAAGAAGCCATCAATGAAAAAGTGCCTAAATTGATAGATGACAGTTTCATCAAGGAAGCATATTACCTTGAACTGTTGGTCAACATTTGTGATGGTGAAAAAGCAAAATGGTATGTGAAGAATGTGTGTAACGTTTACTAACCTAAACCAAAGTTGTCTTAAGGACAACTTTCCTTTGCCAAGTATTGATAGCTTGGTAGGTAATAGTGTAGAGCATGACCTGCTAAGTTTCATTGTTGCCTACTTTGGTTACAACTAGATTAGAATGCTTAAGGAAAATGAGGAAAAAATAGTGTTCATAATAGAAAAATGATTATATTGCTACAAAGTCAAGCCATTTGGGTTAAAAAATGTTGTAACCGCATGTTAAAGGGTCAATAAAATTTTTAGAGAACAGATAAGGAGAAGCATGAAGGTATGTTTGGATGACATGATGGTAACAAGTCTCTCCTTGGAGGCACGTCTAAAAGATATGAGAAAAGCCTTTAACGTTATTTGCAAGCACAACTTGAGGCTTAACAAAGTAAAATGTGCTTTTGTTGTCACCTCGAGCAAATTCTTAGGCTTCATGGTCAATTGAAGGAAAATTGAGGCCAACCCTAAAAAAGTTCTAGTTATTCTTGATATAAGCCCACTATCTTGGATCAATAAGGTGCGAAGACTAACAAGAAGAGTAGCTTGCTATGAACAGGTTTATGTCTAGGTTGGTTGATAAGTACCTCCCATTCTTCGAAGTTTTTAAGCATGTCAACAATTTAAACTGGATAAAGCTCAAGATATTTTCTTTCATCCCCAACAATATTGTCAAAACCATAAACAAGAGAGCCTTTGTATATGTACCTAGTAATAACCAAACAAGTTGTTAGTTCGGTCTTGGTAAGGGAAAAATTTGGGGTTTTCAAAGGCCTTTTTACTTCACCAGCAAAGTTTTATAAGAAACCGAGTTAAATTACCAGAAGATTGAAAAATGGGCTTATGCCTTGATCACGTCAACAAGAAAGATTAGGCCATACTTCCAATCTCACACCATTAATGTCCTGATTGACCAACCACCTAAATAAGTTCTTTAAAAATAGAAGTTGCTAGGAAAGTTGATTAAATGGGCATTAGAGCTCTGTGAATTTGGTTTGCACATAAAGCTGAGGTCAGCTCTTAAATCACAAGTGTAGTTGGCTTCATTGTTGAATGTATAACCTTAAACAATGATGGTAAGGAAATGAAAGGGAAGGAAGAGCTCGAGGAGAAGAAGCTTAGAAACTTTATGTTGATGGCTCAGAAAACATTAAGGGAACTGAAGCAGTGCTTATTCTTATTAGCTCAGAAAACGTGAAATTCTATTATGCTATGAGGTTCAAATTTAGAAGGCCAAATAATAAAGGTAAATATGAGGCTCTTATTATAAGGCTTAAATTGGCAACCAAACTGAAACTAGAAAACCTGATAGTATTTAGTGATTCCCAACTAGTTGTGAATTAGGTCAATGAGGATTTTAAGGCTAAGGGAAAAAACATGGTAAAATTCTTGGAGAAGGTCTAGACTCCCCTATAAGGCTTCAAAAGATCTTAACTAAATAAAATTTCTAAATAAAAATATCATGGTAGATTCTTTGCCTAAGTTGGCCACAAGAATTTCTAACGCTCTACGAGAGTATTCACAGAAAAAAGGTGGAACAAAGAAGCATAAACGATGAAAGAGAGGTCGACCGAATTGAAGAGAAAAAAGAGTCTTAGGTGAACCCTATAAGGAACAACTTAACCACAAGAAAACTCTCAAAAAATAAGAATAAAACCAAAATCTTGAGAGAAAAAGCACCTAGATACACCATTATAGGGGACAAGCTGTGCAAAAGGTCATTCAACTTGTCATATCTATGATATTTGAAACCCTGCGAGGCATCAGACAAGGTCTTGAGGCAAATATACTACTGGCCTACAATTCATAAAGATGATACTGACCAAGCAAAGAAGTGCAATAAATGCCAAAGATTCACAGCTATTTAACATTAAGCCTCAACTGAGCTCATTATTCATATAGTAGGGAATGAAAATGCTAAGGCACTTATTTGTCGTCTCAAGATAAAGGTGGCTTATTCTGCATCTAGGCTTAAACCTTAGCCACGACCACAAAAAACAGGTTGAAAGCTTTTGTAGGAAAATTGTTGTATGCCATTTAGATTGCCAAAAGCAAGTCACAGATAATGGAAAACAATTCAACAACCTGAGGTTTGAAGAATGGTGTGAGAAATTTAGCATCAACCTATGTTTAATCTTGACAACTCACCCTTAAGCATATAGGAAATTGAGGTGGCTAATAGAACCATCTTGGATGCACTAAAGAAAAGGTTGGATGATGTTAATTGTTTATGGAAAGGTGAGCTATCTATTTTTTAGGCACTAAAGACCACAACCAGGATCCCAATAGGTGAAACTCCCTTCGATTTGGCCTTTGGGATAGATGTGGTGGTGCTTATCGAGATCTGATGCCTAGTTTTAGAGTTGAGCTGAGCAATTAAGAAGGAAATAAAGAAGCTCAAAGTGCCAACATTTACCTTACCGAAGGGAAAAGAGATTAAGCTCTTGCCAAGATGGCCGCATATCAACGAAAGGTATCTAGGTATTACAATAAAAGGGTCAAATAAAAGACAATAAAAGAAGGTGATCTAGCACCGAGGAAACTGAAAACTTATGGCAAGGATAGAGAATGTGGTAAGTTGGCTCATAATTGGGATGAGCCATGCATTGTGAAAGAAGTCGTGGGAACTGAAGTGTTCAAGCTATAAAACCTGAATGGGAAGTTCATCCTAAGGACATGAAACGTAAAGAACTTAAAAATCTATTATCAATAAGACTTTAGCTCACTAAATGTTTTGAATTTTAATAGAACTAGTAGTAAAAAATAGCTTGTAAATGCTTTAAATTTCGGCTAGCTAAGAGGCCAAAATGCATAATATGTAAAACATTGCTTTCAATTGAACTTATCCCTTATGAATGATCTTTTGAACTTTTTCTCTTTTTAGTATTGATAACAAACTCTCACAAAATCTATGAAATCTGAAGCTCAAATCAAACCAATGACAAGTAAGCACAACCTCGGGATGGCCATGTTTCTAGAAAAAACCTTTCAAATCTAAAGTTATGTAAGACCCGAATTTAGTTAAAAATACGAAATGAGTATGTTCGTGAAAGGAATAATTAAAATAGTCTCAAATTAAATGAAACGGGATTCAGACAAGAAATAAGGATTTAAAATGCGAAATGAATGAGTATTCATGAAAGGAAGTTAGGTTAAATTAATCCCGAACACGTGTAAGGGCAAAACGATTAAAAGATCGAAAGTCAAAATAAATTCGATAAGAAAATTTAATTAAAAATAATGGATTTGAGAATCTTGATCAATAACGAAGAAATAATTAAATTTCGAGTCCAATTGATCAAGATCCGAAATTTTTAGAAATACCGAAAAGTCACCCGGGACAATATCTCGAAAATACGGAGAAATTATACCCGAAAAATGATTAAAAATATAATAAATAAACTAACTTAAATTAAATTAATTTATTTGGAATAAATTTATAGATTTTGTAGATATCTTAGAATCTATTTGAATATTTTAAT
The DNA here is from genome assembly GCA_033439115.1 of Firmiana major. NCBI lineage: Eukaryota > Viridiplantae > Streptophyta > Magnoliopsida > Malvales > Malvaceae > Firmiana > Firmiana major. The sequence continues at coordinate 63,016,587 of CM065905.1, forward strand.
GAATATTTTAATAATAAAACAAAGTATTAAATAAATAATAATTGTAAAAAAAAAAAAAGTGAAATCAGAAACTATCGGGGAGAGAGAAGAAGAATGGAAAACGGAGAAGGAGACCCACGCGTGGCCGACCGACCCACGTCCACCGGCGATCATCACCCTCCGACGAAGGGCCGAGGAGAAAGAGGAGAGGCCGACAAAGCTTTGGGCACCGACGACGCGCACCAAGGATAGTCGAATCCGACGAACGGAGGAGGAGAAATCGACGGGAAAAGGGAGCTCGATCCCGACGATCCACGGCAGCTGGGCTCGAACGGTGGGTACCGATGTGATCGGGAAGAGAAGTCGGTCCTTTTGAGACTGGTATTGGCCGACGAAACCGTCGAAATCCGTCGGATCGAGAGGTGACAGCCGCGGGGAAGAAGGAAAGATTCACCGACGATGGTTGCGTTTCGACTCTAGCCGAAGCCCGATTCTGGATGCCCAGGTGTAGCTTAGCCGAACGGCACCGAAATAGCATTGGGAACCGACCGGACGAGTCGAAATGACCAAATGGTGACTGAACCGGTCGAACCGGACCAGACTGAACCGGCCTGAACCGGACTGAACCGGTTCAGCCAAAAAGAGAGAAAAAAAGGGAGAAAAAGGGAAAAAAAAGAGAAAAAAATTGGGGAAAATTTCAGTGATGCAATCGAGTTTCGGGTAAGTCGGTAAGCGGTCGAATTGATCGATTTAAATTTCAGAATATTTAATTTGATAAATAATCGACTGAAAGTTTACCCGAAAATATATTTAATTGTGTAGCTCGACGATTGGCATCCAACGAGAGCTCGAGACAGCCTCGATTTACGTACTAGCATGAAATTTCGGGTAAGTAACCGTTATTTACGACAATTTACACCGTTATGCATGCTTCAGATTTTATTATCGCATAAAATAAATTAAATTATGGAAATTTAGATAAATTGTCGTAAATAATAAATTGAGCTATTCGAGAGTTAGAACGAGGCCCAATAAATTGTTGGTGGGCCCAATGAGCCCAATAGGCCTCGATAAAGTGAAAATTAAGTGAAAAACGGGCTTAAGTCCGATTAAGGCCCATTAAGGTGCAATCGGGCCCAATAGGGGTAAACGGGCCCAATGATTTAAATTAAGCCCAGAAAATAGGAAATACAATTAAGTTGTATAATATCTGACCTGAAGAATATTGATACACAGTTCCAGAGGTTTGATTGGGAGCAGATCGGACTGCACGACATGACATCAGTGGAAAGGTCAGACTCGACAGGAAAATAAGGTAAGGGAATTTTGTAGGTGCATAGAGATGCCTATACATATTTTGAGGGTTTTACAGGGCTTAGAAATTTCTTACAGCATCTAGAAATGAAATAATAATTTTTACGAAAATCGGGGCTTAGATAAATAAAGGAAAAAGACGATTTTGCCCCTAGGAGTAAAATTTACAAAAAGGGTAGTAAGGCAGATAAATTGCATGATTTCATGATTTTAATGCTTTATATGAATATATTGCTTTGATTTAAGCAAATATGCACATAGGTTGGCTATTGATTTTAAGAATTACATGAAAGAGAACCGGTTTGTACCGGTTACGATTTTAAAAGATGTTTTGTCAAGATTGAGCCACCTATCGTATTTACATGAATAAAAAGAGTATTAGAGTCTTCCTCGCACTCAAGTTTACTGATTTATTTCTCATGAAAAGTCGTACTGGAGCATTGCTCGTATGAGAAATTTGTGTGTGCACAAAACCGTGCCGGAGCTTCGCTCGCACGAGATTTTAGATATCATGATATGCACAGCATGGTGCTAGAGCTTCGCTCGCACTAGACGTGAGTTGTCGTGCATATAGTCGTGCGGAAGCCTCCTGTAGACTGTGTGTCACAGAGAGTTGAGATGCTCGCACATATACTTTGAGACATGGGTTGGTTATCGACATAGTATTGGGGTAGATAAGACCTACGGCAGGCACCCCCAGACTATGATATGGGTCCATGGAGTACGATGTACCGTGTATGTCACACGGAGTACGCTGTACCGTGCAGTCATGATGACTTTATGATGTTACTTGCTATTCTGGCGGGTAGGACTTGACCCCACCTACTGTTGCAGTTGTGATACCCCGTACACCGGGATCCGTGTAGCCTGGGATCACAGGGACAAAGTATGGCCATAGTCCTCGATTTTTCATACAGTAACCTACATGCCTCACATGATATCATACGGTCTGGATAGACCAGGACAAACCCGATGGAGGGGTAGTCCCGATTTATGTTTTTAAAAGAGATGTGATTTAATGAATCAAGGTATTCCCGAGAGATGGGTTTAACCTTGATGAAGTTGTTTTATGATGAAACAATGAGTTTTAAAGTGATGAGTTTATGATGAAACTAATAAGTTTTAATGTGACGAGCATGAGATGTCATACATGATGATTTTTCCATGTGTGTTTTATATGTCGATTTCATGATTTCCCTTATATGATATATACATACATGTGGCATCGTTTTAGTCATTCCTCATGCTCAAAATATAAAAGATTTTATATCATGACATTATCAGCACGTAGATAGTATAGTTATCTACCTGCTTACATTATTGCCTTACTGAGCACGTTTCGTTCACCCTTTCATTTTCCACCCCACAGGGTATATTCAGTAGAAGAGAGCGACAATAGTCTCGCATCTCGGTTATCCGCTGCTTCTTATTAAGAACAGGTATACACATTTGTATAATTTTGTATCTGAACATATAGATGCACAGTACTGTATATGGATGTAATATTGGGGATGTATTTAGTTCAAATAAATTGATATGTAAATGAAATATGAAAATGGAATGGTAAATAGGTGAGAGGTGACTAACACCGAATCATAGCCCAACTGTTTAGTAGTGTAACTGTTCACGACGGGTAAGGAAATGAAAAAACGAAAAATTTGTAGGGATTTTTAGGTAATTTGGGTCGTGACAAAAGATGGTATCAGAGCAGAGTTGGCCTGATATGAGTCGGTGTTAGTGGTTAAGTAAATTTACATCCCCATGTACTGTGCATTGTTTAGATACAATTGTGTATATCAAGGTAGAAGTGCAGCTAAGAATTTAGTTTCGAATGCAAGAATCTAGTTTTTATAAATTATAGCCGCTATGGTAGAGAGGCAAGTACACCTGCTCGAGGCCATAGAGATCGGTCTGAGAATCGAATGAGTCGTAACATGAGACTCAAGATGAGAGTGAAGTGGAGGTTGATGTTGAGCATACTCCACAGGGTCTTATAAAGAGACCAAATAGTATTGAGACACGCTCCGAGAGGATGGAGTGAAATATAGAAAATATTTTAGAGTTGTTTACTCAGTCTGTGCAGGTAATTGAGGATAGGCAAGGTAAAGCCTAAATAGATGCCTCAGACTATAGAGATTTTCACACCCCTCCGATATATAGCGAAGTAAAGAAATCAATAGTTGCTGAGGACTGGGTGAATAAGATAGCGAAGTTGTACGGATTCTTTCGATGTATGTCGACTGAGAAAGTGACTTTTAAATACGTTTATGTTGGAAACGAGGCGGAGTATTGGTAGAAGTCCGCTCGACCCAACTTAAGAGTTGAACATTCGGAGTCGACATGAGAAATATTTCTGGATGTATTCTGGTGACTGAATATTTCGGGCACTACTTACAGGAATTTATTGATAAAGTTTCTTACACTGCCCATAGTCATTGGTTGATTGATGAGTATGAATCTCAGATTACATCCCTGGGCAAGTATGAACCCGATATTGTGGACAGTGAGAGTTGGAAAGCCCAAAAGTTCATGAAATGACTCAAATTGTCGATTAGAGTCCGATTGGCTCATTACCTATGTCGAGGCAGTGCGCAGAATATAGTTGTGTGAATAATATCATGTGTTGCGCGCCTCTGAGATTGGGAAAGGTAGTAAGGGCCGAAATAGAGACATAAGAGAATAGAGAATGACAGGGATGTCAGAGCAGGAAAAAGACTAGTTGATAAGAGATTAGAGTTGATGAGTCACAGGGTAAGATAATTGGTAAGGCCCCAATATATCCAATTTAACACTTATGAGGGGTATTGTGATTTGAGGACCCTGACCTGCTACGAAGCAGTGTAAGCAATGAAGTAGTGTAGCAGTGTAAGAAGTGTAGGATGTGTGGTGGATACCACGGAAGGAGGGTCTATACCTACACTGTATTGATGAAAATGGCCGTTAAGTGTGGTAAGACGGACCATTGATTTTGATTGTACAGAGTTTGGCGAGATCGCCCTACAGAAAAGTAAAGAGACAGAGAAAAACTTCGTTGGTATAGCTGCAACGAAAGGGGAGGCCATAGCCGAAATGAAAAAGGAAAGTAGGTTATTGGACGAAGGCGAGAGGATGTCTTGGACCAGGACACTATTGATGTTTCATGGATGTGGTGTAAGGTACCACACTAGTTATGAATAATGAAGTACATATGTTCATTGATCCTGGTGCCACACATTTATTCATACCGCTTTCATTCGCATATAAGTGAGTAAAAGGCATGAATACCTACATCATTGGGCACAATACTGATAAATGAGTACCCCAATAGAGGAGGATTAATTAACGGAATATGGACATAGAGATTTTAAGTTGAAAACAGGAGTGAGAACATCATTGAAATGTATACTGTAAGTGTTGACAAGTGATAAAAAGTGGTGCAACAGTTGAAATTAAAGGAGTAAAGGATTATACTCACGGAATGAATAATGAAAGAGTTTTGTCATGATTGATATACGAAAGAGATAATCTTTGAGATATGTTGATCCTAAATACAAGATGTACTGGAGTAAGAGTGCGTATGCAAAGTAATTGGGATTAAGTGATAAGTAGGGCATATAAATTATAACCAAGGATAAAGATGGATATAACCATTACCAGTCTATGTGGTTACGTCTGAAGGCTAATAAAGGTATTTCAAAATACCTCCCCGCCTGAAGACTTGACAGCGTCTAAAAGTATATATATAACCTATAACGTGAAATCGATCGTCGTAATAAATACCTTTAGCATTAGGATACCTTTACTAAGACGATAAGAATATTAAAATTCGACAAATCATAAAGGTTAACATGGTAAAATTTAATAAGAGCCGTTAAGATAAGAAAAGGAAATGACGCAGGTTAGTACCTGAAAACATAAGCGATTTTGTAGGATCTTATACGCTTCTGCGTAAATAAGTCAAGGATTGGACCAATTTGTAATCATCATTATCGATGATATGTTGGGTGTAGTTAAAGTCTAGGGCAAATTGTAAGCAATAATTGGAAAATTGCTTTTACAAATGGGTTGTTGCGAGTTCTCAATATGGTCTACTTGGTTGACACGTTTAACTAAGAAAACGTGGTCTTTGAATGAGATGATAAATAAGATGATAGATGTGACATGAATTTCGGTGTAGTGAAGTATGAACTGACCACCGTGATTAATTTCACCATACCCAACAGCTCAAGAGGTTCACAGTGAGTATGGATACCTCGAAATTATGAAGGAGCTGTGTATTGATGTATAATGGGAAGATAGTCAATTATGGAGTCAGACAACTCCTTGATCACGAAATAAACTATTTGACTCATGATTTTAAGTTGGCAACGGTAGTGTTTGTACCGAGGATATGGTATTATTATGTACAAGGTGAGAAATTTTAGATATGCACTGATCATAAAGCCCCGAGTATCTGTTTTTCACAGAAAGAGGCGAATATGAGAATACATAGTGGATTAGAGCTTCTGAGAGATTTTGATTGTGAAAATTGTACCACCCAGGAAAGGCTAATGTAATGGCTGATGCCTCGAGTAGAAAGAGCCTTGAGATGGTACCCCATATGATGGTCAGGGAGCGTGAGCTGTTAGAGCAGTTGTGAGCCTCAATAGTGATGTGACCCCTTCTGATGATGACAGTGATTGTGTGACAGCTAACCTGAGACTAGAACCGGATGAGAGTGCCCGGATTTGACAGGCATAGTGTGATGATCGGCATGGTGTCGATAGTTGGGTCAGATTCAGAAGGGTACAGTGATAGAGTTCACAGAGTGTGATGATGATTTACAGAGGTTCAGAGATAGTATAAGTGCTCCCCGGGACCACAGTTGATGAGATAGTGATATTATCAGAAGCTCACTCTTCGGGATATACAGTGCATACGGAAAGTAACGATTATATATATGAAATCTTTGAAAAGGGTATTGGTGGTCAGATGTGAAAAGAAATATGGTAGAGATTGTGGAAAAGTGCCTAGTATGTCAGCAGGATAAGGTAGAGTATTAAAAGTCTGCAGAGTTATTGCAGCCTCTACCTATATCGACACGGCACGGAAAATGAGACCAAGTCTCCATGAATGTCGTGATGGGTTACAGAGAACCCAGGTGAATTACGAGGCTATTTGGATGATAGTCGATAGAGTGACTAAGTCTACCCACCTTCTGGTTATGAAATCCCCAAATACTCAGAGTGTATATGAGGATTTATGTGTAAGGAAGATTGTGGAACATTAAGTAGCATTCCAGTGAGCATGATATCATATAGGGATTCCCGCTTTACTTCCCACCTCTGAGGATATTTTTAGGAAGCCATGGGAACCCGACTGAGTATTAGCACAGCTTTTTATCCTCAGACAGATGGTCAGTCAGAGAGGATTGTACAGGTTCTGGAGGATCCGATGAAAGCGTGTGCCCTTGATTTTTTATGCTCCTTGGATGATCAGTTATTACAAATCGAAGTCGCCAATAGTGACAGTTACCACTTGAGTATCGGGATAACAAGATATTAGGCAGTGTATGGCTGTAGGGGTTGTTCCCCAAATTGGATAAGAAAAGTGGGTGACAGATAGAATTATTTTCGACTTTGGATAATAGGTCTCTGAGGATGTTTAGTTAAGGATGAGAGATTAAGAAATACCTCAGAGCATATAGAAAAGCACTGAAATTCACCGAGGGTGAATTAGTATGATTGAAATGTTTCTTGTCCTAAGAGAATAAGGACATAGCGAACTTTTGGAAGAAGGTAAATTGAGTTTCGCTGGATTGAATCTTTTGAGAGATTGGACAAGTGGAAGATAAGATCTGTAGGTGGCATTTCCACTTGAATAAGTAGGCGCCCACAATGTGTCCTATCTTTTGATGCTTCAGAAATACTATCCAGATCCAGCATAAGTGATAGGATATGAGATCCAACAGTTCAGTTTAATACAAATATAAGTATATTGAAGAAGTTGATTCGGACATTAAACAGGAAAGAGAAAGTATTGAGGTTTAAGACGATCTCCCTAATTAAAGTCCTTTGGTAGTAGTACACTCCAAAAAATCACTTGAGAATGACAGAGTATGATACGATAGGCATACCCGGAGTTGGTTATGAATCCATTTAACTTGGTTCTAATTTGGAGGACCAAATTCCTTAAGTGGGGGAGAGTTGTAAGACCCGAATTTAGTTAAAAATACGAAATGAGTATGTTCATGAAAGGAATGATTAAAATAGACTCAAATTAAATGAAACGGGATTCGGACAGGAAATAAGGATTTAAAATGCGAAATGAATGAGTATTCATGAAAGGAAGTTAGGTTAAATTAATCCCGAACACGTGTAAGGGCAAAACGATCAAAAGATCGAAAGTCGAAATAAATTCGATAAGAAAATTTAATTAAAAATAATGGATTTGAGAATCTTGATCAATAACGAAGAAATAATTAAATTTCGAGTCCAATTGATCAAGATCCAAAATTTTTAGAAATATCGAAAAGTCACCCAGGACAATATCTCGAAAATACGGAGAAATTATACCCGAAAAATGATTAAAAATATAATAAATAAATTAACTTAAATTAAATTAATTTATTTGGAATAAATTTATAGATTTTGTAGATATTTTAGAATCTATTTGAATATTTTAATGAATATTTTAATAATAAAACAAATTGTTAAATAAAATAATAATTGTAAAAAAAAAAAAGGTGAAATCAGAAACTATAGGGGAGAGAGAAGAAGAATGGAAAACGGAGAAGGAGACCCGCGCGTGGCCGACCGACCCATGTCCACCGCCGATCATCACCCTCCGACGAAGGGTCGAGGAGAAAGAGGAGAGGCCGACGAAGCTTTGGGCACCGACGACGCGCACCAAGGATAGCCGAATCCGGTGAACGGAGGAGGAGAAATCGACGGGAAAAGGAAGCTCGATCCCGGCGATCCACGGCAGCTGGGCTCGAACGGTGGGTACCGATGTGAGCGGGAAGAGAAGCCGGTCCTTTTGAGACTGGTATTGGCTGGCGAAACCGTCGAAATCCGCCGGATCGAGAGGTGACAGCCGCGGGGAAGAAGGAAAGATTCGCCGGTGATGGTTGCGTTTCGACTCTAGCCGAAGCCCGATTCTGGATGCCCAGGTGTAGCCGAGCCGAACGGCACCGAAATAGCATCGGGAACCGGCCGGGCGGCGCCGAAATGACCAAATGGTGACTGAACCGGTCGAACCGGACTGAACCAGTCGAACCGAACCAGACCGAACCGGCCTGAACCGGTTCATCTAAAAAGAGAAGAAAAAAGGGAGAAAAAGGGAAAAAAAAGAGAAAAAAAAATTGGGGAAAATTTCAGTGATGGAATCGAGTTTCGGGTAAGTCGGTAAGCGGTCGAATTGACCGATTTAAATTTCAGAATATTTAATTTGATAAATAATCGACTGAAAGTTTACCCGAAAATATATTTAATTGTGTAGCTCAACGATTGGCATCCAACGAGAGCTCGAGACAGCCTCGATTTACGTACTAGCATGGAATTTCGGGTAAGTAACCATTATTTACGACAATTTACACCGTTATGCGTGCTTCAGATTTTATTATCCCATAAAATAAATTAAATTATGGAAATTTAGATAAATTATCGTAAATAATAAATTGAGCTATTCGAGAGTTAGAACGAGGCCCAATAAATTGTTGGTGGGCCCAATGAGCCCAATAGGCCTCGATAAAGTGAAAATTAAGTGAAAAACGGGCTTAAGGCCGATTAAGGCCTATTAAGGTGCAATCGGGCCCAATGATTTAAATTAAGCCCAGAAAATAGGAAATACAATTAAGTTGTATAATATCTGACCTGAAGAATATTGATACGCAGTTCCGGAGGTTTGATTGGGAGCAGATCGGACTGCGCGGCGTGACATCAGTGGAAATGTCAGACTCGACAGGAAAATAAGGTAAGAGAATTTTGTAGGTGCATAGAGATGCCTATACGTATTTTGAGGGTTTTACAGGGCTTAAAAATTTCTTACAGCATCTAGAAATGAAATATTAATTTTTACGAAAATCGGTGCTTAGATAAATAAAGGAAAAAGACGATTTTGCCCCTAGGAGTAAAATTTACAAAAAGGGTAGTAAGGCAGATAAATTGCATGATTTCATGATTTTAATGCTTTATATGAATATATTGCTTTGATTTAAGCAAATATGCACATAGGTTGGCTATTAATTTTAAGAATTACATGAAAGGGAACCGGTTTGTACCGGTTACGATTTTAAAAGATGTTTTGTCAAGATTGAGCCACCTATCGTATTTACATGAATAAAAAGAGTGTTAGAGTCTTCCTCACACTCAAGTTTACTGATTTATTTCTCATGAAAAGCCGTACTGGAGCATTGCTCGTACGAGAAATTTGTGTGTGCACAAAACCGTGCCGGAGCTTCGCTCGCACAAGATTTTAGATATCATGATATGCACAGCGTGGTGCTGGAGCTTTGCTCGCACTAGACGTGAGTTGACGTGCATATAGTCGTGCGGAAGCCTCATGTAGACTGTGTGTCACAGAGAGTTGAGATGCTCGCACATATACTTTGAGATATGGGTTGGTTATCGACATAGTATTGGGGTGGATAAGACCTACGGCAGGCACCCCCAGACTATGATATGGGTCCACGGAGTACGATATACTGTGTATGTCACACGGAGTACGCTGTACCGTGCAGTCATGATGACTTTATGATGTTACTTGCTATTCTGGCGGGTAGGACTTGACCCCACCTCCCGTTGCAGTTGTGATACCCCGCACACCGGGATCCGTGTAGCCTGGGATCACAGGGACAAAGTATGGCCATAGTCCTCGATTTTTCATACAGTAACCTACATGCCTCACATGATATCATACGGTCTGGATAGACCAGGACAAACCCAATGGAGGGGTAGTCCCGATTTATGTTTTTAAAAGAGATGTGATTTAATGAATCAAGGTATTCCCGAGAGATGGGTTTGACCTTGATGAAGTTGTTTTATGATGAAACAATGAGTTTTAAAGTGATGAGTTTATGATGAAACTAATAAGTTTTAATGTGACGAGCATGAGATGTCATACATGATGATTTTTCCATGTGTGTTTTATATGTCGATTTCATGATTTCCCTTATATGATATATACATACATGTGGCATCGTTTTAGTCATTCCTCATGCTCAAAATATAAAGGATTTTATATCATGACATTATCAGCATGTAGATAGTATAGTTATCTACCTGCTTCCATTATTGCCTTACTAAGCACGTTTCGCTCACCCTTTCATTTTCCACCCCACAGGGTATATTCAGTAGAAGAGAGCGACAATAGTCTCGCATCTCGGTTATCCGCTGCTTCTTATTAAGAACAGGTATACACATTTGTATAATTTTATATCTGAACATATAGATGCACAGTACTGTATATGGATGTAATATTGGGGATGTATTTAGTTCAAATAAATTGATATGTAAATGAAATATGAAAATGGAATGGTAAATAGGTGAGAGGTGACTAACACCGAATCATAGCCCAACTGTTTAGTAGTGTAACTGTTCACGACGGGTAAGGAAATGAAAAAGCGAAAAATTTGTATGGATTTTTAGGTAATTTGGGTCATGACAAGTTAGCCTCTAGGTCGACCACTAAAATGTGCGACGCTAGGTCGATCTTGCTAGGATTCAAGCATGGCCCTCAAGTTTGCCATGCTAGTGGCCCATCTAAGTCGGTCACGTCAAGAATAAGAGGTGGCTTTCAAGTCGACCATGCCCGTTCACAGGCATAATGCTAGGTTATTTGCTCCATGAATTAAGCATAGCCTTTAAGATGACCATGCTACTGGTTTACACAAGTCGAGTTTGTCAAGAATCAAGCATGACCCCTAGGTCGACAAAATTTCATCTTGAAAGTATAAGCCTAGGTCGGTCATGCAATCGAAAAACCATGTAACTGAGCTTGGCCATACCTTTAGAACTTTGAAAATTTTCAAAAAATTTCCCAAGCTTGAAAAGTATGGCCTCAGTTCAGTTAAGCCATTAAATATATGCACTCGAGATCGACAATGCTATTAAAACACTTGAAAAAATTTTGGAAGATTTTGGAAGATTATAAAGGGGGCCATGCCGACACAAGTTTACATTTAAGCTTGGGCTATACAATCAATGAATGAAATACTTAGAAAATTTTTGAAAATTGTCTGAGTTTGGGAAGCAAGTCCTCAGGTCAGCCATACAATCATAAAGTAAATAACCAAGTTTGATCATTGCTACAACAGTTATAGATATTTTCGGAAGTAAAAGAAAACCAAGCCAATGGAAAAAAGCAATAAAACCTTCATCTTGATAACAAATGATTACAATAATGAATGATAAGTTCTTGAACAAGGATATGAAAAACAACAAATAAAGTAAAGCTTGAGGAATCAAAGCAGTAGCATCGTCTTGGACCTTGGCATCCCCATCCATGACCTCAACAATAGTGGTAATGATGGCATTAACATCAACACTTTCTTCTTCATCCACCTTAGGCTAATATTGGATCGTCCTTAAGTTATTGATTGATATCATAGAAAAGTCTAGTTTGAATAGACGTACTTGACCTCATCAGTGATCAAGGAAATGCATCCCAAACACCTCTAGTGTTGGCCCTTTTTATAGTAGCATCAAACTGAAAGGTCTGCGAGAAATTAGCCAAGGCTTCTGGGGCAGCTCTTTGGATAGCCTCCTCCTTACTGACTTTAGAAAGGGCCAATTCCTCCTTTAACTTGGCCACCTTAACTTTCATCTCCTTAACCAAGAGGTTAGCCTGATGCTTCTCTGCTCGAAAAGACTCTAAATCTTTGTTCAGTGAATGAGCTTTCTCGCAGTACGAGCTATTCTCACCTTAGAGCTTTTAACTTGCTCTTTAGTCTAGGTAGTGCATACCAAAGCCAACTAAGCATGATGTAGGCTTTTATTAGATTATTCAAGTATGGAAAGTTCATTTTCTTTTTATCTATGAATTAAGAAAACAAGTTAAGCAATAAGCTAAGGAAAACATTAAAAAGAATTGAGAGAAGAATAAGTGATGATGTTGACCTAATAGGGGAAGTATCTTATTTGCTATTTTACGCACCACAAACACATTATCAAATGGCTGTCAGAATGGGCCAAATCCACTAACAACTTAACAATTTCGAAGGCCGCAATCTCAATAGGTGGGGAAGAAAGAACCTCTTCAATCTCACGACCCTTCTTAGGAGAAGTCTCCTCTACCTTGATCACAAGAGTCTTCCTCTTCGAGGATTTTAAGTTGTGACCATGGATTGGTTTAGATGGTTGCTGAGGCTTTTTCTCAATAACATTGATCTATTTAATAGCATATTGGATGAACTTGAATACATTAAATGATGTGAACTCTATTTACCAGCCATAACTATAAAAAGGAAAAGAAACAAAGGAGGCCAGCCAGAGTGCAATGATAAGATCAAACAAGTGAAGAAAAAAGGTCAGCATAGGTTACCAAGTCTTCTTTTGAACCTGAAGTGACTTAAGGCTTCAAGAGAGGTTAGAAGTTTGGCATCTAGAAAGAATGACCTTTGCTTGCATCATAAATTCACTAGTGGAGATGCTGTCAGAAGGAGCTACATCCATCGACAGTTTAATCCACGACCTCAACAGGTGAGGAAGAAGGAACCTCCTTAGTCTCAAGACCTCTTTTGGGAGAAGGCTCTTCTATCTCGATCAGACGAGTATACCTTTTCAAGAATTTTGAATTATGACCACGGTTCAGTTTAGATGGTTACTAATATTGCTTTTTATTAATGTCAACCAATATGGAAGCTGTTTGGATGAACTCTATTAACCAACCATATCTACAAAAAGGGAAAAAAACAAATAACAAAAAAGTTTAACTAAAATAAAATGATCAAGATAAAAGAAGTAAAGAAAAAAGGTCAGCATAGGTTACCAGGACTTCCTTCAGACCCAAAATGACTCAAAGCTTTAGGAGAGTTTAGAAGTTTGGCATTTAAAAGGACTCTTCCATAGTCCCTTAGTTTATTTATCTCAATAAAAGCCTTAAGATCTTCTTCAGAAACTAGACTGACCTGATCAACCACATTTCACATGGTGTCACGATTATTGCTAACCACCCACTCCCCTAGGCTGATCAGGCTAAAGAAGTGAAGTTTTCAAGTCTTATTTAAAGAAACAATATTGCTAAAGAGCTTTCTATGAGGACAATCAGAAGCAGAGTACCAGCTTTTATCTACAAGTCTGACCTTTATGGAAAATAATACTTTGAATAATCTATTGGTAAGAGGAAATCCTAAACCCTCACGGAGAAATACAAACACTATGATATGACATCAACTATTGGGTAAGAGTTGAGAATGGACTAATACATAAAAATTCAAGCGCTCGACTATGAAGGGGTGCAAAGGAAACCTAAAGCCTGACAAGAAAGAATCTTGATAAACCCAAAATATATTCCTACACCGATCTTAAGTTTTTCTATCAGTATAATGATAAGGGTCTATTTGGAAATTATGGAAATATATTGAACCTCACAAAGTTCAGTGACTACTCTCTTAAGAGGTTGAGACACACCTCAGAAAAAGCTCTTCCCTTCAAAGCTTTCATGATCTCCATGAAGCTCGATGAGAGAAGGGCTCCTAAAGATGAATTTAACCTTAATCATGGATATGAACACCCATGACATGAAGGCTATCTTCCAAGGACTGTTTCTCCTTGACAGATAATAGCTTAAGCCAACGAAGTTCTCTTAGAACCACCTCAGGCGCTAAATTCCTTGGAGAAGCTGAAGCAACAAAAGCTAAGACTTTTGAGACCTTAGGTTGTTCGGCCGAGTTCTTTAAGTCCAACTTAACTTGAAGCTCTTTCATGTAGGTCGAGTTATCGTGGCTAAGCAAACTGACTATTTCTAAGGAAGGAAAAGGCATCAAGAAAATATGAGACTTACCTAAAAGCCCGAGACTTATAGGAAGAGTTAGGCCAATGATTTCGGAGCAGAAGAGATTTTTAGAGAAAGACTTAAATTTTTTAGAATGTGTATTGTACAAGCAGTAAGGAGATACTTCTTTTATAAAGAAAGCTTGAAGACCCAAAATCACATAGGAAAACTAAAAGCCACCCCTACGATCAAAGTTTAAGGACGAATCGAGGGGACGCCCTAAGCTGATTCAAAATCCCGCAAGAACTAAATAAACATGACAGAGGAAATGGTGCCATGTCATGTGAACACGAAAATCAAATCAAATTAAATCAAGGCTTTTAGGTTTCGATGTAAATACTTATGCAAAACTCCCAAGCACTCTCCCGCTTCTCCTTCTTTAATGAGCTTGAGAAAGTCACTACACAACCTAGCTAAACTTCAAAGGCAACAAGACTAGCTTCGCGAAAGAGACACTGAGACGACCTCATCACAATAACATATTAAGCAAATATCTAGATCTTTAAAGAATTGAGGGCATCCATAAGATAATCAGGCTAGCCTAAGTAGAGACCCTGATATCGAGATCCCAAAATTTGGCACCCAGTTTTTGCAAAGTAAGGCCCAACATGTATGTAGTCCAAGCCTCAAGACTAATTTGAACGGAGATAAAAAATAATTTTTATTAGGCATAACAGTATTTTAGTCTTTAACTGTGAGACCCCGTATATGTATAGCCGTATGTAGGAACATGGGAATGTAAATAAAATCATAAGTAAAATGATGTATTGTAATGTGAAGTGTATGCAATGTAAGTTCATAAGATTATGTACGCACTTGTAGTAAGAATTGTGATTATACGTACAAGTTGCATTATGAATGAGTAGGAAGAAATAAACTTGAACACGAGAAGAATGTGATCGAAATGGAATATGAGTAGTATAGTAAAATGGAAGGAAAGATTTACATAAGTGTATAATTCCATTCAAATAATATCGTATATAATTGGTCAAACAAAGATTCTACACAAGTTTTAATGTGTATGTAGAGAGGAGGGATTCCATTTTCAAGTCTCAAAGATGAATGAATGAGAAAATGATCATGGAAGCAAATTAAGGGTGCTTGGTCAGAGTTGTTGCAGAAAAACTGCAGGAAATCTGGAATTTGCGAGGGCCAGATCGATCTCATAGGATGAGAGATCGATCTGGGAGAGCCAGAATGCCCTTAGGTGAGAAATGGAAGGGGACAGATCGATCTCCAAAGGAAGTAGATCGATCTCCTTAGCTCTCGGGTTGGAAGCAGATCGATCTCCCATAAGACCAGATCGATCTCCTTAAGCTTCTGTTGACAGCAGATCGATCTCCAGCCTCGACAGATCGATCTCCTACCTTAAAACGTCTCAGAAAAGAGGGATTTTTGAGGAACAGATCGATCTCCACCCAAGGAAGATCGATCTCATCAAGTCAAACCTATAAATGGGAGCAGTTGGATCATCAGAAATTCGGGACAAACATTTCCATTTCACTTCAACTCAAAGAAATCTAGTTTCTCACTCCTAAATCCAGCCATTTTCAGTGGGATTTAAGGAGAGGCTATTAGAGACAAAGTTGTTCACATCAAAGAGAAGAACAACATAGTCTAGAGGCATTTTCCCATTTGAAGGATTGAAGAAATAGAGGGCAATCCTAATTGGAGCAAGAGGAAATCCAATGAGGTAAGATCTAATGCACAAATCCAAGTACATTGAGTTAGTTAATGATTATAAAGATATTTGGGTGTGCATATTGTGGATAGAACTACCTAGAATGGTATGAAATGAATATAACCTAGAAATGGTCAAGTGTGAGAAAGTGGAATGTGGGAGTATTTTTGATGAATGGGATATCTTGAGTGGATGAGTATGTTGTGGAAATGGTTTGGAAATGTTGATATTAGGATAAACTGGGAGATTTACCACAAAGGGTAAAAATGTGTAATTAAGGCATTGGATAAATGCTTAGTTGAATAAGAGTTAGAGTCATTGACTCAAATGTTGATGGATGAATTTCAGTTTCGGATGATACGCCGGAGCAAGTCAAGATGAGAACGCAAGAAGCATAAAGGCGGATAGTTGCACACAAGTAAAACGAGGTAAGGGACTGTGTGTTAGCTATAGAGATGTTCGTACGTAATTACAGCAATTTCGTAGATATATTGCTAGGACTAGTACGATATTATAAGTTTATGAAATGATGTGGAAATATGAAAAGTACCATGATGTATATATATGTATTGAGAAATGGGATAGGGTAAGGAAATAGCATGATATGCATGTTTTCAATGAAATTCTCAATTTTACATGGTTATTGATGATTGAGAAATGTTGATGATAGTTTGGCTAATTTTACATGTTTTGGCATGAAAAGGCATGCTATGTGAATAAACGTGTTTTGAGTTTTTAAAAAAAAGAGAAAATAGCCATCTATCAGTTTTGAGATGAGATTTGGTGTTGAAGCGTTAGCTCACACCCGGTTTAAAGCCTTGATGTACCGTGCGGGAGATTAACTCGCACGGAGGTTTTGAGAAAGTGCGAGAACTATGCTCGTACCTGTTTGTTGAGTTAAGGTAAACCTGGGGGTCTGGGACCCAAGGGGATACCAGCCGACGGCCAATTGAACGGGCTGGGCCTTAACGATAGATCGTACCGCGCTGGAGCTTTGCGTTGACTGTGTGTCACGCTGCTTGCTCGCCTGGTATATGAGACATGGTTTAAGGATAAAAAGTCCATCGGAGTTGGAGTATGGACTTGGGTCCACGGTTGTACGTAGAACAGTGTAGTCACCCGTTGGTATACTATGTACCGTGCTGGGTGCACGTGAGTACGAGTATCGCGTAGATGACACACGGCGTATCTTCACCGTGAGTATACGAGGAGATGAGGTGGATTGAGATGAGCCGGAGGGTAGGACTGACCCATCCCCCTTCAGGCGAAGTGATACCCTGTGCACACCCGATCAGTGAGGCCTGGGATCACTGACTGTGGCCATAAGTCGTGGATATTTGATTGCCTAAAATTCCATGCCTGTCTCAGAGAATCGAGAAACAGAGACAATCTCAGAAAAAGAAAGAGATTTGTGAAAGAGAATGATTTGAGAAGTGAAAGAGATTTTGTGTTTTAATAAATCTCCGATTTCACATTCGTGCCATGGGGGCACTATTTATGATCACGTTTTAAATGGAAGTTTTGACATTTGATTTACACGAAAATGCTCTTGAGAAATATGAATTTAAATGCATTGTTCGTATGATATTTCCATTTATAACGAAAACATGGTTTTGGTTTATGCATGCATGGGCTATGTAGGTAGTACGATATCTACCTGCTAGCATACATTTCCTTACTGAGCCGTGGTTTGCTCATCCCACTATTTTCCCCCTCCAGGTACTGAGAAGTAAGAGAGCGGTGGTCTCTAAGTCTTTTGTGTTGAACAGCTCCCACAATCCGCAAAGGTATAAGATTTGTATACACGAGTATTTTGTATCTATTATATCGTATCGCACAGTTATATCTTGGAATTGTAATCAGTATTATGGGGATGATATGTAAGCACATGGTATTTATACAATTAATTTTGTGTATCTACACACACACCTGGGAGTGTGAATTAAAGATTTAAATATTCCGCTGTAAATAAATAAATTTTTAGTAATTGCATCTTCTCACAGCCCAACCGTAGTAGAGAATGTATGGATAGAAGGGTTCCCGAAAGCGGGGCACGACATTAACCTCGATCAAGGAGACAACTAAAGAAGCGTGCATGTCACCAAGTCTGGAAATAGCCAACCCAATGTGTCAGATGTTGACCTGCTTCTTTACGGACGTACACCTCAAGACAAAGGCATCACTTTAGGACTAAGATGGTCACAGGTGAACCTAAGGTACCGTACCATGCCAGGGCGACACCCATCATCCCACGTCGTGGCCACCCAAGCAGGTCGACCAATCCCAACCAAGCCACGTATGATACACGTGGTTACAAGAAACCACAAAGACTTGGCATACCACATCAAGCGAACTTGTCTCTCCCCACTAGAGGGGAGGGAAAGCTCATACTCTGTTCACTTTTCTTCTCCCCCCTTTCTAATTCTATAGCTCACCCTCTTTCTGATTCCTTAGCTCACAAGCTAAAACTCTCATTCTTCCCTATTGTTTCATTATAAAGACCTTGTGGCCATTCTTAGGCAAAACAACTACATTAATATTTATTTTTTTGTCATGATATTCAATATTCCTTATGTGTTTTTGAGATGTGAAATTTGAATAGAATTGACAATCTTACTTGCAACAAAATAATAGTCCAAGGCAACGTGGTCAACAGTGAGAACCAAAAGGAGGCCGAAGGGAGGATTCAATTATTTGGGGCGTGGAATACAGGCGGCATAAGAGAGAGTGGGAGTGAAGGAGAACCTGTCTCTCATACGTGGTGTTTTCATACGCGTCATCCTAGATCGCATTGATTGGACGGCTCTGATTTTTCCAGGAAGGCAAACAAGCGTTAAACATTGCACCCCACGAGGTTTAAATGACAATGTCTCGCCCCATTGATTTTCTACTCGTATGAGATTTTTAAGCTTTGCCCTCTCTCTCTCTCTCTCTCTCTCTCTCTCTCTCTGTGTTTTGGCTCTGACTGTCTCCTCTTTCTCTTTCTCTTCCAATCTCTCCCCCACATAAATTCTCACTTGTCCTAGCTGGAGTGAAAACGAATCTTTCCTTCCTTCCTTGTTTCATTTCTCCCCCTTCGTTTCTCTCTGAACAAGAACGAAACAAACCTATGCTTGCCATGGAGAATATTGGAGATGAGTACAAAAATTATTGGGAGACTAAATATTTCCTTGAAAACGAAGAATATAGGTATCTTTCCAACAAAATTAATTTTGTTTTCGTTTTATTCATTTTGATTAGCTAGTGCAAGTTAAAACCCCTTTTGGCTAGACAATTGGCTTATTTATTTTACTAATGAAAATGGAATTGAAAAAAAAAAAAAAATTGAAGCAGTTGGGGAATTGATGAGTTCTCTGGGTACTATGATTCGAGTTCACCGGATGGAGCAGCCTCCTTGGCAGCCTCTAAGAACATCGTTTCCGAGAGAAACCGAAGGAAGAAGCTTAACGAACGCCTCTTTGCTCTCCGAGCAGTTGTTCCAAATATCACCAAGGTGACTCATGGATTTTTTTTTTCTCTTTTAGAAACAAAGAATGGGATTGTTTGGGTTTTTAACTATTATTAATTTGAGTGGTTGATCAGATGGACAAGGCTTCGATAATCAAGGATGCCATCGACTACATCCAGGAACTCCATGATCAGGAAAACAGAATCCAGGCTGAGATCATGGAACTGGAGTCAGGAAGACTGCAGAAAAACCCAGCGTACGAGTACGAGCAAGAGCTACCGGTATTGCTAAGGTCCAAGAAGACCAAACTGGAGAGCTTCTTTGATTCTGGAGCATCAATAACTTTCCCTATTGAAGTTCTTGAAGTACTAAAACCTCTTCTCTCTGTCAGATTCATATCTGGAAGTAGCCAGCTACTTGTAGAATTACTCTTTCTAATTTTATTTTTTTTGGTTTTTGGCAGCTGAAAGTAACGCAAATGGGAGAGAAGACAGTGGTGGTAAGCATAACATGTAGCAAAAGGACAGACACGATGGTGAAACTATGTGAAGTTTTTGACTCTTTGAATCTCAAAATTATTACAGCAAATATCACTTCTGTCTCTGGGAGGCTCTTGAAAACTGTTTTTATTGAGGTAAGTGAAAGTCCGTTAAACTTTTCTTTTTTCTTCTGTTTTGAATAATAATTCCATAATTTCCCTAACTATAATAAAATTTTAGCATTTTCCTTTCTATTATTTATCTTCCGTTCTATCTTTCCCTTTCAACTTCAAGTCAGACTCACACATAAAAAGCTAGAAATGGGAGTTATTTGCAAGTGAGAGATACGCGCCAACATTACCCGTAAAACATGCACATGTAAACAATATACTCATAAAATTGTCCTTGGACAAGGTCGTTTATGGATTTTCCTCTTTCAAAGGTAATAAATAATTAATGATCCTCTAAATCCGACTAATTTTAAATTAAAAAAAATCCGATTAATTTTACTAATATTTTTCTTATTTTCACTTAAACAGTTGAGAATTCACTGGATCCCTATTGTTAAGTGGGGGTTTTCTTCATTGAATTAAAAAATATAAAATAATGTCTGTTCAATATGAAATTTAAAAAGCTCTTATTGATTAAAAGTAATTTTTTAAATAAATTAATATATCAATTCGAATTTATTAAATATGAAGCACAAAACTCAAATATTTGAAATTTTAATTACAATTATTATTATCATAATTATTGTCATTGTGTCTTTTATAATTTAATACATTAGAACTAAACTCTTATTAAATAAAACTTTTGGTTCCACCATTGACCGTGCTTATAAATATTACAAACAGTTTTTAAATTATTTTTTCAATTTCGAAGTGTCATGCCTTCTTTCTGGCTTTCATTACTGTATAATTTTTTTTTTAATTTTACTGATTGGTTTAAGAGAAAATTAATTGTTTCTCTTCAACTTTATTATGTTTATTGTTTTAAAATATTTTTTCCTCTGTAATATAATTTAGAGAATTTAATTCATCAACTCCAAAATGTTCAAAATTTAAAAAATCAAAACTATAGAAATACAGATTATAGAAAAACAACACCATTTATTTTTAAATATTTTTTAACACATTTTTTATTAAAAATCTAATTTCCAAAAGGAAAATTACATATCTAAATTATTAAAGTTGTGATAAAATTAGGAGCATTAATTAATCATGTAATTTTAATAATTTTTCTAATATTCGGTGACCTAAATAAGTGGAAAGGTATAAATAAATAAATAAATAAATAAATAAAGAGCGAGAAATGCGGGGCCTGAAAGATTTGAAGCCGTGAGAGTTAGCTTTATTAAAGCGGATTATCCATTGTTAATATGATGAATGGAGGGGCAAAGGAGAATTCCTGTGTGTGGATGTCCGAATAAAACCACTGCCACATATAAAGTCAGAGAACAGAAGGGCCCCATTTCACTTCCACTTTAAACATCTTCTATCTATATTTATTTATTTATTTAATAACATCATTCTGACATTCTTCAAATTTTTTTATTTGCCTATTTCCCTTTCACTCATTTAATAAAAAAATTATACTATAAACATATTTTTGAAGTTTGAAAGGGTAATTTGAATTAAAAACCAGTACTAATTTACTAACTAAATTCTTTCTTATGACTTAAAATAAATAAATAAATAAATCCATCACAGTCACACATAATAATTAAAAAAATGCATATAGTGAAGGATTAATAGTTTTCATTCTAAACGAAAATTATATGACACACTTGCAATTGGGGCACAACCCTCAAGTTGTAAATAAAAGTATAATTGAATCGAGTCGAATCGATACAGTTAGGTGATCGAGTTCGAATTTGATTTGAAAACTCGGTACTCGATTCGAGTTCGATCGAGCATTATTTTTTAAATTCGAGCTCAATTCAAGATCGAATTTGAGTTACTCGAGTTCGCTTGAGTAGACTCGATTATATAAGTTCGAGCTCGAACTCGACTCGATTAAAATTGAATCGAATTTGAGTTTTACTCGAGTCGAGTTCGAATAACTTGCGAATATCACTGTATCGTTTACATCCTTAATTATAAAAATAGAAAAAAATGGGTAAAGCATGGATAGAGAATTTGATCAAGTGATCATGGTTTCTGAACAGGGAAAGACAAAAATACTTATGTGTGGTAAGAAATATTAAAATAATATATAAATTTAATTAAAAAATAAAATATGTGATAATTTTTTATTTTATTTGTGAATTTAAAACATTTCACTATCAATATTTACTTTTATTTTTAGATCACCCTTAAACCCCGTCCAAGTATATACAGTAATACTAACGGGCATGGACCACTGAAAAGGGATTGGTTTTTGAAGGAGTAAAGGCATTCAAATTACAATTGAATGTCTCACATATTGGGCCACATGAGAAAACAACGTCTCCCATATTGTCAAAAAGCTTTGTTCCCTCTAAAACATGAAATCATCATGTCATGTATGAAAACCAACCAAAAGAAATATCATCAGTCATTTTAGCAGCCACTGATCCTTAATTTGTTTACCATTCAACCCGTTGAAGGTTTTTTTTTTTTTAACTTTTCGATGTAAGTTTTGCTTAGTTTATTTATAATTTCAGGAAAGAAGAAAACTAATGTTATTGTGACATCATGAAGACATGAACCGTAGAAGAAGTTGTTGACAGTTACACTTGCTTTAAAAAAGACAAGACTGCATAAGCATTAATCATTTCTTTAACAACAATCCAGATTTTTTGGTAAAATTATTTGTCTTATTTTTAAAATAACATAAGAAGTTGCTGAATTGCGTATCAAGCTGACAGCAAACATAATACTTAGTATTTAATTGATTAAAATAAATAATGATGGAGAGAGGGGTGGGGGGTTTACGACCTGCCCCATTATGCTCTTTCTTTTATATATATATATATATATATAATAAATTTTATTTTTTAAGTAACGAGATGTTTTATATTATATTAAGTATAAAATTAATTTTTATTTATATTTTATAATTTACACTAATTCAAAAATTTGACCTGTCGATGAATCTTTCTTTTACAATGTTATTTAAGCATCTTTCTTCATCCACATCCACCTTTTCGCCTCTACCAGATAAGATTAGTGCCAAATATCTTTCACCTAAAACTTGGGATATTTTATATTTTATATATATATATATATATATATATATATATATATATATATATATATATATATATATTCATGTATGATTGTTATTTAGGAGTGGAGTTAAAGAAGGGTTGAAAACCAAAGTTCCTGGGTGATGCTAAATGCCTAATTCAGTTTGAGTCTGTTGATATAAATGCAGGCTGATGAGAAGGAGAAAGATGAATTAAAGAGGCAGATTGAAGCAGCCATTGCAGCTCTTAATAATCCACAGAGTCCCATGAGCATGTAATCAAACCCCATGCCATGCATGGCCTGTCTTACTTTCATGCATCAAAATTCACATTTATATATATATATATATATATATAGTCATTCTGTCAGTCAGTCTTTAGTTTTTGGTTTCTTTTGTGAAATCTTCATGGTTGAAATGTAAGCTTAATCAGTCCATTTGGCTGTCTGTTACAAAGTTGTGTGTTTGAAATTTCACTACATTAATAATTTTCAGTTTAGAAAATCCCAAACGAAAAAAAGTGGTTTGCTTTCAATATTAAATTCCGTTTCTTTCGTCGAGACTATATTGACGTTTTAAAGATTTCATTAACGAGTATAGTTGCTATTTCGGAAAGGAAGAAACGCCATCAGAAAACTCGAAAGCAAATCAAGCTACAACCTATGCATACTCTCCTTGTACATTTTTTTATCCCAATTGAGTCTGAAAAATTATTCAAATTCGATCAAATTTTATTTTCATCCAAACTCAATTTAATATAAAAATTAAATTATTTGAATTCATTTGATTAGGTTGATTTACAAATTAAAAATTGAGCTTAATTTTGATACTCAACTTTAAATTTGATTATTTATATTGGAGTTCAAATTCATAATTCTTACAAATATTTTACTAACATTAAAAATAATATCATAAATGAATAATTAAAATATTAAAAATGAATAGAATAAAAATGGTAGATTTTTTTTGGTGTCTTGGAGTGTGCACGTAGGTTGCTTCTTTGGGCTAGCTGACTTTGCATGTGGGACAGATTGATTTTTCCCTTTCCTTTTGTTTCTATTAACTGTGGGTCCTTTTAACCCTTTTGTGTAGATTTTTTTTTTTTAATGTCAAGATGATTTCATTAAAAAAAAGTAGTCATAGGGAGTGAAAAAAGCATCAAAGATGCTAAAGAAAATCTGAACCATTTCCTTTATCTGTAGAGAAATCAATCGCGTACTGAGGAGTTTTTGGTGGGGGTAAGAAGTAGGGGAGAAAAAGCTACACCTAAAAGGATGGGTTATTTATGTTAGCAGAAGATGCTGGGGGATTAGGGATAAGGAAAACAAAGCTTATGAATAGAGCCCTCCTAAGGAAATTGGTGTGTAGGCATAAAAAAAATTTAATATTATTAATTAATTAAATTAAATATTTAATTGATTAATAATCTCTTAATAGATTGATTAAAAGAAATTAATCATTTATATTATCTCTAATCAAATTAAATTTATTAGAGATAAAACTTAGAACGATTGACTCCTTTTGGAACTCTTTATCACCTAGCATTATAAATAGAGGGCTCCTCCATCTGACAGAAGAGAGAAGAAGAGCAATTCACATTGAAGAGAAGTTTCAGCCTCTTTAGAGAATCTAAACCTTTCAGGATACCGAAGTCACAGACCGTTCTCTCAACGATCAACCAAGCTGTTGCAAACCCACGAGGAACCTCAAGCCTTCGCCCGTTCCTCCCAACACCTATTCCTTTTCACTCTGTCGGGATTAAGTGTCAAGCCCTCGACAAGTTTATTCTAAGAGATCGAATCAGAGGATTATTCTCTTGTAAAAAAATTTGAAACAGAGATTTGTACCCATACACATAAATAAAAAATTAAATTGTCACCAATTCGTGTTCTAATATTTCTAGACGCGAAATTTGTGTATACAAATTTCTGGCACACCTAGTGGGACATCTCTCTCTGCCTTTCATCTCGTTCTCCGTTATTAATCAAGATCAACCAGTTGCTTAGATCTATGGCTCCAAAGATCGATGTACAAGTCACAAGTTCAATCCTATCGCAACTGTGCAACCCGGCTACACTGGACCACTCGTGCTAGGTACGATATCTTGCTACGCAAGGCCAAGATTTAGTTGCATCAACTAATAATGGTGTTCATCAACCTGTCATCTCAATAGAACTTTTGACAGGAAGAAAGTCTGCTCCACAAACACCAATAGGTCAATCAGTGTCTACTCTTCTTCCTTTGCAAACTATGCCTACAATGGTTACCAATGCGACTAACCTAGAAGAAACGATCACTGAAATGGAAAAGGATGATGTCAACTTTGCACAAGATAGTAAAAGAGAAGGATGCTAAAATTGCAATGCTGAAGAGTCAACTAGAAGCACGATGAAGAATCCACTAATAATCCTACACCAAACAAACCAACTGTTGAAGCCTTTAGGAGACTAAAAGCAGTTTATGATGTTGAGAATCCTAAAGTGAACAGATTATTGTCAATATTAGTTGGGTAATTGTCTGTTCAACAATTGCAACAGATTATTGTGAAACCATCAAAGTGCAGTATGGTAGATCGTCATCCAAGTCCTATTATGCGTACACTAAACCGTACACGAAGAGAATTGATGATTTAAGGATACCATCAAATTATCAACCTCCTAAGTTTCAACAGTTTGATGGAAAGGGAAATCCATGTCAACATGTGGCCTATTTCATTGAGACATGTAACAATGCAGGCACATATGGATATCTCTTAGTCAAACAGTTTGTAAGGTCACTTAAAGGTAATGCCTTTGAATGGTATACTGGCTTGGAATATGATTCTATTAATAGTTGGGAACAACTCGAGAAGGAATTCTTTAATCGTTTTTTTAGTACTCATCGCACAGTGAGTATGACAGAGCTAACTAATATCAAGCAAAGAAAGGATGAACCAGTCGTTGATTACATCAATAGATGGAAAGCTTTATGTCTTAATTGCAAAGACAAACTCTCTGAAACTTTTGCTGTTGAGATGTGCATCCAAGGTATGCATTGGGAACTCCTTTACATTCTTCAAGGAATAAAATCGCATACTTTCGAAGAATTGGCCACCTGTGCTCATGACATGGAGTTGAGTATTTCTCATTCTGGTAACAAAAGTTCTTTGATTCTTGATCTTAAGAAAGATAAGAAGGATTTCAAGAAGATTGAGAAGTCTTTAAAGAGTACTACTAAAGAGTGTATGCTTGTCAAGACTAAACGTCTAAATTATTTTTTGAAAAGGCACAAAGAAAATTGAGAAAATTATAGGTCAACCTTAAGTGAGAGATAAACAACATATAAGCTTTCGAGAAAAAGAAGCAAAGAAATATCCTTTCCCCAATTCAAAAGTGCTTGATATGTTGGATCAACTTTTAAAATGGAAGCCAATTGAACTCCTAGAGTCTAAAAGGCCAAAAGAAAAAGGAAAAGTTAATGATCTGAAGCATTGCAAGTACATGGCATCATTGGTCACCCTATTGAAAAATGTTTTGACCTAAAGGATTTTATAATGAAGCTAGCGAATGAGCACAAGATTGAACTTGACATGGACGACGTAGTAGAGTCAAATCATGCTACTTCTCTATAAATGATATGACATATCAGTTTATACAATTTGACTTTTTAGAACCTGTTGTTAGGAAATTATTTGTGTGTGCCTACATATATCAATTTATTGTACATTACAGGCTATCTAATTTGTTTTAGTCCACTTAAAAGTGATCAAATAAAGTTATTGGACTTCAGTGCATCTCAATTGGCATGGGCTTTACAATGTGTAGAGACATGATATTTTATTCTATTTTAATGATGGGCCAAAATAGAATAAAATATACTTCAGTTATAAATAGATTATGGTCCCCAGTCTAAATGTAATTTTTCTCATTCTTATATCCCATTAGTGAGTGAGCTAAGATTTTCTCTCATAAATAAAAGGTTTAGACTGGAAGACTGTTAACCCCAATCAATCAAAATCAATGGATCCAGGTACGCTTCCGTATTCTAATTTTCTTGATGATTGAACATGAGATCCTGATTATAAATTATGTAATTATAGTATTCCTAACAAGTGGTATCAAGAGCCTATTCATGTTTAATCATTAAGAATTAAAATTTTTTGTTTTGGTTGAAAGAAAATCAAGAATATAAAGATTGGGTTTTAATTTTGGGATTGTTTGATCAATATTGGCTTGATTTGTTCCAATTTTTTGATGTTTTCATCCTATTTTTACATGGGCATTGTAGAATACACATTTAATTTCAATTATGTACAGTTAATTGGATGAAAATAATTCGAAAATACTTAAAAAATCAAGAAAATTGAAGAACATACCCGAATCGTGTCTGTTCTGGGTCCAGCTGGGTCGGGTTGACCCTGCTGGCTAAGGAAGAACTGGGAGATCCCGAATGGGATCTCCCCCACTCGTCGATGGTGGCGCATGTGGTACACGCGCCACCATCTGGTGGCCTGACGGCCACCGTTTTCTCCAATCTTAAATAAAATTTAATTTTAAATTTTTTGGTGATTTTTTTGGAATTTTTTGGAATTGTTAAATATTTATTATTTAATATTTAGCATTATTTGAATTAAAATTGTATGTTATGCACATGATTATTCTTGTTTTGCTTCATGGTGATATGTTTTATGACATTTTGAGTTGATTGGCAATATGTACTCTCCCTAAAATTGTCAATAAATTTATGTACTCTCACCTACAAACATGTGCATATTTTATGAAAAATAAAGCTTCAAAATAAATTAAATTGATATAAAATGTCATCAAAGTGACCTCTTTTGTATTAATTTATTTATTTTGGAAAATAAGGTTGTCATTAAGGAATTTATATGACAGTGTTTTTTAATTCATGCGAAAAATAATCGGTTCAAAGGAAGATTATTTCTTTGCCGAATTATTAACACATAAGGTAGTAAATATGTGATAAATTTTTTTTCCATGCATATAATATGTCAGTCCAAAGAAAGGCATATTATTGGCAGGATTTGGTTATCAATACTTACTAATAAAGTTTAAGAGTACCGCTTACAAATTGATATTTCTGTCCAAAGACTAAATGTCAATGTTGTGCTTAGTATCTTATATCACCCAAAATTATTTGGTTATGAGCTGATTATTGTTTGTCTGCTTACAGTAAATGTTTCTTCCATATCTGTCAATTTGAATAACATTGCAGTACTTAATGACACTAACTTTGGAAAATGGAAGGAGCACGTAACCATTGTGCTTGGGTGAATGGATCTGGACTATGCGATCAGGTCAGAACGACCTCCCGCCCCTACTGATAATAGTTCAGCTACGGAAAGGGCACTTTATGAAAAATGGAAGCGTTCAAATTGCATGAGTTTGATGATCATGAAGCACTCAATTCCAGATGCCATCAGGGGCGCAATACCTGAGGAAGAAAATGCTAAAAGTTTCCTTAAGCAGATTGCAGACAGATTTCCTGCAAATGAAAAGGTCGAAACAAGTACTATTCTGGCTAAACTTGTTTCAATGCGGTATAATGGAAAAGGAAACATAAGGGAATACATTATGGAAATGTCTAATCTTGTTACAAGATTAAGGGCACTAAAGTTAGAGTTGTCTGAAGACATACTTGTGCACCTGATCTTGATATCTCTTCCTTCACAATTTAATCCTTTTAAGATAAGTTACAATACTCAAAAGGAGAAATGGACTCTTAACGAGCTCATTGCTCAATGTGTGCAAGAGGAAGAGAGATTGAAACAAGATAAGATAGAAAGTGCTCGATTAACATTTTCTTCCAATGGTAATGTTGCCAACAAGAAAAGGAAAAGGAACAATACAGGAAAAGGCACTGCAAACATTGAAACTTCACAACCAAAGGGGCAGCAGAAACAGGATAAGGTGATCACTTATTTCTTCTGCCGTAAGGATGGACATGTAAAGAAGGATTGTTCCAAGTACGAAAAATGGCTTGCCAAAAGGGGTAAACTTCTCAACTTTTTTTGTTCTGAAGTTAATTTGGCTTTAGTACCCAATCACACTTGGTGGATAGATACAGGTGCAACTACTCACATAAGTGTGACAATGCAGGGCTGTCTAAGGAGCGAAAGCCAACTGATGATAAAATTTTCATCTATGTGAGAAATGACAAGAAAGCTCCTGTTGAGGCTACTGGTCTATTCAGATTAAAGTTAGAATCTGGTTATTATTTAGATTTAGACGAGACTTTTTATGTACCATCATTTAAACGAAATTTGATTTCTGTTTCTAATTTTGACAAATTGGGTTATTCTTGTTCATTTGGAAATGGAAAATTTAGTCTCTTTCAGTATTCAAATCTTATTGGTATCGGTTCTTTAGTTGACAATTTATATAAATTAGACCTACATGCCTCATATGTTAATAAATGCTTGCATATAAATAATTATGGTACAAAGTGCAAATTAATTAATGAGAATTCTTCTATGTTATGGCACAAGCGTTTAGAGCATATTTCTGAACAAAGAATACGGAGACTTATGTCAGAAGAAATTCTCGATTCCCTTGATTTTTCAGATTTCAAAATCTGTGTTGAGTGTATTAAGGGAAAACAAACAAATATCAAGAAAATAGGTGCCAAAAGGAGTTCAAACGTCTTGGAATTAATTCATACTGATATATGTGGTCCATTCCCTACGACTTCTTGGAATGGTCAATAATATTTTATTACTTTCATAGACGATTATTCTCGCTATGGGTACCTATACTTAATTCATGAGAAGTCTCAATCATTGGACATTTTCAAGAAGCTTTAAAGACTGCAGTGTATATCCTTAATCGAGTTCCAAGCAAAGTAGTAGCTAAAACCCCATATGAGTTATGGACAGGAAAAAAGCTTAGTATTAGGCACTTGGATGTTTGGGGTTGTCCAGCTGAAGCTAGACCATACAAGCCTAACGAAAGGAAATTGGACTCAAGAATAGTAAGCTGCTACTTTGTTGGATACTCAGAAAGATCAAGGGGTTTCAAGTTTTATGATCCCTCAAGTAAATCCTTTTTCGAGACGGGAAATGCTAAGTTCATTGAGAATGTTGAATATAGTGGGAGTGTTAAACTCAGAGATCTTGTATTTGAAGAAGAACATGTCACTGTTCCTACAGTTGCAATTGAAAATGATCAGACAATTATGTCTGGCGTTGTTCAAGATGCAAATACAGATTATCAAGATACTCTTGGTTTACCTCCTGCTTATATTAAAGATTCAGCTCCTATTCAATTAGAGGAGCAACAACAACCTCAATTGGAAGTGCCATTAAGGAGATCCTCTAGGGAGAGGAGATCAGCGATTTCAGATGATTATATCGTTTATTTCCAAGAACATGAGTTTGATATAGGAATGGAAGATGATCCAACATCTTTCACTGAAGCCAAACAAAGTGTTCACTCCCAACATTGGATAGAAGCCATGAAAGATGAGATGAAATCAATGGAGGACAATGGTGTTTGGGATCTTGTCGAATTGCCTAAAGGAGCGAAACCGATTGGTTGTAAATGGATTTTCAAAACCAAACGAGATTCGAAAGGCAATATCGAAAGATATAAAGCGTGTCTAGTCGCCAAAGGTTTCACTCAAAAGGAAGGCATTGATTATAAAGAGATTTTCTCTCCAGTCTCATCGAAAGACTCTTTTAGAATCATTATGGCACTTGTAGCTCATTATAATTTAGAGCTACATCAGATGGATGTAAAGACAGCGTTTCTCAATGGAGACATTGAAGAAACAATTTATAGGGTGCAACCAAAAAATTTCGTGTCGGATAATTCGAAACATCTGGTATGCAAAGTAAAGAAATCCATCTATGGTTTAAAGCAAGCATCCCGTCAATGGTACCGAAAATTTGATCAAGTGATTACCTCATTCGGTTTTAAAGAGAACACTGTTGATCAATGTATTTATCACAAGATCAGTGGGAGTAAGTTTATTCTTATGGTTCTTTATGTTGACGATATTATGCTAACAAGCAGTGATATAGGCTTGTTGCATGAAACCAAGAGATTTCTGTCAAGTAATTTTAAAATGAAAGATCTTGGGGATGCATCTTTTGTGTTGGGCATACAGATCCATCAAGATCGTTCTCGCGGAATGCTTGACTTATCACAAAAAGGCATATATCGATAAGGTGCTTAGCAGATTTGACATGAAGAATTGTGCATTAGGAGATACACCCATTGCTAAAGGTGATAAATTTAGTTTGCTTCAATGCCCAAGAAATGAGATTGAAAAGAAAGATATGCAAAAGATTCCTTATGCCTCAGCAGTAGGGAGTCTTATATATGCTCAAGTCTGTACGCGTTCGGATATTACGTACACAGTTGGAATGCTTGGCAGATATTTAAGTAACAAAAGATTACATGTTCACATATCGGAGGTCAAATCATTTAGAGATCATTGGGTATTCAGACTCCGATTTTGCTGGTTGCCTCGATAGCAAAAAATCTACTTCTGGCTATATTTTCATGTTAGCTAAATGAGCTGTCTCATGGAAGAGTGTAAAGCAGTCACTCATAGCTTCTTCCACCATGGAGGCAGAATTTATAGCCTGTTATGAGGCATCGAACCAAGCAATATGGTTGCGGAATTTTATCACCGGGCTGTACTTTGTCGATGGTATTGAGAGGCCATTGAAGATTAATTGTGATAATAAAGCCGCTGAGTTATACTCTAAGAACAACAGAAACTTGTTGAAGTCAAAGCATATTGACATTAAGTTTCTTGTTGTTAAGGAGAGAGTTCAGAGTCTTCAGATTACTATTGAACATATAAATACAAACTCCATGATTGCGGATCCGCTTATAAAGGAAGTACCACCTAAGGTGTTTCATAAGCGTGTAGCTCGTATGGGTGTGGTTCTTCCTGACGATATACTTATATAGTGGGAGCTTGTTTCTTGATGTTCATTTGTTATTGAGATTTTTCTGATCAGAATACAGTATTTTTGTTATTATTGAAAACTCTGAAATAAAGTAATATTCTTTCAGCAGCAGTTTGCATAAAGTCTTGAAAGAATGATAAAGTAGGACCAGTTGGGAATAGGCATGTTAAGGGATCACGTTTCATGTAATTTCCATGCTACACATCCATACTTGATCTATGTCGTTGATTATATTAATATACGTGACCATTGATGGGTCTAGTTACGGAATATATGTAACGAAGATTGCTTTGATCCTATGTTGATATAATTGATGGACCAGATTGTTTAGAGATGTTCTCTATAAAGATAGCAAGTATTGAGCTCATAAAGTTAATTTTAAATGTACAATAGTCAAGCGACATATGTGGCCCAAGTAGGAGATTGTTGGGAAATTATTTGTGTGGGCCTACATATATCAATTTATTGTACATTACAGGCTATCTAATTTGTTTTAGTCCACTTAAAAGTGATCAAATAAAGTTATTGGACTTCAGTGCATCTCAATTGGTATGGGCTTTACAATGTGTAGAGACCTGATATTTTATTCTATTTTAATGATGGGCCAAAATAGAATAAAATATACTTCAGTTATAAATAGGTTATAGTCCCCAGTCTAAACGTAATTTTTCTCATTCTCATATCCCATCAGTGAGTGAGCTAAGGTTTTCTCTCATAAATAAAATGTTTAGACTGGAAGACTGTTAACCCCAATCAATCAAAATCAATGGATCCAGGTACGCTTCTATATTCTAATTTTCTTGATGATTGAACATGAGATCCTGATTATAAATTATGTAATTACAGTATTCCTAACACCTGTTGCCCTGCTAGTTGTAGCAAAAAGTTCATTCACTAGCCTTCTCAAAGAGGTTGAATCCGTTGTGGATGATGAAGGGCAATGGATACTTGTGACGCGACGAAAATCACGAAAACAATATGTCCAATCTACAAACATTCCTTTTCAAAGAAGAATTCAATAGATGAATAACTCATATTCATGTAGAGGATAAAAGAAAGCTATAAAGCATTCCCCAATCCCAAAGTTTTTATCAAGAAGTCTTAAGGCAAAATTCTTGAAAACAAATAACACTAAAAGAATTCTTTCGTAAAGGTTTTTTTTAGGGAAAAGAAAGTAAGTGTTGGCATTCATATGGTTTCTTTTAAAGAGAAGCCAGATGGAGAAAGCTCACTGTCCATTAAAGCCCGAGATGATAGCCAAACAAAAACAATCTTGGAGGAATACGTTAAGATCCTGAAAGGGATCTCTTCTCACCTTACAATCTATGAGCTATTACAGTATCCAAAGGCAACACATGATGCAATCGCTCATGCTTTGGAAAACTCAAAAATTTTTGTTGTACATCTTTTTCATTGCACGAAACCTATACCGGATGAAAGTTTTTGTGACTATTGCTTGATGACTCTTGTATTCACAGATAAAGATATATTATTTGGGTCAAAACCACACAATAAACTACTTTATGTTTGTGGATACATCCGAGAACAAAGGGTGAATCGCAAGTTAGTCGATAATGGGTCTACAGTTAATATCATGCCTAGAGCAAAGGTGGAGGAACTTAGCATAACGATTAATGAACTGTCCAAAAGTCAACTTTTAATCTAAGGTTTTAATCAAAATGAGCAACGTGCGTTAGGAATAATACAACTGGATGTTGTGGTCGGTGAACAAACATCAAGTACAATCTTCCACGTCATTGATGTTGGAACTACAAACAAGTTGTTGTTTGGACATCCTCGGATTCTTGCAAATGGGGTTATACCTTCTACATTTCATCAATGCTTAATGTTTTATCGATGCGCACCAAGAACGGTTGATGCTGATTTAAAACCATTCAACAAGGTCGAGTCTCACTACGTGGATGCAAAATTTTACTTAGAAAAGTGTGATATAAAAGAAGTTTTGCCCGTCCAAATTCCAAGCATCGAAAAGATCAAAATTAAGGGTAAAAAGAAAATAGATATTGTTGTGACAAAAGAGCCTTTAAATACATCCCTTGATGGTGTTTCCACACTTACATTGGAAGATACTGTGATGGATAAGCCATTCAAATCTTCACCCAGTGAGATCAAAGAAACTCTAATTCTTCGTTATATTCCAAAAGCGCGTTGCAATGAAGATCAATCACTATTCTTGGAATGCTCAGAATTTAAGCAAGTAAAGTGTTGTTCTGACAAGGTAAAAGAAGATATACAACTTTTGAAGGATGCTTGCACATTACCTCTGAGTAACATTACTCATAATCAAGTCAAAAGCCACTGAAAGTGTTTGTTCGGCCATTCAAGGTGAAATAGAACATGGGACTTTGCCTCAAGGTCCTACTGTTGAAAATTATGATCCAAAGGCTTATAAATTGATAGCCAAAGCTGGGTTTGACTTTTCCAAGCCATCATCCATGAACGAGTTGCATGATGGGAAAATGATTGTGAAGTTGTAAGAAATTATTGAAACTTATAAAAGGTTGATAATCGAGTTGGACGGGAAACCTTTTCTAAAAGATAGGTCAGGACGTGAATTCCAAAACCCGATACGAATTCATGTTGGCAGAAGGAATAAATTGGTCAGTACTCAACATATTTCGGTGGAGGTTACAGAAGAATCCGATGAATCGAAAACTTCTCAAACTCATTCTTCTCAAAACACTGCTCTTGTGTCAGTATTTGATCATTTGAGAATTTCAACAACCTGTATTTCAGTGTTCAATAGATTAAATGTCCCTCACTTTGAGTTGCATCGAGCATCCAAAAGGTACAACTTAATTTTTGATAGACTAAATGCTTCAAGCAGTGAAGTGCATTAAGAGAAGAGTAAAAATTGCACTGAACTGAAGGATGACAAAGAAATCCAAAACGTAATTTCATCTCGCATGAAGAGACATTTGGATCTTGAATTCTTTGTAGAAGGGCCCTAAAAAATGCAACGCCATACTATTGTGGACACCAATTCATCTTTACATCTCGATAAAGATGAAACAAAAATTTAATCAACATATCATGTGACCATCCAAGAGAATACAATTGACAAATCGTCTGAAGATGAGTTTGAAGAGCCATCAGAAATTGAAGTAGAAGAAGTTTTCGCTGCTTTAGAAGATGTGGGATAAGCAACATTCGACAAGCATAAAGAGGTAAATCTTGGCACCTCAAATACACCTCGCCCTAAATTTTTGAGTGCACATTTTAGCCCAAAAGAAAAAAAGTATGTCGCATTATTGCTAGAATACAAAGACGTCTTTTCTTGTACATATAAAGAGATGTTTGAACTTGATCCGAAAGTTACAGTTCATAACTTGGTTGTTTGAAGGGGAATGAAGCCAATTAAATAACTCCAAAGGCGCTATAAACTTGACCTTATCCCACTCATAGAAGTTGAGGTCAACAAGTTAATTAAGGTGAGATTTATACGAGAAGTGAAATATCCATCATGGATAGCTAATATAGTGCCAGTGAAAAAGAAGAATGGATAACTTTGCATCCATGTCGACTTCCGTGATCTAAATAATGCATGTCCAAAAGATGATTTTTTGCTACCCATTATCAAGATTACGGTCGATGCTACTACAGGGTATGAGGCTTTGTCATTCATGGATAGATCATTTGGATATAACCAAATCTGAATGGCGCTAAAAGATGAAGAGCTAATTGCATTTCGGACACCTAAGGGTATTTATTGCTATAAAGTAATGCTCTTTAGGTTAAAAAATACTAGTGCAACCTATCGATGAGCCATGCAAGAAATTTTTGATAACCTGCTGCATAAGGTAGTAGAATGTTATGTTGATGATCTTGTGGTTAAGTCAAAAAGAAGAAATGACCACTTAAAGGATCTTCGTTTGGTGTTTGATAAGTTTAGGAAGTACTAACTCAAGATGAACCTGCTTAAATGTGCTTTTGGAGTGACATCTGAGAAGTTTCTTGGTTTTGTCGTAAGACACCGAGGCATTAAAATAGATCAGTCCCAGATAGAAGCTGTTCAAAATATGCCAGAACTTAAAAATTTAAAAGAGCTCCAAAGTCTTCAGGGTAAATTGGGATACATTCGAAGATTTATTTCAAACTTAGTTGGAAGATGCCAACCATTCAGTCGACAAATGAAGAAAGATGCGCGATTCGAGTAGGATGAATCTTGTAGTAACGCTTTTAATGCAATTAAAAGATACTTGCTTAATCCTCCAATTCTAAGAGCATTAATGCCTGAAAAGCCATTAATCCTTTATATTGCTACATAAGACAAGTCCTTGGGGGCATTACTTGGACAAGAAGATGAGCAAAAGAAAGAAAAGAGCTTTATACTAATTAAGTCAAACACTTGTAGGGGCAAAATTAAATTACACCCCTATTGTAAAAATATGTCTTACTTTGTTCTTTTCCATTGATAAAATAAGACAAGACATTACATGTAAGTATACATAGTTCACTTAATAGCACGAGCAAATCTTGTAAAATATATCTTATCTAGACCAGTTTTTCTAGGAGATTAGCAAAGTGGGCGGTAATCCTCCGACAATATGACTTATTTATGTTCCCCAAAAGGCAGTTAAGGGAAAGGCCTAGCAGATTTTCTAGCAGATCATCTTATCTCGTCTGATTAAAAATTGTCAGATGATTAACCTGATGAAGAGGTCCTCTTTGTCAACCTAAATCTAAGTTAAAAACTATTCTTTGACGGCGCTGCAAGATAAAATAGAGCAAGAGCGAGGGTAATTTTTGTCATCCCTCATAATTAAGTCTGGCCTTGTTCTTTTGTCTTAAGCGAATTATGCTCTAACAATGTTGTTGACTATCAAGCACTTATCTTAGGCTTGAAAATGGCAATTGAAATGGGGATTAGAGATATTGAAGTATATCTGGATTCTAAGCTGATAATCCATCAACTTTTAATAGAATATGAAGTCAAGAAAGAAAATTTGATTCCATATTTCAAATATGCTAGACGATTGATGAAAAACTTTGATTACATAGTGTTAAAGCATGTCCCGAGAGATGAAAATCGACAAGCATATGCTTTGGCTAACTTGGCAACAACTCTGGCCATCAAAGATGATGAAAAGTTGAATGTTATAGTATGTCGCAGATGGGTAGTGCCTTTTTAAGGCATAGTTGAAGAAGAAGTTAGTGCAATATCGATATGCACAATTGAGGTTGAAGATTGGCAACAACCTATTATTGATTATCTTCAGTATGGCCAACTTCCAAATGATTTACGTCACAAGTCTTAAGTATGACGTAAGGTGACAAGATTAATCTATTATAAGAATACCTTGTATCGTAGGTCATTTAATGGACTGTTTTTATGTTGCTTAGGAAGTGAGGATTGCTAAACAAGTGTTAGAAGAGGTTCATTATAGAATTTACAGTGTGCATCAATCTGAGCCTAAAATGTATCATAAGATTAAGAGATTTGGATACTATTGGCCTACAATGTTGCATGATGCCATAGACTTTGCAAAGAAATGTCAACCATGCCAATTCCCTGCCAATTACATACATTAACCACCAGAGCCTCTTCATCCCACAGTTGCATCTTGGTGTTTTGATGGATGGGTTCTTGATCTTGTGGGGCCATTACCTAAGTCTTCACGAGACACTTATATATTTTGGCAACAATAGATTATTCTCAAAATGGGCAGAAGTATTAGCTTTTAAAGAGGTTAAGAAAGAACAAGTAGTAGAATTCATTCACTTGCAAATCATCTATTGCTATGGAGTTCTTTGGTACATCATCACTGATAATGGCAAACAATTCTACAATGCCCTCATGGATAAATTGTGTGAGAAATTCAATTTCAAACAATACAATTCTTCCATGTATAATGCCCCAGCAAATGGCCTCGCAAAAGCTTTCAACAAGAAATTGTGTAATTTGCTGAAGAAGGTTGTTACGAAAAATAAGAGAGATTGGCATGAAAGAATCAGAGAAACACTTTGAATGTATCGTACCACATACCGAACACCTACACAAGCTACTTCATATGCACTTACTTATGCTGTCGAGGCCATTCTTCCGTTGGAATGTCAAACTCCTACTTTAAGAATCGTTATCCAAGAATGCTTAACACAAGAAAGCAATGCTTAATTGCGCCTATAAGAGCTTGAAGCATTGGATGCAAAACATTTACAAGCACAAAAACATCTTGAATGTTACCAAACACATCCCTCTAAAGCCTTTAACAAGAAGTTCGCCCATGTTCCTTTCAAGTAGGAGATTTAGTTCTTGCTATATGCAGGCCAATTAACTTTCATCATTATCCCGGTGATAAGTTTACTTCTAAAATGGGATGGACCTTATGTTGTGCAAGAAGTTTATACAAACAATGCATACAAGATAGATGATAGTGAAGGATTGTAAGTTGGCCCTAACAATGAAAGATTCTTGAAATGCTATTATGCGTAAAAATTACAATTTGAATGTGCAAATTTCATAAAAAATAATAAAAATAAAAATAAAAAGCCTGCTAGGTTGAGCGTAAGTCGATTCGTTGGAGTGTTCATAAGTTTAGTCATGCAAACTTCAATTATCCTAATGGTTTGCCAATCCACTCGAGGTAATTGTTGGATGATTTCTCAACTTTTGACCTCACTATAAGATCTATAGCTGAAAGCTCCCCTATTCTTGCACATTTTAGGTCTTCTTGGCGCTTTATTTGATTCAGGATGAGTCCCAAGATAAGATGCCATCCATGCATGCATAAAATGCCAAGGAAGCGCAACATTGCATTGACCAGGACCATCTGCACAAGTAGCAATTTCATTCAGTCCATTATATATGCTTGCCAAGATAGGAATAGCAAGGCTAAATCATGTACCTTTAACCATCAAATAAACCACTTTGAAAGTCTCAGGTCGAATGACATCACTACGAGTGCTCAGAAAAACAAAAGAGCATAACCAAATTGATAAAAATGCAGTTGAGAACACCTCATCTCTTTCGATATCAACAACACCAAGTCGAAGAAAACTTCATTTTCCTTTTTATTACGAAGACGGTGTCTGAAACAACCATCAGGGGTATATAGAGAATTCTTCCTACCTCTGATCATGATCGAATCATAAGGATCATTGTATTTACTTTTGCCTTGAAACCAAAATCTCACTCAAGCAAAAGTAGAAACTTCATCGCTTTTCAAAGCCCTATGATCCTTCTGCAGCCTGATAAGGTGATAAGCAAGGAAAAGGTACCGACAACTGATCAAAAAAATGGGACATGCGAACTTATCAAGACCAGTTATTTCTTCTAAACTGGGAGCAAGCTCATCATAAAATTCTCCAACAATAGGAAGGCCTCTTAAAATCTTCAAATCCCACAATGTAATGGAAATCTCCCCATAAGAAGATAGAAATGGATTAGTGGCTAGACACCAAGCTTCGCATAAGGCATGAATCATATTTCGACTTTAGTCATAAGCAAATAGTGAAGCAATGATTGATTCACAAACACCCGCTTATTCTAAAATCTGCTTGTGTTGACTCAAAATAAGTTTTGACCATTCCCAATATCTAGAAGGAGGAACAAATTCTCCACGTAGTTGAAAACCGTGCTAATAAACTTCATGTTTACAAATGCAATGGCCCAAAGTGGTGAGGGTAGTGTATTGACGCTCTCCTCATGGTGACTGTCTCGTAACTTTAGCATTTTCTTAAAGGTGCCCTTTTGAGTAGTGTGAGATTTACAAGAGAATACTTCATCAACCTCTTCAAAAGTCTAGACGTCCAAATGGTAAAGAGTTGCCACATCAGAATCCTAATTATTTGCATTACTACCAATAGCTGGGGTGTGAATTAGACACTTAATGGCTTTATTCACATCCTCACTTTCTTTATCTTAAATGAGTAAGAAGTCACGTACACGACCTTTATACTCTTCTTGACTTTTTGAAGAAAAGGGTCTACCCCTAGCTTCATATTGGTAATACTTGACGATAAAGGGTATTGGAAGATGATATGTAGGAAACTCATCCATGGCTACCAAAAAAATATATATAAGGGATCGAATAGCTTTAAATAAAAGATAATTCCATAAATAAAAAAACAAATAATAAAAAATGCGTCAGTGGTAAAACAACATCTGGTGAGCTATAAAAAACCATTGTCAATGTTGAGGATGATCAATAAATGACACACCCCATCAGAAACCATTGATGAGGTAAAGGGTGATCAATAAATAACATACCGTGCCAAAAACCATTGTCGAGGTAGAGAGTGGTCAATAAATGACACATCCCTTCAGAAACCGTTGTCAAGGTAGAGCTGATCAATAGATGATACACACTCATCTGGTGATTAAACTCGAATTCCTCCTTAGCCTTGCTTAGTAATTCTTCATATGCAGGTTGATCCAAGAATGATATAGGAATTACAAACCGCTTCTTTTGGCTTTCTCTAGCATAAACTGTGCAGTAGTCTTTCGGGACACTATTAGAAGATACTTGGTTTGCAAAATATTTTAACTGGCGTAAAATTTGTCTAGCATGCATAACACCGGGAATTCTAATAGCCATGGCTTTCGATTTGTTTTCCTATTTCTTTTTGGAAGATAATGAATAGGAAAACTAACTTTCGAAAAAAGACAAGAAAAATCAACTAGTAGAGAATGTGAGGAATTGATTTGGCTCTGGAAGTAAAGTATGTATATATATATATAACCACTCACTCAAGAATTCAGGAAATTTCCCAGTTACATAGCCATGTCAATATATATATATACGGCTCTTGAAGCATTTAAGAATAAACATAAGCACCTGAAGGATTAACATAGAATGGACCCTATTCGATTCGGAAACGAGTTTTAATAAATGAAATCTCTGGCCTTTCGCCAAATCCACCTGATTTGCTTCTTGTTGTTTAAACTTTTTAGACAAGTTCTGGTGAAGAACACTTGAAGTGTTTTCGGCTGCAAGTTTCTGTAAGCACATTTCGTCCTAAACTGCACAAATGTTATCAGCATCCAGGACGTCAAAAGGTTGAATAGAGTAGAGGAGGGGATAACGGTGGTCTGATAAAGGTTCTAGCATGTGGCAAATCACAAGGATTGGATTAAATTTCTCAACTGTCTTCAGTTGAATATATGAATAATTATTTGACTGTTCAACTGTTTTGGTTATCAAAAAGATATCCAACCAAATTCTATATAAATTGTGAAGGAGTACCATATAATCACATGAAGCAAAAAAGCAGGAAGTTTGTAATTGGGAACTCTGAGACCATCAGTAGGATGACTATATCCAAACTCTTCTTCTAATAAGCCTAGCAAATCTTGGAATGATTCCAAGAAGTCTCAGCAAAAAAAAAGCAAGAGAAAAACATAGGCCTAAAATGTTAATGGATGGAAAACAGACAATAAGAAAACCAGTTACTCCAAAGCAAGTAAAGGAAAAGAAATCTCGTAGTTGAATGAGGACGAACAATCTCCCTTATTGTCATCAGCTTCATTGTCACAAATCAGACCTTTCAAGAAATAGATCGAGATTTGTTGAATCGGAGTAAGAGAAGACAGTTGAATCACCAACAGTATCAATAGAATTAGAGAAAAGGCCACGGGGTCAACCAACACCATCACTGGACCATTCAAAGCAACATCTGGATATGTTGAATCTCCGATCTCTAGTGCAAAAATTTTCCACTCTGACTAGAAACCAGAACCAGACGTTTGTTTCTCCTCCTATTTTCGAGTTCAAAGAAGCCAACGTGAGGTCACTGTGAAAAATTTTCCAAAGAAACTCCAGAGCTTTCTCTCTCGACAGTAGAGCCATATTTGATGTTAAAGGAAGCTTTAAACTGCAAGAGACCCATACGGATTTGATCTCGCCAACGATGAGCCAAGGGTGCGATCGGCCAGAGAGTGAAGTAGGGGGTACAGGTTCGATCTCATCGACGATGAGCTAGAGGCACGACCGGCCAAAAGTGAAGCAGAGGGTACGGGTTTAATCTCGTCGACGATGAGCCCGAGACGTGATCGGCTTGAGGCAGAGGGTGCGGGTTTAATCTCGTCGACGATGAGCCCGAGACGTGATCGGCTTGAGAGTTGAAACGCAGAGGTAGGAGTTCAAATTCTCCTATGAGAAGTAAAGCTAATGTCAAGAGTCCCAACAGTAAACCATTAAGCGTTGAAACACAAAGAAGATGAGATGATGCCTCCGGTTCGATCTCCTCGGGTTAATGTAAAAATTTGAAAAAAAAAACAAAAGATAAAAAACAAAATAAACAAAAAAAAAATCCATACCTAATGGTCTTGTCCTCAACACTCTGTGTAGGAAAATGTTAGTAGAGCAGAATCTGAGTCGTTTGAAACTTATGGGAGAAAGACTATGACTATTAGTCTTATGAACAGTCCATTTTGTTAAGTTAATATATTTTGAAATGACAAAACAATAATTAGATAATGGATATTATAAATCTAGAAATGTTTAAAACATGTTAAGAGGTTAATTAGAATATATTGAGATACAAGTCATTGCCAGAAACTGGGTATTAAAGGTTGAGAGATCGATCTCATGAGATGAAAGATCGATCTCCTGGGTTTTCAAGTATGAGAGATCGATCTCATGAGAATATGAAATCGATCTGATTAAGGATTAAAGTCTTAAAGAACATGTATAGGATGTTAAGGAAGAAGAGATCGATCTCTTCTAAGGCAGAGGTTAAAGGTCTTAGATC
This sequence comes from Firmiana major, assembly GCA_033439115.1. Lineage (NCBI taxonomy): Eukaryota > Viridiplantae > Streptophyta > Magnoliopsida > Malvales > Malvaceae > Firmiana > Firmiana major. Next base: position 63,059,240 of record CM065905.1, read on the forward strand.
GATCTGTAGATCGATCTATGTTCAAACAGAGAGTTCATAAGATCGATCTCATAAGGATAGAGATCGATCTTTTCAAAGTCAGAGAGTTTAGGAGATTGATCTAGAGTGATTAGAGATCGATCTCCCCTCTACAAGAATGCTTGCTAGATCCATTTGAAGATCGATCTTACTTCAAACAGAGAGTTTAGAAGATCGATCTGATGGTTCGACAGATCGATATTCACTAACATCTTACAAATTATAAGATCGATCTCTACAAATATGAGATCGATCTCCTTACTTCAAGTTGCTTTGTAATTGAAGGAATTTAAATGAGAAGATCGATCTAGTCATGATGGAAGATCGATCTGGTACTCTACTGGAGGTTCCCAACAGCTCTCTCTGTAAAATCTTCAATGGGAAAAACTGCATTAAATGCTTCACCTACCATCCTGCTGTATAAAAACCAAGCATTGAAGACACTGAAAAAAAGAGACTTGTGCTATAAATTCTGAATACTCTCAAGAGATCATTCCTCAACATTCCCTTTTGTCTTCAACATCATATTTATTGTATTATCTTAAATAGCTTGAGTTAAAGTTATTCTTCCTCCCACAAAAGAGAGCTCATATTTGTATTCATCCTTAATCCAAAAGAAAATATGAGAGTTCCTCTGTGAGAGAATTTTGTAAGAGGTGAATACTTATCTTTGTAAAAATGGGTAGAGAGGTTATTCCTTAACCTTAAAAAGGAGACTGTATCAACTATTATGATAGTGAAAGAAAACTCTTGACAAGAAGGTCAAGAAGAGAGGACGTAGGCAAGCGATTGGTCGAACTTCTATAAATTACTGAGTTTGCTGCTTCTCTCTCTTATCTCCTTTAATTTACTACACTATAGTCTATTGCTTATTCTTTGATTACTTGCAATTAAATTCAATTAAGCTTAAATTTAGCATTTAGACTAGAAAACTGATTCACCCCTTTCTCGATAGAGCCAACAATTGGTATTAGACTTCGGACTCTTTGATCATTAAGGAATAACTTCCTAAGAGTTAAAACGATCTAATGGCTCATAACAACATTACAACAAGTCTAGTAGGAGAGGGGCACTCTACAGTTAGGCCTCCCTTGTTCAATGGTGAACATTATGCATATTGGAAAACTAGAATGATGCTTTTCATTCAAGCAAATGATTATGAGGTATGGAGGATTATTACTAAAGGTCCTCAAATCCCAACTAAGAAGATAGAGGGAAGAGATATCCCAAAAGAAGAAGATGAGTGAGATTCTAATGATATAAAATGTGCTCAGTTAAATGCAAAGGCCATACACACCTTATTTTGTGCATTAGGGCCCAATGAGTATAATAGAGTCTCCAGTTGTGATAATGCCAAACAAATTTGGGATGAATTGGCAATTACTCATGAAGGCACAACTCAAGTAAAGGAGACTAAGGTAGGAATGCTCACACATGATTATGAGTTATTTAGGATGAAAGAAGATGAGTCAATTAGTGACATGTTCACTAGATTCACTGATGTAATAAATGGACTAAAGTCCTTAGGCAAAATCTACTCCAATATAGAAATGGTAAAGAAAATCCTGAATAGCTTACCAAAATCTTGGGAAACTAAGGTAACAGCAATTGAAGAGTCCAAGGACCCCCACACATTATCATTAGATGAATTGATAGGGTCATGCTCACATATGAAATGAAATTAAGGAGAAATGAAGAGCCACCCAAGAAAGTAGGAGTAGCTCTAAAATCCACTACTCAAAAGGATTTGAAAGAGGATAAAAAGAGAGTGGTAATGAAGAAGATTTTGAAATGGCAATGTTTGCCAAGAGATTTAATAAATTTATGAGAATGAGAGTAAATGGTAGTGGTAGGAGAAACTACAAGAAAGAACAAGAAGAATTAGTAGAAAAGATACTTGTCACGACCCAATTCCATTCTCTTTAACCGAAAATCACTAAAAAATTTTCACGTTTTACTGTTACCTTACCCGGTCGTGAACTAACTCACCACACACTGTTGGGCTGTGAGTCAATAATAAACTCCACATCTCATTCATTCTCAGTGAAATAAAACGATGTCATACATTTGCATTTAAATCTTGTACTTATACAAAAGCATGTTTTACTGACATCTACATCCCCCATAATTACAACTCAAAGAATAATGTGCTTTTACGTTGTTTAGATACAAAAAGAATCACTATGTATATACCTCTAAGCGATGGAGATGCAGCGGAGTCCAAAATACCACGCCTCAGTCCTCACTGGGCTACTATACACGCTCTGTAGGGGGAAAAATAGAGAGGGATGAGCAACCACACGCTCAGTAAGGCAATAATGCAAGCATGGTAGATAACTACTCTATCTACATGCTGATAGTGTTATGCATAAATCATTTATGGTAGGAGCATGAGGAATAAAACTATGCCATATGAGTATACATATATATCATGTGTCAAGATCATGTACATTGGCATATCAAACATGGTAAAAAGAACATCATGTATAAATCATCTCATGCTCAATCTCATTTAAATTCATAAAAAGGGCAATTCATTAAGAAACCTCCTTTTTAAACCAACATCATAAACCTCTTTCTCCACACATAAATACCACCAAATCAACTCACAATCACAACCACATTTTCATTTCACAATTCATGCATGTGTATAAAAACTAGGTCACTATATCAAAAATGCCTATGTGGACCACTACATCGTAAATCATCCCAGACCACACGCATCTAGGTGTGCGGGGTATCATGCTGGCACGAAGATGGATTATCCCTCGCCAGACTTTCTCATCACATAACCATCATGCGGTACATCGTACTCCATGTGATATACACGGTACAGCGTACTCCGCAGACTCATATCGTGATTGGGGGTGCCATTCCTAGGTCTTACCTACCCCATACCAAGAGTTTTCCATATCCGTGAAGGAGAGCCTCCCCGCCGAACAGAGCCTCCTTGCCTAACAAAGCCTCCCTGCCTCCTCGGGCTTAAGGATGTAGGGCTTAAGGATCCTTCCGTAAGAGAGCCTCCCCATCAAACAGAGCATCCCCGCCTAACAGAGCCTCCCTGCCTCCTCGGACTTAAGGATGTTAGCTTAAGGATGTAGGACTTAAGGATCTTACCGTATCCATGTAGGAGAGCCTCCTTGCCTAACAGAGCCTCCCCGCCCCTCCAGGGCTTAAGGATGTTAGCTTAAGGATCCCACCGTAAGAGAGCCTCCCCACCGAACAGAGCCTCCCCGCCTCTTTGGGCTTAAGGATGTTAGCTTAAGGATGTAGGGCTTAAGGATCTTACCAACTTTCACAACCTTATACGTATCCCAATGTGCAAACTTGTACGAGCAAAGCTCTAGCACGACTCATGCATCCTCTCATAAAGAGACGCGTACAAGCATAGCTCTAGTACGGTTATACTCATAAGACAAACCACTCAAAAGCCACGTACGAGCAAAAGCTCCAGTACGGTTTATAAACATCATCATAGTTTCCAAATCAAGGTGCGAGCTAAGCTCCAGCACGTTTCATACAAATGAAAACATCAATACCCAGTGCGAGCTAGGCTCTAGCACGGTTTAATTCACATCAACATGATAGGCGGCTCATAAGCTTTTAAAGCTATCTCAAAACATATTTGGCACTTCACATGTGCTACAAATATCAAACCACAATAGCCAACCTATTTATCAATTCGTTTGAAACCAAACACATGTTTTGCGAAAGCGTTCAAAACACTTGATTTATGCAATTATTAGCCTTACTATCCCTTTTTATACATCTATGTAAACCAAATCATCCAATATTCACAACTATTTTCGCATACCAAACAACCAGTTTCTCAAACGTTCATGCATTTCATAAACACCCTATAATCCCGCAAATTACGAGCAGCTACCTCTATATACTTACAGAATTCCCTTACCTGGAATCGCGATGCGTGATTCCACTTCCTTAAGCTGCTTACTCGTACGGTTCGATTCATCTTCAACGAACTTTTCGGGACTGCACAAAATCGTATCCCGCATTATATTCGATCCATATAATATGACATCGTGCGTTCACTATAGTCAATTCGACCTATAGTTTTCTATTAACGCTTATGAGGCCTCGTTTCATTACTTTACCCATAACTCGAGTCTATGGATTCTTCTTAGGCCTATTACTTATTCCGAATCGATATTGATCGACATTAAGCTCATAGTGTTCATATTTCATGAATTCCCTCACTATGGCATTTTATCAAGCATATACATACTCATTTTCACAATTCCTCCAAACTCACAATGTAATTTCATTTAACCATCTAAAATCATAAATATTACCTCAATAACAACTTTAGCATGCCCATAAATCTTAAACTCATTCAACCCATATATTCTCACATTATACCTATTCTAGGTTTTCTAGGTCACACCAATTCCACCACATCCCTAGTTAATTTATCCATCTATACTCATTCCAAACCACTCCAAAATCAATTAAATAGACAATGTATTTGGATTGGAGTGTTAGAATCTTACCAAATATGATTTTTCTTCTTGCTCCAAATGGCAATGCCCTTAACTCCTTCAATACCAACAATGGGAAAATGCCTACCCACTATGTTGTTCTTCTCTTTGATAGGAACAACTTTGCCTCTAATGGTCTCTTTTCAAATCTCACTGAAAATGGCTGATTTTAGAGAGGGAAAGTTAAGTTTTTGGGTTAGAAATAGAAGATTGGTGTTTTTCCCGAAATTTTCAGATTTTCAGCCCTCCTTATATAGAAATAGCTTGAGGAGATCGATCTGGTCCAAGAGAAGATCGATCTGGTCCCCTTAAATCTCTCATTTTCATGAAATTTTTAAGCATGAGATCGATCTGTTGAAGCATGAGATCGATCTGTTGAAGCATGAGATCGATCTGTCGAAGCATAAGATCAATTTGGTCCCAAACAAAGAGCTAAGGAGATGATCTGGGTGCTTGAGGATCGATCTTTTCATCACAGAATGCTTAGGAGATCTATCTGGCCCCATTGGAGATCGATCTACTCTATTCCATTGCCCAAATAAGAGCATTCTGGCTCTTCCAGATCGATCTCTCATCCTATGAGATCGATCTGGCCTTCATGTTTTCCAGATTTCTTGCAGTTTCCTTGTTGCAACTCATACCAACACATCCTTAATCTGTTGCCATGGCCATTTTCTCATCCATCCACCTTTATAACTTGAAAATGGCATCCATTCATACCTTATGCACATTGAAACTTGTGTGCATTCATTATATGTCCAAAGGTATGCTATATAAAACCAAATGGAAGCATAACTTCATTCCATTTTACCACACTACCCATTTTGAGTTTCAATCACATCCATCACTTATAAGAACTCATTTCTTCATATTCATACTCAATGGAACTTGTATGTACGTTACAAATCATATTACACATACGTACATTGAATCCATGGACTTACATCAATCATACTTTACATTACAAGTCCATTCATATTTATTACACATTACAACTTTACATATACGGGGTCTCACAATACTATTGTTTACTATGAATGCAAAAAAACTGGACACATTAAATTTAACTGTCCCCTTCTAAAAAGATCAAGTGATAGGAATCACAAAAAGAAGGCGATGATGGCAACATGGAGCGACAGTGACAGCTCCGATGATGATTCAAATGAAGATATTGCCAATCTATGCTTCATGACAATTGAAGATGAGAAGGTAACTTCTAATCCCAATGAGTACTCTTTTGATGAACTACAAGATGCATTTGATGATCTTGCATTAGAATATGAGTGCATGAATTTGAAGTACAAAAAATTGATTTCTAAACTAAAGAAAGAAAATGAATTAATACTAAACGATAAAATAGAGTGTGAAAAGAAATTAGAAGGTACAAATCTAGAAATTCATGACTTAAAGGAAAAGAATAGTAACTTACATAATTCCTTTACTAGATTTTACATGGGTCAACAAAAACTAGATCATATGCTAGAGACTCAAAGGGCTTTCTTTGATAAAAATGGGTTAGGATATGATGACAAAAGTAGAGAAACTCACCTCAAAAGTTTCTTAGCTAGAAAGAATATGCATAAATCCTCTACTACTTGCTCACATTGTAATAAAAAGGGACATGCATCATATAGTTGCAATGTGAAGATGACCACATTTAGAGGAAGGATAGTTAGAAGAGTATGGGTCCCAAAAGATGTGGTTAATTCAAAAGATATTGATAAAATGTTAAAATGGATCCCAAAAGGATCAAAATTCTACTCACTAACTCTAAAGGACCCAAGAAAATTTGGGTACCTAAAACAAAAGTTTGAATGTTGATTGTAGGTGGTTGAGCATTGCTACAAGGCAAAAATAAAGGAAGCTTGGTACTTAGATTGTGGATGCTCAAGATACATGACCGGTGATAGAAGCCACTTCAATTCATTCAAATCAAAAGTTGGTGGAGAAGTCACATTTGGGGATAACTCCAAAGGCTAAGTTGAAGGAAGTGGATCAATCGGTAATAACTATTTCTCATTAGAAAAGGTTTTACTTGTTAGAGGACTAATACATAATTTGCTAAGCATTAGTCAACTTTGTGACAAAGGTTATAAAGTAATTTTTGATTGCTTGAATTGCCATGTAATAGATCCTAAACTAAATAAAGTTCTTTTTCTAGGACATAGACAAGGTAACATTTACATTGTTTATCTAAATGAACTTAAAAATGAAAATGTATGCCTTATGGTAGATAAAGAAAAAGAACCTTGGTTGTGGCATAGAAGACTAGGTCATGCTAGCATGCATGTATTATCTAAGCTAGGTAGAAAAGACCTTGTTGTAGAATTACCTAAGTTGTCCTTTGACTATGACAAAATTATTGAAGCTTGTGTCAATGAAAAACATAATAGGACAACATTTAAACCTAAACATAGTGTATCAACCACTAGACCTCTTCAACTACTTCACCTAGATCTTTTTGGACCAACTAGAACTACAAGCCTAGGAGGTAAGCATTATGGGTTTGTGATTGTAGACGATTATACTAGGTTTACTTGGGTATTTTTCTTAGGAGTAAAGAATGAAGCCTTAGAAAAATTGATTGTCTATTCAAAAGTAGCCCAAAATGAGAAAGGTTACACTATAACTAGTATTAGAAGTGATCATGGCAAGGAATTTGAAAATATTAGTTTTAATGAATATTGCAATGATTAAGGAATTAGTCATAATTTTTCAACGCGTAGGACACCACAACAAAATGGGGTAGTTGAGAGAAGAAATAGAACATTAGAAGAAATGGCTAGAACAATGTTGTGTGAAAATAATTTACCTAAATATTTTTGGGCTGAAGCCATAAATACCTCATGCTTTATCATCAATAGAGCCATGATTAGACCAATCCTAAAGAAAACCCCTTATGTTCTTTACAAGGGAAATAAGCCAAATATTGACTATTTTCACCTTTTTGGTTGTAGATGTTTTGTCTTGAATAATGTGAAAGACAACTTAGGAAAGTTTGATGCCAAGAGTGATGAAGGAATCTTTTTAGGCTACTCTTTGAATTCAAAGGCATATAGAGTATATAACAAAAGAATCTTGATGGTAGAAGAACCAATACATGTAATATTTGATGAGTCAAACGATGCATCTAAAGGTTCTACCAATGATGAGGATATTGAAATATTTGATGAGACCTTGAAGAATTCCTCAAAGATAGAAGATAATCTACTAAAAAAACTTGACATTAATAAGGAGGATGAGAAAGAACTAGAAATACTAGAAAGAGAGTCTAGAGCACCAAGAGAACTATGATATGTCAAAGATTGCGAAATTGTAGGTGATCCAACTCTTGGAGTTAGAACAAGGTCCTCTCTAAGAAATGTATGTTAAGATATAGCCTTTGTATCTCAAATTGAACCAAAGAATGTCAATGAAGCTTTAGATGACAATAATTGATTTTTAGCCATGCAAGAAGAACTAAATCAATTTGAAAGAAGCAAAGTATGGAGTTTAGTCCCTAGACCTAGTGATCACTCTATAATTGAAACTAAATGGATTTTTAAGAACAAGATGGATGAAAATAGTGTGATCATAAGAAACAAGGCTAGGCTAGTTGCACAAGGTTATAGGCAAGAGGAAAGAATAGACTATGATGAAACCTATACACCGGTAGCTAAATTGAAGCAATAAGAATACTACTTACTTTTGCATGCTACAAAAACTTCAAATTATATCAAATGGATGTAAAAAGTGCATTTCTAAATGGTTTCATCAATGAGGAAGTTTATGTTGAGCAACCCCCCGGTTTTGAAAGTCCTGAATTTCCTGAACATGTTTACAAACTTTCTAAGGCACTTTACGGTTTGAAACAAGCCCCTAGAGCCTGGTATGAAAGACTTTTAAAGTTCTTGATAGAAAAAGGATTTTCAAGAGGAAAAGTAGATACAACCTTGTTTATAAAAAATAAGAATAAAGATTTACTAGTTGTTCAAGTATACATAGATGACATCATTTTTGGATCAACTAATGAATCTCTATGTCAAGAGTTTGCTCAGATCATGCAAGGTGAATTTGAAATGAGCATGATGGGAGAACTTACTTACTTCTTGGGACTTCAAGTAAAGCAAACTAAGGATGGAACCTTCATCAATCAAGATAAATACACCAAAGATTTGCTCAAACTATTTGGAATGGATAACTACAAACCTCAAGCAACTCCAATGGGCACCAACATCAAGCTTCATAAAGATGAAAGTGGTAAGTGTGTAGAAACTAAGCTTTATAGGTCTATGATTGGTTCATTGCTTTATCTTACTGCAAGTAGACCTGATATTTTGTTTAGTGTGTGTTTATGTGCTAGATTTCAATCCTCTCCTAGAGAGTCACACTTACTAGCTACAAAAAGGATCTTTAGGTATCTTAAAGACACACTTCACTAGGACTATGGTATCCTAAAGATTTTACCTTTGCTCTTCATGCATATTCTGATGCAGATTTTGGAGGTTGTAAAATAGATAGAAAAAACACTTCAGGAACCTGCCAATTCTTAGGGAATAGATTAATATCATGGTTCTCTAAAAAATAAAATAGTGTAGCACAATCCATAACTGAGGCAGAATATATAGCAGCTGGTAGTTGTAGTGCTCAAGTGTTGTGGATTAAGCAACAAATGAGAGATTATGGTGTAGACATGAAGCAAGTTTCCATCAAATGTGATAATATCAGTGCCATTAATCTCTCTAAAAATCTAATCCAACACTCTAGAACTAAACATATTGAGATTAGGCATCATTTCCTTAGAGATCATATACAAAAAGTGAGATATAGTTCTAGAATATATTGATACACTACATCAAATAGCTGATATTTTCACCAAACCTCTTGATAGAGATAGATTTTGTGTTCTTAGAGGTGAATGAGGACTTATGTATGCTCCTTAAGAATTATTTCCTTCAAAACATTGATTTCAAACTTATTTTCAACTGATTTTACAACTCATTTTCTGAGCAAAGAGTATGAGATTTCGATCTCCTCTCAATATAGATACTCCAAATTGGCCTAAAGTAATAAGGTTCAGCTAAGCAAATCGATCTTCTATCCCATAAGATCGATCTCCTTAAGCTTTTATATTTTACAGATCGATCTCTACACTTGGCAGATCGATCTTCTTCAGCCTCTGTATGTTGCAAATCGATCTCTGCATTTGGCAGATCGATCTTCTTGAGCTTCTGTATTTTGTAGATCGATCTCATAAAACAACAAATCAATCTCCTCATGTAGAATATCGATCTGGTACCTCGACAGATCGATCTCCTTAGCCCGGGGCTATAAATATTGCTTCAAAATCTCCAAATTTCAGAAATCACAAATTCAAATCCCTAACCCTCGTCGTGCACCCTCTTCTGATTTCTCTCAATAGATCGATCTCTGGTAAGGTCTTAGTCAAATCTACTCCATTACTCGTCTTTTTAGAACCTACATTGTTGATTTTCTGTTAAAAATTTCTTAGTTTCATAGATTAATCCTCAATAGGGTTTCTAGTGAACTGTTCCATTGCCTAGGACATTGTTAGAGAACAATTTAGAACCATATTAGGCTATCTTTGAATGATTCGATAATGCCTCGCATTAAGAAAGCTACCAACAAAGAATCCAGACCCTCCTCCTCACAACCACCTACTGTCTCTTCATCTTCTGTCACAACCTTCAGCAGGTGTTTTTAAACACCTGCAAAAAAGAAGAGATATAAAGAATACTTTTCCACAATGCCCATCAAACATTGGAGAACCATTGACTTTTCATTTCTTTCCCGCATTGACTTTCCATATTTGTCAAAAATGGAAGAATTTAATTAGCTTCCATTTCTCAAAATAAACACCCCTGTTCCTCTAAACATTAGTAGGGCATTTTTCTCAAACACCGAGCATATCTATGACTCTGACGATACCTGTAAAATTCTAGGTTTTAAAACCTTCGTCATGGCCAAAATGATTTCCGTAAACACCAATCTCTTAGCTCAAGTGTTTGAGATCGAAGATAATGGTTTGACTGATGAAGAAGAGGAGGTAACACTTGAATTTAACCTACCCGGAGACAAGGCTAGTGACCTATCCATGCACCCTAGGTTAGTACACCTAATCATCTCTTGGAACCTCAGATCTTTCGGTACCCGACATTCTACTGTCAGAAAACTAGACCATTTTTGGCTCCATTATCTTCATACCTCTCAAAACCAAAAATCGAACCTAGTCCACTTCATCTACAAAGACTGGCTAAAAATCGTGCAGGGTCAAGCCTCAACAATAGTCTTCCCTTAACCCCTTGCATTCCTGCTACAAAAACTAGGGGTTGACTGTTCTTGTGAGACCGGTAAAGTGCCCTCTGCAAAAAGCGTTCTGAATATCGGCGCTCTTCACCATATGGGGTACTACAAAGACTTCCACGGTCAGTGGAGGAAGAAAAGTGAAACCTATCACAAGGCAGCCATGGAAAAGGACATTCCAGCTGAGCCTATCGATTCATCCACTGAGGTTCCTCCTACGTCTGCTGCTCAGACTACTGCACCACCTGATGTCGTTACGTCCATGATAATGGATTTTCGACAACACTTTGATACAACGATGGAGACGTTTACACAACGGTTCACATGTTTCGAGAAAAGTCTTGACACAATTGAGGCAACACAGCAAGCTATGTACAATGAGCTTCAAACCACTCGCGTTCGAGTTGAGGACATTGCTGATCATTTTCCTTCACCATCTTCTTAGAAAATGATGTTTCTTTGCTTTGTTTTAAACTATGTTTCTGTATTGTATGAACGTTTATATTTTGAAATGCCAGAATTATGATTAGGTTTTATGCTTCGTCGTTTGTTGATTTATGCTTTATGCTAAATGGACTTATGCCTTGGTAATGTCGATTTATGCTAAATGGCCTTATGCCTTGGTAATGTTGATATGACAAAAAGGGGGAGAAGAGAAGAGAACATGTCAGGAGAAGTATAAATTGAGGGGGAGTTCTTGAACTAAGGGGGAGTTTTTGAAATTAAGGGGAGATTAAACATGTTTATAAACTTAGTCTATTAAATAAGTTTTGTCATATCAAAAAGGGGGAGATTGTTAAGTTAATATATTTTGAAATGACAAAACAGTAATTCAATAATGGATATTATAAATCTAGAAATGTTTAAAACATGTTAAGAGGTTAATTAGAATATATTGAGATACAAGTCATTGCCAGAAACTGGGTATTAAAGATTGAGAGATCGATCTCCTGGGTTTTTAAGTATGAGAGATCAATCTCATGAGAATATGAGATCGATCTGATTAAGGATTAAAGTCTTAAAGAACATGTATAGGATGTTAAGGAAGAAGAGATCGATCTCTAAGGGTTATAAGATCGATCTTTGACTTACAGAATGCCTATGAGATCGATCTGGTCTAGGAAGAGAGCGATCTCTTCTAAGGTAAAGGTTAAAGGTCTTAGATCGATCTATGTTCAAATAAAGAGTTCATGACATCGATCTCATAAGGATAGAGATCGATCTCCTCAAAGTCAGAGAGTTTAGGAGATCGATCTAGAGTGATTAGAGATCGATCTCCCCTCTACAAGAATGCTTGCTAGATCGATCTGGAGATCAATCTTGCTTCAAACAGAGAGTTTAGAAGATCGATCTGATGGTTCGACAGATCGATATTCACTAACATCTTACAAATTATAAGATCGGTCTCTACAAATATGAGATCGATCTCCTTGCTTCAAGTTGCTTTGTAATTGCAGGAATTTAAATGAGAATATCGATCTGGTCATGATGGAAGATCGATCTGGTACTCTACTGGAGGTTTCCAACGGCTCTCTCTGCAAAATCTTCAACGGGAAAAACTTCATTAAATGCTTCACCTACCATCCTGCTGTATAAAAACCAAGCATTGAAGACACTGGAAAAAAGAGACTTGTGCTGTAAATTCTGAATACTCTTAAGAGATCATTCCTCAACATTCCCTTTTGTCTTCAACATCATATTTATTGTATTATCTTAAATAGCTTGAGTTAAAGTTATTCTTCCTACCCACAAAAGAGAGCTCTTGTTTGTATTCATCCTTAATCTTAAAGAAAATAGGAGAGTTCCTATGTGAGAGAATTTTGTAAGAGGTGAATACTTATCTTTGTAAAAAGGGGTAGAGAGGTTATTCCTTAACCTTAAAAAGGAGACTGTATCAACTATTGTGATAGTGAAAGAAAACTCTTGACAAGAAGGTCAAGAAGAGAGGACGTAGGCAAGCGATTGGCCGAACCTCTATAAATTGCTGAGTTTGCTGCTTCTCTCTCTTATCTCCTTTAATTTACTGCACTATAGTCTATTGTTTATTCTTTGATTACTTGCAATTAAATTCAATTAAGCTTAAATTTAGCATTTAGACTAGAAAACCGATTCACCCCCCCTCTCGGTAGAGCCAACACATTTATACACATTTTTTTACAGAAGAATTCGAGTTGGACTCTAAGTAAATAGGCTCATTTGTGATTTTATTTCTTTGGTGACAATTTGGGTTGAAAACAAATGCAAATTCAAAGAATATGTAAGGCCAAGAAAAGTCAAGAAAGGTGGAAGTTATAAAATACTTTTTGCTCATTGTTTAAAAAAATAAATAAATAAATTTCCAGCAAGTATGTTATTGAGATTGATGAACTTCAAGTTTCATATGTACTTCATGTTTAGCACGTGCATACCCGTATCTTGAAGTGGGGATATTTGTAGGTATCAAAAAAATTAATATTATTAATTAATTAAATTAAATATTTAATTGATTAATAATCTCCTAATTGATTGGTCAAATGAAATTAACCATCTATATTATCTCCAATTAAATCAAACTAATTAGAGATAAAACCTAGAGTGACTGACTTCTTTTGGAACTTTCTATCACCTAATATTATAAATAAAAGGCTCATCCAATTGAAAAAGGGGAAGAAAAGCAGTTCTCATTGAAGAGAAGTCACAGCCTCCTTAAAGAATCTGAAGCCTTCAAGATACCAGTCATTCTCCTAAATTTGAAGCTACCAAGCCCTTTTTCCTCATCAAAACTACCATAAAACTAAGAGATCTACAAGAGGACAACAACTCACAAATCGTTCTCTCAATGATCAACCAAGCATCTGTAAACACACGAAGAACCTCAAGCCTTCGCCCATTCCTCCCAACACTTATTCCTTTTCACTCCGTCGAGGTGAAGCGTCAAGCCCTCGACAAATTTATTCTAAGAGATCAAATCAGAGGACTATTCTCTTGTAAAGAATTCAAAACAGAGATTTGTACTTGTATACATAAATAAATAAAATTAAATTTTATCACCAATTCATGTTGTAAAATTTCTAGACGCGAAATTTGTGTATCTTGGTGGCCACGACACTTACTAGAAAATACTGCAAAAAGAAGAAATTTGAGGAAACAACAAAGAAGCCAGGAGACTTCTGGATTTGAAAGAGCATCTTGAAAGAAAGAGATGTTTGCCTAAAGGGACTTAATATCTAAAACTAGGAGGAGAGCAAGCTTGTATTAAAGATGGTAAAGCTTACAAAGCAACGTTAGAGTCTGGGCAAACATGGAAGTTGTCCCAATCAGGAAAGTAATTGATCCGATCAATCACTAATGGCATCCTTTGTTTACAAACATGCTGCTAGAGGAATCTGAAGCTCAAAAGCTTCAAAGAAAAATGTTCTCACTCATGGGATGAGAGGACAAACTGGTTTGGAAGCACATTTGATGGAGACTTCATAGTAGGCTTAGCGTATTGGCACCTATTTGAGGAACAGCAAAAAACCATTATACCAAAAGATAATTAAGTTATGTGGAAAAGGTTATGGTCCCTTAAGATTCCTTTCAAGATGATCATCTTCCTATAGAAAAATGTAGCAGGTGTCTACCAGTGAAGTGAACTTATGAACTATAACATTGGTTTAAGTGGAGAAAGCCCTATGTGTAGCACTGAAGAAGAAACGATGGAATATCTCTTCATCAGGTGCTTCCTTGCAAGAGTGGTCTAGTTCGTTAATGACTTCTTACTTAGAACGGATAACTTTGAACCTGGGAACATCAATGAATGTATAAAACTCTGGCTTATGATGAAAGAGTTTCAATATATGGAAGCCTTCCAAATCTGTAGCAAATTTGTAAGTATCCTCTGGTCATTATGGCTCTATCGAAATGAATGCATCTTTAAAGATGAAAGGCATAACCCATTGAATGTCCTTCATCACCACAAGAATCAAATCGCTAAAATATAGAAGGCAGGTAATGAAGCAAACCTTAAAAAAGATGAGACTCCTCATATTGTCAACAAGATGCAAAACACTAACACAGAAAGTTTTGATTTCAAGTCTGAAGATGACATGTGATTCTTGTTCCTAGGATTACCGAAATCTAAAAATAACAATTGGTTTGGGTCATGTGCTTTAATTAGAGATTCATCAGGAGCAACTCTTACATATTGTAGGAGTAACTATGCTAACTCAAAATTCATGGTGAAGGTCTTGTTGTTCAAACAAGTTCTATTTAAAATGAAGGAGCAAAGGGCATCTTACATTATATGTAAGGAGAACAGCAATAATTGGCTGAGCATTCTAGATAGACATAGGAAAACTCATTGGAGCATACAACCAGCTATTGAAAATGTTATTTGTATTGCAGGGAATGGCATGAAGCTCATCCTCAACAAGGATCGACACCCTCTAGGTAAGGAAGTGTCAAACTTGGCTAAAAAAGTAACGCATTGCAGGGTGAATCTCTCATGTTTGCATAACTTCCATACGTGAAGGAGATGTTTTATCTTATGTCCTTTTTACTCTCTTGTCTATGTACTAAAAAGAAAATAGTAAAGCAAATCCTTATAAACCATTACATTTCGTAAGCCAGGCCTAGCAAACTTTATGCATAAACAAGCACGCACCCAACTAGTTTTAACCTCACACATGTTATGCTTCAGCCTTCAACTGCATCCTAAGAATATCTAAAAAACAAACCTCCTACACAGGCAGGAAAATAGGAGTTACACAATCACAACAGTAGACTTTCTCTTTAGTTCCTCACATGTTAACTTAAAAACATAAAAAATCTTATACACATCAATCTAAAAAACGATCACATTATCCATAAGTCAACACCAAATTAATCCAATCCTAAACAAGAACAACTTCCAAGTCACCTATGTTTATGTCACTGAACACAGAAAAAACAAAAATAAAGGAATTTCACCCCATTTTGCAATCACAACTTTGCTCTTCGGTATGCCAGTTTGCCTTCCTTCAACTAAGAAAACCATCATATCAATACTATAAGTTGGACCATCAAGCTATAAGCAACAATTTTTAAAACCTTTCATAACTAAATCTGCACTCAAATGGGAAACACCCAGTCCATAACATTAATCTCCTCTCAGCACTAAATAGCATCGGAAAGTCATTTGTCTTAATAATGTAACACTTAAAAAGATAAAACAAAAACATCTCATGGATTACAATCATTGACAATCAGGCATATCATAACACCTCATCAACAAAGAAAAACATACCGATCTTTAGAAGCTTGAACAGATAAAACCAAGTTGCGCAAAACAAGAACAAAGGACATCATCTCTAAAGAAATAAATCCAATCATAAAAATTCCATATTAGTCAAATCATCTTTGAACATTCACCTATTATTACCATTACTATGCTTTCAAAAGTCAAGATTTTATCATATCATTGTTTCAATAACTCTCGCAAGAAACAATACCCCTTGCAACCTTCACTATAATATACTTATAACTCCAACTTCATAACACATGGATGACAAGCAAAAAAGACCAAGTGTGATAACCATAATTTCTAAACAATGCATATAGATAAATAAGTATTTACGAGATATAATATAAGATTAGGCACAAGCATTTAGGACACCTAGAAAGGTTATAATTGTCCCAAACTTAACAAACATGGTTAATATGTGTAAACGGTAACTTCAAATGTCATTTAAGGCCAAAATAGTTAAAATCTCAATTTTTGGCCTTAAACCTGAGCTACTATATAGACTGGTTTGCAGACCCATAAAGACTGTACACTTATCTACAAACCCTTAAATCGTCATATAATGATGATATATAGCCTCAGGTAAGCCATTTAGACTTATAAAATTATAAGTAAGGCTTATCTCGAAAAATATGCCTAAAATCAAGAAATGATTATTTTACCCTTAGTTTGCAAGAACCAATGGTTAAACGGAATGATGTAATTTGACTTTTGAGGCTAAAGGAATGATATCAAACCTTTATGGAGTTATGTCAGGCTCCATACTAAAAATTATTAAGATTGAATTAAAAAAGGGCCTATATAATACTGAATAGGGGTTGTAGCCATCAAACCCTAAATGAATTGGAATTGGAAAAGATTGGTCATTACCCTAAATGAGCTAATAAAGTATGACCTTAAACCCTAAGACCTACATAGATTTAAAGTGTTTAATGCCCATATAAGGTTGATTAACTGATTTGAAATTAGTTAATTGGTATTAAGTGAAAATGTGATATGCATACTTAGGCACTAAATGGCCATGCCACTTCAACCTTGACTTTATTAAGTGCCATGCCTATCTAATAAGGATATTAATACACTAATATGATAAGTGATAATGAGAACTAAGGTATTGATAAGTCATATTATAAAAAAAGAAACAAGAATGTCGTGAGAACCAATGGGATTTCATGCAAGAAAAGTCAATGTCTTTCCAAGATTCTCATTAGTCATTGATTTTTCAAAGGCCTAACTATAATATGAAGTAAATATGGGCTGAAATTGCATGAAATAAATAGGTTCAAGCATGAATATAGCTGAAACTAAATTATGCATGGAAAATGGTATGGAGAAGTCAAAATTTTCAACTAACCAGAGAGAAATTAGAAGGAAAATTTTAAGGTTCCTTTAAGGTATGTTATTGGTTGATGAATGTTTAATATAAGTATGGAAGAAAGAGACCAAAAGTGCCGCTGAACAGAATTGAAACACAGCTGAAAAACTGTGGCTTTACAGGGAAAATTGTTAAAAATTTCATAGCAATTTAAGTTTTTATTTGGTTATGGAATATACAACCACTTAATTGAGAAGTAAAAGGAGTAAAAGACTAAGGAAAAGGGTCAAGGATTTCGACCAAATCATCTAAAAGTTGAGCTGGAATCGAAACTAAGAAAGGCTAAGAAATTGTGATCAGCTTTACTATAATTAGTAAGGAAATTGACTTTGATCAAGGAACTTTTCTTCCTTCATTTTTATTAATCACTCACTCCTCATATATGGGAGAGGAATGAACTAAAGAAAAGCCATTGAATGAGTCAAAATATCGACTAAGTGGGATGAAAATTGGCAAACGAAAACTATAGCAAGGGATGTGTGAGTTGGTTACTGTTTTAAAAGGATTTTAAGGCACAAAAGTGGACTTTTCTTAATTGCCTTTCATTGGTCACTCACTCCACATATATAGCAAGAGAATGAAACAAAGAAATGGGCAAGAACAAATCAATATTTTCTGTTGGAAAGAAAGCAAAAATCAAAACTGAAAAATCGATGCAAAGGATGTGACTTGTTGCCAACTTGCTGCTAAGATTTTTATTAGTAATTTTTACAATTGACCACTCAACCCTCTTCACTATTAAGTAACCTAAATAAATAAAAATTACACAAAAACAACTAAAACATAATGGGAATTAAGCTGAAACGGAAACTAGCTAAAAAGAAAAGAAAAAGGAAAATGAAAAGAAAAAAGAAAGATTTACCTTTCAACTTGATTTTGAAGTGTTTTTTATTCTCCATACTTCAATTTAGTGTTGAGAAGTGGAAAAATTGTGAAAGAAGTAAGAAAAGACAAGTTATTTAAAATTGTTAAGGTGAGTTAACGAGTTTTAGTGATTTTTCTTCCTCCATCTTCATATATGATTATCAATTAAGTATATTAAGATAATTTATGGTTTGAATTTGAAGCTAAATCATCAAGGTGAAGGAGGGACGAAGTGGATCTTAGTGTGAGAAGTCAAATTAAGTGTTGTGATATATTTAAAGTTGATTGTGATTTTGAGATCATGACATGTGAATTGATGAGATTGTTATATGTAATGTGAATTTGAATGAAAATTTGTATCAGAACATATACAAGATTCGACCATGATGTATTTTAGGGTATAATTTATAAAATTAATCGATATGAGTATAGTGGAATTAAATTGTTATGAGACATAGTGGTAATGTGATATGGAAATTTGAAAATGAGAAACACCAATAAGCATT
The DNA here is from genome assembly GCA_033439115.1 of Firmiana major. Taxonomy (NCBI): domain Eukaryota; kingdom Viridiplantae; phylum Streptophyta; class Magnoliopsida; order Malvales; family Malvaceae; genus Firmiana; species Firmiana major. Next base: position 63,078,047 of record CM065905.1, read on the forward strand.
CGGCCAAGACTATAAGGAAAGCTAAATTGGCGTAATTTTCGTGTAAAATTTTAGACATTATATGTATATATAAGTGTTAATTGAATTTAAAATATGGAATTTGAGATAAAATCTTTAAAGGAAAGGTTTGAGAAAATGATATTAAGTGAGATCACAAAGACGTGCTTTTGTCATAATTTAATGTTGATTATAGAAATGTGTATGACATGTATGAATAAATGTCATAATTTATAAGTTAAAGATGTAGAAAGATACATCTAAATGAAGTACAAGTTATAGACAAAATGTTACTATGAAATGGAAATTAGCTTAGTTCCTACAAAATACTTAAGTGTATAAGAATTAATTCAGGACTATTTGATATGTAAAAATGAGTAAATATATTTTATTTATTTTGACTATAGGCCTTATGTCACACCCCAATTCCAGGTGTTCTTCATCCGTACAATTACTACTTACGGTTGGGCTGTAAGGCGATGCGATTACTAAAGTTCCTTGAATTTACAGCGAAAATATTTAAAATTTAATTCACACTCCCAGGTGTGTAAATATACAAAATTAATTGTATAATAATATCTTTACATATCATCCCCATAAAACTATTACATTTCTTAGGTATAACTATGCGATACATCAAGATAGATACAAAATACACGTGTGTATACAATTCTTATACCTTTACAACTGGCGGGAGCTGTCCAACTAAAAAAGAAATCTAGAGACTACCGCTCTCCTACTTCTCAGTACCTAGAGGGGGAAAATAGTGGGATGAGCAAACCATAACTCAGTAAGAAAATGAGTGCTAGCAGGTAGATATCGTACTACCTACATAGCCCATGCATGTATAAAATAAAATCTTGTTTTCATTATAAATGGAAATATCATCGAAAAATGTAGTAAACATATATTTTTTGTTTGGCATTTTTATGATACAAATATTTAATATTTCCACTTGAAATATGTTTCATAAAACAGTGCTCTCACGACACAAGTGATTAAATCAGAGATTTATCAAATACACAAGAATCTCTTTCTTTTCTCAATCATTTCTTTTTCCTCAAACCTCTCGAATCTCTGAGACAAGCATGGAATTTTTGGCAATCAAAATATCCAAGACATATGACCATAGTCAGTGATCCCAGGCCTCACTGATCAGGTGTGCACAGGGCATCAGTTCGCCTGAAGGGAGATGGGTCAGTCCTACCCTCCGGCTCATCTCAATCAACGCCATCTCCTCATATACTCACGTTATAAGGTACGCCATGTGTCATCGACGCGATACTCATACTCACGTGCACCCAGCACGGTACATAGTATACCAACGGACAACTACACAGTACTACGTACAACCATGGACCTAAGTCCATACTCTAACTCCGATGGACTTTTTATCCTAAACCATGTCTCATATACGAGGCGAGCAAGCAGTGTGACACACAGTCATCACAAGGCTCCAATACGAGCTATCGTTAAGGCCCAGCCCATTCAAAGGTCGTCGGCTGGAATCCCTTTGGGTCCCAAACCCCCAGGTTTACCTCAACTCATTAAAAATAAGTGCGAGCAATGCTCCAGCACTTTTCTCAAAACTATCATGCGAGTTAAACTCCAGCATGGCACATCAAAAGCATAGAAACATGTGCGAGCTAACACCCAGCACATAGTCAAGTCATTAAAACGGGTGTGAGCTAGAGCTCCAACACCAATCTCATCTCAAATCCGATAGCAGGCTATTTTCTCTTTTAAACTCAAAACATGTTTATTTATGCAGCATGTCTTTCCATGCTAAAACATGTAAAACTAGCCAACCTATCATTCTCATTTCTCAATCACCACATCAATACAAAATTGAGAAAATATTGAAATCATGCATATCATGCTATTTCCTTACCCCATCCCATTTCTTAATGCATATATATTATAGTATATTTCATGCTTCCATATCATTTCATAGAATTGTAATGTCATACTAATTCTAGCGATATATCTACGAAATTATCGTAAAATACGTACGAACATCTCTATAGCTAACACACAGTCCCTTACCTCGAATCACACTCGTATCTCCTCTGTCACGTTTGCTCCGTTCGCGATCCGGGTTAGTCGTGTCTCACGTATTCCGAGCTACACGTATAAATCATCAAGTTATTTTATGTTTTCATCTACTAAACATACACGTTGTCTTCTATTTATCTATTCATACTCCTCAAAACCTTCAAATCACATTTCACCTTTCCACTAACATCATTTTATCATCTATAAAGCTTTCCATCATTTTTCCATGGATTTCCTCTTTATAAATCTCCCTTAATACTACTCACCTATCACTACATTCATCTTTCATATCAACATTTCACATATTATTCAACCCACAAATACCTAGAAACCATATTTAGAAGTTTGAAGGTTGAAGAGCTTACCCTTTTACTTTGTCAAACTTGTGGTAACCACAATTCCTTCTCTTGATCACACCAATGTGAGATTTTTGGGTATGTTGTTCTCCTTGCTTCAAGGAACAACTTTCCCTTCTTGAGCTTCTTCCAAAACTGGCTGGAATGTAGTGATTTTTAGAGTGAGAAAGCTTGAGTTTTTGAGAGAAAATGGCAGGTGAGGTTTGGTGGGAGAAAAGTTATGAGTTTTCCTCTCAATACCGTGCTCTTTTTATAGATGTAGAGACATGAGATTGATCTAGCCCTTGTGGAGATCGATCTCTACAAGGTTTGGTAGTCCTTTTTACCAAACGCAACCACTACAAGATCGATCGTCTTCCATGATGAGATCGATCTGTCGAATACAATTTTCCTCTTGGAGATCGATCTGCCCCTTGTAGGAGATCGATTTTCTCTTTACAGAACGCTTAAGGAGATCGATCTGTCTAGCTTTGAGTGTGAGATTCGCAATTTTTGTATGAAATTCCTTATAATTTCCATAGTGTATGACATTATTATATGTTAATGGATTCATAAGATGGTTGATTCGGATCTGATAAATGTGGATGAAATGAAATAACGTACGTAAAATCGAATAAGAAATTTAATCGAGTTGACTGAAAATAAGGAATTTAAAATGGGGAAAAGATTGTGGATTTATGAAAGAAAGTCGATTTAATTTAGTCCCAAACACATGCAAGGGTAAAATGGTCAAAAGACCAAAATTCGGCATAAATTCGATAAGTAATTTTCATTAAAATATGGAATTTATGAAATCTGGATCAATACCGAGGAAAATATTTAAATTCGAGTCCGATTGATCTAGACATTAATTTCTGAAAATTAATCGAAATTAATTCGAAATTAATCGAGATTTTTAAATCGAAAAATTATCCCGAAAATAATCGAAAAATATACCGAAAAGACGAAAATAGACTGATAAATTCATTTATTGATTAAATGGGTAAAATAATAATTTTTAAGATATTTTTAGGGATATTTTGATTATTTTAATATATTTTAATGTATTAAAATAATAATAAATAAATAAATAAAAAAAATAAGAAATCAAAAATCTGAAAATTTTTTAGGAGAGAGAAAACGCAGAAAATGAAAAACCCGACAGCCAACTCGATAACCCCGACAAACCACCGACGTTCGACGAGCCCAGCTGACGGTCAGAGAAGGTAGAGCGACGCCCGGCGAACCTAACGGTACCGGTAACGCGCGTTGACGGCCCCTATTTTCGGTAAATCGACGGACGAAAAATTCGAGGAGAAATCGCATCGGTCCCGACGCACGACGGTGCCCTAGCGCCAATTCAACCCCGCCGAGCATTCCACTGGCCGAGGCGGTCCTTTTGAGCCTAGTGGCGGCCGACGAGACGGTCGGGATCATCGGCGTCAGTAAACGGCACCGTAGCCGAGAAGGAGGAAAAGAAAAAGAAAAAAAAAGAAAGAAAGAAAAGGGAAAAAGAGAAGAAAATGTACCCGGGGATGACTCGAAATTCGGGTAAGTGATCGAGGGTCGGGATTGACCTGCGGATAAATCCTGAGAATTCAATTTAATATTTTATTGATGGAAAATAACTCGAATTTGCATAATTGTGCAGTGTTACTACAGAGCCCGAACGAGAGCCGATTTAGCTTCGTTTTTCTAACCCCGCATCATATTGGGTAAGTAGATTTTAAGTACGATAATATGAGTCCTTTAATGCAGAATTCAGATTATTTTACGAATTTACGGATTAATTCTGCATAAAAGGAATTTTATTCGAAATTTCAAAGTAATTATAGTAAATAGTATCTGGGCTATCCAATGAGTTTGGAACGAAACCTGATGATTATTGATAAGCCAAATGAGCCCAATAAACCCAAAGAAAGTATTTAAAAAGTGAAAACGGGCTAAAAAAAGGGTCGAGGCCCATTAAAGATCAATCGGGCCCAATAGAGTAAAACAGGCCCAGAGCTTTAGATTCGATCAGTAAGAGTGAAATACTGATTAGTATATTTGAACTGAACCTATATGTGGTTATATGCAGCTCCGTAGACGAGCGAATTGGACTGAGAGACCTGGTACGGTCGAGTCGGGATAAGCTCGCGCGTGATTCTAGGTAAGGGAATTTTATGAGCACTTAGAGGTAGCTGAACATAGTTTCGAGGGGATTTACATTACGTTAAATTCATTAGGCTACCCGAAAACAAAATAATAATTTTTACGAAAAAATATGGAAATAGTGACAAATTACTATTTTGCCCCCAGTTAGGAAAATTTCAAAAAGGGTAGTAAGGCTATGAAATTGCATGAAATTCATGATTTTAATGTTTTCATGATGATATTGCTTTAATTCAAGCAATTTATGGATAGGTTGGCTGTTATTTTCATGTTTTAAGTGAAAAGGCACAGGTTAGGTGTCAATTGATATTTATTTAACATGTTTTGATAAAATTGAGCCACCTATCATTGTTATATGAGTTGTAATCGTGCTTGAGCATTACTCGCACTGGATTTTATATTTTAACTCATACACAGAGTGCTAGAGCCTTGCTCGCACTATTTTACAGATTTATTTCATATGACTACCGTACTAGAGTTTTTCTCGTACGAGATTTTCATTGAGTTTTTATACATATTCGTACTAGAGCAATGCTCGTACGTGGATTATGATTGAATTTATAATTATTTTAAGTCGTATTGGAGTGCTGCTCGTATGCAGATTTCAATTGATTTCTACGAAAACTGTGCAGGAGCTTCGCTCGCACGAGGTTTTTAGATATCATGTATATGTATGGAGCCGTGTTGGAGTTTCTCCTATAGACTGTGTGTCATAGTGAGATAATATGCTCACACGTGCATACTGAGACACACTTGACATGGGTGGATAAGACCTATTACAGGCACCCCTGATTGACCTTGGGTTCATGGAGTACGTTGTACCATGTATATCACATGGAGTACGTTGTATCGTGGGGATTGTTAGAGTGGAGTGGCATTAGCCACGAGACAGCAAGTCTTGCCCTCGCAATCCTGATATTATGTTGTTCTGACGAGTAGGACCGACCCACCTCCTGTTTCAGGTGTGACACCCTGCACACTAGGATCCGTGTGCTAGGGATCACGAGGTTATGGTCATAGTCCTAAATGTTACCGATATGGTCACTTACATGTCTCACATGATAAATCATTTGGTTTTGATAAATCAGGGTAGACTTGAGGGAGGGGTCAGGCCTCTATTTTCTTATAAATCTGATTTAGATTTGATTTTCCCATAAAGAAATTTTGATAAAACTTGCATGATTTGTAACCATGTGAGAAGGGTGATTTTATAACGAAATTTTAAGATAAATTATTTTATTGAAATGGATTTAATTCCTTGAGTGTATCATATTTAACCCAGATGGGGTGTTTTAAAACGTGTTGATCCATTTGAGCATGAGATATTTTCACATGAGAATCATTTCATGTTTCATATGCCGATTTCTTGTTTTAGAACAGATGATATTATATATATATATGGCATATGATTGTTTTTACCTCATGCTCACATATATCTTGATTTCTTATCAGCATGTAGACAGTATAGTTATCTAGCTATTTGTATTATTGCCTTACTGAGTATGTAGAGCTTACCCTTTCATTTTCCACCCAGTTTCAGTGTTTCCACCATATAGAGATAACGGGTGTAGAGAGTAGATGGCATAGCTGATTTCTGTGATTCCCATCGACTTTCAGGTATACACCATGTGCAGAATTTTGTATTAGTATGCTTACAGCACAGTATTGTATATGAAGGAATATTTGGGGATGTAAATATAGAATCAAGTGATGTATAAAACATACCGACCACTCTATTATAATATCAATGATGTCAGTATATATATCTGTACGTGTGATATTTTAATGGTTAATAAGGGTATATCGATATTGATTTACAGCCCGACCTGTTTAGAGGAATATGTCACGAGGAGGTAAGAAAGATTTTCCAAAAGCGAAAAATTTGTACTAATTTTTTGTAAGTATTGGGTCGTGATAGTAAAAGTGGTATCAGAGCGGAGGTTGGCCAGCCGTGAATTAGTATCGATAAGTAAGCAATTAAGAGTTAGAGTTAGTCGGATAAGAGTTGGTAGTGGTCCTTAAGGAAAATTACATCCCCCTTAGTACTGTGCTATATGAGATGTCAAAGTGTATACTAGATGGGAATTTAATTAACAAATGAAATTTGATTATGGGATTTACATTATGCCGATCACCCGCAGTGGTAGAGGGGCTAGTACATGTGTTAAAGGTCGTAGGGGCAGGCCTAAAGGCCGTGGTGATGGTATACAGACTGGTCAGGTACCCGAGGGTACTGCAGTGAGACCAGATGAGACTGAGGTACGCTTCGCTAGACTTGAGCGAAGTATTGAGAGCCTGGCTGAGATTGTAGCGCAGCATGCAGTGCTCGGGGCTAGAGATAGGCGAGATCCGGCGGGACTGGCCGCAGCTGATCCCGAGATGCCGGCACAGGTCGCAGAGTTACCCGAGGTTCAGGCTCAGGCTGCAGAGGCAATGAGACCCCAGCTAGCTCAGCATAGATTTAGACATTTTCAGAAGTTTAGATCTCCAGTCTTCCATAGGAGGAAGGACCCAGTAGTAGCTGAGGATTGGATGTATCAGATGGAGAAGCTATATAGGCTTTTCAGGTGCACTACTCTTGAGAGGGTTGCTTTTGCTGTATTTGTATTTCACGGAGCGACAGAGCATTGGTGGAGATCTACTGAGCCTATTTTGAGAACTCGACATGCTGAGGTCACATGGGAGATATTTTTGGATGCCTTTAGGAGGCAATATGTTCCCGCTACAGCACAGCGGAAGTTGAGGATGGAGTTTATGAGTTTGGTTCAGGGGAACCAATCTATTGATGAGTATGAGACTCGATTCATCTCTTTGGGGAGATATGATTTAGAGACGATGAGCAGTGAGGATCGGAAGGTCCAGAAGTTTATAGATGGACTGAGACCAGCCATCAGATCTCGGTTGGCTCCCTTTGATGTTTTGACTTATAAGGAGGCAATACATAGAGCTCAGCTGTGTGAGCAAGATTATGAGCGGAACGTCTTCGAGTCAGGAAAGATCAGTAGGAGTCAAGACAGAGACCGGAAGAGACCCAGGAGAGACAGATTTGTCAGGAGAGAGGTACGGCTCTCTGATAAGAGGCCGAAGATTGAGGAGGTTTAGGAGAGGACAGATAGACCCCCTGTTCATCCGACTTTACCACCAGCTGGAGGCATTGTCATTGGAGAATCACGCCCTACTACTGATCAATGTAGGCGATGTGACAGATTGTCAGACCCGTGTTTTTTATTTACGTATGTAGCTTGTACCTTATGATTTCTATGTGTACGAACACTTTATTACATAATTAAATCATAAGAAGAGTATTTACTATCAAGCAATCAACTATTAAAGAAAAACAATGCATTTAAGCTATATAACAGCCAGAAATTTGGGTTAAATTGATTCCGAACAAGTGTAGGGGTAAAACGGTCAAATGACTAAAATCGGGTATAATTTCGATAAGATAATTTCATTAAAAATATGAAATTAAGAAATCTTGATCAAAATCGAGGAAAATATTGAATTTCGAGTGCAATTGATCAAGATATAAATTTATTAGAATTTATCAAAATTTTGCCTCAAAAAATGAGTCCAAAAATTGGAGAAAAATATATCGAAAAAGTAAAATCGGACTGATAAATTCATTTACAAATTAAATGAATTTAATATGAATTTTTGGGATATTTTTAGATTTTATTATTATTTTAATAATAAAATAATAATAAAAATATATTATAAATAAAAGAAAAAAATAAAAAAAATGAAATCAGAAACTGGAAATTGGGAATTGGGGAGAGAGAAAATAGGGTAAGCTGCGAGCAAGCCGACAAGGAGAAGATTCACCGGACGGCCACCACCGGCGACCCCACGGCCAGGACAGAGGCTGAAAAAGGAAGAGGATGTCCGTGCGCACCCATCGGCACCGACAACGCGCATCACCGACGCCGGACGCCAGCGAATCGAAGAGAAATTACGGCGGAGGAAAAGGAGGAATGTGGCGGCCATCGACGGTGCTTGGTCCCGATCGAGGCCAGTCGAACGTCCCCAGGCTGAGGCACGCCGAACAGCGGTGGTGATGCGTCGGGAACCGATCGGAAGATGTCGACACGACCAAAGGAAGCCTGAGCCGATCGACAGTTCAGTGAAGAAGCTTCTGCGCTAAACCGAACCGGATCGGTTCATCTAAGGAGAAAAGGGGAAAAAGAAGAAAAAAGAAAGAAAAAGAAAAAGGAAAATTTTTGGGATTTCACCGGACTTTGGTAAGCCGATACGAGGTCAAAAGTGATCGATTTGATTTTCGATAAATTTAATTAAATTATATTTAATCAAAAATTGACCCGGAGTTAAATATACAAAATTGTGCAGTTCGACGATAAATTTAGAACGGAAGCCCGATCGAACTTCGATTTGCGTACCATCTCATAATCTCGGGTAAGTAAAGCTCATTTATGACAATTTATGTGATTGTTGTGTATTTAAGATTTATTTTACGCATTTCGAATTAAATTCTGCATTTAGTAAATTATATTTAGAATTTCGAATTAACTATCGTAAATGATATACGGGCTATTCAATGAGCTTGGAATAAAACCCAATGGGTATTGATAGGCCTAATGAGTCGATAGACCCTAATGAAGGGAAATAATACGTGAAAAACGGGCTTAATACGGATTAAGGCCTAATTAAAGTATTTAGGCCCATTTAGAGTAAACGGGCTCATTTAAGTGAAATGAACTGTATTAAATGTGTAATACATTAGGAAAATCATAATTGACCTGATAAATGGTTATATGCAGTTCCAGAGAGTATTGGAGAAGCAAATCGGACTGCTGGATCAAGCAGCGTTGAGAAAGTGAAATTTCTCAAGTGATTGCAGGTAAGGGACTTTTGTGAGTAGTTAGAGATACCTGCACGTACTTTCATCTGCTTTTACATTCACTTAAAAACTCTGAGGGTCAGAGAAAGTGAATAATAATTATTGTGACCCGATAGTGGTAAATTACGATTTTGCCCCTACTTAATCAAAAAGTCAACTTTTATGAAAAGTTGTAAAAAGCATAGAAGCCACCATTTTCAGTGTTTTAATGTTGTTTAGCAGAAGAATAAATAGATGGGCTAATGATTTTAAGGTTGATGTGAATTAAGCACACTTTGTAGTGTTGATTTTGATATTTTGTAAACCATCCTATTTTGTAAACCATCCCTTTTTTAAATAGCCATTTATCATATTATGTGAGAATAAATCGTGCTAGAGCACAGCTCGCACTGGATTTCATATATTTTCCACATATATTAGTGCGGGATTATGATTCGCACTAGATTTCCATGACATGCATGATAGAGTGCTGGAGTTATTACTCGTACTCAATTTTATATAATTTATGCATGAAAGAGTGCTGGAGCGATTAGCTCGTACTCGAATTTTACAAGAGATACATGACATAGTACTTGAGCTATTGCTCGTACTTGATTTGATGAATTTTGTGCATAGCATGGTACTAGAGCTATTGCTCGTACTTGATTTGAAACATGAACTATGCATTGACCTAGTTGCTGGAGGTTTACTCGCACTAGAGTTGAGTTTGTGATGTGAACAGTGTTTGAGCGGAGTGTCGACTATGAGTCGCGCTCAAAGGCACGCACTGTATGTGATATATAATACATGTTGAAAACCATGTTTGATTTCCTCGTGTAGACTGAGTGTCACACTATGAGAGGGTCGCATGAGGATTTAGAGACGTGGTATGATATTTCATGGTTTTGAGGGCTAAGACCTATGGCAGGTAGCTCGACTATGATGTCGGGTCCACGGAGTACGTTGTACCGTGCATGTGGCATGGAGTACACTATACCGTGTGGTGTTATGGAGTTGGGGAGGATATAGCTGGCGGTTGTGATGGACTGACCCCCTTTCCGTTGCAGCAGTGATGCCCCGCACACCGAGTACTGTGTTGCCTGGGATCACCATTGTCGGATATGATCATAGTCCAGGATACTATTTACATTTTCACCCCAGAGTCTCACATGATATATCACCTGATTGACTGATTTAATTGCGGATAAACCTAAGGGATGGGTCGAACTCTGATTTTGTGTTGTGAATGATTTAAATGCCATATTTACTGTGATTTAAATATAAATGGCATGATTTATCTAAAGGCATTGTGATATTATAAAGATGCACTGTTTTGCACTATATGCCTACATTTGAGAAAGAAAGCATGATTTCTGTACATGGGATTTAATCTGTACAAGTATATATATATATTTAAAGACATGCTTTAAAAATGAGTTAAGGAAATAAAATTTTGAGGCATAGCATTATTTTAAGTAGATAGTGTAGATATCTACTTGTTTGCCTGATTTCCTTATTGAGCGCGTTGTATGCTCACCCCCATTTCTTTACATCTCTCTACAGAGTATCAGCAATAGAGTGAGAGCTTTTGAGGGATAATATTCTTGTGTCCGCTGTTATTTCCTATCGATCGACAAGTATACATGTTTTGTACGGTTATGTATCTAAACATAGAAACAGCACAATGATGTATACGATATATATTATGGGGAATGTATTTATATTAGATTTTATATGATCTCATATGTATTATAAAAGAAGTTACAGTCAGTAACAGTATATTGACATGTATGTATGATAATGGATGATATGGTATGCGAGGAAGCTAACATCGAATCACAACCCAACCATTAAAGAGAGGAAAGGTAAGTTAAAAATGCGAAAAATTTGTAGTGATTTTTTGTTAAGTCAGGATGGGTCTTGACACAGATATCATGGTACCAAACCTTGTCCAGTGCCTATAGCTACTACAGTAGTATGTTATCGTTGTGGGAGGCCAGGGCATGTGGTGAGAGATTGCCCAGAGAGATAGGACACTGCCCCACAAAAGAGCAAGGAGCCGGAGAGAGCTCCAGTTTAGGTGCCTGCTCAGAGGAGGAGAGCTATTGCCAAAGAGAAAGGGAAGCAAGTGATGGGTACAGGGCGAGTTCATGCTTTGGACCAGGATATGACAGATCAGTCGTTTGATGTGGTGAAAGGTACCATCCTGATCTTTGATTTAAAAGCATATATTTTGATTGATCTTGGTGCCACGCATTCATTCGTATCATCTTCATTTGCATATAAATTGTCTAAGTATGTAATGCTTACCCCTCTGAGTAGTAAATTGTTAATACTTACCCCTATAAACACTAGCCAGTTAGTAGAGTATGTAGTTAAGAACTGTAAATTGAAAGTAGGGGAAAAAGAAATGTCAGTCGACCTTATTTTGATGTATATGAGAGACTTCGATGTCATACTAGGAATGGATTGGTTGACTACCAATCGTGTAGTGTTAGATTACTTTTCTAAGACGTTAACGTTTAATACCCCCGAAAGATGTATTGTAAAATTTCCCTGAAAAGTAATGAAATCAGTGGTTGTTCTAAATGGAGCAATGAATTTTTGCTGATTTTATGATTTATATTTTGAAGGATTCATCGCATATGTGGTTGATACGGACCAGGTACGATCGGATTTGAGAGATATTCCAGTGGTTAGGGAGTTTCCTGATGACTTACCAGGATTGCCACTAACCAGAGAGATGGAGTTTGGGATAGATTTAATACCTGGTACAGAACCGATTTTGAGACCACCGTGTAAAATGGCTCCAATTGAGTTGGAGGAGCTGAGGAAGCAGTTACAGGATTTGCTTGAGAATGGGTTTGTGAGACCAAGCGTATCACCTTGGGGAGCTCCGATCTTGTTTGTGAGGAAGAAGGATGGCAGCCTCTGATTATGTATAGATTACAGATTGTTGAATAAGGCTACCATTAAGAACAAGTATGCCCTTCCACGCATTGATGATCTGTTAGATCAACTTCGATGAGCACAGATCTTTTCTAATATTGATCTGAGGTCTAGGTATCATCAGCTGAGTATACGGAGGGAGGATGTGCCCAAGATAAATTTAGGACCCGTTATGGTCATTATGAGTTTTTGGTTATACCATTCGGGTTGACTAATGCCCCGCAGCATTCATGGCTTTGATAAATGATGTGTTCAAGCCATACTTGGATCGGTTTATGATTGTGTTTATCGATGATATTTTGGTATACTCCAGATCCATGGAGGACCACGAGCAGCACTTGAGGATAGTGCTACAGACCCTCAGAGAGAGACAGTTGTATGCTAAACTCGGTAAGTGTGACTTCCGGTTAGAACAGATTTCTTTTCTAGGCCATGTGGTATCGAGGGATGGGGTGTCAGTGAACCCATCCAAGATTGAGACAGTTGTTCAGTGGGGCGGCCCAAGACAGTCACAGAGATTCAAAATTTTCTGGGTTTGGCAGGATACTACAGGAGATTTGTTGAGGGTTTCTCCAAATTAGCTGCTCCGTTGACACGTCTCACACGGAAGGATGTTGAGTTTGTGTGGGACGATGCCTGTGAGAGAAATTTTCAGGAGCTGAAGCGTCGGTTGACCACAGCTCCGGTTCTCACCATACCTACCAGCTCAAGAGATTTCTTGGTATATACAGATGCATCGCATCAGGGACTGGGTTGTCTATTGATGCAGGATGGGAGGGTAGTTGCTTATGGATCTAGACAGTTGAAAGATCACGAGAGGAACTATTCGACCCATGATTTGGAGTTGGCGACCATAGTGTTTGCACTGAAGATATGGCGCCATTACCTATATGGTGAGCAGTTTCATATCTTTACAGACCATAAGAGTCTGAAGTATTTATTCTCGTAGAAGGAGCTGAACATGAGACAAAGGAGATAGCTCGAGCTCCTGAAGGACTATGATTGCGAGATATTATACCATCCGGATAAGGCTAATGTAGTTGTTGATGCTTTGAGCAGGAAGAGCCTAGGGTTAGTATCATTTATGATGGTCCGGGAATATGACCTGTTAGAACAGTTTGCGAGCCTCAGTTTGGACATAGCACCCCCTGAGATTGGAGCCAGAGTTGATTGATCGTATCCGACAGGCTCAACAGAGTGATCAGGGATGTATTCAGTTGATGAGTCAGGTACATGCAGGTGCAGATATCGATTTTGCATTGAGTACTGATGGTTTACTGAAGTTCCGAGGTAGGATATGTGTTCCCGAGGATCCTGAGATCAGGAGGATGATTTTATCAGAGGCTCACGTAACGAGGTATATAGTACATCCGGGGAGTACGAAGATGTATCAGAATCTCCGGAGAGTTTATTGGTGGTCTAGGATGAAGAGAGACATAGCAGAGTATGTCGCGAGATGTCTCGTCTGTCAGCAAGTAAAGGTAGAGCATCAGAAGCCAGCAAGATTATTGCAGCCTCTACCGATACCAACATGGAAGTGGGAGCATTTCACCATGGATTTTGTGACGGGATTACCGAGGACTCACAAAGGTCACGATGCCATCTAGGTGATTGTGGATAGACTGACGAAGTCTGTCTATTTCTTAGCTATGAGAGCTACAGATGCTCTGAGTACGTTGACGAACTTATATGTTCGAGAGATTATCAGGCTACATGACGTTCCAGTGAGCATTGTTTCTAATAGGGATGCTCGCTTCACTTCCCATTTTTGGAAACACTTCCAGGAAGCGTTGGGGACCCAGTTGAGATTTAGCACCGCTTTCCACCCTCAGATAGATGGTCAGTCAGAGAGGACTATACAGACTCTGAAGGATATGTTGAGAGCGTGTGTGCTGGATTTTGGAGGCTCCTGGGATGATCATTTGCCATTAACCGAGTTCGCCTACAATAACAGTTATCACTCGAGTATCGGGATGGCACCGTATGAGGCACTGTATGGTCGCAGATGTCGTTCCCCTATTGGATGGAAAAAGATTGGTGACAGACAGTTATTTGTTCCTGACTTGGTGCAACAAGCCTCTGAGGATGTCATATTAATATGCGATAGATTGCGGACAGCTCAGAGCCGACAGAAGAGTTATGCTGACAGGAGACGCAGACCACTAGAGTTTGGAGTGGGTGAGTCGGTGTTTTTTAGAGTTTCTCCTTCCAAGGGTATCACGAGGTTCGGTAAGAAAGGTAAACTGAGCCCTCATTTTATTGGACCCTTTGAGATTCTGGAGCGAGTGGGAGATAAGGCCTATAGATTGGCATTACCACCAAAGTTGGCAGGTGTACACAGTGTCTTCCACGTTTCTATGCTTCGAAAGAATCATCCGGATCCGTTACATGTGATTCACTACGAGCCATTAAAGCTTATTGACAGTATGACTTATATTGAGAGACCGGTTCATATTTTGGATAGGAAGGAGAAGGTATTACGATCCAAGACGATCTCCCTGGTGAAGGTTCAGTGGCAGTATCACACTCCGGAGGAAGCTACCTGGGAGCTAGAGAGCATGATACAGGAGAAGTACCCAGAGTTGTTTACCGACTGATTTGGTTATAATTTGGAGGACCAAATTATTTTAGTGGGGGAGATTGTGAGATTCGCAATTTTTGTATGATATTCCTTATGATTTCCATAGTGTATGACATTATTATAGGTTAATGGATTCATAAGATGGTTGATTCGGATTTGATAAATGTGGATGAAATGAAATAACGCACATAAAATCAAATAAGAAATTTAATCGAGTTGACTAAAAATAAGAAATTTAAAATGGGGAAAAGATTGTGGATTTATGAAAGAAAGTCGATTCAATTTAGTCCCGAACACGTGCAAGGGTAAAATGGTCAAAAGACCAAAATTCGATATAAATTCAACAAGTAATTTTCATTAAAATATGGAATTTGCGAAATCTGGATCAATACTGAGGAAAATATTTAAATTCGAGTCTGATTGATCTAGATATTAATTTCTGAAAATTAATCGGAATTAATCGAGATTTTTAATTCGAAAAATTATCCCAAAAATAATCGAAAAATATACCGAAAAGACAAAAATAGACCGATAAATCCATTTATTGATTAAATGGATAAAATAATAATTTTTAAGATATTTTTAGGGATATTTTGATAATTTTAATATATTTTAATGTATTAAAATAATAATAAATAAATTAATAAAAAAAGAAATCGAAAATCTGAAAAATTTTTAGGAGAGAGAAAATACAGAAAACGAAAAGCCCGACAGCCAACCCGATAACCCCAACAAGCCACCGACGGTCGACAAGCCCAGCTGACGGTCGGAGAAGGTAGAGCGAAGCCCGACGAACCTAACGGTACCGGGAACGCGCGCCGACGGCCCCTATTTCCGACGAATCGACGTACGAAAAATTCGAGGAGAAATCGCATTGGTCCCAGTGAACGATGGTGCCCCAGCGCCGATTCAACCCCACCGAGCATTCCCCTGGCCGAGATGGTCCTTTTGAGCCTAGTGGCGGCCGGCGAGACGGCCGGGATCGCCGACGACGGTAAACGGGCCAAAACGGCACCGTAACCGAGAAGGAGGAAAAAAAGAAAAAGAAAAGGGAAAAAGGGAAGAAAGTGTACCCGGAGACGACTCGAAATTCGGGTAAGTGACCGAGGGTCGGGGTTGACCTACGGATAAATCCCAAGAATTCAATTTAATATTTTATTGATGGAAAATAACCTGGATTTGCATAATTGTGCAGTGTTACTACAGAGCCTGAACGATAGCCGATTTAGCTCCGATTTTCGTACCCTGCATCATATTGGGTAAGTACATTTAATTACGATAATATGAGTCCTTTAATGCAGAGTTCAGATTATTTTACGGATTTACAGATTAATTCTGCATAAAGAGAATTTTATTCGAAATATCAAAGTAATTATCGTAAATAGTATTCGGGCTATCCAATGAGTTTGGAGCGAAGCCCGATGATTATTGATAAGCCAAATGAGCCCAGTAAACCTGAAGAAGGGATTTAAAAAGTGAAAACGGGTTTAAAAAAGGGGTCGAGGCCCATTAAAGTGCAATCGGGTCAAATAGAGTAAAACGAGCCCAGAGCTTTAGATTCAATCAGTAAGAGTGAAATATTGATCAGTATATTTGAACTGAACCCATATGTGGCTATATGCAGCTTTGTAGACGAGCGAATTGGACTGAGAGACCTGGTACGGTCGAGTCGGGATAAGCTCGCGCGTAATTCCAAATAAGAAAATTTTATGAGCACTTAGAGGTAGCTGTACGTAGTTTCGAGGGGATTTACATTGCGTTAAATTCATTAGGCTACCCGAAAACAAAATAATAATTTTTGAGGAAAAATATGAAAATAGTGATAAATTACTATTTTACCCCCAGTTAGGAAAATTTCAAAAAGGGTAGTATGACTATGAAATTGCATGAAATTCATGATTTTAATGTTTTCATGATGAAATTGCTTTAATTGAAGCAATTTATGGATAGGTTGGCTATTATTTTCATGTTTTAAGTGAAAAGGAACAGGTTAGGTGTCAATTAATATTTATTTAACATGTTTTGATAAAATTAAGCCATCTATCAGTGTTATATGAGTTGTAATCATGGTTGAGCGAGCACTGCTTGCACTGGATTTTATATTTTAACTCATACACAGAGTGCTGGAGCCTTGCTCACACTATTTTACAGATTTATTTCATATGACTGTCGTACTGGAGTTTTTCTTGTACGAGGTTTTCATTGAGTTTTTATACATATCCGTACTAAAGCAATGCTCGTATGTGGATTATGATTGAATTTATAATTATTTTAAGTCGTACTGGAGCGCTGCTCGTATGCAGATTTCAATTGATTTCTATGAAAATTGTGCAGGAGCTTCGCTCGCACGAGGTTTTTAGATATCATGTATATGTATGGAGCCGTGTTGGAGTTTCTCCTGTAGACTGTGTGTCACAGTGAGATGATATGCTCATACGAGCATACTGAGACATACTTGACATGGGTAGATAAGACCTATTACAGGCACCCCTAATTGAGTTTGGGTTTATGGAGTACGTTGTACCATGTATATCACATGGAGTACGTTGTACCGTGGGGATTGTTGGAGTGGAGTTGCATTAGCCACGAGACAGCAAGTCTTGCCCTCGCAATCCTGATATTATGCTATTCTGGCGGGTAGGATCGACCCACCTCTCGCTTCAGGTGTGACACCCCGCACACTAGGATCCGTATGCTAGGGATCCCGAGGTTATGGCCATAGTCCTAAATGTTACCGATATAGTCGTTTACATATCTCACATGATAAATTATTTGGTTTTGATAAATCAGAGTAGACCCAAGGCAGGGGTCAGGCCTCTATTTTCTTATGAATCTGATTTAGATTTGATTTTCCCACAAAGAAATTTTAATGAAACTTTCATGATTTGTAACCATGTGAGAAGGGTGATTTTATAACGAAAATTTTAAGATAAATTATTTTATTGAAATGGATTTAATTCCTTGAGTGTATCATATTTAACCCAGATGGGGTGTTTTAAAACGTGTTGATCCATTTGAGCATGAGATGTTTTCACATGAGAATCATTTCATGTTTTATATGTCGATTTCCTGTTTTAGAACAGATGATATTATATATATGGCATATCATTGTTTTTACCTCATGCTCACATATATCCTGATTTCTTATCAGCATGTAGATAGTATAGCTATCTACCCGTTTGTATTATTGCCTTACTGAGCATGTGGAGCTCACCCTTTCATTTTCCACCCAGTTTCAGTGTTTCCACTATGTAGAGTTAACGGGTGTAGAGAGTAGACAGCATAGCTGATTTCTGTGATTCCCATCGACTTTCAGGTATACACCATGTGCAGAATTTTGTATTAGTATGCTTACAGCACAGTATTGTATATGAAGGAATATTTGGGGATGTAAATATAGAATCATGTGATGTATAAAACATATCGACCACTCTATTATAATATGAATGATGTCAGTATATATATTTGTACGTGTGATATTTTAATGGTTAAGAAGGGTATATCGATATTGATTCACAGCCCGACCTATTTAGAGGAATATGTCACGAGGAGGTAAGAAAGATTTTTCAAAAGCGAAAAATTTGTACTGATTTTTGGTCAGTATTGGGTCGTGACATTGAGATCGATTTGTTCTCAAACAGAGAGTTAAGGAGATCGATCTGGCTCCATTGGAGATCGATCTGTCTCGCTCCATAGATCAAAATAAGGTCATTTTGGCTCTTCCAAATCGATCTCTCATCCCATGAGATCGATCTGTCATTCATATTTTCATATTTTTCTGCAGTTTTCTGCAGCAACTTCATTCAAAACCTCCTTAATTTGCTGTCATAGTCATTTCCTCATTCATCCCTCATTGAGACTTGAAAATGGCATCCAATCACACTTCGTACATATTAAAACTTGTGGAAAATCTTTGTATAACCAAATATATACAATATATAACTAAATGGAAGTGCATAACTTATGCAATTTCATTCCATTTTACTCCAATACTCATATTTCATTCCACTCATATTCATTATATATCAATGTCCATTTCTTCATATTCATATTTAATGTAACTTGTACGTAAATCACAACTCTTATTACAAGTGTGTACATTAATCTTATGGACTTTATATCACATATGCTTCACATTACTAGTACATCATCATACTTATGAATGCATTTACATATGTTCAAGGTTAAACCTATACGGGGTCTCACACCTTAGCTATAAGAAAGTATTCTCAATACGCTCATAAGCTTGGAAATCAGGTAAGTGACATGTGTAACCTAAATTAATATCATATTGCTTGATGTAGTTATTTATTCAAAGTTTAATGTTATAGTATGATTTAAAATAACAGAATTTTTAATAAAAAGGTTATAACATGATAAGGAATTAAGAATTACTAAAATATGAAATAGTGACTGAAGTAACAAAAGGATCGGACAAAAATCACCTAGTAGTGAGAAGAAAAAATACTCATTATTGAACCTTAGGTAATTGAAAGTGTAAACCCCCATAAGCAAGCCTAAAATGCTTGCTATAAGGTTTTGAGGATTGTGGAATATGATTGAAGGTTAAAATTTCAATTACTGGATATTTAAGGAGATTCCTACTCAAACTCTAGATGATTGAAATAGTAAACCCTTATAGGCATACCTTAGCATATTAGATTAGGCATTATTTCATAAGATTTGAAAGGTATGTTTATGAACCATGCTTTTACTGCATTGTTTTACTTTGCATAGCATGGATTTTATAAGAAAAGAAAAATGCATCTGACTATGCTTTAAATTGCATTTAATATTACTTATGCATAACACGGATTTGGACATGTTTTCATTGCATGCAACATATTTGTGCATAAGCATGTATTTCAAACATTAGAAATCTAAATGCAATTTTTGAAAATTACTACATTGTTTATAAGATAAGCATCGAACTATTCTCACAATGAGTTTACTCAAACAAATTTGATAACCATGCATTTCAATATTTTAAACATGTTTTGAATCATATTCATAAACATATTTTTCAGATAAAAAATGTGATTTTGGGCATTGCATTAAACGAGTTTTAATGTATAAAAGAGATTTTCTTACATGGCTTATTTAAAAAGGTTTTGTTTTAAGACAATGAAGGGCACATTAATTGCTCATACCAATAGGTATGCAATACTTCTGTATGTATCGACAAATACATTTCCAGAAATGGTATGGAGTCGGTAATATAGCAGAGATGTTGCTTGACGAGGTCATCTCAATCAGATATTGTTGTCATGATATATGTCTTAACAAGTGCTTCAGTGTTGGTGGATCTCTAACATTGAAGTAAGTCTATGATCATAAATAGTTACATTGAAATTCCACAAGGGATGTTGACTATGACTAGCTACCATGAATCGACGCTTTTATTTGAAACTTAAGTTATATGCCTAATCTCCTAAAGAATGAGCACAAATTTATAATCATATTATATGTGATTATTTTAGATAATTTATATTTTTCAATTTCAGAATTTACGTTTTAAAGATTGATGTATAATAATGTTTGTATGTTGTTTCATTGCTATTGCACATTGGTTTTATACCTTGACATTTATATATGTAGCATAGTGATTTTATACTACATGATGATATTATGCATATCGATTTGATGATTCAATCTTATAACGAGCAATTAAATTGTGATTTTGATGCACTCATGTTTTTACACTGTACATGCATTTAAACATGAGGATATTTAGTATATGTTATAATCTTTGAGGAATAAGGAGTTAAGGCTAGGGGAAATGTGTTACTTTGAAGTATCATTCCGACGAATATCCTATAAACCCTAACATAAAATGTGAAAATGTATACACGATAAAGAACTTATGTATATTAATGATTATAGAATGTTAAGAATAATTAAGATCGATTTATAGAAAATTTGATATGCTCAGTATAAAGAATATATTAGCTACATGTGAATGTTTACATTATAAGATAGTTTTTAGCAGTAATGTACCTTGAGGTGCATCTAGAGTTATTATGAGCTTAGGCCACATGTTATACTGCAATTATGAGACGAATAAGTTAATGCTACCTAATTCCTACATATTAAGGAAATATAGATATCAGTTGATTAATATATGTTCTAGAAAGACAAACGATCATAGTATTCCGAAAATGGTGGACAAATGGATCTATCAAGGTTCAATTTAAAAAATGGATCTATCAATGTATTAATGAAAGAAATAACCGATTAAAACACAACAATAGTAGCTCAAAATATCGTTACATCCCACAAACGAAAATAGGTCTTTACCGATAACTGATAATGAACTAATGTGATATGAGATTAAATGATCATATGATTAATTTTGTAATTTGGAGTTTGGATTGTTTTTCGATAATTGAGGGTGCGATATGAGCCTAATTCTAGTTTATATGTGTTACTTACTGGGCTTTAGCTCACCCCTTTTTGTTCATCCTTTTTAGATTATCTGGGTGAAATCTGAGTGGTGTCATTATACTTCTAGAGTGGACCCCATCCTTGCAGAGTTTTATATGACTTTCGAGAGGTATAGTCCCTTTTGTATATTTTTTATATTTTTAGACAGCTAACCAATAGCTTAATGTACATAATAATATAGGATGGGATGTAAGTCAATGTAAATAGTAATCAGACTTACCTTGTAAAAGAAACTTACTAGGTAAAATGAATACTCAAGCTATGAGATGGTTGTCATACGAGGTAAAATATTGTGGGACTTGCTATACGAGTTTAATTCAAAGGTAAGAAACTATGTAATTGTTAACAGAAACTTACACTAAGACACATGATAAAACAAATAAAAATGAAAATTTTAGCCCATTTTTCAGTATATGGGACATGACACCAACAAGCCATAAATGTTCCACAACCCAAATCCATAAAAACAAAATTTCTTTTCTTCCATATGACCACAATAACGCATATACCAATCATCTAAGAAATTCCACCTTTTTAAAAAATCTAAAAATTCAAGAAATAACATATCAATCACGTGCCACTAACTCTTTCAATTTCTCGATGATTATATCAACAATTTGCTATTAAACCTGTTTACCAATTTTCCTTGTGTCTTAAGCTTCCTTCATTAAATCTCTATTTTTAATTTGGAAATCACTATAACAAAAAGAATCATTAGCAATTTGATCTTCTTAGTCATCTGCATTTGCACTGAATCCTTATTCTTAAGCAATTTTATTTTTTTTCTTCTTCCCCCTCTTAACACGTTTCTTTTCCTCTCTTTTTTCTTAGTTGAATGCTTGTTATCTTTTGAGAAAGTTTTTTGAATAATGCTTCCTTAATGTCTTCCAAGGCTTTAATATTATTGACACTTTAGCTTGGAAATTTGAAAAGTGTTTCAATAGGATGCATTTTGATGTATTATTACTCATAAGTTAATGAGTCCATTAAGTATACATATTGAGATGTTGATTTTCATGATAAAGATTAAAAAAGTTGAATAGTTATCATAACAAATAAGCATCTTAAAGAAATCGTTGAGTTAATGCAAGCAATGGTGATGCTCTTAATTTGATCTAAATGTAATCTATGTGATAGATTAAATCCCTAATGGAGGATAAGCAACGAATCATCTATGCGATATATGAAGAACATTAAAAGGTTATCTTGTATGTGAATTCTCTCACTTTGATTTCACCTCTATGGGTTTCATTGCCAAATGCCTCATTATGGTGATTTTGGGTGTGCCATAAAGCATATGAAGATGGATGAGTAGTTAAGATGAGAATCAATCTCCACAAGTAACAATAGGGGATAATATCTCAACCATCCTAGTTTATTTTGACTCATTAGTCTTTGGCCAGAGCAATATTTTTTTATGGAGTTAATATTGGTAGCTCTTGGATAAAAATGGAAATGTTCATGACGTAGACAATGCACCATGCTTTATGCATTTTTGAGATATTTCTGATGAAATGACCGAATTTCACTGAGATATTGTACATTAAAATTGTTAGTCAAACCATTTTAACATTTTTGACATTTGGGTGATCATGATGTATTGCTAGATACCTATATTGATCTATGAATTTAAATATTCATTTAAATGTATTAAATGTGTTTAATTAATCACACTTAATTCAAAATGTTTTAATTAACTCATTGAGCCAAATTATGATTAATGAAAGATTATTAAACTTAATTAAAAGGTTTAATTAAGTTATGATCTTTTTGCATCCAAGCACTAACAAGTAATTGTACTAATTAATGAAATACAATTAACCTAGGTTATATAAACACCATTATGGCTAACCACCCTAAGAATGAATGCAATTACACCGTGTAAAATCATAAGTAAAATCAGTAATCTTGCAAGCTTTTCTTCTCTAAGTTGTGTGGCAAGGTACAAGGTATTATCCTTGGTGTTTTGTACCCTGCTTCTTTAATAGTATACGAATCATTTCCCTTCGTTGACTCAAGTTTAACTTGTAGCAAACTCTGTGGAGTTTGCCCTATAAGAATCAGCTAGCAAAAGGAGTTGTGCATCCCTATGTTGGTTTCCTTGAGAGGTTCTAGGATTTAATTCTTGCTCTTGAGAAAGAGTTCTTCCTAGGGATTGTGATTTGCAAAGATTGAGAATCTCGGGTAGAAAGTTTATTGAAACTTAAACTACTAGAACGATAACAATTATAATTCAACTCAACTTTCGAGAAGGTTTCTTTCATTACTTTTGTGGATATCGTTAGAGGCTGAACAATAGAACAGCTTTGGTTTGCGACAACTTGGCCTCGGTATACAAGAACAAAATGGGATCAAGGTCTTAAGCTTATGATATCTCTAGACAAGATATAAATTTTTGAGTTGCATGTTTATAATAAACGTGATCTTATGTGTAGTTTAGATATTTCTTTGTTTACATTTCACTTCGCAATATGATTGTCCTTCGAGCATGAGTCAAAACCAATAAGAGTAAGTGAAGAAGTGCTATAAAAATGTTTTGTGATAAAAGAATTCTCATATGGTTGGAAAGCAAGTTTTATAGAACAGTTGTTAGACCAACATTGCTATATGATAGTGAGTGTTAGGATATTAAGATACTGCATACAACGAGCAATGCAATGCTAAAGTGGATTTACAAATTTACAATAAAGGATAGAATGAGAAATGATGACATTTGTAAAAAGGTTGCAGTGGTAGTGATACCTGTCAAAGACAAGATGAGTGAAAGTCCTTTATGTTGGTTTGGACTTATACAACGTAGACCTATGGATGCTCAAGTTAGATCTGGCAATTTGTGTTTATAATTTGAGTCCGTGTCATGTGAATCGTATTCGTGTCATGTAAAATACAAAAATTTAATGTCAAAATTTGTGTTAACACAGGAAACACAAAATATTATTTTTAGCTTTTATTATATTCATATATAATTTTTACTTAATTTTAGTTGTGTCACCTTCGTATCTATTATTCATGTCTTTTTTATCGTGTATAGGATCGTCATGTCTAGCTCCAGTTATGAGAGTAAAGGCTGACCGATGAAGGAAAGGTTAAAGTTAGGGAAAAACCAAAAAAGACTTGGAAGAAAGTTATTTATATGACGGTATGAAAATTGGAAGAACATACTAACTTGGATAGAAATGGGTAGAAGAGGAGAATTCATGTTGAGGATTTTGCGTGAGTTAATATATTGATTTATATAACCTACTCCAATCTATTGAAATAAAAAGCTTTGATGATAATGATAATATAAATTAAAACTCAAGAAAAAAAGTAATGTTGTTTAAAAAGCAATTGTTAAAACAATTAAAAAAAATTATTAGAAGAAAATAAAATTGTAGTTGTAGTCGAACCTAAATGAATCTGAAAATGAAATTGTCCATGAAAACCTTCAACTTATAAATTTTGGGTTTGCAATCAAATTGTGTCAACAACAAAGTATGAAATTAATATGTAATATCTAAATAAATATTAAAAATATTAAATATTACGTAAACGAAAATGTCATTTTGGGTTTGATTTTTAAATTTATCAATTAGCTAAGGGTAAGGGTGTGTTTGGTACCCATCGACCTTTTAATGTACAGTTACTTTGTTACCCTCATTTTTTTAATTTTAATATAGTATTTTTAAAGATTTTTTTATTATTCACCTCACTCTATCGTTTCAATTGAATTCAAATACATCACCCTTTGACACCAACCTTATTACTATCACTGTTTTTAATCTCACCGTTTGACATCAATCTCATCGGAACCAATTATATCATCCATCTAAATTAACCCTAATTCAAAATTATTGTCATCCCGACTCATATGATTCATAGATAATTATAATTCAATCAAATAGAAATGATTCATTTGATTTAAAATTTTGAAATTTAAGTCAAATTTTATTAAATTTTACTTTTTCCCACTTGAATTAGGCAATTTTTTAGTTACAAATTAGGCAATTGAATCTCATTCAATAATTTTGATTATATTTAACTTTATTATAAATTCAAATAGTATGAAATTAAATATTTAAATACTTGATTTATTATACAAATAATTCAAATTAAAGTCGCCCAAATATTCAGTTAATCCAATTTGGCTATGGTTAGCTATTAGTGAGGACGTGCCTTCCATGTTTTTAGCAAAAATTTTAAAGTAGATTTGGTGCCCTAAACTCTTCTTTTCCTTTGAAAAAAAAAAAAAAACACTTCGTTTCTCCGTTGTCTCTGTAATGGAGTCATTGCTAGCCAACTATGCTTCGTCCGACGAAGAAGGAGAAGACCAACAACACCCACAACCTCCTCCGCTTCCTTCTTCTGTATCTCATGTTTCATCTCTTTTTTCCTCCATCCCTCCACCCAAATCTTCTTCACCTTTCTCTTCCCTTCCACACCCAAGACAATCCTCTAAAACCCTCATCCTTCCTAACAAAGAAGAAGATTTCCAACACCCATCCAATCTTTTCTCTTCTCTTCCCCAGCCCAAATCCCAAACCCGATATCAACAACAGCAAGCGCTTGATCCTCCCAAAAGAATTGTTCAATTCAAGCCTCCTATAAACCCCAACTACCACGATGATGATGATGATGATGATGATGATGATGATGACGACGAAGACGATGACGAAGAGAAGGAAAGGCGAAAGCGCCGAGAATCCCAAACCCTGGCCCAAGGTCCTTCAGTACAATCCTTTCTATCGAGCATTCCTGCGCCCAGGAACTCGACGACATTGGGTGTTGTTCCCTCTTCAGGTTCAGGAAGAAGATCCATTATTGAAACCCATGTGCCCGCATCGACTTTGGCCACTTTCGAAGACAAAATTGAGGCAAGTATTGATCAAAATGCTACCAATTATTCGAATTATGAATTGGGTACAGATAAAAATGCCGGAAAATCTATGAATTATAGTGATTATGTGAATTCCCAGTCGAGCATTGACCAAAATTCTGGCCACTATGGAAACTGTGAATTGGGTTCTGATCAAAATCTAGGCAATTATGTAAATTATGCTAATTATAGTAGCTATCGATCGAGTAGTGATCCAAATGCTGGAAGCATTGATGTTGCTACTACTTATGGGACTGGAAGTTATGAGGGTTTTGGAAATTACCCTGCTGGACGATATGAGAATAATTGGGCTGATGGGTTAGCAGCGACTATGCAGCCAGAGACCACAGGGATGGCTGAAATTGGGGTGAAAGTTAAAGGAAAGAGAGGGAGGAATGAGTTACCAACAGAAATTATTGAGGTCAAGCAGGATGAGCTTATGAAAAATCGGCCGAGGGAAGACCAGATCAAGATGACTGGAATAGCTTTTGGGCCTTCGTACCAGGTATTGATCTTAAAAGCTTGTCTAATTCCTCTGCTTGTTGCCCCACTTTTTATCTAATGAACTTATTTACATTGCGATTTCTTTACTTTTTCTGAAACTGTTACCAGGTATTATACATATTCATCTTTTCTTTCAGTCTAATATATTCCTCATGCCATGTGTTGCACTTGCTTTTGTGTTGCTTTTATAAGCTTACGATGTTGCTATATGGATATGGTCTATGAACTCTTTGAATCTTGATTTAGGGTGAGATAGTTGTTAATCTCTTTGGCTTTAGCTCTAATGGGAAAGGATTTTTACATTTGGGGTAGCTTAATCTTTTTTCCTACGAGTAGTTTACCAATCAAAAATCTTTTTCCTTGGGAAAGAAAAAGGATGTCTGGGTATACATTTTTATGATGGTAAGTCAAGTTGTTTAAAGTGAGTGTTCATAGTATTTACAAGTTATAGATTCTCATGATCCAAGCAAGCATAAATATTACTTACTTACTAGTAAAGCTATTAGAGATATAAATTCAAAGATATATATGTAAATATTGGAGCTTTTTGAATGTCAATATTAATAATTTTTTAAAGCATCGCTTATTTCAATGATCATGAGTAAAGGTAATAGAGAAATACACGCTCCTTGCATGTGAATGCTTGGGTTAAGCTTTTGAATACTATAAAAACTTTTATACTAATTTCCCATTTTTTTCCTTTTATCTCATCACAACTTTTCTCTCTGCCCACACTCCATTAGCACTCTTTCCCACCAGGTGCGGTGGATGGCATCAACACATGGCTATCCCCTTATTAGTTCTTCTTCTCTCTTGACATGGGGCTGCTATTCATTCTCTCTGATTGAATCTCATGCACCCCATTTGATCTGGTTCCTCAGGCAATAATCTGTTTCAAATGAAAGAAATTTATTGACCTAAAGGATTATAATCCTACATGGAAGATGGAAAAGCACACTTTTACAGAACTAGGATCATGATCAAGTTGATTTACTACCATCTTTTAAAGTACTATCAAAACAAAGCATCATATAAAAACCTAATGATTACTTCAATACAAAGAAAAAATTTATGAAAATGACCAATTTTTTAATCTTGATAAGAGCTCCATTTTGATCACAGATGTCCAAGTTAACTGAAAAAAAAAAGCCTTTGTACTTTTTTGTACTCAATTAAGCCCCTAAAGTACTATTTTTATCTAATTAAGTCCCTAAAGTTCCATTTTTGTTTACTTAAGCTGTTGTTTTGCAAGAAAGCTGCTGAAATCCATTATTTCCTATCACGTCAACATCTAAGTGATTGTTGCCTTTACCATATCAACATCTGAATGCATATATGTTGCTAAAAGGGTGTCTGTTGACACAAATGTTGAATGCTATGTGAGCCTGTTCTACTGCCATATAGGTGCCAACATAGTATGAATTTTCATACTTTGCTGTGTGAACATTGATTTGGTAAAGATAATCACCTAGACGTGACATGGTAGAAAAAACAATTTTTAGTGGGTTTTATTCAGAATAAGGTTTTAATTAAACAAAAATGATATTGTAAGGAGTCATTTGAGTACAATAGAAGGATAAGGGTTCATTTGAGAAATTAAATAAAGTAGAGCAGCTCTTTTAGTATTTTAGCCTAAAAAGTTTTGAAAATTATCACAGCGGTACCTCTTCATGTATCTCAAACACCTAGACATGTGCACCCACAAAAACTCAAAAAAATACACGCGATAACTTGAGTGCCCCAAATTTAGCTTGGCACTCACTCACAATGTGAATTGTACAAATTGGTGATGTGTGCATGATATGAAGCAAAGCTTTTATTATGCTTTAATCCTCAAGAATGGGATTATGTTGCGAAGTCCTTGCCATATTTGTTAATGGAAGTGTTTTCTCGTATGGATTTTATGGGCTGTTGAGGAAGAGGGATAGCAGATCTGATTTGGTCTGCAAAATTATAAAAAAGAGCAGTTTGAAGGATAATGATATCGTGTGGCAGGATAGAAGGTTCCAATTAAAGGGTGGAAAAAAGAGAGCACCTGAAATCTGAAGTTTTGATCTAACTATGTTTGCTACATGAATGGAAGAGGACTATCAGCACATTGACTTAAGCTTTTGCTGTTGGAATCTAAATGGCTTGTTGGAAGCTGTTTCCCACTGAATGTGAATTTGACTAGAGATTTCTCTAGGCATAGATAGAAGCTCATGAAAGAAAGGATCCAATCAACTCAGGATTGATGATGAAAGAGGGCAGAGAGAAAAGTTCGAAGAACAAAAGAATAAATAAAAAAGATATAATTAAAGGAAAAATACACACACACACATTATACTGCAGGATATAAATTTGCAAAATAAAGCCCAGACACCTTACATGCCTGGTACTTGTGCTTCTCTGTTACATTTACCTGGCATTCTACCAATTTGAAAATTGAAGGTTTGAACTATAACCTTTTGTGTTTTAAAGATTTATGTGTAGCCAATGTAAGCTACCTCCCCTCTTCCCCCCCCCCCCCCCCCCCCAAAAAAAAAAAAAAAGTTGTGAGCTTTTCAAGTCATTTTTTCTTTTTCCAATGCTTCAATATATGAATTTTATAGCAATATGAAAGAAGATTAAATTATTCATAATATAGTTGTGCTTGTGAAGTGGTTCAAAACAACATTAGATTAATAGCTTGTTGCAAGTGGAAGGATTAGAATTCAAGTGGCTGACCATTTGTTAAATCTAAAATAATGTTTAGACTTTCTAAAGTTAAGACATGCTTCTTCTTGTCCCTACACTTTCGATTTGACCTTATCTCATGCATTGACCATTTTGGCTTTCCAGATTCTTCCATCTGCACTTTCTTTTGGTCAAATTCTTCTTTCTTCTAATAACTCCATTGTGCCGCCACCTTCTTGTTTGTGGTTTTGCTTTTTTTTTCTTGCTCTTATTGGGCTAGTACCTATTCTGTTCAGGATGGCAAAAAAGCATAATTTAGGACCTTCATATTGGATCTAGTTTCAGGGAATGCAGCTATTTGATAACTATGTTATTAAGTTATTTTATGCTTCTCTAGGATAGAAGTTGTTGGTTTTATTGTATTTCCTGTTTTGTTTAGTTTAAAGTATTAGACATAGTTTAGTAATTGCAGATTTTAGTTCATAGTTTTTGTCTGTTGAGTCAGATTGGTGGATTTCAAGTCCTTATAGGAACAAAATCACTAGAACATAATAGATGAGCCTGCAACTTCAATTTTTAGGGAACAACTTATGAGAATCTTAGCAGCTATAATGCTATCTTTGCATTTGTCTGAAACAATTCTGATCCTAAGTGTAGGTGTGAAGTCTATATCTCTTCTTCTACTCCTTTGATCTCCAGCATCATTTTATATCAAATTATAATCCAAAATCAAGCCATCAATTACATTCTGACCAAACACTTTCAAAGTAACCATACCATTCATAATTAGCACTAACATTTTTGCTGTTCTTTTCTATTGAATGTGGGGGGTTGGATATTTAATTGCAAGATGTGGATCATTGATACGACTTTTTCTTCTTTTTCTTTTTTTGGTTTTTTTTCCCATCTAAATGGAGTTATTTATTCATATATTTTGTTTAGAAACCGGAAAAATGGCAACCAAATGGAGTTGGTTTGCATTATTATTGTTTGCTTAATTAGTACATTACTGTTTTTTGCGCTATTGAATATGTTCTTTTTGTATTGTAGCCTGCTTCAACAAAGGGTAAACCCCCAAAACTTCACAAGAGGAAGCATCAAATTGGATCCCTGTATTTTGATATGAAGCAAAAGGAGATGGAGCTGCAAGAGAGGCGATCTAGAGGCTTTCTCACTAAAGCTGAAACACAAGCCAAGTATGGATGGTGATTTTGTAATAACCCAGATGGAACAGAATGTTAGTCTTCTACATCTTGTTCCCTTGCATCTGGGAAGTTGTATCACTCATTTGCTCTAATATTTCTACTAGTAGCATTAATTTTGGTGTTGAAATAATGAGAAATTTTGAAAAAAAAAAAAAGAGTATTACAGAAATATCTATTTTTTCGGTATTATCACTTAATGGATTAACGAAAAAGAAATGGAGTCGTCAGGAATTAGCAATAAGAAAATAAGAATGATAGTATTTTTCTCCTTCAATTGCAGTAGTTCTTATCATTAGATTTTTATTTCATACTATTTCTAATTTATTCTTCAATATTCCCCAAACTCCTTTGGTTTTTTCCCAATTCTTGGGAATTTTACAAATGTAAAACAAACTTAGCTCTTTGGTCCCATATAGGTAACATAGCAAACACGTGTTTTTATCTTTCTTGCTCAAAATAGAAGGTTGCTAATTGTACTCACCCCATTTTTCTTTACATTGAACAGTATTAGCATCGAGGAAAATGGGTGTATTGCTCAAATGGGTGTATGAATTTAGTAGTCTTCCTCAAAATAAGGTTAAAGTTAAAACCGAAAAGAAGTAAATAAGAAATATGATTGTCTTAGTTTCCTCTTTCCAAGGCATATATATATATATATATATGAAAGAGCTGATTTGGATGTAAGCTAGTGAATTACCACGTAGCAGAAGTGGTTAAGGTGGGGGGATATTATTACCATATTGTTGCTCAGGTTCAACCACCCCTTACTGAGAAAGAGGTTATTGTTTTATCCATCAATACTCTCAAGGCCTTATTTTATGAAAGGCTGATTGGAAGTGTTAGTAAGAATTTTGCGAACATGGTGCTTTATGGAGAAATAATGGAGTGCAACAGAAAAATGGTAGAGTAAAGCAAGACGATGCATCAATAAAGAGAAAAGAGAGGCACAAGTGATGACATTTAAGAGGCAACCTAACCATATGGAAGCTTAATGCCATACCATCCTTATTCGATATACCAACCTCATATATCCTTATCATGCTCTTCATTTTCTCAGCTTCTCTTCTTGTTGCTCTTGCATACTAGAAACTATCATCGACAAAGAAAAGATGACCAACTATGAGACCATATCTACTAGCAATGCTGAAACTCCTTCGATATCATCATTCCTTTGGCACTTTGAAAGCAATGCAAAAAAGCCTTCAATACAAATGAAAACGAAATAAGAGATAGAGAATTCCCTTGTCGGAGTCCTCTTGTAGTCCAGAAACTGCTAGTGACATTACAATTTACAACAATTGAAGATGAAACAATTGAAACACAATGCATAATGAGAGATATCCATCTATTATAAAGACAATGCTTTTGATTCTTTCTTGATCTTCGAACTTTTCCTTTCTCTTTCTTGATAGATTTCCAGATAGAATTAATGCAAAAAATGACTTCAAAAGGTACTACTAATGTCACTTTTTCTTAAAATTTATTTTACTTCCACCTATTGCCGTATGCAATAAGGTTTGTCAAATACTCCGGATATAATGAAGTCATTGTTCGAAATCAATTTACAATTGTGAAGTCAAATTACTAAACACATTTGATAAGTACAAAATTAACTTATCTTAATCACTATTTTCTACTATAAACAATGTCTAAGAAATTTGTTTTTACTTTAAGTAGAGGAAAGAGAGAACAATATCATAAATTTGATATTTTAAAGTTTGTTTAAAATGAACTTTGGCATCTCTATTTATAGAGATCAAAGCTAAGAGTTGTAATCTCACAACCAAATCAAGTGATCTTTCAATTGTGTTATTTGATCCAACAAACTTATATTTTCAATAAAATCACAACTTTAAAAAAATAATGGTTATAGTTTTCAACTATTCAAAGTGAAATAATATCATTTCAAAGAGTATGTAACTTTTTAAAGAAAAAACTATTTATTGAAAAGTTATGTTTAAGTTTTGTAGTAATTCTTTATTCCATTTTATCAATCATTCTTTCATTATTTTAAAAAATTCCAACCAAAACCCCATGTAAGACTCGAAATTTTATTCACTTCAAGAATTTATCTCGAAATTATGAAAAAATATTTCGAGAAATTAAAGAATAAAATATGAAGTGCATGCATATTTTTAGAAATAAATTAAATAAAATATACATGTATAGTTGTGTGTATATTGATGTATAAAATACACTATGACAATATAATATTATTTTAATAATATGAGATATTTTATTATATTAGTATTATTATTATAATAATACTATAATATAAGATATTTTCTAAAGTGTATATATATTATATTATATTATATTATATTATATTAGAATATAATATTATATATAAAGATAACAATAAAAAAAAAAATGGAAAGTGAAGAAAAGAAGCGGAGAAGGAATAAGGGAAAACCTGATTCCCTCTCTTTGCCTTTCTTAGATTCGAGGAGAGTGAGGGAAGGAGACAGAAGCGAGAGGCCGAGAGGGAGGAAGACCACCGCCAACGTTAACCCAGTCGAAATCCGGCGAAGAAACAATGACGGCGACAAGAAAAAAAAACAGAAAAGAGAGAGATGGTGAAATCGAGAGAGGAATGAGGAGAAAAGAGATGAGAGGAGAGGAAGCAGCGGCTGGAGGGGGGAGGTCTCGTCATCATCGGCCAGAGGGAGGCCGAACGGTCTCCGGCGGTGCGGGAGAAGAAGCAGATCGGCAAGGAGAAGAGGCAGCAGCGCTGCCGAAGAACAAAATGGCTGAACCGGCCATTTTTCGGCCAAGCCAGCCTTGCCCCAGCCAACCACAAGCGCCGCGAGGTCCCGCGAAGCAGCTGGACAAGGAAGCCGGTGAAGAACCGGCCGCCGGAGCCAGAAACCAACGGGTTGAAGCTGAACCTGTTTGGACCGGTTCACTTGAAGAGTGTTAAGCTGAACCGATCCGAACCGATTCGGCCAAGGAAAAAGGAAAGAAAAAAAGGAAGAAAAAAATTGAAAAAAAAAATTCGATGTCGCCCCGACACAACAGTAGATCGATAAGCGGTAGAAATTGACCGATTTATTTTCGAAAAGTTAGTTTGAATTTATATTTGATCAAAAATGACCGGTTTAAATATATATTAATGTGTAGCGTGACGGTAGGTGACAAACACGAATTTGAACGAGCCTCAATTTACGTGTCATCAAGAAAATATGGGTAAGTGATCCTCACATACTATAACTTGTATAGTTATACGAAATTGAAATTAATCGTCTGTGAATTAGAAATTGATCGCGTAAGTTGCAGATTAATTTCGTACAAACTGTTGTATGTGTGGAATTGAAAATCGACGATCATAACTGATATAGCGAACGATCTGAAAAACTAGAAAAAGGCTTAAGATGACACGATGTTAGGGTGTGGCCCAATAAAGAGTAATTGGACCCATAATTGAAATTAAAGTCTAGAAAGACTGTATACGTGTGTATGAGAGATAATGATCAGTGAATTATGATCTTATGCAGCTCCCGAGAATACAATTGGAGTTCATTGGACTGATTTACTAAAGGTACAGGGATTATGTCGCGATCGACCCGCACCTAGATAAGAGATTTATGTTAGTTATTAGAGGTAGCTGTACGTAATTTTATAAATCTCAATATATGATTAGATACTATAGAGAACTATATTATCCCTACTATAGGGTAAACTGCACCGAAAAGAATTGGAAAAGCATGATTTTATAAATTTCATGTTTTCAATGTTTTGAGCCTGAAAAACTGTTTCTAGTGATCTATGGATAGGCTGGCTAGTGTTTTCATAGTCTGCATAGAATAACGCATTTTACGAAGTTAAGCGTGCTTGGGTGGGAGCAATTCCATGATAGGTGACCCCCGGGAAGTCTTCACCCACATTTCTATATTACATTGTTTTGTGTACAAAACTCCGATTTCAGAGCCGTTTTCCATAAAATTGAGCCACCTATCCTATTTTCGAGTGAAACCCTGCTGGAACCGTCGTGTATACTGTGTGATACATCGACATACTCGCACTAGATTTGATATGGTTTTCACATGACATAGTACTGGAGTTTTGCTCACACTAGTTTGTGATTTGTAATATACATAAAATCGTGTTTGGAGACGTCATGTAGGATATGTGAGCTTGCACTGATCCTCGCACATGATTTAATAAAGTCGTGTTGGAGCCTCGTGTAGACTATATGTCACATTGATTGATATGCTTGCATGTGCATTTTGGAGACTTAGTATTGATGTAGCTGGAGATGGGATGATAAGACCTGAAGGACGGACACTCCTAATCTTGCTGATGTAAGATATTGGGATTCACGGAGTACGATGTACCATGTGGACGCATATGGAGTACGATGTACCATAACTCGGAGTCTTTGGACTTTTGAGATATATGCTGTGTGATGGGAGATGAACCCCCTCTTCCCTCAACCATCCAGGGACATTCGTGCACACTTGGCCCGTGATGCATGGATTCCAGTGACTATGGTCATACGTCTGTTTATTTCTGTATGCTCTGCTTTATCTCCACTTATGTTTTGATATAGTTTTGGAGTTTTCAGATTTGATCAGTTTTTGAAAATATGTTCGATTTGTGTTCGAATTTCGTTTGAATTCGGGATTTGCATCCGTAATGTGTTTTGTATGTTAAGCATGTGTTTTGATAAATCGGTTTTGATTTAACATGCTTTAAAGAAACTGCATATGTTTCTGCTTGAGAAATAATGATTTAACATGACTTGGCATGACATGGATTTATGCGCATGTAGGTTGTATAGTTATCTACTTGCTTGCATAATTCTTTACTGAGCGTGTTGTAGCTCATCCCCTTTTTTCCCCTTCACTCCACATAGTTACCCAAGTCTTGAAAGCTGCGGATTTTCCTGAGCGATTGACAGCCCACATTCCATAGTGCGCGAAAGTATACACCTCTTTTGATTTTATATCTAAACTTGTAAGGCACAGTTAAGTATATAAAGAATTACTGGGATGTAAACATACGTGTGTAAATATATATATGAATAAAGAAATTCAATTATCATATACGATTTATATTTAAGTGTGTGAGGTTAATATCGGCTCGTATACCCAACCATCGGTGTGTTGTCTGCTCCGTTATGTGTGTGGTATGGATGAATAATAAGGATTTAAATGTGGAAACGGGGTGTGATAGAAGTTGGTATTAGAGTGGAGTTGGTCTGAATACGAGTCGGTATAAGTAGGTAGGAAAGTTTACATTCATTTGCTATTGTGCATTGTTTAGATACAAATGTGTATACCAGACTGTTAATATACTACGAATTGATTGTGTGTGAAGGAAAAATTATCAGTGTGACTGATAGACACCGCAATCGAGGGGAAGGTTCTAGATCTCGAGGGCATAGAGACAAGTTCGAGAGACACACTGAGTCATCTTCTGACCATGTCTCCCAAGATCCGACAGCTACTACTGACGCCTGAGTGACGAGATTAGAGCGGACTGTGGAAGATCACTGTTATTTAGACAGGCGATGGCCAGATTGAAGAGTCTGTCGGGTATGAGTAGACCCACGGCAACCACTACCATGCCTGCACCCCAGACCATTGAGGCTTCTAGTTCTGCTCGACCTGTTCCACCACCGCCCCCACTTGTACTACTTGAGGCAGTGCCTCCACCTGTTAGACCTCCAATACCACCACCAGCCCCAGTAGAGCCTTAGAGAGCTGCACAGATACGAGCTAACGAGGTAGGGCACGATTGTGATTTAGATAGGCTGAGACAGTTCCAGAAGCTTGGACCGATATCGTTTAGTGGGGTCAAGGATCCAGTGATAGCAGAGGATTTGGTGAACAGGTTAGAGAAGTTTTATGAGTATTTTGAGTGTTCAAAGACCGAGAAAGTAGCATTTGCTGCATTTGTATTGGTTGGTGATGTCGAGAATTTGTGGAAATCCACTCGGTTGATATTGAGAGCACGGAACCTAGTAGTGACTTGGGAAGTGTTTTTAAATGTCTTCCGGAGGCAGTCTATTCCAGAGACTGCGAGGAGACGGCTACACATGGAATTTTTCAGTCTAACTCGGGGTAGCCAATCAGTGGACGAGTATGAGTCCAGGTTGCTGGGGGACACCTTGAAGGTTCTTAAAGCTTTAGAAGCAGTGGTTGGGCACCTAAGCAAAATTTTTGGTTGATCAAAGTGTTCTTCCACTATTTGAAAAAAAAATGTAACTTTGATTTCTAACTGTAGTTATGTGCACTGCAACTGCTTTGTGTTAACCGGTGCTATCATTTTTTGCAGCAGAATGAAATAGTCACTCAAGATCTTAAAGCAGAGACACAGGCTAAAAAGTCATCTCTGCTTACTGCTTCGCAAAGTGGAATTGGAATTGATCTAACTGTCAAAGCAAGGAGGGACACTTTGTTCCTTGGACATGAAACATAGTAGTTGGATTCACAAATCCCATCTTTTGGAGTTTCATTCTATAGGCGAGATCCTGCCATTTCGACATTGCATTCTAATTTAGGATGTGTTCGATCTTTTGTCCCTATTGTCACACAGGTTTGTTTTTATGTGTTCTAAAAATTTTATTTTATTTTTTTTTAATTCCACTTTGCAAAGGTGCTGAAGTGTAGGGATTATGATATCAAACAACAAAAGATAAAGGGGTGGGTAGGAATGAGGCTAAGATGGAAAATTAGAGGGCAAATGGAATTGGGCAGAACAGAAATAGGGTAAATAAGATGGGAGAGAAACAAAGAGGTCCAAGGAGAAGGAAATCTCAAATTCAATATTACAAATTCTCAATAATTCACAATCCAAAGCCGGTTGAAAGATAATCCATCGAAGCATTTATCGGCACAAGCCATAAAATCTTAAAATAAACTTAAAATGTCAAATAAATCTATATTAATAATAAATCCTAATAAAAACCCAAGAAGGTTCTCCATGACATTAACACATTAACTACTATGTTAATTTGGAAAGATGAGAACAAAATGGATTTTAGCCATTTCTTAGGTTCGTCCTTGCCTTTATTGGCCTATGGTAATGCTACTTGAGTAGAAGGTTTTGAATGTAGTAATTTTCTCTGTTATTACGTGTTCATCATTACATATTTGTAATGATAATTTTTTTTTATGTAAATTAGTCTTTTAAAGTGAAACTTTGTCATGATTGCCTAGACTATATATATGTTAATATTGTTTTATGTATCATCATTTCTCATATTGAATTTCTAGAATAAGTTTGCTCAAACCAAGCAAATACCATTTTCCCATGTCGAAGACATCATTGGGATAACATGAGCTAATATTACACACATTCACTCTAGTGGAGCCATTATAATTGTGCAAGAGAGTAGTGGCCTCTCCGATGAAATAATTGTGGAAGGAACATCATCACAGGTTCAATTGGCTCTACAACTGATTCAAGTAGGAGGCATTCCTAGATAATTTGTCTGTTAATTTAAACACTAAAATTGTATTATTTGCTTTGCTATCATTGGGCTCTTCTATACTTTTTGACAATTTTATTTATCGTTGAGAAGTTGACAATTTATTTAGTGCTGCATAGGGTAGAGGGCACATGAGACAATTATTATTAGGTTGGTGGTTCAAGTTTCACTCTTAATATTATTACTTTTCTCTAAATAATGGAACTATGACTGCTTTATATTCACTTTAATGTGGTTGATCTCTATGGATATTGTTCTCTATACATAATCTCTTCAATGTGTGCACTAGACTTAGATATTAAGATTGATTAATTTTTTGCTTAATACAGGAATTTATGAGCAATTTCAAAGATCCAGTTACAAGCAACAGCTATTAGGACACGAGTTATAGGTCCTCATTTTCTCAGTTGAGCAGCACACCTTCACTTTCAGCATAACCTTATGGTTGATATGGGGGATCTTCTAGCATAAGTAGTTACTCTACTTTTAGGATTTAAGAGAATTATCATTTACCTATTAACTTGGTCTTTTTATCGAAATGAATTTGTCTGACAGTTCTGAATTGGGATAGAGAACGAGTTAGGGTGGGGCGAGGAGTGAGTCAGGTTAAAGTTTTAGAAGTGTAATAAATGTAAAGTTACCAGTTCAAGTTCATGCTTTAATCATTTGATGTTATAAGATACAAGGAAAATGTGTAATGAATTAAATCAAAGTTTGACACTCATAACTAAAATATCTTTAATATTGAACATTTTTTCCTAATTCTGTAGCAATGTAAATATACTATAGTTATCAAATAATAATGCCATAATTTGAGTAAATTTTATTTTATTTTTCAATTAAGGCAAAAATGACCATTAACCATGGTCGAGCAAGGTCCATTGGATCAATGCTTTTTAAAGTCAAGCTTGAGTTTAGCCAGACTTATCCATTTACATAATATTTATTATCAAAATATGATTTAAAATAAAAAATAAATTATTCGTTAATTAAATAATATGTTGTGGTTGGCAAGGCTTGACTAGAAACCTAAGTCTGAGCCTCTTCTATGTGGAGGCATAGAGTTTTATAAATTTGTCATAATTGAAATTGAAGAATAAGATTAGTTTTAAATAGTTGTGGTGGATGAATAAATGGTGGTGTTGGTGTGGATTAGTTACAAAAGAATGATCAATCTTCAAAATAGAAAAATTATACGAAAATTAAAGGGTAATTGCAAATGGTAAATGACGAATATTGAGGAAAGGATTAATAGTTTTACTTACCAAATTATATGCTAATTGGGGAGCTTGTTACTTGATTACTTCCTTTTCTTTCCAAGTAAACCTAATAATTTGTGTTAAAAAATTCATGTTTATGTTATAAAAATCATGTTCGTATATTGTAAAATATGAAAATTTTGTGTCGACATGTCAAATATAAAATTTATTTTAGTTTTTGTCATATTCATATATAATTTTTATTAATTTTTAGCTTGTGTCTTATTTGTATTATTTTCGTGTCGTATCACCATATTATTTCTAAGATTACCAAGTCTACTCCTAAGGAATGACAACACAATAGGTAGTTGCTTGTGGCATACCACATGTTTTAAAGGGGAGTAGATTGAATGCTTCAATTTCTCGTCGGATATGAAAAGGAAGATTGCTAGTCATATAAGTGGTGGCGTTGCACTCACCAATAAGTCGATTTTGTGGTGAGAGGGTAGCTGTCACTTGACAAGTGGTATCAGAGTCAACCTTTAATCATTTGATTTCACGTTGAACGCCTCTGTAAGAATAGAGCAAGGTAAACCAATTTCATATCTAAAGTCCTAAAGAGGTGGCTAAGGCAAACCCAGAGGGGATTGATTGTGACGAGGATATCACGAGATTAGGTAAGGGGCAATATCACACTACGCACTCTAAAGAAAAGTAGACTGGGTGCTTCAATCCCATATCAAATACGAAAAATATATCGCTAGGCATATAAATGATAGCACACACACTTTAATAAGTCGATTTTGTGAATAGAGGGTAATAACCACGAGATACACACTTGTGTCGATGCCTATCGAAGCTAAGCTAATATAACCCAACCATTTCATTTGATGTGAAATCATATGATGCCCACCATCTTTTTTACAAAGATTATGAATATTTTTTAGAATATGTTTGAAAATGCTAAGACTGGTTGAGTTAC
Source organism: Firmiana major (assembly GCA_033439115.1). Taxonomy (NCBI): domain Eukaryota; kingdom Viridiplantae; phylum Streptophyta; class Magnoliopsida; order Malvales; family Malvaceae; genus Firmiana; species Firmiana major. The sequence continues at coordinate 63,118,234 of CM065905.1, forward strand.
TGATTCTGATTATCACACTTGTTGCATGAGTAGACGAACGATAAATCGATAACTAAGACAAGATAGAGTTCTTATTTTTTAAGTATTCATAATACTCAGATTATATTTTATGATATTTGAACTCTATAATTCTTTTATGTTTTTATTTAGTATTATTTAAATTTTATTCTTATAATATAATTATTTGAATCTGTTATATATTCATTTATTAAGTTAAAATTTAATTTTAAAATTCAAAAATAAAATCAATTTTAATCAATATTATCAAGAAAAATTAAATTAATAAATTAAAAAAGTTAATTAATAAAAAATAAATTAAAACTAAAAATCATAATTAAATCATTAACGATTTTTTTTTGTTAATACGAAGTATAAGGAAAATGAGAGAATCGAGTTTTGTAGTTAATCCCTCTTACAGAGGGATAATAACTACTACACCTAATCTTGATTTAATTAAATATTTTATTAATAATAAATAATTTATAAATAATATATTTAACATTTAAAAAAATATTATTTACAATTGAATCGGATAACAAATATCTTAAAATCACAACTCAATAATTTTATTATTTGAATCCTATATTATTGAATTGGATTGAATAATATAAACTAACTCTTTATAAAATCCCAAATGATAATGAAATTATTTCCTAGACTCTTAAGTGTGAGATTGTAATTTGAATGAGAAATTAGTATTAAAAACAATACCCAGCCTTGTGCCTAGAGCTGGCAAAAGTTGGCCCAAGCCCGAAAATCCGTCCGAGCCCGCCCGAGACTGAATCCGAGACCGGACTGAATTGACCAAAAAGTCAAAGGCCCTAGCCCGAGAAAAGCCCGACCCGAAAAAGCTCGAACCCGATAAAATCCGAACTCGAAAAAGCCCGAGCCCGAAAAAATCCAAACCTGAAAAAGCTCGAGCCCGATACTACTCGAACCCGAAACCGGCCCAATCCGAAACCCGAGAAAGCCCGAATTTATAACCCGAGAAAGCCCGAATTATAATTATATAATTATATAATTATTATATTAAAAAATAAATAAATAAATAAATAATAATACACTTTTTCTAATTAAAATTTATAAAATTTTAAAACAATCATTATTTATTTATTATATAATTATATCAATAATTTATTATCAACAAAATAAATATTAAATATTTATATTCAATTATTAAATAAAATTATTTTAAAACACAATATAATATTCAATATCAAATAATTTTCAATATTATGCTTATTACATTTGTAATAATAAATAATAAATATATTATTAAATATAACATTTGATTTTATTATAAAAACAATTATTATACTATTTTATTATATTTATTTCATATTAAAATTTTAATTTTAATACAATAATAAATCAAATATATATATATATAAATCATTATATAATTGAAACATTTATTTAAATTTGATATTTCATATAAAACATTAAATACATTATTAACAAAATTAGAATTTAAATTCTGACTCCTATAACTCGTAAATAGAAAAATAGTAAATAGTAAATAGAAAAATAGTAATTTGTTTTTTAAATGGTGATTATACTAAAAATAAGAATTGAAAGTTAAAAAAGGAATCAGACCATTTTAAAGGTTGTAATAACTTTTTCACTGCAAAAAAAGATTCAGATTCAACTATGACATGTTTGCATCCAAATTCTCATGCCATTAACAAGTCAATGATTGTTATGTTCTAAATTAGTCCAATATAGTAAAAAACAAACCAGCAAAGAAAACATCAAACACTTAAAGTTATGACATGTAACATTACAAGAACAATAAAATATAAAACATGCAATCATTCTCATACACAGCCACCTAGTTATGGAGAAACCAATCCCTAGTCATACATTGCATGATTAACAAAACAAGAAAATACGATCATTCCATTCAACGCTAGCGGCTTGATGAATAACATACTCGAAAAGATTGTAAATGCAGGAAGCAACTAAACTCTCCAAGAGCGACACTGTCTTCAAATAAGATTAACGAGACAATGATCAATCATAATTACTCTTAATAAAAAATTTTAATTTTTTAACAATATAAATAGTAAGAAATAAAATATCAACATACGTTACAATTAGAACTCTTCATCCTCATCCATAAACCAACTAGTTCAATTTAATCCAACTTTCCTTCCAAATCTCATTGTTTCATCTTCTTCATCTAATAAAATATTTAAAAATAATCATATAAGAATTTAAATAATAAAAAATTAATAAAATAATAATGAAACTAAAATCTTACCATCTTTATCTATATCATATCCATACAGCCAATTACGAGTGGTAATTAAAATTTCTGCATTATGTGTTATGAGACAATTTCTCCATTTGTTGATAACTCTACCACCCATACTAAATGCTGATTCAGATGCAACTGTGGTAATTGGAATACTTAATATATCATTAGCCATAAGTGAAAGTACAGGGTATCGAAATTTATTTTTCTTCCAATAATCAAGAACATCAATTTGAATCTCATAATTTTCTCTTGGTTTATTCAAATATACATTTAACTCTGATCTATTTAAAAGAGATCCAGAATTGAAGTTTCTAAATCCCTACAATAACAAAATAAGTTCATATATGAAATTATAATAACAAATGTAAATTAAAACTAAAAAAAGAATTACTTAATATAAAAAATAATAATTTAATAAGTTACTAAAACAATTTATATTAAACTTTGAACAAAAAATTTATATAAATATGTTATCAAATTAATAATAAATATTTATATGTTTCAAATTTTATTTCTAGTTAGGAAATTTAAGTTTTTGCCATGTCTTGTCTTTTGTATAAATTTTATTACTAAATTATATAATTTTTTTCCTCTTTAATTCATATTTCATCATTTAATTATATTTTGTCTTATAATCATTATGATTAAATTATATCAGCTTTTTGGTTTACTATTTTATTTAAACTTCTATATTATATTTAATAATTTTTTCAAACTTAAACTAATTGCATCTATCAATTGAGAATTTAGCTACAATTATAGAACTTTAATTAGGTATAATTTTGTTAAGCATATATGATTATTTATTTATTTGCCTACCTTATCGGTTCATATCTATACCAGTCCACTAAAATAATATCAGTAGATATTTTTTCTTATGCATTATGCAACGTGGCGATCAAGACAAACATGCATCATTACTTGATTGTGCAAAAATGATTATTTTAAGTTAATTTTTTTATTTAAATTATGTAACTAATTTATTAAAAATTAAAAATTTGTTATACTTATATATGATAACTAATTAGTAAATATTTATTTTAATAATTATTTTGATAATAAATAATTAATTTTTTAACCATGTTATTATATAATATGATAATTCTGTTTGAAAATTATTAAATTAATTATATATATACATTAACGTGCAATATTTATTTTATTCCATTTTATACAATAATTTAATAATTTATCATGAAATCATATTCTTTCTTTTCTTATTCTTTGAAAGCCTATCAACAATTTCAATTATTCTATAGATAGATTATATTTGTAGTCCAATCAGATTTTTTATACTCTTCAATTTTTCTTGGCCAAGGCCAAAGAAATAAACAAAATATTCATTTAAAAAAGAAGTGAAGAAGATAACATCTAGAAGTTGGAAGAAATCTGTAAAATTAAAAACAAACTAACAGAGGAAATAAAAAAAATATTATGAAACTTTTATTAATATAATTTTAGTGACTTCTGTTTAAAATCTAAAAATTTATTATTTTAATCATAATTATCTACTTTAATTTCATAATTATTTATATTATGCTTTTTTTTAGCTCACAAAGTTTTTTTGTATAAATATATTTTTTAGCGTATTATATCAACTACAAAATATCAATCATATGGTAGTGTATAATTGTATATGATATAATTATATCAAATATTAAAAATATATAATTTTTTTAATTTAATATTCTAAATTTTTAATGAGATATTTAATTAATTAATGTAAACGATTATATTTAATGCAATAATATTAATTATGATTTATGTACAAATAAAAAACAAATTAGAAATAAAATAGAGTTAATTAATTGATTATTTATTCATATTAAGCATTTTTTTGGTAAATGATAATATTAATTGGTACTTTTCTTCCTATAATATCTATATGTAATATTTTCTTTTGTATTTAATGAATATAATTATATCTACTATTTTATAATAAATATTGTAAGAAATTAAAAAATAGTAAATTATTTTTGTCAAATAATAAATATTAAAATATAGAAATTTGTTTTTATATAAATATTTATTAAAATATAAAATCATATAAAAATTAAATTAATTATCGCATTCAATTTTTTTTAAAATTATAACTAATAAAATTTCAAAATATTTCAAGTCAACCCGCTAAACTCGCCAGACTAGAATCGGGACCGAACCCGAAAAAATTCAAACTCGAAAAAACCCGAACCCGAAGAAGCTCGAAACCGAAAAAATCCAAACCCGAAAAAATCCAAATTCGAAAATAATTGAACCCGAAAAAATTCAAACCCAAAAAAACTCGAATCCGAAAAAATTCAAACCCGAAAAGAATCCGAACCAAACCCGTTCGAACCCGCTCGTTTGCCCCTCTACTTGTGCCTTCCCTATTTCTTTCTGCTGTACCCAACATACCCAGCCAGCCACTCTCCCCGTCCTCCTAAACTCTCGGCTGAATCTTTCCCTCGCCGTTGGTCCGTCCGTCTGCAAGCTCTGGTCGTCTCGCGCTCAGCGTTTTCTCCAATCCATACTTACCAGGAGTTTCAATATCTCTAATACAATCTGACTCAGTGGGGTAGCAATTCAATATTTTTAGCTCAACTAAAAAAGCCTGGACAGATGTAGATCTCTTTATCTTTTGGAATTGTTTAAATTAACATATTGATTATCAATTAATATACATACATTTAATAAATTTTTTAATTCATTGTTAATACGAGTCTCCCCTTTGCACCTACACTTTCTTTCTTCCCTCTTCCAAGTTCCAACCCTTTTTTAAGCTGCGGAAGCGTTTACAGTCATCAGTCATTGTCACCTGCTGCTTCACTATCTCCGCGGCTTGAGATGGAAAGTGACAATCTAGCTTATATGGAACTTGCAATTCACCAGGTAATTCCAATCCACCTTTTTCTCTCCCTTTCCACAAAGCTACTGTTGGAATTCGACCTTTTTCTTTCTTTTCAGGCAAAACTTGCTTTGGAAAGCCTTGAAGTTCCAGTTGGGTAAGTTTTAATGTCATCGACTTTGTTTTTCGTTAGCCTACTTTCTCCTTGTGTGGGATGAAAATTTGATTTTGGGTTTTGAATATTTATTACTAAATATTCATGTATCCTACTCTAATGTTGGGATAAAGGCTCTGGATACTATATATATTCCTTATGTTTGGAACCATGCTTTCCCAAAATGTATGGTTTGCTGTTCTTTTCTGCTATAATCTTGTACTTTACTAAATAATTTGAAACTAGGATTGCTTTTAACAAATCAGGAAAAGGTCCGATACAAATTTGAGATGAATGTAGCCAAAGTTAAGGACATTTTATGTTTTTAGAGTCCGAGTTGAACATATGCCTAACTGCATGCTATAAGCCCGGTAATAGCTTATATAATTAACAGTGTTAGGATTTAGGAAGACTCTAACTGATTTCTAGATGAGTAAGTGTACCCAATTTGACTTTATGGTTGATAGTGTTTGGATGCAATCTGCTTATGATTGTCGACACGAACATATATAAAAGGTAAACGGAGAGCTTAGAAACCCCAAAAGGTCTAGAAGGACAAATTTATCATTCCATAAGCAAACAAGGACTCCTTACAACTCAAAAGATACTTTTCACCAAAAGAAAATGTTTGCCCTAATAGAAATGCAATTATTGCCTTCAAGGTTCTCCTGATTCAAGGGCTGGAACAACTAAGAAAATAAGTAATAAGACTTTTCTGACAGAGTGCATGACTTTTGCATAGATATAAGACTTAGATAACTTGGACAATTGACCAGTAAAATGAATGTCATAAACTTAAGATCAAAGGAACTTGAGCACACAAATTCTGTCTCACCAACCAATCTGTAAATCAATATGATCAATAAGTCCCTGCGTTTCATTGGCATGCACTTTGTCACAGGCTCATGGATTAAGTTCTACCAAATTAACAGATGATTTTGTTTTATGTGAAGTATAACAATGGTTGATGTCCATGTGAATTCTGTTTCTGTACCAAGTTTCAAACCTTTTAGCAACCCCTGTATTTCTAGGGCCAAATTATTAAGCAAGCTGCTGTAAACTTCGTGAAATATCAGTTAGCTTCAGTAGTTCCTCGTTCATAAACTTAAGATCAAAAGAACTTAAGCACACAAATTTCTGTCTCACCAACCAATCTGTAAATAAATATGATCACTGAGTCCCTGAGTTTTCATTGGCATGCACTGTGTCATAGATATAAGTTCTACCAAATTAACAGATGATTTTATTTTATGCGAGGTTTAAAGTATAGCAATGGTTGATGTCCACGTGAATTCTTTACCAAGTTTCAAACCTTTTAGCAACCCCTCTTTCTAGGCCAAATTATTAAGCAGGCTGCTCTAAACTTCATCAAATATCAGTTAACTTCAGTAGTTCCTCATCTTCTTTGCGTTTGTTTTAGTTTTGAAAACTGAATTGCTTCTTTTACTCAACTCAAGGATTCCAAGTCCTAGTATAAAATTTCAATGCAAAATTTTTCACTAAACTATACCTTTTATTTATCAGCTGTGTATTCATCAAAGATGGGAAGGTCATTGCCTCAGGGAGAAATCGAACCACCGAGACACGTAATGTAAATAAATTTCCTGCTCCACTCTTATCTTGCTTTCCTCTTTGACATTTTCATATTGTGTCTCCTTGATCTCCCCTGTATCATGTTGGCTTTTACACTTGTCTATGAAGACTTATGGTAAATTAAAAAAAAAAAGTGTCTCTTTTGTGCATGCATGTTTATGAGACATATTTACTTGTGAAACATTTTCTTGAAGCTTGGCCTTCATATGCTCATCATCCAGCTGTAACAGTACTCGGTTGTTGCTAGCCATAAACTTATCAACTGGTCATAAAATGAAGAACATTTCCATGATGTTCATTTTTCCTATGGGCAATTTGATTACAAATGATTAAATATTGCTTGAAATCAATTAGAGTTCTCATCAGCAAGTTAAAATTCTGAACTTAGTCTAACTAAGGAAAATGCTCAAGTCTGTTTATCTTTCATTGTTTTTCCCTCCGTCATGCATAAATAGGTGATATGCATAGATGAAAAATGATCTACATCTTTTCCAGCCAAAAACTGTGCTACATTTGTGTTGCATTGCAGTGGCTTTAGCATCTTTAACATGTTCATCTTTCTCCAGGATGCTTATTTTGGTCCCAAAAATATACATTATCATCAAATCTCATTTGGAATTTTAATTTGAAATAGTAATAGTGAAATATCTTTCTTGTCTGTATATGTTTGACTTCCTATTCTGTATCATGGATGTTTTGGTAGTATACTGTGAACAAAACTGAAAATTCATTTGTTCCTGTTTGGAATCTAAGCTCCTACAAGAAAGATAAACATGCCTTTTTTTTTTTCCTGCTCTTCTTATTCTTTTTCCCCATTTCAATAGCTATCTGAATTTTAATTCCTTCTTTGCCGTAATCATTTTACTATGAGCATTAGCTCCATGTTTATTTTTTCGCTTTATGAGTTTCCTCCTATGAGGGAACTTTATATGAATCCCCACCCCACATTTATGTTGCAGGTGGCTCATACAATAGTAGTGCTTTTGCACAATTTAGGCCAGAAGTTGCATTTTTTTTTTGTTCATAGGGACGTACAAGTGGGAAAGGAGGAATCGAACCTTGGATCTAATCCCTCCTATGGAGGGGTAATGACTGTTAGGTTTTGCAAGGTTCTTTGATCACCAATATTATCATAATTTTGTCATGTCTAGACTTCAGCTCTAATTTAATAGTTGTGTGTTAGTGGGCTAGTATTTCAAAGTTACTTCAGAAATCTTTGTCAGCTCATGTAACTTATATGAGTTTCTTCTTATTTTTCATGGTGCAGGCAACCAGACATGCAGAAATGGAAGCCATAGACATTCTTCTGGAGAACTGGCAGAGAGATGGACTCTCAAAATCTGAAGTTGCTGAAAACTTTTCAAAATGTATTTTATATGTTACATGTGAACCATGCATAATGTGTGCTGCTGCTTTGTCAATTCTTGGTACCCTTCTCTTCCAATGACAAAATACTTGAACGTATCAATATTATTATGAATATTTTTTTTATTTTATTCATCATCATCATTAGAGCCTTTATCTAAATACTGGGATAAGCTACATGAACCAATATATGACCTCACACTAAGTCTTCAACATGAATTTTCCTCCTCCACTCATTCCTATTTAAAGAAATGTGTTCTTCTAACTCCTGTTCCGCCATATTTTTTAAGATTATTTCCTTTCAAGTCTTTTTTGGTCTTCCCCTAGCCTTGACCCTTTTTTAACTTTATTATTTTTCTTTATTAGCTTGGTCCTTAACTGGGTATTTCTCATCTTAGGTATTAAGGAAGTATATTATGGTTGTGCGAATGAGAAATTTGGAGGGTGTGGATCAGTTTTATCCTTATATTCAAGTTGCTCTGAGTCACTCATCAGGTCTGTTTCGGAACTCATTCTTGCATGCAAATGTTTAATTATGTTTATTTTTCCCATTAATATTGCTTTTCCTTTGTCCTCATCAAACTAAAATACAACTTATTTTTTTTTTTGTGATAAATATACATTCTATTGCATGTGAAATATTCCCTTCTTTTTTTTCTTTCTAAAGAAAAAAATGTGAAATATTCATGCAGTTACAAGTATGGAAAATTTGTAAGTAGACAAAAGCACAAATAATAAAATAAGTAAATGCAACTATTCATTACAATTGAACTAAGCTAGCTAACCGGTAACCACCATATATATAATTGAGTGGAGCAGAAGCCTTGTGCTATCTGCTTCTGTTGTATTCATACTGAACAAGTGAACCCAAACCATTTACTTTGTTAGTTATATTTAGTGGCATTGTGCATCTGTTGTACTAACCTTTATTATTTTGTAGTTTCTCTTTTGATGAGAAAATCGTAATAACAACTGTATTTACTATTTTCTTTTTCAGAAAAAAATGTTTTATTTCCATTTGTAAATGCATTTTAAGAAATTAGTAATTGTTTTAGCCACCAAACAACATAATTTTTCCATGTTTTATCCTTGTCTATTTTTTCATGATGTTTGCTTTGATGTCAGTTTCTTAGGTATGATTAGCGCTCAACTGCTATTCAGGCTTCAGGCTTATCCTTGAAATTCATTGTATTATTGTCATTCTATTTCTGACGTAAACTATGGTGAAAGTGAACTGTCCTCCTTAATGTTTCCATTTTTTTCCTTTTTGTACCTCCTTTCGAATTTCACTACCTCTCTTTCAATCTTCTACACTCTTAGCAGAAGACTTTATCTTCTCTGCTGAAAAAAATTGTTTTATCCATGTTTTCTCCAGCCTTTGCATCACTAATACCTTTTAGCATAGTGCTTTTTGGCTTCCTCTGTCTTCACTTTGTCTGTTGTTGTCTTCATATGCTATGTATAATGTCGGTGAAGAACTGAAGACAACATTTCCCCTTTCCTGTATACCTTGAATGCTGCTGCAGAAGTTGCTGCCTCGATGGTAGTTATGTTCACTGCAAATGAAAATTCAGAACAGTTCATGAAAATTTTGTAACAACTTTTTGATCACAAAAGGGGTGCTGTCTCAACCTTATGGTTAATTGATTACTGTCCCTTCTTGCCTGTTGCCTGCTTCTATTGAAATTAAATTGCACAGTTTCTTGGTCCCATTTGACTCAGAGATTGGATTCTAAAGTTCAAAGTTTTTTTGTTTTTTTTTTTTTTGTTTTTCTTTAAAAAAGAAACATTATGGTTGGCTCATAGCCTATTAAGGTTCTTAAAAAGAAAAGGATCAAAAAGAAAGTGCTTTTGTACATACCATAGCATCTCAAATAATGTGTGAAAGGGAATACCATCCTCGTTCCTGCCATATATCTTAGTAATGAGCTCATATTTTCTCCTCATTGGACCTACTTTTTTATAGTTCTTTTCCCCAATGTGGGAAGTGGAACCTATTAATGCTGGAATTTCTTTCTTTTTACATTCTTCCTCTTCAGTGAACATTCTGCAATTCAATTGCATGTCTTATCTTCTAATTTTCTTTGTTTTTCCTAGTGGTGAAGTACCAGAAAGAAAAGGTTTCAAATGTACAGGAGGATTGATGGCTTCAGAAGCAGTCTCTCTTTTCCAAAGTTTCTATGAACAGGGGAATCCTAATGGTATGTAATTTCATCATGACTTAAGCTCTGCTTCACTGCACTGGTGAAATTATAGATTCATCTCCATTAAGGGAAAGGGCATGAAAGAAAGATAAAAACAAAGAGAGAACCGTATGTCACACCAAAACCTACACTTTGAATTGCAAGGAAAATCACTTGGACTTCCATCATGCTTTAATTCATTTCCAATAAAAATACTACTAAATCTGTAAAAAAATTCCAGGCAGATGAAAATGTTTTGAAGTAGGGTAAAATTATGTCGAATATTCTGAAAGGTATTGTGTTGGTCAAATCATATATAAAAGAATCTAGAGTTAGTGCACTCTCATTTTATCCGATGGATTCTCATTTTATTTGTGTTTATATAAATGTCCGTTAGCATAGCAAGAGTTTGAACTGTTGTTTTGCATTTTTTTTTCCCTTTTTTTTTTTTGGCAATCTTATGATTCATCATTTTAGTTTTTATCTTTCAGCTCCAAAACCTCATAGGCCTCTGGTTCAAAAGAAAATTGAGTGATATATTTCAATTTAGGTTGGTATTTCCAATTTATTGATTACTTATAACAGTTCGTTGAATTATTTATATTTTGCGGTTAATTTGATTTCAAATGACTTTGCTTTCGCATAGTTTCATAAGCTGACGTTCTTCATTTTAAGTTTCTTGCCACCATTTAGGTCTTCTAAGGTGATTTGGAGCTGACCAAATGTTGAGGATAACTTGTGAAGAGGAAAGCAAATAACAATTCAAGGAAAGAGTTTGATGATGGCATTTTAAGTATGAAGGGTTGAAAATATATATATATATATATATATATATATATATATATATATATATATATATATATATATATTATTATTATTTATATTATTTACAGGATTTAGATTCTTCACACTTGTGGATATCGTCACTTTTATAAAATTTACGAGTGATTAATTGAATTAGTCTTTTTTTTTATTTTTTTTATTTTAATCAGAAGCTACACAGAATACAAGTACAGCTTGATCAGGCATGACTTAAAATAAAGTCTCCTTTCCATCGTGTAGGGTTGGCCGTGAAGATCATGTTATGTTATTCCAAGTCTTTCAGATCATTTATGCTTTAAAAGTTTAGAAAAGTTCAGTGTCTTTTTTTCCTTTTTAATATTCACTTCAACCTTATTCTCTTGGATGGGCATCCCCCATTAAATTAGATTATTCTTACAGGGTTTATACGTACCAAAAATAAAAACATTGATCTCATCAGACACAAGATTCTTGATCCCAATATAGAATTCGTCGTAGGAGCTTAGTAGAGTGAAAAGATTTAAATGAAAAAAAAAATTGTTATTTTTTATTTTTATTAACAAAAATGAATAATTTTAAATAAGAAGATTAATAGAAAAAAAATTAAAGAGTTGTGATATGTTGCATAAGGCTTGAGTTTAAATTCAAGCGATCTCATATCATCTTTAATTATCAAATAAATTTTTTTTTGTAATAAAAGAAAATAAAGGGAAGAATCAAGTATTTATAATTATTTTACTATTTTAATTAATTAATGGTATAACAGTGAAATAATATAATTTTAATTTGTTTTATTTTTTCGCTTTTCATGTTTTTCCAGTTTTATTTTTATTTTTATTTTTTAAATTTTGCCCAGCAAAGCTTTTGAGGGGACAATTATTGAGGGTAATATGTACATATTTATCTTAACAAGATATTATTGGACATTCCATTTCCAGGTCATACAAATGGAGAGAAACTGAATTTTGCTATCAGATAACTTCCTCAGCAATAGCTTTGGGTTTTCATGCTTCAGTCCTGCAGCTCTATCATGCTACCAAATTCCTTCATTCATTTCCATTCTCACTCTCCATTTCTCGGAAAAAAAACATGTAGCATGGATTGAGACAACCTATCCCTTTCATAGATTATGGCACAAAATTCAACTCAATGTCACGGTTTTCTCATATGATGCAACTGGCTCAAGAATTATTGGCTACGGAAAGATGAGGTTGAGCTATTAATTGAGAGTGAGCCTGCTGTCTGCACAATCATTTGTCTACGTATACATACATGCTTGTAAGATAAAAGAGTTACAAATACAAAATAGGGTTTGGATTCTAACAACAGATTTCTAAAAGCTGAGATATCTTACTAATTCAGATGCTCAATATCTCTTTGTTCAAACTGATTTGCTGCTTAATCTAATCCAGACTGCACAATAAATCTGACAATCTTAGATATGAAACGATGATACGACACAAATAAAAGACATAGAGCTGACATAGGTTAAAATTAGGCAAAAATTTTATATGAACGTAGTAAAAACAAAAAATAAAGTTTTGTATTCTGTGTGTCGACACAAATTTTGATACGAAATTTTAATATTTTACACTATACAAACAAAATTTTACATGACACGTTCACGAATTATAAACACAAATTATCTCAAGTCTACATACATACCTAATATGACAGATATCCTGTACCATGCTCCTGGAATTTAGTAAGCTGCTTTTCCTTGGCTAAATCCAATTCGAGTGCAGTGAAAGCTGCATATTAGTAATGCTGTCAGAGAAACTCAAGAACAAAACCAAACATCTTCATCAACTGTTCATGCTTATCTCGCTTCCTTTTTTTCTTTTTTTTTTTCCTTTGGGGGGAGGGGGGGTGTGGAAGGAAAGAATAGTTGGGGTTCGGTCAGAATAAGCCATTCATAAACTTAATAGCAATGGAAATCCACTTAAACGCATACCGAGCAAATTGGAAAAATAAGAGACGAAGGATTAAAGAATATTATTTCTCATTGCTACTCGAGGTCCGGTCAAGTGGGAATTGGACAAAAACAAAAACCTGAACCACTGAAGTATTGCAAGGAGACAAAAGGTTGCACAAAATCAAACCTTCTCCTTTAGCTCTGCAATGGGAATATAAATAACAGATTCCTCTCGTAGCCGCTTTTTTTTCAACTTCCTAGATTTGGTGGTTTCTAATCTTGACAATGTTTGCTTCATATTCTCAAGCCTAACCTTAGCCCTACAAAGTCTTTCCATCTCTAATTCAAATTCTTGTAATCCACCCCCAAAAATAATGTTCACCCTCTTCTTCTCCCTCTTCTTTTTCCCATTCAAAAGCTTCTTCAAGATCACATCATCACTTGATTCACTGACCTGAAAGACAAAATGTTAACAAAAATGTCAAAGCATGAAATATGTAACTTTGAGTCGGTGCTCAGATGTGTTTGTGTGTGTCCGTTTAAAAACTTTTGTCATCAGCACTGCATCAAGTCATTAAATGCTTGTGTTTCAAATAAGCCCAAAACCAAGCTGTAAAATATAATACATAAAATAGGTCTTGACAAGTAAATGTTACATCCAAAGTTGGAACTCCTTTAGGCCAGGCAATTTTTGACCAATTTCATTCTTAGATACATATTCTGCATCGTGTGAACCTAATTCAGTGAAATGGAGGAAACCTGCATGGACTCAAATGACATTGAAGTGAAAAAGCCATCACGAGGAAACTTATATACCTCTTAGGCAAAGGTGGCAAAAATTAACCTTAAAACTTGATCAATAGTCCTAACTGAAGTGAAAAGTCAACAGCTTGAAATTCCAAGACTTACCCCAACTCCGGAGCCCGAACAACCAAAGAGTGCAACCTAAAACCTAAAATGACTCTCAAGTTGAAACTCGATCTAAGTATACTTCTCTTATTTATAAAAGTTGGCCTACTCAGCATAAAAAACTAAAAACTACTTCACACTATATCGGGATTTAAAAAGGGAAGGAGGGGAGAAGATGAAGGAGATCATGCAATTCATTGAGGGGAAGGAAAGAAAGGGGTTTATTACAAATTTTGTTTGGTTAAAAAGTGAAAAGCCATAGGAAATAATAACTCACTATGTATTTTACAAGCATGAAATTTTTAAGTCAAGAAGAAATGTTAACATCAAGTTCTGTCAGCATAATATGAATTGTTCAATGAGGAATCTTTCCCCTCCAAATCCTCTCAATTTAAAGGACCTAAAAGAAATTAGCATTTGATTTTTTTTTTTTTTTTTTTTTGGAGAAATACATAACCTCCTTCCATCAAAATGTTCTCCAAACAAGAGAGAGGGTATCAGCCCCCTCTTGGATAGAGATGGCAATCTTGATATCAGGCACAGCAGGGATGCGGCTCAGTTATTAATGATATTATAAAGACAGTTGTCTTGCCTAAGGCAGATTGCAACATATTTTTGTTAAAAAACCATGTAGAAACTAGTCTTAAATAAGAATTCCTACTCTAGTGGCCATTAAAATTAATGCTTTATTAGGGTTGCTTCTATTTCTTTAGTCACTATGATGAATTGACTGAAGATAACTAAAGAGAAGGGGAAAGGGAATCCAAGTTACAACGAAATCTTAGCCAAATTACCTTGTTGCTGTTTGTAGGTGAAAGCACTGAAAGTCCATTTTGTGGACTTCTTTCTAAAGAGGAGCGTAATGACTCTGAGTTTGGGCTCTTTCTAACTTTCTTTTTCAATTTATTTGGTGTGTGTAATAAAGTAGTTTTAGACATATCTGCAAGTGCCACACTATCAGGATCTTTCCTCTTGGGAGCTTCCATTCCAGGTTCCTCGGAGACTCTAGGAGAACTCTGAAGATCATCTGCTCTCTCTACCTGATCCACACGAGAACCTTTGAAAAAACCTTATAATTTTCTTAGAAATAGATGTTTTTAAAATTATAATTAAATCTCAAGACTTTTTATGAATCTCGATGACTCCTGACACCAGCCACAGCAAAAAGACTTTAGCCAAAAATTAGCATTAAAAATTCTTCTAGCTTCATCTGTTCCAAAATAAATGCTATCGTCTAGTAAAAGTTTGCAATTAATAACTCCTGGGAGAAACAGTAACTGATATCACCCAAGGACCCAGCCAAGGTTTGAACAGCACTAAAGACATACAAATGTATTTTTATTTTTATTTTGAGAAATCTAAAGTTTTACCATCAAACAGAAACTTGCTATATTTGACAGAAGAGGAGAATTGGTGGAAGTCCGAATATGTTATAAGATCTAAGTCCAAAAGTTCAAACTCTAAACATAAAGATGTAAAGAAGAAATGTACAGAACAGCAGGAAAAAAAATGTTAAGAGGAAATGAATGTATGCAACCACAGCAGCGTCATAGAGTGCAAACAAACCTTTCTGCTCTTTAGTGCCAAGTAGCGGGCATTCTTGAACCATTTATTTACCTGGAACACAAAACTCAAGGATAAGAACCAGAAGGAGCCAGAAACAAAGAGCTAACAACTTGCAAAATAAATTCTGTTGAGGGCACAATAATATACCTGTAATTCTTTAAGAACTGAGTCCAACATACATTGAATTCTCTTGGTTATTTAGCATTTGCTACCAAATCCACATTCCACAATAATTCATATTTTCTTGGTGATAACTGTGCTACTAGCCCACAATATTTTAGATGCTAGCATATACCATTGAAGCTTAATATTACCCTCTATTATATTGATATCAAGTTACACACCAGTGAATATCTAGGAAAGAATGCTTTGAGTGGGATGAATCAAGCATCATCATAAGCAATTTTTATGTAGTCCCTCTCTCAGAAAGAAAAGTATGATGAGCTGATTAAATTTCCAGAGAAATATTAGTAAATATGGGCACCAAAATGCATTATCAATTTCACCTTTCTTTGAAATTTCAATATTTGATTAATTGTTACCTTTTCGGGCTCAAGACCCAACTCCTTTGAAAGGTTCTCCTTGATAACTCTAGAAGGAAGTTCATTCTCAGCAAACACCTGCCGGAGTTTCTGGAAGGACATAGAGTGCAGAAAATAAGCACAATAAGAAAAAATACATTTCCTCTTAATATTAAGAGAGGGTGCAGAAAATAGCCTCGTAAAGGAGAGAAGGAGCCTTGAATCATATACTTTAATTGGGGAATTCAAGCTTTTCTAACCTCTACTGCAGCAGGAGGAATTCTGAAAGATGGCCTCCTGCTCTTCAGGTCTGAAGATGGTTGTCTTGTCATCTCTATGGTTTCAACCTTTGGAAATTTTGTCTCACTTTCATATAAAGTCATAAGTGTGCTGGCAGCATCTGACTCTTTTTCTCTATGCTTTCTTTTACCAGGACCCCAATCTTCATCTTCACTGATTTGCTCATATGGAGGAGCATCCTTTCCAAACATTTCCTGTCAAAAAGGAGAAACACACAGTAAAAGGTTATGCAGTCTGCAACAACATGCAAAACTCTACATTATTGTTTCCCTGTTATAAAATGTTACGAGTTAAATGTTTTGCTGCTAAGCAATTAGTGGCAACAAATTATTAAGTATTCGACAACCATCTAATGCTTGCCAGTGTTATGTACAGTTATAAATTATGAATTCCAGGAAAAAAGCAATGACACATCACCAAAGCTTTCTTCCCCACAGACATTAATACCAAGTTCAACTCCTATCCTTCAACCCACCCAATTCCACGACTTCCAAATGTGTCCTTTTTTTCTTTTTATTTCCCCATTATGTGTTCCTACTCATTTCTTCCCTCGTTGAGAATTCACTTCAGAGATTCAATAAATCACTTAACATCAACTTGTTTTTCCTTTCATAAAAGTTGATAATAGGCCACCAAAATTGCTCAAATGGCCTGCAAATTGCTTTGACACCTATTCACATAGTGATTAGTTAAATGGTTTACACTCACATCATATAGCTTCTTGTAATCAACTGCTCTTCGTCTCCTACGGCCACAAATAATCTCCCCATCACTGGTTTCATAAGAATCAGGACAACTGTCAACTTGATGGTTTTCACACCTTCCAGATCCCGAAAATTCTTCAACATCCACAGACCAACTCAAGCTGGTTGAACTATCTGTATCGTCTGATTCATCTCCATCAGTGGCTGCCCCACTGATGCTGCAGCTTTTTTCCCTCCTCTCTGGATCATAATCATCATCTTCAGAATCATCTGAAGGCCAATCCTCCTCTGGATTTAATGATGCAATCCCATCATCAGGGAAAGCAGCCTCATCTTTGAAAATATCCTAATGCATGAAGAATGGCATTGTTAATTTGATTAATGTATTAGTTGAACCCAATTTAACTACAAAAGGCAGGAGAGGGGAATGAACGCTCGATAAAGATTGCAGTATAACCTGCCAATGGCTGTCAACAGAGAAGTGGGTTCCAATATGTGCATTCATAGCTTCTATAATTTCCATCTTACACTCACAAAATTTGCAAAACCAGCCTTGATCTCCCGGAGGTACTGTGCATTAATAATCAAAAGTGTCTTATTGTAAAGCTGTTCAATTTATAATCAGAACAACTTATTTACACAAGTAGAACTTACTATTTTCAGTGTCCAGTGGAGGATCCAGGCACTTTTGGTGGAAGGCACGGTTGCATGTTCCATCACAAAGTACTATATCATTATCCGGAAAAGCATCACGTAACTTGCACTTTGCACAAAATATCTAAAGGAAAAGATAAGCAGAACAATGATTATACAAATCAAGGCTTCAATAATGTCAAGCAATTCATGATTTCTAGTTTGGAATAAACAGTTATGGAAGTTTACATGTTCATGATAAACAGAACCATCTGGAGCAATAACAGAGCCTTCAATGCTTCCTACTGAACTAAGTGAATCCAGCTGGCGAATTGCCTCACGTATCCCAAGTTTGCACTCCAATATTTGCTTCTTGGCTCTTTGCAGTTCCTTTTCTGGCTTAATCTTTTCTCGACTGTGATAAAGTAAGATAATAAAAGTAAATGGCTAATAGCAAAATGATAGTTACTCTGACCCAACTATAACTAATTCATTTCCAGTTGAATGCTTTAACATGGTAGAGTTTAACATTTTTAGTATGCCATTTTCACTAGTACATGTGATAGCTTGTCGTCCCTAACTGTTCTATATGCTTCACCTAGACGGGGAGCTTTAAGTTGTGGTATATCTTTCACTAGTTTGATAAGGCTTACGTAGTGTTCTTTATTCTTCAAGATTGAGTCTGTAAGAAAAAAAGTTCCATACCTTTGACCCTTCCAACCTTCACCAGAGTAGGCATCAATAAGATTCTGTTCCAGCTTCATTTTAATCAGAAGGTACCTAGTTCTCCTCTGCAACCGTGATGCTTCATCCAGTTCCACCTTATCTGTCTGCCTCGTCTTTTTCTTCTTGGTTAGTCTTTTAATTCTAACATCTCCAATAGCCTTTGCACCATTCTCCTCCGAACTACCAAATGAAGCCTTTTTACCTTGAAGCTTTGAGGAATCCAACTTCTTAGAAGACCCTTCTTTGTTTTCTTTGTGAAGGTTTGTCTTATTACCCACATTTCTTCTGGAAGATACATCATTCCCCGTCCCCTTGCTAATAGAGGTAGTAACTTTCCTCTTCAACAAGGTGGAACCAGCTTTCTTTACATGATATTTGGGTTTTCGTAATCTGCCATGGGAGATTTTGCTCCGTTTCTTGAACCTCAATGTAGCAATCAGCTTAGACCCAGCTTCTCTCTTAGAAGAAGAGGACTTGGCAGATCCATGATCAGTTAGTTTCTTTCCAGTACCACGCATACTGATCTCAGCTGTACCAAAGCTGAAAACATTTGGGTAATGCTAATAAGAAACTCTTTCTCTATCTATTAACAACACCTAGAGAAAAGATTCAAAACAACTTAACTGCACTATCTCGATTTCTTTAGCTAAAAGAAAACAATATCATACCAACAACTTTTTAACATTATCAACATCAATCTAATCGAAAAAATGTTCCATCCAATTAATTATATTTCATAACCGCTACTTGTTTGATGATTTGATTCTGAAAGCAAGAAAAGGAAAAAATCAGGCATGATCACCCCCGTAACCACTTACCTCAAAGATGTTGGATAAGACCAAAGAACAAACAAACGATTGGGATTCAATTGCCGACGCCCACACCAACGGCAACGGTCGTCTACTCTTCTCACTTCTTCCCCTCTTTCGCTCTCTTTTTCTAAGTTTTCTTTTCCACTTCCATTCACTTGCTTCTTTCTCTTTTTCTTTTTCTTTTTTTTTTTTTTCCTTTTAAAAATCACTTGTTCTAATTCCACAGAACAATGTTTTATTTTTTTTAATTACATATTGCAATTTTATTCTAAAATAATAATATGCTACCTAATCAATTTAACAACTTCAATGCCAACAGTACAAGGAATTTTCTTCCCCCAAAAAAAAAAATTTTTTTATGCGCGGCTAATTTTTCATAAGGGAAAATTGCCGATTCGCCTTTTTAGAAAGAGCTTACCATTTAGATTTACGATAAAATTAAGTATTTAATTCAAATTATATTAGAAATATTTTTAAAACTTGTGAATTCAAGATAATTTAAGTGCATAACGTCCAAAAATATATCTAAATTTGTACTTAAAGATATTTTAATTTTCGTAATTATATATCTATTTTCATGTCCATTCTCACGTAAAAATTCTTATTATAAGTGATGTTTTAAAAGAAAATTTAAAATAGATATTAGAATACACTATATTTTGTTAAAGTAAATAAAAACTTACAAATAATAGATAAATATTAAAACAAGTACAATACACTAATTAAAAAAACTTTAAACAAAAACAATTTAAAATAAGTAAAAAAATTACGAACAATACAATTAAAATATATACAAATTTAAACTACAAAAAATTCATTGAATACATATCGTAAAAAAATTTAACACAAACAATAATTCAAAAGAAATTCTTCGGCTCGAAAATTTCATTTGGTGGACACATGAATGATATGACAAAAATATTGAATTTATTAATATAAATAAGTAAAATTCTTTTTAATATATAAATAAATATATATATATATATATATATATATATATATATATCAAGCAAGTATGAGAAGGATGCTATATTAATTTTCTCATTTTCATATCCGATGAATATTTCAAAATCATACACATCTTCGTTCTCATCTTCAAAATTTAATGAAATCGAGTTCATCATTGAAATGGAGTAAAATTGATATTTCTAATAATATCCTTATATCATGAGTAAAGTTAATAAAAGTGGGAGAGATTATAAGATAATTTTTTAATTTAAAAAATAAAGCTTGGATGCATATATGCAAAAGGGTTCAATCAAATATTTGATTTATATAATCCAATTTAGATCAATATTACATATTGAGTTTTGGACTTTCTAGTTCCAAAAACAAACATAAAAGTTAATTATGTCCATTATATAATATAATCATTTAACTCTTTGATAATTTTTTTTTCAATTTTGATCTAAATTATTTTAAATATCATATCAAATTGAATTTAGAATATACATTGGCAAATCACTATGTTAAATGTTTTTAATGAAATTTTTAAATTTTTTTTATAAATTATCATTTGAAAGTAAAATAAAATTAAAAATAAAAATTGTAATAAAAAAATCACACTATGACATTAATATCAATACCAATGTATTAAAATGGGGTTTTGGCACTTTTTTGTCAAGGTTTTTCTTAGGTCAAATGAGTTTAACACGTAACTGAATTGGGTGTAATTACTTCGAAATTGACTGACGTTTAGGTTTTTTTTGGTCAAAGGTTGTTGACAAGTGGTGTCCGTTGTTGCTTTGGTAGTGTATCATACGCGTGCTGTTACTGCATGATTGATAAGTGGCAGTGATTTTTATGAGGTTATTATAATTTTAATACCCTCCGAAAACCCTTTTTTTTTTTCTTTTCTTTTCTTCTCTTTTTCTTTCTCTCTCTTCGATGTTTTCCTCTCCCTCTACCTCTCTCTCTCTCTCTCTCTCTCCATGTTCGATTTCCCCATGAAATATTGATCACTTCTAAAGCCTCTTTAACATTTCCATTTTAAAATCTGACTTCTCTCTACAAAAATCTCAACCCTATGAAAATCAGCCCAAAATCTGACCAACTTCAACCCTCCATTGTCGTTGTCGTTTTTCATTGTCGACCACATTGCTCAGCCGCCCACTGGTAGTCGGGATACTAGAAAAATCCCATTCCGCATCAGATCTTCCCTCGGTCTTTCTCATCAAACATCCTCTTTCAGTGTCGGTAATGATGTTCGCGAAATGGTGGATGGAGTTCCTCCTGCGATGAAGAATTGAAAGAAAACATAAGATCTACTCTCCATCCTTTTCATCGGACATCCTCTTCCGCTGCCGTCAATGAAGTTCATCTAATGGCAGACAAAGTTCCTTCTTCACGCAGTTTGGAATTTCTTTTCCTCCAATTTCTTAGTAATTGAATGAGAGCTGGCTTTAGAAAAAGAAAAGAACTAACAAAGAAAACAAAGTAAGGATGTTCTTTTTTTTTTTTTTTTTAAATTTGGAACTTTTTCTTTCTTCATGATTACGTCCCTATTTTACTCTATTTCACATGGGTTTTCTTATGCTGAGGAGCTACTTCACTTTAGGAAGTTCTTGCCCAGCAAAGTCATTCTGTACCAGTGAGAAGTTTGACTACCATATTTATCAAGCGGGTGAGAAATCTTAGAGAAAAACAAGTTATAATTTATATGTTTTTTTGTTGATGTTCAAAACATTATAATTTATGGGGTTTTTTAGTATATTTCCTTTTTCTCATTTTAACAAAGTTTTTTGTTTATGATTGGTGAAATGACTGGGAATTGGGAATGATTCAAGAATCAAGACTTGGGAAATTAGTGGTTTTCTTTGGAAAACTTCATTTTTGATAAAGTTCATAAAAGTAAACCTGGGGAGCGAAGAAGGTTCCAGATTAAGTCCGTGTTTATCTTGTATCGATTGGCTGCTCTGTTTCTTCCATTTAAATTTTCATCATAAAATTGAATCGCCTACCGATTCTTTGCCTGTTAAGCTTCGTGGTCCAGTTGTATAGGTTTTTTTTTTTTATTTGTCCTAATTATTCAATTAGGATAATGTGAAAATTTTGAAGTTCTTTTATTTGTTTCTTTAATTCATCAACATGTGTTGTAGTCCATTTATTTACATATCTGCATATTCCACGCACCCATCTACATCTCTGCATTTTCTGGATATTTCTACTGTTCTGCTTTTGCATACACTATAAAGGTAATACTTTGATTTTCATTTCTTGCTGATAGAAGGATCATTTGAAAGCGAAAGTATTTGCAGATAATCCATTGTGATAGGCTCATGTCATGACATTCTGGAAGTACTTAGGTTGATTTAAGAAGCTATTTATAAAAGATGGAGATGAAAATAATAAGAAAATCCGACTTGAGTCTGTGTTATTTCTAGAATCTAAATAATTTTTGTTAGTTCATAAACTTGGATAAAGGATAAAGAATGTACTCATTATTTTTCTTTCAAAAGGTTTGCTTAGTGTGTCTTTTTATTTCAGATGATTCTTTGAATGCTTATTGTGTCTTCTTCCTCAATGATGTGTGTGTCGGCAGGCCAAAATGAAGGAAATTTGCTGGCCTTAAGAATCAAGCCATACCCAAATAATCAAATCAAATGCAACATTACACAATTGAACCAAGTCTTCTCTTCTGGTGAGAAACATGAAACAAATCAACCTTTGGTCAAAATGTGTGGTATTGCCTCAGCTAGAGATGATGCTATGGTAACTGAAGCTGGTGCGAACTTTATTGGGATGATCCTTTGGCCCAAGTCGAAACATTCCATTTCAGTATCAGTTGCAAAGGAAATTTCAAAAGTTGCAAGGGAATTTAGGGCAAAGCATATTGGAGTCTTCGTGGATGATGATCTAGACACAATTTTAAGAGCTTCTGATGCATCAAACATTGAATTTGTGCAGATATATGTTTTTTTTGTTCAATCTTTAATTCATAATAACCTTCTTGTAGCATAATAATCGAACATTGAATTTGTGCAGCTATATATGTACATATATTTGTTAAATCTTTGATCTATAATAACCTTAGATTTACTTCATATGCAATATGCATATTTAACTTCAATCTTACCCTTAGATGTCCTGCAGAAGCATCTCTTGAAAGAAGTTTGAGTGGGTAAGTGTTGTTTAGAATAACAATAACCAATGAGTCTAGCTATTCAGTATCATTTTCCCTTTTCTCACTTCTGTCACGTATTTGCAGCAATCTGCTCAAGTTGATGATATCAAAAGGATGATGAAGTGACTGCCTTTGGTTGTAGAAAGACTAGATTTAAGAGGCCTTATATATATATATATCTATATCTATATATATATATATGTATAAATTATAGCTTCCAGTTTATTATATGGTTTGTTAGAGTACTTTCACCTGATATAGCTAAGAATTTACACAAGTTGAACTTTGCAACAAATTATTAAAGGTATGATATCATTTTGATGAAGCTATTCTTACTGTGATAAGATTGTTAAATATTATGTCTTTGCATTCAGATGAAGGTATGGGTCTCAGTACTGAAGTTTAAGCATTTGTCTTGCTAAAGTGAGAATATGTTTAGAATCATTTTATTCCTTTTACATTCACATGTTACAGCAAAAAGCTCTACTTCTGTTTTAAAATGGTGAATATTGTGATTTAACTCTGTTTAGAAGGATGTGTCATGGTAGCTGTAATGAGAATGGATTATACTTTATAAAATTAATATTTCTAGAAACATTTGTTTATGTATAAATTTTTGGATTTCCTATTAAACTTATGTATTATTTCAAAGTAATTATATATATATATATATGTATATCTCTTTATTGTATTCCCACAACAAAGTGCAGCCCATCAGTAGATGAAATTCCGCCCATAAAACACTGCAACAACCGGCCTACATTCCAAGACCCAACCCACATTACTTCAACATTCTTTATAAAAAATTCCCTGTACCAACGCGTGGGTATTTTACCTAGTATTATATTAAAAGAAAATACCAGCAACTCTCCTATACACACCTCATCAATTTTGCTTTCAATTTTGGCCAATTGAATGAAATGCATCTCTTTTTTTCTTTTTCCACTTTGCCCTCATTTCTTAGATAATTCAATGATCGTGCTTCTTTTTTCACCATTTATTCAAGGTTAGTTTGGATAAGCGATAAGATTGGTTCTGATGAAATTGAAAATAATGAAAAAAACGTTTAAGGATATATATTTTTTAATAAAATAATAATTAAAAAATCAATGAGATTGAAAACGATGAAAAAACGTTCAAGGATATATTTTTTTAATAAAATAATAATTAAAAATTTGAAAAGAGAATGGGTAAATTTATCTTTTTACTTTTTTTTTCTTTTATGGCCAAACAGCCCGTATCGTTAGCCACTGGCCAACCAAATTGGACATCAATTGGGTTTTCCTAAAAATTTTCGAAATTTTTAGATCTAAAAAACTAACTCGTGGCTCCAAATTTCAAAAAGCCTTAACCTTTTTCTTCTATTATCTCCCTTCATCTTATTTTGTTTTTTTCTCCTTCTCTTTGAATTGTGAAGGAAATATATTGGTATTGAAAAGCCTTCTTTTTTTTTTTTTTTTGCACTTAGAGCCAATATTGATGCTTTACCAATAGAGGTAGTATGTTTTAATATTATTTCTTTTAGGAAATGACATTACATTTATCAACTAGTTTTTTTTTGTTGGGTTTTATGAGTTTATATTTAAGATAAAAGTACTAATACATTTTCTTTAAGAATAGTGATAAAAAATTGCTTTAGATTAACATTTGAAAATTACCAGAGCTATTATATAAATTTGACGCGAGAGGGAATTGTTTTGTTCTGATGTTACAAGAATTGGTGGAGTACGAGCACAAGAGCAAGGTTCTTGAAAAAATACATGCTTGTGAGCATAATGTTCAAGTTGCTATGCTTTTTGGTACTGTAAATGTTTTTAAAAGAACATTGAATTAATCTATTGGTTCTTGGCTTTACTTTTCTCTATTAATTGAGATAATTTCTCTATAAAATCTTAACTTTTCGATAAAGATAAGAGGGTAAATTTTGGAAGTGAACCATTGTTGATGAAGGACAATTGACTACAAAAAAAGGTCTTTTTAAAGGCTAGCGATTGTAATGTAGAGAAATAGATGAGAAAAGAATGATAAAGAAAGAAAAAGTGGGAAAAAAAAGACAAAAATGAAGGAAAAAGTGAAAAAGTCATATCATCGTCACGTGGATAAAAAATAAATCGTGCAGGCAAATCAACACCGTGTCAACATTTTTTATGGGGATCATTAGTAACATTATTGATTGGATTAAAATTTACAAATCAAAATAGTAAAAGGAATTAATTTTTATGAATATTATTAAATGGACTAAATTTCAAAATTTGTGAAAGTACATCAATCAATTACTTGGGATAAAAAAGTCACGTTAGCAATAAGTATACTTGCAATCCAAAAAAATACCACGTTAGTAAAGTTAACCCCACATCGACAAAAATCAACTCTATATTAGCAAAAGTCAACACCACGTCATTATTTATAACAGAGAATTTAACTAACGCTATCAATTGGATTAGAATTTTCAAATCATAATACTACGGAAACTTGATTTTTATGAATTCTAGTGAAGAGATTAAATTGCAAATTTCATAATAGTACATGGATCAATTACATAATTTGACCAAACCTTTTTCATTTCAGTAAGACAGTCCTTTTAGTAATATTTTATTAGAGTTGAAAAAAAAGCTGTCAATGATCTTTTCTTCATACGTTTTTCTACAAATGGGATCAAAATAGGCATAATGCTTTAGACAAATACCTATATGTTTTCACAAATATAAATTTTGTATCTTATTTGAAGAAAAAAAAGGGAATGATTTGGTATTTTATTTCACTATTACTTCATGAAAATTATGCCTAACTTGCATAGCATTAATAGTTGAAGAGACATGCCTCAAACGACTAGGTTATTCTAAAACAGAAACTGAATTACAGCAAAGATATTCTCTTGCAGATTAGGGAGAATATCTACTAGTAAAGGATAATTACTGAAGAGATATCTCTCCTGAAAATCAAGGAGATTATCTATCAGCAAAAAAAAAAAGAGAAATCTTCCTTCAGAAATCTACACTTCCCTTCAAGTTGGGTTATAAATGTCAATCAAGTCCAGCTTGGACTTTAAACTGTCAAAACTATTTCTTAATAGGGCCTTGGTAAGAATATCTGTAGTTTGGTAGCTTATAGGAATGTAGACCAACTTAATCAAACTCCTTCTAACTTTTCTTCAATAAAATGGCTATCAATCTTTACATGTTTTGTCCATTCATGGTGCACTATCTTGTTATCACATTGTAACACCATAGGACTGCTTATAGACACCTTTAACTATCTTAGCATTCACTCTAGCCATATTCCCTCACATATGCCATAACACATAGCTTTGCATTCAGCCTCAGCATTCCTCTTAGATATAGCAATCCTTGATATGACACGTTTACACAACTTGAAAATGACACAAATAAAAAACGCGAAGATGACATTGACTAAAACTAAGTAAAACTTATATATGAATATGGTAAAAGCTAAAAATAAATGTTTTCTGTGTCGATACGAAATTTTCGTATTATGAACACGAATTGCCAGGTCTACTCCTAGCTACCACAATTTGTTTTTTTTTTACTTTGCCGCAAGACCAAGTTCCCCACATATAGGTGCAGTATGCCACGGTTAATCTTCGGTCTTTCAGATAACCAGCCCAATCTACATCAGTAAGAATTGCAAGACCCATGTTTATAGTCTTCTTAAAGTATAATTCTTTTCCTGGACTCTTTTTGAGGTACTGAACAATCCGTGGCACAGCTTCCATATGCTTCTCAATTGGACTATTTATAAATCTGCTAACCAATCATACTATAAACCTGATGTCTGGTCTAGTGCGAGCTAATTATATAAGTTTGCCTACTAGTCTTTGGTGCCCACCCTTGTCCATTAAAGAACTTACTTCCTCTATCTCAACTTTACTTGTTAGATTCACAAGGGTATCAACTCGTTTGCAGCCAATTATCCTAGTCTCATTTTTTAGGTCAAGAGTATACTTTCATTGAGGAATTGAAATGCTTTTATTTGACCGAACCACCTCAATGTCAAGAAAGTATCTAAGCTGACCCAAATCTTTAATCTCGAATTCTTGTGCCAAAAAACTCTTTAAATAGTCCATTTCCTTCATATGATCACCAATCAAGATAATGTTATTGGCATAAACTCTTAAGATGGCCTTTTTCCATTATGATAGCTTTTAATAAATATAGTATGGTCTGTCAGACATTAAACAAACCCATGTTTCTTCACCACCTTAGTCAACCTCTCGAACCAAGCACGTTGAGATTGTTTAAGACCATATAGAACTTTTAGAGCTTACACGCTCAACCAAAATTTTCTTGAGTGTCAAAACCAGGTGAAACTTTCATGTAGACTTCCTATTCCATAACACTATTTAGGAATACTTTATTAACATCTAGTTGATAGAAAGGCCAGTCCAAAATAGTTGCTAGTGATAACAAAGACTAAAACTGACTTTAGCTTGACAAAAGGCGAACATCTCCCAACAGTCAATGCCATAGGATTGGGTAAATCCTTTAACGATATGTCTAGCCTTGAACCTATTTACACTCCCATCTGCATTATTGTTAATGGAGAAGACCTATTTGCTCCCAAACAGTCTCTTCTCTGTTAGTAGATTAGTAATTTCCCAAGTTGAATTTTTTCTAGGGTTCAGATTTCTTCCATTACCGTTGTCTTCCATTTTTTGGTTGAGTATGCACTTCTTACACGTTGTTGAAAATATGTATTTATGTTAGAGAGGTCACAAATGCTCTAAAGTTGGGAGACAACCTTTCATATGAGATAAAGCTTCTAATAGGATGTTGGGTGCTTGATCTTACACCATTTCTCAAAGTTATTGGTTTGTTAAAATCATTAGTAGTTTCAACCAAAACTGATTTAGTAGGAGTATTAGAAATGTTACCTGTGTGAGTATTCTGAGTCTCAAGACCTAGTTTAGATTCTTGGTTTTGCTGTGGCTATCTGCAGGGCTTTATCTATCTGTCAATTTTCTATTTCTTGGAATAGATTGTGTAGTAGAGTCAGGGTTTGAGTTATTTGAAGAATCAAGTTTTGGTGTGGTGTTTAGCTCAAAGGGTGGCTCAACAAAGTTGGAACTGTCAAAGGAAATATCAATCTACACAGCAGATTTACAGCTAATATCTACACATTTAATGCCAGCAGATTTACAGCTTTGACTGATATGACAGTTATGATTATACAGATTTATTCATTCCTTAATTAGGATATACTAGCTGTACGGTATATTTAGATAGATGTATATATGGTAGGCGCTGAAGTTCAGCTTATTTTTCTTCCCAAAATAGCTTGTAATCTATCTATATAATGGGCGATTGTCAATGAAGAAAGGTAGACTTTTTTCAAAAAGACTCTAAATTGTCATGGTATCAGAGCTGTAGCTCTAAATTGCCATTTGTCTCGTGCTTTCAAGTTTTCTAGTCTCGGTTATTCTTGTTTAAGTTCTCTTGACCTCATGTCTTCCAATAAATCTGATGTTTATTTGATTCGTTTCAATGGCAAGAACTACTCTGCTTGGGCGTTTCATTTCAGGATTTTTGTCAAAGGTAAGGAGTTGTGGGGACATGTTGATGGCAGCAACCCAGCTTCTGACAAAGACAAAGACAAAGACCGACACGCCAAGTGGGAAGTCAAGGACGCACAAGTTATGGCATGGATTTTAGGATCTGTCAAACCCAACATCATCTTGAACCTTCGATCTTCTCAGACTGCAGCTCAAATGTGGACTTACCTGAAGAAGGTCTACAGTCAACAAAACACTGCTCGTCGATTCCAGCTTGAACATGAATTGGCCACTCTTCAACAGGATAGTCTTTCTATCTCTGATTTTTACTCTAGATTCACTAATCTTTGGACTGAATACACTGATATAGTTTATGCTGACTTACCATCCGAAGGTCTTAGTTCTGTTCAATCTATCCATGAAACTACTCAGAGGGATCAATTTCTAATGAAACTAAGACCTGAATTTGAAGGCACCAGATCCAATCTTATGAACCGAGAATCTGTCCCCTCCTTGGATACATGCCTCAATGATCTTCTTCAGCATTCAAACCACCATGGAACAACGATGATCTACATATGTTCCTGTAGCCTATGCAGTACAAGTAGGCCACGAAGCAGGGATATGAACATTGTTCAATGCTTCTGTTGCAACGGATTTGGCCATTATGCTGCAAACTGTCCCAAAAAATTTAGCAATTATTGCAAAAAGGATGGTCATATCATCAAGGAATGCCCAACTCGACCCCTCAAGAAATCAGAGACAGCATATACTGTTTCAGTTGGCTCTTCTAGTACTGGTACTTTTGTGAATACAACACAAAGTGCTCCTGCTCCTGCTCATGTTTCTGTCCAACCGGTGACCCCTGACATGATTCAACAAATGATCATTTATGCATTTTTCTGCTTTAGGACTCTCAGGTAAACCCTTCTCTACATCATCTCCTTGGTACTTTAATTCTGGGGCTTCCCATCATATGACAAACAACGCTGATTCTCTTACCAATGTAAACAAATATTTTGGAAATCTCAAAATTCATATTGCTGATGGCAATCATTTACCTATCACGGCCACTGGTGATGTTTCCTCTTCTCTCATTGATGTCTTCGTATCTCTCTGTCTTACCACCAATCTTGTGACTGTCGATCAGTTGGTTGATAATGATTGTAAAGTAGAATTTTTTAAATCTGGTTGTGTTGTGCAGGATCAACAGTCAGGGCAGATGATAATGAGGGGACCTAAAGTGGAACGTCTTTTTCCTCTTTAATTTCCTTTGTCTTCTTTTTCTTTGCTTTTTGTCGCTTATAATTCTGCTCATGTTGATTACCGAGCGTGGCATAAATGTCTCGGACATCCAAACTCTAATGTACTTCATGCTTTATTGAAATTTGGTTTTCTTGGGAATAATGAAACACCATCTCTTAGTGCTATTCGGTTTAATTGCAATTCTTGCAGACTTGACAAAAGTAAAACTCTACCCTTTCCTATTCACACACCGCATGTTGTCAAACCTTTCGATCTGATACATAATGATGTGTTGGGTATGACACCAGTCACTTCGCATGCTAATTACAAATACTTTGTCACTTTTATTGACGATTATAGTCGTTTCACATGGATTTATTTCCTTCATTCCAAAGACGAAGTATTTTCTGTTTTTAAGATTTTTCATGCATATATTCAGACACAATTTTCGGCCCAAATCAAAATCTTTCGTTCTGATAATGGGGGTGAGTATATGTCTCATTTGTTTTAGGACTTCCTATGGAATCATGACATCATCTCTCAACGGTCTTGCCCTTCGACACCTCAACAAAATGGGGTGGCTGAAAGGAAGAACCGTCACCTTCTTGATGTGGTTCGCACTCTTCTGTTAGAATCCTCCACGCCCTCTCGATTTTGGTGTGAAGCTCTTTCCACTGCTGTCCATCTCATTAATAAATTGGCTTCTCCCACATTGAACCATGACTCACCTTTCACTAGGTTATTTGGTCACCCTCCAACTTATTCTAACCTTCGTACCTTTGGTTGTGTCTGTTATGTTCATCTTCCTGCATATTAACGCACAAAACTCACATCTTAGTCAATTAAGTGTGCTTTTCTAGGATATTTAGTACATCAGAAAGGTTTTCTTTGCTATGATCCAAATCTATGTTGCATTCGAGTTTCTAGAAATGTGATTTTTTTTCAAAAATTAGTATTTCTTTTCTACCCATCAGGATCCCGTTTCTTCTTTATTTTCTGTTTTGCCTATGTTTCCTAACTCTCCTGCAGATCCAGTCCCTTCTAAGCCTCTCCTAGTGTATCAACGACGCTCCACTGCCACTTCCCACCAACCTTCACCACCTCCTGAGCTCCCTCAA
Organism: Firmiana major; assembly: GCA_033439115.1. NCBI lineage: Eukaryota > Viridiplantae > Streptophyta > Magnoliopsida > Malvales > Malvaceae > Firmiana > Firmiana major. The sequence continues at coordinate 63,149,495 of CM065905.1, forward strand.
GCTTCCTCCCCGACTGTTGCCCCTGTTTCAGCACTTGCACCTCCCTCTCTCAGACACAGTACTCGGGTTCGTAGACCCCCAGATAGGTTTGGTTTCTTTTCTCCTCATCCTTCACAGCCACCTAGTCTTCTATTTCTCTTCCTTCGTTTTATAAACAGGCAATGGAGCATGAGTGTTGGCGAAAAGCAATTGAAATCGAACTTCTCGCCCTTGAGGAAAACTAAACCTGGGATGTTGTTCCATGTCCTTCCTACGTGAAACCCCTTGGCAGTAAGTTCGTGTTTTCTATCAAGCTTCGTTCCAATGGGTCCATAGATCGTTACAAGGCTCGGTTAGTGGCACTTGGCAACAAACAAGAATATGGTCTCGACTATGATGAGACCTTCGCACCAGTTGCCAAAATGACCACTGTCCGAACTATACTCGCCCTTGCTGCCTCACAATCCTGGCCCTTACGTCAAATGGATATCAAGAACGCATTTCTCCACGGTGATCTCAAGGAAGACATTTACTTGAAACTTCCCTCTAGTATGCCCACTTCCTCACCTAATGATGTTTGCAAACTGAAACGTTCTTTGTATGGTTTGAAGCAGGCACCAAGAGTATGGTTTGAGAAGTTTTGATCCACTTTGCTTAGTTTTTCTTTCACTCAAAGTCAGTATGACTCCTCCCTTTTTTCTACAAAGGACATCCACAGGAATCGTTGTCCTCCTTGTTTATGTGGACGATATCGTCATCAGCGGCTCTAACTTGGAGGCAATATCTGCGGTTCAGACTTTGTTAAATTCTATATTCCTTATGAAAGACCTTGGTCAGCTCACCTATTTCTTGGGTTTAGAGGTGCATCATCAACCTCCCGGTCTCTTCTTGCATCAGCACAAGTATAGTCAGAATCTGGTTCAGCTAGCCAGTCTCACCAACGCTACTTCGGTTGACACCCCCATGGAACTTAATGTGAAATATCGACGTGACGAAGGGGAGCTTCTTAAGGATCTTACTACCTATCGGAAGTTGGTTGGTAGTTTTATCTATCTAACCATTACCCGACCAGACATCTCTTATGTTGTTCATACCGTTAGCAAATTCATGCAAGCACCAAGGCATCTCCATCTATCTGCAATCCGCCACATAATTCGCTACATTCTTAGGACACCTACTCGTGGCTTATTCTTCCCTTCCAGTTCTTTACTTCAGCTACAAGCCTATAGTGACGCTGACTGGGCTAGTTGCCCAGACACCAGGAAATCTACTACCGGCTAGTGTATGTTTCTTGGTGATGCCCTTATCTCTTGGAAATGCAAGAAACAGGATCACGTCTCCAAATCATCTATTGAGGCTGAGTTCCGAGCCATGTCTGCAGCATACTCTGAGATCATTTGGCTGCGTGGTCTCCTCACAGAGCTCAGTTTCTCTCCCATTCATCCTACTCCACTTCATGTCGATAACACTAGTGCCATTCAAATTGTCGCCAACCCAGTCTATCACGAACGCACTAAGCACATCAAGGTTGACTGTCACTCAATCAGAGAAGCCTATGATCATCAGGTCATCACCCTTCCACATATCTCTATCACTTTACAGATTGTCGATATCTTCACAAAATCCCTGCCACGTTAGCGCCATCATTTTCTCATTGGCAAATTGATGCTTGTCCATTTACCAGCATCAATTTGAAGGGAGTGTCAAAGGAAATATCAATCTACACAGCAGATTTACGGCTAATATCTACTCATTTAATGCCAGCAGATTTATAGCTTTGACTGATATGACAGTTCTGATTATACAGATTTATTCCTTCCTTAATTAGGATATACTAGCTGTACGATATATTTAGATAGATGTATATATGGTAGGAGATGAAGTTCAGCTTATTTTTATTCCCAAAATAGCTTGTAATCTATCTATATAATAGGCGATTGTCAATGAAGAAAGGTAGATTTTTTTCAAAAAGACTCTAAACTGTCAGGAACTTGTGTTGGAGAAAGAAGGGATGAAGAAGGCTTGGCCTCAAAAAACTCAGTTTTATCTAAAAAACGATACTCTCTGATGATTCGGTTCTCCTCTTGAATGTCAGATTTAGGATAATGTGGTTAATCTTAAAAGAAAATGACATCCATGAAATTATAAAATTTCTTTGTAGCAGAAGAATAATATTTGCAGCCTTTTTGGTGTGGGAAGTAACCAAGAAAGATATATTTTGTGGCTTTTAGGTCTAACTAACTACGATGTTATTTATGAATGTGGATAAATGTTGTGCAACCAAATACTTTGACAGGAATGTTGGATAGAAAACAAGTATGAGGATAGGTGGTTAGGAGTTTATTGCATGATGTTTGGAAGTTTAACACATGAGATGACATCCGACTAATGAGATAAGTGGTTGTGAGAACAAACTTTCCCCAAAATTGTTTTGGAACATGAGTTGTCATCATTAAGGATCAGGTAACTTCCCGGATATGCTTATTCTTCCATTTAACCACTCCATTTTACTGAAGAGTGTCAACACATGAACTTCGATGTATGATGCCTTGCCCTAGGAGGTATAAGCTAAGTTTTAAATAGAAGTGTTCCATCTCATTGTCTGTTTTGAGAACTTGAATTCTTTCTTGGAATTGTGCTCATATCATATTGCTGAAATTTTGAAATATTTGTCCCATTTCAGACTTTTTTCATTAGAAATAGCTAGGTGATTTGTGTGTGATCATCGATAAACGTGACAAACTATCTAGAACCATGATATTATTTATTCAAGACAGCCCCTAAATGTCACTATGTATCATTGAGAAAAGGTGAGAAGTCTTATAGGACTAATTTGGATAGGAATTGCAGGTGTGTTTATATAATTGGCAAACTTCACAAAGACTTTTCATGATTATTGATCAAAGATGGAAAAAGTTTTGTCAAATATAAAAAGTTTGGATGTCCTAATTGATAGTGCCATAACATCACAACACTATCCTTCTTCTTATTTAAGGTAGAAGCTACACAATAAATCTTTTAGGATGTCTTTTCGAGCACATCAACTCTCAGAAGATAGAGACCCACACACATCCTAGCATTGCCAATAATCTTCCCCAAGTTCAAAACTTGAAATTCAGACATATTTGCAAGAAACTTAGCAACACAATAAAGATTCTTGGTCAACTTGCTTATGGACAAAAGATTACAATCTATATTTAGAGCAAACAAAACTGAATCAAGTACTATATCTTTAGATATCACAACCGAACTTATACCAGCCACCTTAAAGTATGTTTCATCTGCAATTCGTACCGTGTTATAATCATGACAAGCAGTATATTTATGAAACATGGTGGCATCTCCTATCATATGATTGGATGCTCTTAAGTCCACAATCAAATATTATATATTTCTTCGTCTAACACTAAGAGCTGTTAGGAAGTTACTTTTCTTTGCAACAGAGGTTGTACATTTTAGAAAGATTCTTAAGGCATCTTTTGTAACATCTTCATCTGATCTTTGTTGAAAGGCCTCGAGTCACTAGCTATTTGAGTTTCAATTATGACAACGTTTCCCTTTCTATCTTTGTCTTGCGAAGAATGAGGTTTTTAGTCAGCTGGTTTGCCATGAATTTTTCAATATGTCTCCTTGGTTTAACCTGTTCTACGACAGTGCTCGCACCATGGTCGATTGTTCTTTCGTTGTTGATTGTTGCTAGGTTGGGCACTATGTGCTACAAGAGCTAGACTTTCGGTAGTTAGAGAGCGTGAAGCCCAACATAACTCTCCTTTTGCTCTCCTCTCTGTTTCAGAGAAAACTTCTAGAACACTTAGCAAGGGCTTGAACTAAAAATTCTCCTATAGGCCTCATCGAGATCTTTGTTCAAACTAAGAAAAAAATTTGTAAACCCTCTCATTTTTTAGAATCTGTTGAAATTACCTATTATCATTAGGACAATTCCATTTCATCTCTTCAAGCATGTCCAATTGTTGCCAATAGCGAGTTACCATGTTGAAGTAATCTGTTGTTGATATTTCACCTAACCGTAGGTCATGTAAAATACCTTTGATCTCCAATATAGCAAAAATATTATCTTTATTGGAATAGATTTCTTGGGCAGCATCTCAAATCTTCTTGACTGTTTTATAGTACATGAAATTCTCGTTAATCTCATTTGTTATCGAGTTCAGTAACCAAGACATCATGTTGTTTTCTATTTTCTAGGTGCAGTAAGTTGGGTTATTCTCTTTTGGTGACACAGTCATACCAGTAAGATAATCCTCTTATCTTTTCCACAGACAAAAACTCATCACAAACTATGACCAGTGGATATAGTTATTCTCATTGAGTTCGTGACCAGCAATGGGAACTATATTACTTTCCGATAAACTGATAATGTGAGTAATAGTAGGTTCAAGATTTAGCACAGTTTCAAAGGTAACACTCTCTGTGCCACTGGTCATGGCTAATCTTGGGTATTTGGTCATGGTTGGTATGGTTGATTTCAAGATGTTTAAGAGAAGAAACAGCCCAAATCTTGCTCTGATGCCATGAAGAAAATAAAGGAATGATTTGGTATTTTATTTCACTTTTACTTCATGAAAATACAACCTAACTCGTAGAGTCTAAATAGATGAAGAAACATGCCTCAAACAGCTAAGTTATTTTAAAACAAAAACTAAATTATTGTAGAGATAGTCTCCTAAAGATTAAGGACAATAATTGCTAACACAAGATAATTACTGAAAAGATATCTCTCTTGAAAATAAAAATGATTATCTGCTAGCAAAGGATGAGAGAAATCCCCAACCAGAATTCTACATATTTCTTATTGCTTTGATATTTATTAACCATGGTCATTTTGTCTAAGGTAGATATTATAATCGAAAATCTTATTCTCGGTGCTAACAGAAGATTCATTTTTTTAAGTCATTTCTTTTTGCATCTTGTAGTGATATATTTCTAAAAACTGCAATTGGAGTTAATATTGGAGCTTTACAATGATTGCACAAGTTGAGCTTCTCAAGAATATTAGGAATCAAAATTTGATTTCTTCAAATGTCACTTTAGTTAAATGTCATGAAACTATTTTTAGGCTTTGTTTCAAACTTCGAAAACTTAATGACTATTGTGATGTAATAACATGATTTTATTTGATGTTATTTTCCAAATTGAAAAAAAAAAGCTTAGAAAGGTTTGAACAGGCTGAGCCAAGCCTAGGCTTAACTAGTGAATATTCAAACAGGTTCGGACTTAAAATGAAACTTGAATAATTGGTTCAAACTAGGCTCGAGCTCGCGCATAATCCGTTAACATCCTACATAAACCCGAGACTATTCAGATTAGACTCAACTTGTGCACAAACCATTAATATCCTACATAAACCCAGCTTGAACTCAGTTCGATCTATGGACAGCTCCAAGTGTAACAAATAACTAAAGGCAAAATACTATTAAACAAGAAATTCTTGATAATAGTGGAATAAATGGATAGAAAATTTAAGAGAAGAAAAAAATTGATCGAACCAAAAAGATGTTAAAAATGTAAATAAATAAATGTGATTATTAAAAGCTTAAAAGAGAAAAAGAAAAAAAGAACAGAATGAAAATAAAGCAAAAATTAATACTATTTAAAATTTTAAAAATCATGCCAATGAAGATAAACTTAACCACTTCAAATGCCGAGTGTTAAGCATTAAAGTTCGAATCTCAACAATCCCTCTTTGATATGCATTTTGTAAATTCTAAAAATCAATAAATGAAAATCCAATAATTCATAAATCTCAATAATGGATTGATAATTTATCCTAACCTCATAGATGAGGTAACCTCCCTTGTTCCTAAATTTTTAGGCACCAAAAAATTAAAAATCATAATTTGATAGTAAATGAATAAAAAAATGAAAATAAAGAAAAAAATGGAAGAAAATCAAAGAAAAGGAAAGAGGATAGAATTGAAGTATACATAATAAAAGGGGGATTGAATAAAAAGAAAAAAAATATTAAAGTATAAAAAGCACAAAATTTATGTAAAAACTATTATGAAAATTAAAAATAGATCAACGAAAGAAACATATTATGTTTGACAAATTTTACTACACCGATATGAATATATATATATATATATATATATATATATATATATACATATTAAAGTATTCTAGTCAAAATTTGGTATAAAAACAATGTGTTAAAAGAAGAAAAATCAACAAGTTTGCAGTAAAATTTCATTATCAAGAAAAGAAATGAGGTGTATTTTCTATTGATGACTCCCAGCTTATCCACATGAACGAAAATGTACATCAAGGAAAAAAAAAAAAACCAAAATAATCAATAGAAAGAAATCAACAACACATACCATAACAAAGTCAATTGTGTTTCCATGGTATGATAAGTCTTTCACTTTGAAAAACAAAAATGACTAGTTCTGCAATGCATTGATCAAAGACAGTATTATCCTGCCTGCAATGTTCAGAAATACAACCAAAAGCATTAAGCCAATCCAATTGTCAACTGATAAGTTTGAGCATCTGACCCATCTTTAACCTGCAAAAATTAGGTGGAGAAAATCATTAATATTTGTAACATAGCACACATAAATCTAAACACAACCATTTAGATATCAGGCATGGTTATGCCTCACAACCTTAGATGCTTAATACATGAAAATCAGTATAACCGAAGACCAGACTAAATAAATACAGTTCTTAAGAGATAACGAGTTAAGACTAAAGAAACCACCAAAAAAAAAATATCAATTTTTTAGAAGACATTTATTAAAAAATACATTAAAAATATTGAATTTGCAACATAAAGGAAATGAAACATACAAAATGTGTTATAAATACAGTGATGAGGACGAAATTCCCTTCGTGTTAGCAGCAATTTACAGTATTTAAGCTTAAGAGGTTAACACATACAGCAATTTACGTTAAAGGAAAGAACTACACATTATTTAAGAGCAGCTTGCTCTCTCATCTCCACTTTTATTGAAGCCAAAGTACAATATTTGATCCTCTTCTTACATATGAAATTCTCTCTAGACCCCTTTTCCCTGCTCCCTACTTTTGTTGTTTCCATCCCCTTTCATAACCCTAAACTTTATGATTGCATCAAAAGATCCAAACATAGAAGAGAAATCTCAAAATATCTCTAGGATTTCTTTGTTGATCCACAGATGGAACAGTTAATAGGGTAACACACTGCACAGAACCAGGCAGGTTCCTTTTTTTATTATTATTATTATTTTTATAAATCAGGTTGTACAAATCAAGGTAACTTTAAACATTTAAACTGCCTATATCTTACGCTCTTTGCTTTTACCATCAGTTCTGCCCTCGCTCCCTTCAAGCAAATGTAACATATACTTGCTTCTTTCTATTTCTCTCCTTGTTTTTCTAACTTGTTATAACTAGAAAAATAACTAGAGAGCATTAAGCATGCCTCTCCTGTGGCAACAGGAGTCTTTGACCCACCAATGGCTACTAGTGCCAGACCAACAATGATTAATATCGAAAGTTCCTAAAGTAACAACTATTTCTTCAGGATTTCATCAATTCTCATGATAAAAATATACTTTACTTACTAATACCATTTACCAAGCAAGCTAAGATACAAGTTGTAAGAAGAAAAAAGAAAAAGAAAAAGAGTTAAGTAAATGGTCATTTAAGCATTTGTTTAATAGTGGACTCAAGCTACCAGAATAGACTAACTTCTCTCCATCTCTATAGAAGTCACAATGGGTTCTTCTATGAAGTTAGGCATATACATAATAAAATTTAAATTTTCTTTTTGAACAGGAGTACTCTCCCCCTCTCAATCTCAGATTGAAAAAAAGTAGTTTGTGCTTGTTTAAAGACAAAGTCACACTCCATTACTTCAATTACTTTTCAAGAACATCAACTTCCCTCAAAATATACTGAATTAAATCATCTTTCAGAGCATCGAGGTCTAGGCTCCATGCTCAAGCAAAAACAAAATCTTAAAAGCAACACTCATATGAACATCTTCATCCATCCAAAATGAGCTTTACCAAATGACAGTTAGTCCAACCAAATTGTAAGTTGATGCCTAAAGAACTGAACAATGACAATCATTGTGGAAAGATCATCAGATGGCTGAAGGTTAGCACTCATACCATTCCAAATTGTAATAAATGCTAGCTAAAACAACATAGCAAAGATGGCTGAAATCTTCTATGACCAAATAAAGCTCCCGAATTCAAAAAAAGTGCACCAAAAGAAGAATTAAATTACAAAATCATCATGACTTAAGCTTCATTACAATATAACATAAAACCAGCACCACTCCAATGGAAACTATAACCACATAAATTCAATCAAATCTCTTATTTCAACGCTTGCACCCCATAAATCTATGGCAATCCCAACACTCTTTAACCAAATTTATATCTAATAAAAGATCATCAGCATCAGCAGTCCAGTAAACATTACCAACTCAACCCACCTTTTTTTTCTTAATGGGAAAACCCACCAATAGAGTTCAAAGAAATAAAAGACCGAGGTAAAGACAGACAAAGCTCACTTCGATCACCATTCAATTACAAGAGCAACACCGATACTACTAAAAACAAAGCATCATCTAAAAAAGATTGATCTGTAACCAAATTTAAGCACATTTCAACAACAAGACATGAACTCTAGACCAACAAATACAAAAGAAAAACCAAGAGCTATCAATCATCCATCTAAGAGAATACCCAGATCAATAAACCTATGAAAAATCCAAAAAAAAAAAAAAAGAAGATTGGTAATACCAGGATGGGATCAGTGATGGCCATGTTCCTCGGCGTGCTGCTTGTGCTCGAGATGGCGGCGCTCGTTGGGAAGAGCGACGAGGTAAGAAAAGATCATCCCACCGAAGCAGACATGGTAAAGAGGGTCGATGGAGTCTGTCTCAATGTACTTGGCATGGTAATTGTCCAAACCCCTCTGAATAGCTTTCTTCACGTAATCCACAGATAGCATCGGCTTCACGTGGTTAGGGACTTCCTTCACTTTCATCCCTTTTAACTCGCTGAAAACTTTCCTCATTGTCATTTCTTCAAATTCTACCAAACCCCAGCTCCACCCTTTTGCTCTGCGTGAGTGTCGTCTAAAGCAATGGAACAGATCGAAATAAAAAGAATGGTTTTGATTTTTCAAGAAATATTCTGTCGTGTATAAATATCCCAAATTTTCCTCTACAAGTAAACTATTTTATATAAAATATTTGATACATATAATATTTTAAAATAAAAATAAGTACTTTTTAATTTTTTTAAATGGTAAAATTATAGTGTAAAATTATTTATTTATTTTAATTTTTACAAAAATAAATATATATTAAAATTAAAAAAAATCAATGACCAAAGTTTATCTTGGTTTTTATCCAAAGAACAAAAAATATTTAAAAAAAAGTCTCATATCATTTATAAATTTTTTTACACATTTTTTATCAATATATATATTATATAATGTATCTCTATATGTACATTAAAATTATAAAATAAATCAAGTATCTATTTTAATTTCTTTTTCAATGAATTAACTTAAATCAATATCTTAAGAAAATAAAAAATAAATAAAATAAAATATTTGTCATTATCTTAACTTTTCTTGTAAGATAAAAAAATTCACTAATCGTATATAAGATATTAATATTAAAAATAAAGAAAAACATGATTGTTTCTAAACAATTCACTTGATGGTTAATAGTATATATTTTTAAATATATTTTTATTTTAATTTACTAATTAAAATTTAAAAGTATATCTTTTTAGATCAAAATATGTAAAGAATATGTTATTAAGGTTTTTTTTAGGTTAAAAAGTTAATAAAATTACATTTTTAGCTAATTGAATCAAAACAAATTTAAATTAGACATAACTAAATTTCCTTACAAAGCGTATCAAATTATATCGATGTATCATATGATACATATTCATTTTCTTATATATGAATAGATTCGTCATCAATTTATTATAAAATACATTTTTTGTATAAATATATATATCGATTTGTAGTGAATCGATTCGTATCATAACGTATAATATATAATAAGATATTGATATCATACACCTAGGAAAAGGAATTACAAGGCATTGCATAATCCATAAAATATATATAAAAAAAAAAAGGGTAAAAAGAAAAGAGCAGTTCAACGATATGATCAAAACGAAACCAAAAAGCAGCATACCACATTACCAGTTCCTCTGACTAAAACTTGAAAAAGAGAAACAGGCAAACAGCCATAGCCGGAAGCAGGAGTTCTTGTTAGTAGCGCTTGGATAAATATGGATCGGTATATGTATTTATGTATAGCATCTTTATTCTATGTAAATGTATTGATGTGCTGGTCTTCAAACATGTTAGCCATAGATCTTCTTTTAAGGATTTAGTATGGAGGGGCGATCATGTGTCATGTTTATATTAAGCTATATGTATAGAAATTTGTCATGTATTTGGATAAGCATGCATGTACAAGTTTTCCATGTATTTCTGGATAAACGTGGTGTATTATGCATAATATATTAGCTTTTCCTGGATTTATTAAAGGTCCAAGCATGCTCCAGCATATGCTACTGTTGTTGTTTAGAACCTAATTATATGATAAATTCACGACTCAGATATGAGGTTTCAGTTCGTGAGTGACATCATAAGAGCGGAGAACGTTTGAACATGGAATACATACTTCCATTATTTAGATTAAAACAAGGTTAAACATAGGCATTAATACAAATGGTACAGAGAGACAAACTCTTCTAGACATCATTCTTAATGGCAGAACTGTATCCAGTTTGATCATCATAGTACTTAGACCACAGCATCACACCTCCATACTTGGCAGAACCTTTGATGGCAGGAAGTACTTGAGAAGTAAGATCTGATACAGAGATAAAGCCACTACCAGCAGCCTCAGGTGATGCAGGAAGTCCTAAGAAAATTTTGGTAGCATGAACATCTGTAGTCCATTGTTTCCATGCATTTTCTAGGTTTGCAATTTCACCAGCTGTGTATTGGCATTGAGGGTTGTTATAGAATTGTACCCAAACATAGTCAAAAAGGCCAGTCTTCAGGGCACCACCAACCCAAGCATCAGGGAATGGACATTGAGGAGCTGCTGTCAAGTATACTTTGTTACCGCGTTTGCTATACCCGGAAAGGTACCTGGCAAGATCATCCCAATGTTGGTTTGTACCTCCTTCAATATCGAAATCAATTCCATCCAAGACAGCATCACCTAGAGGACGAGAGGAAGATTGTCCCCCCAAGAAATTGTTCCACAAATAGGTCGCAACTTGTCTAGCATCCTCGGATGAGGCAAGGTAGTAGCTTCCTGCTCCTCCTCCTAGTGAAAGCATTACTTTAATTCCTTTTGCCTGACATGATTTGATGTCAGAGCTTAAACTAGTGCATCCATTGCCATAAGGGTTACAATGACCGGCAAGGTTGATCATGGGAGTCTGACCATTGCCGAATGTTGGAAGGAAAGCTATGTTCACAAAGTCATAGTTGCCTGTTGCGCACGTCTCAACCAACGTGCCCTCATTTCCATTCTGACCCCAGTAGATTGCAATGCCACCAGCATCTATACCAGCAACTAGCATCAGAATCACTGAATTCAAGAATATAAGTGAGATTGCAGACTTAACTGCCATCTTTCTTTGCTGGTTTGAAAGTGTTTGAAATGTTTTTGGTGCTTAAATTGTTCGCAGAAGCATCTCTTTTATAGGTCATGAGAGCTACATTCTGTCTTCATGGAGAATAGAGACCGATGCTTAGTTCCAATAGTGTCCGGACTAAATTTGATGGATGTAGATTAACGCAGATGGCTTATCAGAAACTAAATAAATTTCCAAATCTTTGAATGACTGCTCAAATATGCATGACATGATTTTTTTTAAGGCATTAATTGTTTGCTATTTTGGTAGCTTATGCTTGTTTCTTGTCCTCGAAATGCTTGTTCCTGATGAGTGATGACCAGTATACATAACACATTATGATAAAATGATAAAAGCTACAAGTACAAGAGCGTAAATCCTAAAATATTAGAATATGATTATTAAGGCAGCCAATATATCAGATTAGACAGGGACAAACCTGAATATGGCAATTAAAAGGATAAACTCAAGAGTGTCTTTGATTGGATTGAATTTATAACTAATATGACTCTTGTTTTGCTAAGATTATATAGTAATGTATCATCTAATACATGGTCTGTATATAACTCAACAATTTCACACATGAGAAAAGCTAGAAAATAAGGTAGCAGCCAATAATGTGGTCTTTGACCCTCGATTTCCTGTTGGATGTCTACAAAGAATATGCTTATTTTGCCATTTTATTGCTAACATTTTTGTTAAGAGTAAATTATGTAATGACAGAAACAAAACTGTCTGCAACATTAGTATGGGGAAAAGCTAGTTCAAAATAGAAATCCACTAAGATAGCTGATCAATTTAGTACTCGGATCGATTTATGGAAGTTCTCTTAATGGTTTATTAACATCTAGGTTACTCTGTCAAGCTCTCAAAATTTCAAGGTCCTAAAAGTGATGGGATTACAGAATTTATTGAATTAGTATTAACGAAGGGGAATGCTAGCGGCAGTCTCTTTTACGGCCGCATTCCTCATTAACAAATGTTACCATCAACGCAGCAGAGGCAAGCCCCAACACTTAAGGAATTCATATCAGATAATTTGTAATAGAACTCAATATCATATTGTTTATAAATAAAGTAATGATTGATTTTATAAGAGAAAATCAAACTTAAAGTGTAACTTGAATTACTAAAAACATATGAGTTTACTTAAAATTTTGATTAATTTTAAAAGTTAAAAAATGGACACTTAAACACTTGAGCTCTTGGTTCTGAATATTTCATTTTTTGTAGAAATTTTTATTTTTATTTATTTATTTTTTTTTTTAAATTTTAAAAATTAAATTTTAAAAAACGTTTAACTGTTCCAACAGATGTATTTTCAGTTATGTCTAGAACAATTGTGTCTGAAAATCAATGATTGTTAATTAACAGATAATTATAACCATTGATTTGCAACTATTCATAACTTATAAACTCTTAATTGATTTCCAGAAACACTTACTCTTAATCTTTCATAATCTACAAAGAAAACTCTAAAAATTTTGTTGTATCTTGAGATAATTTGTTTCTATGTAAAATAATATTATACTAAAGAAAATGTAATACTATATACCTCAAAATCAAATTGTCATATATCATCGGACTTTTTCCTAACAATTCATAGCGGACGTTCAAGTGGGATTAACATTACGGATTCTAAAATTTCTACTGCTGATGGTAGCGAGCAGATTACTATTTGAAAATCAACTCGGAAGCCTTGTAAAATATGAGAAGGAAGAACCTGCTAATGGGGTCACTGTTGTCAATTGCTCTCTTCCTAATACAATGAATGGAGTAAGAGTGAAAACGTGGGCAGCTTGTTTTCAAGGCATTGCATTGCCTATGATATGCACTTATGAAGACATTACAATGGTTATTGTCAGCAATCCTGTTCTGATTGATAAAGAGTAGTGCAGTGCCCACGTGATAAGTGCAATGTTAAACATAAGAAAATAAAATCCAGTTTTGCAATGTTTGGATCAAATCAAATAATTTGGCAATCACACCTCTAGAGTCATTAGAATTTTGATGTCTTACATGTAAAATTATTTGACGTAAGGAGACTCAATTGTAAATAAAGATCTTCCCACCCTCAACTGTACAAATTTATTCTAGTTAATGAGAATCACAGTAATTTTATATAATTATATAAAAATCTAATAAAATAAAAATAATATTTTTTTTCAATTTTCTAAAAAATAAGAATCTTTATATATTAAAATTACAAAATAAATCAATTATCTCTTTAAATCAATCATCTATTTCAATTTCTAAAAAGATAAACATCTAAATATATTAAAATTAAAAAAAAATCACATATCATTTATCAATTTCTTTATACATCTTTTATCAATATATATTGCTGCTCTCTATATACATTAAGAACATATTTACAGAAATAATTAATTATGGTATAATTTTTTTTAATTGGATGCTCTATTTCAAAGAAAATGATATATGTATTTCATATAAACACATGACATTTATGATAAGATAAATTTTCTTTTCCAACGTTAAAGTATAAAATGTCTATCAAGATTGATTTAAAGTTGCACTTCTAATTTCTGTAAGATTCAATTTTTTATAATATTCCTATATCTTATATAAATATATAAAAATAAGAATTTTTGGCTAAAAAAATATCATACAAGGATAGCTTAACTTTTTATGCTTAGAATAATAAATTAATTTTAATTTTCTATAAAACAATCCTATTGAATTAATTATTTAATTTTAATATATTTGAAATAAAATAAAATATAGATTTCAACCGTTTTATCTACAAATAAAATTTATTTCAAAATTTGATTTTTCTTTTATCACTTATTATGTTATTTTTAAATTAAGAAATTATCCATATATTTTAATCGAAATTATCCTAAAATCTTAAATCTTTAATCAAAAAAATTAAAACTGGATATTTAAGTCATATATTTTAGTATTGAATTAAACTTCTATTTTTCCTATTTTTATTTCAATTCTTTTTCAGATTTACTTGTTCAATAATTTATTTATTTTTTTTTTGATCATTTTCTTTAGTAAAAAAAACCTTTATGAATTATATATTCTTTTGAAATTTTTATTATTTTTAAATATTGTATTCAATCATTTTGAATTGGTTTAAATTTTAAAAAATCAAATAATAAATTATTTTTCTTTTTCTTTACTTACCTTTAATACTTGATTATTATAAATAAAGTTTTTTATTTTCAAAACCTTAAAAAATAAAGTTTAAAATTCTAATTAATTTTATTAGATTAGTTTGGAGTCATTAAATTCAGATTTTAAAAATAAATCATTTTCAAATATGAAATATTAAACAATAATCTATTAATGATTAATTTAGTAAGAATTAACTTCATTAAAATTGTAGCTATTTAATTTATTTAATATTTAATATTTGTTATATTTAATTTTTTTCTCATAATTTTTATAGTTTGTATTTGAATTCAAATTAGTTTTTTAATTTATATGTTCTTTATATGCATCAAATTTTTTAATATCAATATAATTTTCTTATAATTTGATTTTATTGTAAAAATTATTATAAATTAATATTCATATGTTTAAATCTCTATTGCAACATTAACCCATAACCTACTAGTATTATTATTTTTTTTATAATTTTAAAATTAAATATTCGATTTCAAATTATTTTTTTAATTTATATGTTATATATATGTATCAAAATTTTTAATATGACTATAATTTTTTTATATATTTATAATCATGCATATGCCATCTTTACCCGCCCAAAGCTTAGTTCGAGGCAACTTTTAGGTTGCGGTGCACTGTGGTGGGCAGTGAAGAAGGAAAAAGATAAAAAAGACTAGGAATGTCAACGGGGCGGGTACCCGTTAATTTTGAGGTATTCGAACCCGAACACTATTAAAACTCTATTATTTTTTAAAGAAACTACCTGAACCCTACCCTAATAAATTTTATACCACATGTTAATTACGCGAACCCGTTTAATTACCCGATTATTCAACCCATAATTTGACAACCCGTTTATTAACCCGAAACCCGAACCCCTGGAAAAAAAAATCAATCATCTAATTTTGTATAAATAAAAAATATAAAATTAAACAACAATATGCATATTCTATCATAATTAAACAAATTTTTATAATTCAACAAACCACTTGAAACCATAGCAAATAAATAAACCATAGAAACATATTTATGAAACTACAAACAAACATAATTTTAAGTAAAAATTAAAAAACATATTTGAAGTTTATTGGAATCATGATAAATCTCCATTCTTCATCATTATTAAAAATGTCACTTAAGTCCATAGTTGTAGATGGTCCTACAAATAAAATAAATAAAATATTATTGTCTTGAACTAAAATATAATAATAGACTACTTTTGAAAAAGAAACAAATAAAATAAAAAGAATTATAACAAATGAATTATTTACCTCCTATGTCACTCCTTAATCAATTTTGGCAAGACATCATTGCCTCCAAAGTGTCCAGATTAATCCTACTTCGATGACTACTCACTATTCTCCCACTAGTGCTAAAAGCTGATTCGGATGTAACTGTTGAAACAGGAATAGCAAGAAAGTCCCTAGCAATCAATTGCAAAGTAGGATACTTTATCCCATTTGTCTTCCACCAATTACGAATATCAAAAGATTGAGTCCATGACAAAACTAGCTCTTCTAGATAGTGATCTAATTTTGATTTCACATTCACACTAATAGCAGAAGAACTAAGAAATGCAACCAACTTTGTGAAAATTTTTATTGAGAAGTAGAGACAGTTAATGCTTGAACAAACGGTGAGTTTAATGTTGAAGTACACAAAGAAGCATGTAATTTTGATCTAGAGGATTTATTCTGATATTCATTAAGCAATTCATAATAAGTTTTCTTAACTTGTTTGATCTCAAAGATTGCATCATCACCGAAAATGTATGGAAAATAAAACTCAACCACTTTCATTTTATACCGATGATCTAATATAACTGCCACAACTAACACCACATGAATAACACTCCAATATTTGTCAAACTTGTCAAACATTTTTTTAGTCATTGCACTAATTACAACATCATCACTATACATATACTTCATTAGTGCATTTCGAATTTGACAAATTTGAACAAAATAACAATTTGCAGTAGGATGCCTTGTTCTTGAAAATAATTCAATGGCATTATATAAGATTTCTAACTTTTCAACAATAATTTTTGTCATCTGCCAATCATTCTCACTAGGCACTTTAGTATAAAGCTTATTCCTAAAAATCAACCTAGGAAAAATATATTTGTATTCTATGGCAGTTCGAAGCATCAAGTAAGTCGAGTTCCACCTATTTCTACAATCAAGGTTTAACTTTTTAGTGCATAAAACTTTTGCTTGACGTGTCACATCTTCAAATTTTTCAACTCGAGAAGGACTAGCAGACCAAAATGCAACACTATCACGTATATTGTCAATTGCATGCTCTATTGTGGATAATCCATATTTCAAAACAAGATTCAAAATATGTGCACAACATCTCATGTGAAAGATTTTTCCATCAAGTAAAAGTTCTGAATACAACTTATCCGCTATAATAGAAATCATACTATCATTAGAACTGCAATTATCCACAGTGATAGTCGAAAGTTTAGTCTCTATATTCCATTCAGTCAACGTTATCATCAATTTTTCAGCAAGAACCTCCTTGGTATGAGAAGTTGGTACGTAAATAAATCTAAAAGTTTCAAAATAACATTAGTTAATTTGTTAACAATTTTTTCAAAAAAACTAATGAATCGTGTACATGTTAAGAGGTTCAAAAGAACTATTTACCTCAAAATACAACTTTGCAATACCCAAGAATCATCAATAAAATGAGCAGTAACAGACATGTAGCCTTTCTTTTGATTTGAAGTCCACATATCTGTTGTGATTGCTATTCGACTTTTTATCTTCTCAAACATGCCAATTAGATTTGCCTTCTCCAATTGATGAATTTTGAGGATGTCTTCTTTAACAGTATTACGAGAAACCATCTTGAAAAGGGGTTGGAGGCTAGCAACAAATCTTCTAAATCCAACATGCTTCACAATAGAAATAGGATACTTATGCAAGATTATATCACGAACCAACTCATTTCTTGAAACTTCTTGATCAAATATAAAATTTTCAAAATGAACATTCCCGTCTGTTCTGCTCCATGCTAATCATCTTTTACTTTTTAAAGCATATTTCAATGGTTGAATTTCTTTTCCTTGAACAAGTGACCATGTGGTTTAGCAGAGCTTTTGTTCCATTATGGCTATTAGCCTTAAGAGCAAGGTTGCAATAGTTGTATATTGCCTTCTCTTCTGCATTTATATTTTTCTTTTCGAAGTGCTGTCAAGCCTTTGAAGTTAACTTGCGAGAATGTTTGGTTACTAGAGGTTTTATTGAAGTAGATGTTGTTGGAGTTATATTAGGGGAACTATTTGAGGGCAAACTTGGAGCATTAATATTTGTGTTTTTCGAACTTGAACCCATAATTGATGGAGCAGTGACAGCCTTATCATTCTCATCAGTAATCTCAATATTTTCAGTTGTTGTCATTTTTCAAAAGACCTGTAAACAATATAAAAAATAAAATCAAGCCGAGGGTAAGGATATTTGTAAAAATTAGAAAATGTTTGTATGACACAATCAGTTTGACAATAAACAATAGCATATTTTAATTCTTAAGTATTACTAGCAAAGTGATAATTCTATTAAAATAGAATTATTTGTATTTAATTTTTTAATTAATTATTTTAATCCTCATATTATTTACTAATTATCCCCTCAATTTAATTAAAATTATGATATTTGCAGATAAATTAAATCCAAATGAATTTCAGTTATTTCAGTAGAAAATGGACTAAAAATGAGTTAAAAGGAGATTGGACAACTACCAATTCGCAGCATGAGTCATCATTATTCTGGACTCGTGTGACACCGAATGTCCATATTTTATTCGCTTCCGAAGGATAAAATCAACGGACATCGTGGCCACCTCACGGAAAACACACGTCGGGCAACATTGCACATCTAGGTGGACAAAAAGACAAATGATATGAAAATATCTTCTCTAAAGCAAATGGAATGAAGACAAGTGGCCAAACAATGCCAACTCATCTAGGATTAGAAATTACCGTTGTACCCCCAAGTTTGTGTATAAATAGAAAATGATGAGGCAATTGGAAACCAAGTAGTTTTAGGAAGTAGTTTTTAAAATTTTTAGGTTAAAGTTTTTGTTGTACATGATAAAATAATAATAAAAGTATGTCATGTGGTGCACGAAGAATGTACCACGTTGCATATGAAGAAAACATATGAAGTGATACAAGCCCTAAGTAAGATAAAAATGGCAAAAATGTAATTAATGACAGAGTAAATCCCTATAAATAGAGGTCAGGTATGATTCGTTAACCTAATTCTGAATTTTCCTACTGAAACTCTGCTCAATTCTCTGGCTGATTTAAGTATCGGAGTGCCAACGCAGAGAAAAACCCCTGCGTCCCTCTGATCTTTCTCTCTTTTACAGAGGTATTCTAGAACACGTGACGCGAAGATCGAGGTGAATACATCTGCAATTCGACATTGTTGTAATTGAGCAACATTATTACTAGGTTTTAGGTTTATATTCCTTTAGTTTTTGTTTTCACGTCAATGGTGGCAGCCACCATTGCTGAGAGATAAGCAAGTTTTCATTTATTTCTTTGGCACATTTTATTGTCATTTAAATGAAAATATTTCATTGTCATTGTTACCACTTTCTTTTACTATGCTATTTCTTTTTATTTTCTCTTTACTATTGAATGGGGATGGTGGAAGGAGGTTGAGTGACACAGCCAACCTTGCCCATTTTCTAGTGTTTTTATGGGTTTTAAAGTTCTCTTTACATCTTGCTAAAGGTTTATGTTAAATCACAACATGTATTTTCGGTTTGCTCTATATATAAAAAAAAGGGCAGTTCACGGTTTCTTTGTGAAGTTCAATCGGAAAGGTGGTTGGTGACAACATCCTATCTTCTCCGGCCTCTACTGTTTTCCTTTCTCTTTACTGTTTTATTAGCCTAAGTAGGAGATTAGAACATTATTGTTCAAGCTTTAGATTAGTTTTAGAAGAGGGTCGGCTTGGTTGCGTGACACAGATTGCATTTTCCTGCATTCTTTTCGATTCTGTTGTCTCATTTTCCTGCACCATTCTGTTTTCCTGTATTGCTTTTTCCTGTCTTTGCTTCATTTTTTTGTTCTCTTTGCAGGTTCTTGCTGTCTGTGGCCGGTGATTGTTGGTTAAGAAAATTTTCTTGTTGCGGTCTTGGAGATACACAGTGGACTCATCCCGATGCTTGCTAGACTGGTGCATGGTTTTTACAGGAGCTGAAGCTTGGTGTTTTGCTGTGTTCTCGGAGAGGTTGCTGGGGATTCCTGTGCTTCACATCCCTTGCTCTTCCCTGTTTCCAGTGTTCTGCACTGTTTTCTTTTGATCCCGGTCGTCAGTTACCGCTTCAATTTCTTTGAATGCAACTGGAAGCTTGCTGTTGCACGAAATTTGTTGGACATATCTAATGATCAGCTGCAATATGAAAGAACCTGCTGCGTTTTTTTTCTTCCGTCCAATACATGTGCTGCTGTCCTTGTTAGATGAAGCAGCTGCTGGAGGTGCGAGGAGGCTGGTCTGTTGAGCTTGGCTGTGACAGTGGCAGATAAATACCATACTTTGCTCTACTTTGTTTTATGGTTTCATCTACTATTCATTTTTTTTCTTTTCTTTAACTCTTGGTTTCAGTCCATTTTGCATTTTCTATTTTATATTTACTGCCTTAAACTTACAAGTTAACAACTTTTGCTTTTGTTCTATTTTATTTCCTGTTTGCATTGCTAATCCTTTAAAATCCTGCATTACCATTCTGTTTTGCCCCTTGTTATTGTGTTCATGAGTTGCGATAGAGCTGATCTGTGCTGAGCATGAATGTTGGCAGCAGGAATGGTGGTGCGTGAAGCAACGCTGAGCTATGCTGGGCAGAAGCGGGAGGCGGCGTGGAGTTCGCTGAAGCAGAAGGCATAAAAACGCAAGGATAGAATGTGGTGCAGTGCTGGAAAGCTGATAGCAGAGAATGCTAGCACGTCTGTGTTCAGCTACTGCTTGGTGTTGTTGTAGCTGAGACGTAAATCTCACTGGAGCAGTTGTGGTTGTAGAGACAGTGCAGGGCAGCTTAGTGGGAGGAAGGTGTTGCCTGTTGTGCTGTGACTGACTGTGCAGTGACTGACTGTGCAGGAGCAGGTACGTGGACATGAAAGCAGCTGGTGTACTATGTTTGTTAGTAGAAGGAGACGGAAGTGTGGCAAAGCAGCGCGTGAAGGAGTTGGCATGGTTTCATAATTTGCCAAGTTTTGCAATGTTATTTTTTTATTCTGATTCCACGATGATTAATTAGTATAGTATATTATTATATTAATATGTTAGTTTATTGGTTGGTATATTACTGTAGTAATCTACTTTATTGTTTTAAAATGTTATTTTAGTTTAGATAATTAGGTCTTTAGTTATAAAATTTTAAATTTATGTTTTAGTTAATTAATTTATTTTAAAAAATATTTTATTTCTCATGCATCATTTATAATAGATTTTAAGTATTTATTTAATTTGGTAATTATTTAGAGTATATTTAATTTAGGGTCACTATTTTAGACAATTAGGTTTAAAGTTATATTTGGGAAATTTCTTAGATTTTTATTAGAATTTTATTACATTAGGCCTTAAGTTAGATTAATTTACATTTTTATTATTATTAATTAATTAGATTAAATACATGCAATTTTATTTTCATATTAGAATTTTCTAGTTTTATTCATTTTATTTTACCATTTCCCATATTTGCATCTTTAATCCATTTATCCTAATTAATTCTAGTTTCAGTATTTTTCTTTTGAAGACTATCGCTTTCATTTGCTTGGAGTTCTGTAATTAATTTTTGCTCTATTTTATTTATTTTATAGTTTTCATATTTTATTGTCTTACAGTATTTTCAATTTAAATCTTGTGGATCACCCCCTTAATATTCATAATTTGCTAGAATATACTTAGAGTAAAATTAACTGGTACTTAGTTAGACTAACTGTATTATCTGTGGGACAATAATCTAGGACTCAATTCCCGTTATTACTTGCGCGACCCATGCACTTGCGGTTTACACATTCTAGGTCACTTAGAACATCGCACAAACAAAGATAATAAGCACATTGTTAGTGGTAATATATATTGATATAATATATTGAAGAAAAGGAGAGTTCGGCACGGTTGAGTCAGGTTTATAACTTTGACTGAAATAACCCAATGCTCTATTTCTTGAGTCTAGAGTTTTTGTAGGTTGGGGGTGTGTTTTTCTATATGGATTTTGGGATGGTGGGTTTGGAGGGGTTTGTGGGTTCAGAAACTACTACTACGAGCAGTGTTTTATGAAAAAAAAAGGTCAAAAAGGGTAAGTGGTTGATTGACAAACAATTCTGGTAAGCACAGGTTCTTATTGTTCCTAAAACTCTAGACCTTGAAGCCCCTATCACGTAAGGCGGTTGATCAGGCGCCTGCTCCTCAAACTTCCATTTCAATGTGTCTTTCCCAAAATCTTTGGTATGCCTTTTCCTGATAAAAAGTAATGGGAAAGTTGATAGGGAAATCTAGAATTCAATGTCTCCTATGTTGAAGAAAAGGGTAAATGCTTCCCTTTAAACCGATCTTTCATAGGTAAGGAAGGGTATAGGTCAGCATTGGGTGTTTCCGAGCAACGAGGCTTACACCTATTCGCATTAGTTCATCCAAAGTTCCTTACCCTTATGCACGAATTATTGAATAAGCCCGCATAGTTTATTTTTGCAACATGCTTATCAGCTGATATGATAAAGGGCATCAGGAACCCGTAGGAAAAGGCAAAAAAGTACTTATATTAATCAATGATAAAGGGCCCCTCCAACTTAATCCCATAAAAGAATGAAAAAAAGAATAAGTGGACCCGACAGATCTTATACTCTAGAATATAGTAAGAAGGAAATAAGAAATGACTTGCCTTAAGGACATTTTTTTTTCTTCTTTTCAACTCTACATTTACAATAAATTACACCAAAGAAGATAGTAAGGGATAATTGGGTAGGACCACAACTACATATAAACTTTAGTCAAATTCCAATGACTGCATGTAAAGGCAGAAACAGAGTGACTTTCACTAAAAGAAAAAGAAAAAGAGTGGCAATCACCTTAATGAGACAAAAGAAATTAATGTGGTATTGTCAAAAAGCAGGATGTAGATTATTTTCCAAGGTGATAAAAGCTGTAAAATTGGAAATAAACTAGCAAGAAAATCAAACAGTAGGTGAACAGAATCCAAGTTCAAACTAACATAAGGAAGAAAACACCGATGTTTTGCAAATGAATTGGTTCTTTTTTCTGTACTTCTCATTCCAGTGCAATGCAAGGAAGCAATAAAGATAAGTTAAAAAGAATCGAGTTTTGGAAGAAGACATGTCCATACCAGCTAAGAAAAGCAAAAGTAACAGGCAAGACCAAAGCTTGGAACCCAACCCCAGTATTTAGATTATGAAACGCAGCATAATAAGCATTCCCAATACGTGATTCAATGATGGGAAGCCAAGCGTGTTAAGACCCATTTTTATAAAAAAATCACTACAAATTATTATTTTTTTTCCTTTCTCTGTCGTGAACAGTCTTACTACCAATAGTTGGGCTGTGATTCGGTATTAGCCATACCTTACTGTTTACTATGTCATTCGTTCTTTATTTTATACAAAATTAAACACTTACATATCACAACCATAATATTATAACTTCATACATGTTTTTCAATATTTACATCCCCTATATTACATTCTAAAACCATTACTGTGCTGTTACATGTTTAGATACAAAATGATACCGGTAGGTATACCTTTCAATGATGGAATACAGCGGATACCAGGAATGTAAGTTCTCAACCGCTCACTAACTAGGGCGAATGCTCTGAAAAATGGTGAAAATAAAAGGGTGAGCAACCACACGCTCAGTAAGGCAATCATGCAAGCAAGTAGATAACCACACTATCTACATGATCATGATGCCATGCATTAAATCATTTTCTTTCAAAATCATACTTAAATACGAATTTCATGCATACTTTTATGTCAGGTAATATAATTCGTATAAAACAATTTATTTCGTGAATTGGCAGGTAAAGCATGGAATTATACTTCATGCTGTTTAAATAATGCACATTATATCAAAACATGCCATTTATTCCAAATCCACATCCACCCCAAAATCATCAGGACTCAGTCCCAAAATATATAATCATGAAATCACAAAATCAATAAATAAGTAATATGTGATTTCGTAAAGCAAATAATATGCGATTTCGCAAAGCATGTGACATGTGAGACTAGGCAAGAATAAGGGTAATAACTCTAGGAGTATGGCCATATCCGGTGATCCCAGGCTACACTGATCAGGTGTGCGGAGTATCACATCATATCTGAGGCTGCCCCAGGAGGTGGGTACCAAATCATCCCGCCAGCCATCAGATCCCTAGTCCGAAGACTACACATCATATATTACGGCACGGTACAACGTACTCCATGCTGCAAGCACGGTACAACGTACACCCCATGCCCATGTCATCTCAATATCCAACGCCATGTCTCGAAATGCACGTGCGAGCCTATTTAATCGGTGTGGCACACAGCCTACCCGAAGCTCCCAGCACGGCATTATGCATGTCATATAAAAATCTAGTGCGAGTAAAGCTCTCAGCACGTTTTGTTTCCACATAAATCATGTAGGTGGCTCAGTTTTCAAAGAATGGTTTTCAAAACCAAAATCAGCACCTGCCACGTGTTATTTCATGCAATTGATAAAACTTCAGCCAGCCTACCCAATTTCTTATTGAAAAGCATTAAAATACATCAAGAACACTCAGTTCTTGCTTTTCATGACTTTTTCTAATAGTAGAAATATTTACCCTTTACAGGGGCAAAATCTTCATTTACCCTCTCGGGTCAAAATAAATATTATATCATGTGCTAAAAAAAATAATATCTCATTGTGAAAAAACTCAAATCATGGTATTTATGCATATTTCAGTCCAATCCTAACTTTTTCAAAATTTTCCTTAATAGGGGCAAAATGGTAATTTTTGCTTTGTCGGGTTTTCTACCCATAATTTTCATATATAATTTAATTATTTGAAAATCTACCCAAAAATACGTGCAGCTACCTCTAGCTACTCACACAATTCCCTTACCTCGTAGATCTTGGGGCAGCTCAAAATTACCAGTTCTCAGGATTGCCTCGATTTGCGTGTCGAATTCTTGAGCTGCCCAAAACAATACAAATTCATCATATATTGATCAAGTTCATCTTAACATATTAAAATTTGATTTATCTTCTCGAAGTTTGACCAATTTTGACTTTTGGGTCAACTTTTTCGATTTTCTCGGTTTTACCGATTTAGTGCCGTTTTTGAAAATTTTCATTATTCTGATTTCTTAATTCATTATTTAATTAACCTTATGACTCATTCAAGTTCATAGATCAAACTAGTCACTTTGTCAAATTTTCAATTCTTTCACTTTTCGATTTTTCACTGAGTTAAGTTATAAATCGAGCTTTCTCGGTATAAATTTAACCGTTAACAACCTTAGATCCATCAAAATTTTCACCTCAAAAACATCATAACCTTGCTGTCTAGAACTCAATCATCCATAGAAATTAAATCATCCAATTCCACTTAACTAAAAACCTTTTAAAAACACCAAATAACAACATATGTGAACTTCATCATCATCCATCAACTTTACCTCGGGTTTGACCAAGTTGACCACGTTTTCTTCCCCCAAACTGATCCTCAACTGAAACTTAACATATATAGAACTTAGAATCATCAAAAACTACAAGAAAACTCAACCAAAAACTTTCAAAATTTGATTTCTTCACTTACCCGAAATAGGACAGTTTTGTCTCCCGATTTTCTTTCTCAGATTTAACATAGTAAATGGACTTATTTTGATCTGATTTTTTTATATTTTATAGAGGACTTGACGGAGAAGATTTCATCCTCCTTGGTTGGAGTCTAAAGATGGACGGAAGGGTGTCTAAAAATTCAAGGAATGGGAAGTGTACAGTAACGTGTGCGACGACTTACAGAGGGAGGTTAGGGCGCGTGAGAAGGGATCTCTGGGTACTCTTGGATGTTTCAGAACGTTTTAAAAGTCTATTTTCTATCAGAAAAAATGGTGCATTAATCGGAGTTCGTATGGTCAACTTATGTATGAGTCTCTATCAGGTGGTCAGGTGGCGGGAATAGGACAGCTTGCTGTTCTGTTTTGTAAAATCTCCAAAAATTATTTCCAATCCAATTTTCTCTAATTTCTCACTTCTCAAGTGTTAAACTATATCCCTAGTATGTTTTATAAAAATTTGGGGGTCACTTGTTTGAGAAAAGTTTCCCGATTGAGCCCATTTTGCACGATTTGGTAAATACCGAACAAAATGGCTTAAAGTTTGCAATTTACCTTAAAAATTAATTCGATCCCCGAAACCTCCATATTTCCACTTGATTTTTGATACCTCAAATAAATTTCACCTTATATTAATTTTCTACGGTCTCGGAATAATTTTCGGGAATTTCTAGAATTTATTCCGAATTTCTTCCTAATTCCGAACTCATTTACTCGATTTAGTGTAATACCCGAACCTTACCCACTTTTCCCACTTCCAATACCTTAGTTTTCATTTATAATCATCAATTCATGACCATATATAAAATTCTTAAGAGATTCTTAGACTTAAAGTCTTACCTTGGTTTTCGTGCTAACGGGCCCCACGTCGCTAACCCGAGTGCTTCAGTGGTTTCGAGCCTGCACAATATTATTCTGAGTTCTCCATTACTTCTTAGTTTTAAAATTAAAAAATAAGTGGGAAAAATTTTGGGTTTTACATTTCTCCCCACCTTGTAAGAATTTGGTCCTCCGAATTCAAATTGGTCCATCGAATAATTATGGGTACCTCTCTCTCATGTGGGTCTCTAACTCCCACGTAACTTCTTCTGTCGAGTGGTGTTGCCAGAGAACCTTTACCAATGGAATCGTCTTAGATCGAAGTACCTTCTCTTTTCTGTCGAGGATCCGGATCAGTTGTTCAATACAACTCATGTCTTCCTGAATCTCCAGTGGTTCATACTCTATGACATGAGAAGGGTCTGGATAATACTTTCTTAACATGGAAACATAAAAGACATTATGTATTCCCGACAACTGTGGGGGTAGTGCAAGTCGGTAAGCAACATCTCCCACTTTCTCCAATATTTCAAATGGACCAATGAAGCGAGGACTGAGCTTCCCTTTCTTCCCGAAGCGTGTGACACTTTTCATCGGAGACACTTTCACAAATACAGAGTCCCCAACTTGAAATTCCAGAGGATGCCTTCGCACATCTGCATAACTCTTTTTTCTACTTTGTGCCGTCCTCAATTTATCACAGATTAGCTGAACACCTTTAGCTGCTTGTTCGACCAGTTCGGGAGCAAGTATTTTCCTGTCACCCACTTCTTCCCATGCAATCGGGGATCTACATCTCCTGCCATACAGAGCTTCATAAGGAGCCATACCAATGCTAGCATGATAGCTGTTATTATAAGCAAATTCAGCGAGAGGCAAATGATCATCCCAGGAGCCCTTAAAGTCCAAGGCACACGCCCTTAACATATCCTCTAGAGTCTGAATAGTCCGCTCAGACTGACCATCTGTCTGGGGATGATAGGCGGTGTTCAAAT
Organism: Firmiana major; assembly: GCA_033439115.1. Taxonomy (NCBI): domain Eukaryota; kingdom Viridiplantae; phylum Streptophyta; class Magnoliopsida; order Malvales; family Malvaceae; genus Firmiana; species Firmiana major. The sequence continues at coordinate 63,176,908 of CM065905.1, forward strand.
TCAGTCGAGATCCCATGGCTTCCTGAAAACGAGTCCAAAATCTCGAAGTGAACCGGGAATCTCTATCAGAAGTAATACTCACAGGAGTTCCATGTAATCGTATCACATCTCTGACATATAAATCTGTCAGCTTATCAAGTGAATCAGTGTTCTTGATGGCAAGGAAGTGGGCGCTCTTAGTCAATTTATCCACAATTACCCATACTGCGTCATGACCTCTCTGGGTCCTTGGTAACCCCATAATAAAATCCATAGTAATATGCTCCCATTTCCAAGTAGGCACCGGTAATGACTTAAGTAGTCCTACTGGCTTTTGGTGTTCAGCCTTAATTTGTTGGCAAACTAAACATCTAGCCACAAAATCTGCCACATCTTTCTTCATTCCTATCCGCCAATACACTTTTCGGAGATTATGGTACATCTTAGTACTACCTGGATGCATGGTGAATCGAGAACAATACGACTCTTTCAGAATGCTTTGTCTCAAGGTGTCATCATGGGGTACACAAATACGACCCCGAAATCTCAATAACCCATCATTACTTACCAAGAAGTCTGACTGCAATCTCTCCTCTATCTGGGTAACCATATCCAATAATTTTTGATCATTTCTCTGTCTTGCCCGTATCTGATCCAGTATACTGGGTTCTATCTGTAGGCTAGCCATAAACCCATCTTTAACCTCATCAATACTGATTTTGAGCTCGGCGAACTGTTTTAATAAGTCTCATTCTCTAATCATCATATAGGACATCATACCCTTTCTACTGAGGGCATCTGCTACCACATTCGCCTTACCCGGATGGTAAAGAATCTCGCAGTCATAGTCCTTCAAAAGTTCTAGCCATCTTCTTTGTCTCATATTCAGCTCCTTCTGTGAGAACAGATACTTGAGGCTCTTATGATCAGTGAAAATTTGAAATTTCTCACCATATAGATAGTGACGCCATATCTTTAGTGCAAACACTACGGCTGCCAACTCTAAGTCATTGGTTGGATAGTTCCTCTCATGATCCTTTAATTGTCGGGATCCATAAGCGACTACATTCCCATCCTGCATCAATACACAACTCAGTCCTTGATATGAAGCATCTGTATATACAGAAAAACCTACTAAGCTGGTAGGAATGGTGAGAATTGGAGCGGTGGTCAATCGACGCTTCAGTTCTACAAAACTCCTTTCACAATCATCGTCCCACACAAATGCAACATTCTTCCTAGTGAGACGTGTCAATGGAGCAGCTAACTTAGAAAATCACTCTACAAACCGTCTGTAATATCCAGCCAAACTCAGAAAACTCCTAATCTCAGTGACTGTCTTGGGCCTCTCTCACTGAACTACTGCCTCAATCTTGGATGGATCTACTGACACACCATCCTTTGACACCACATGGCCAAAAAATGAAATTTGCTCTAACCAGAAATCACACTTACTGAGTTTAGCATACAACTCTTTCTCTCGGAGGGTCTGTAATACAATCCTCAGATGCTGCTCATGCTCTTCCCTCGATTTTGAGTACACTAAAATGTCATCGATAAAGACAATAACAAACCGATCCAAGTATGGCTTAAATACATCATTCATCAATGCCATAAAAGCTGCGGGAGCATTCGTCAATCTGAATGGCATAACCATAAACTCATAGTGGCCATAACGGGTTTGAAATGCTGTCTTGGGTACATCGTCATCTCGAATCCTCAACTGATGATACCCAGACCTCAGATCTATCTTAGAAAAGACCTGCGCTCCCCGAAGTTGATCTAATAAATCATCGATGCGTGGAAGGGGGTACTTATTCTTGATGGTAGCCTTATTCAACAACCTGTAATCAATACACAGTCGAAGGCTTCCATCCTTCTTCTTAACGAACAAGACTGGAGCTCCCCATGGTGAGACACTCGGTCTAATAAACAATAATTCTTGTAACTGCTTCCTTAGCTCCTCTAACTCGATCGGAGCCATTTTGTACGGTGGCTTAGATATTGGCTCAGTACCAGGTGTCAAATCTATACAAAACTCCATATCTCTCTCCGGTGGTAATCCTGGCAAATCATCTGAAAAAACATCTGCAAATTCCTTAACCACAGGAATATCTCTCAATTTCGGATGTGCCTTATCCATATCAACCACATATGCCAATAGACCTTTAAAATATCAATCATCTAGTCAGCATAAATTTTCATTATTTAATTTAACAACTATTGCTTTCATTTCTGTTCAAAACATGTTACAATACATTTCTCAGGGGTAGAAAACATTATTGTCTTAGAATAGCAATCTAAAACAGCATGATTCTTAGCCAACCAATCCATTCCTAATATTGCATCAAAATCTTTCATATCCAACATAATGAGATCGGCTGACATATCCTTTTCTCTTACCTTCAACTTACAATCTCTACACACATACTCTACTAACTGACTCTCATTCATTGGAGTATTAATCAGTAGCTTTCTATTTAAGGGGAAAGCTTTACATGTTTCAACAATTTAAAAAGCAATAAAGGCAATACAAATGAATGTGTGGAACCAGGATCAATCAAAACATATGTTTCAAGATCAAAGATCAGGATAGTACCTTTCACCACATTTGACGACTAACCTGCGGTATCCTGGTCCAAGGCGTGTACTCGCCCTCTGCCAATTACCTGCTTTCCCTTTTCTTCAGCTGTCGCTCTTCGTCTTGAAGTAGGAGTATCAGCTGGAGCTTTCTCTGGCTCATTGCCCTTTTGTGGGGCACTCACAGTAATCTCTGGACAATCCCAAATCACATGCCTGAGTTTCCCACATCGATAACATACAACAGAAGATCCATAGCATGACCGAGTTCCATGGTACCTACCGCACTTACTGCACTATTCTGTAGTAGGTCTTGACCCTCCAATCACTATACCCTTTGCTAGAGCTATGACCGGATACACGGGAGGCTTAACTGTCCTCTCTCGGATTTCCTCAATTCTCGGTCTCTTTCCAAAAATTTTCTTGCTTCCTCTATAACTGAAGCCTCTATCTATTGTCGGTCTCTTTCTATCTTTATCCCTCACTCTACCAATCTTTCCAAACTCTGAGGCAACCCGGTCAATGTCTTGTTCACACAACTGTGCCATGTGCACTACCTCGTCATAGGTCGGTATGTCAAAGGGAACCAATCGGGACCTGTTGGATGGTCTCAGTCCATCCACAAACTTTCGAACCTTCTTGACCTCAATGTTCATCGTGTCAAGATCGTATCTACCCAGGGAAATAAATTTTGTCTCATACTCATCCACTGATCTATTCTTCTGGGTCAATTCTAAGAATTCCATTTGTAATTTTCTCTGAGCAGTGTCTGGAACATACTGCCTCTGGAAAGCCTCTAAAAATACATCCCAACTGATCTCTGTATGTCGGGCTCTCAGAACAGGTCTGGTGGACTTCCACCAATGCTCTGCCGATCCTTTTAGCATGAATGCGGCAAACGCTACCATCTTGGTAGTAGTGCACTCAAAAAAATTATATAGTTTCTCAATCTCATTCACCCAATCCTCTGCAGCTACTGGGTCCTTAATTCTACTGAAAGATGGTGGGTTAAATTTTTGAAACTTCTTAATCTATCTAGATCACATCCATAACCCCAATCTGCCCTGTGGTAGAGCAACAGTAGAAGGTGTCTCCTGCACTGGTGGGGGTGTGGGAGTATCTGTAGTCTTAGGTTCTTGAGCTAGCTGTGCAGGCATCTCAAGGTTAACTGCTTGTTCACCCTCACCCTGCGCAGCTGTACCTTGTCCGCCCCTAGCTGCTGGCAATGACTAGGCAATCAGCTCAAAAATCGCTTCTAAGCTCCGCTCTATCCTCGCAAAGCGTGCCTCAGTATTTTTCGATCTCTCTACAGGACCGTATGGAGCATGCTCTACATTAGGCTCCACTTCTACTTCCTCATGAGTCTCATGTGGTATCGGCTCAGCACGGCCTCTAGGCCTACCCCTACGGCCTTTAGCACGTGCTCCCGTCCCTCTACCACTGCGAGTATCAGGCATAATGTCTAAATTCCTGCATTCCAAAAATTTCTTAGTCAATTTTTTTTTCGGTATACACAATTATATCTAAACAAAGCACAGTAACATGGGGATGTAAACTTTCTATTTCCTAATACCGACTCACATCAGACCAATTTAGCTCTGATACCACCTCTGTCAAGACCCATTTTTATAAAAAAATCACTACAATTTTTTTTTCCTTTCTCTGTCGTGAACAGTCTCACCACCAACAGTTGGGCTGTGATTCGGTATTAGCCATACCTTACTGTTTACTATGCCATTCGTTCTTTATTTTATACAAAATTAAACACTTACATATCACAACCATAATATTATAACTTCATACATGTTTTTCAATATTTACATCCCCCATATTACATTTTAAAACCATTACTGTGCTGTTACATGTTTAGATACAAAATGATACCGGTAGGTATACCTTTCAATGATGGAATACAGCGGATACTAGGAATGTAAGTTCTCAACCGCTCACTAACTAGGGCGAATGCTTTGAAAAATGGTGAAAATAAAAGGGTGAGCAACCACACGCTCAGTAAGGCAATCATGCAAGCAAGTAGATAACCACACTATCTACATGATCATGATGCCATGCATTAAATCATTTTCTTTCAAAATCATACTTAAATACGAATTTCATGCATACTTTTATGTCAGGTAATATAATTTGTATAAAACAATTTATTTCGTGAATTGGCAGGTAAAGCATGGAATTATACTTCATTTTGTTTAAATAATGCACATTATATCAAAACATGCCATTTATTCCAAATCCACATCCACCCTAAAATCATCAGGACTTAGTCCCAAAATATATAATCATGAAATCACAAAATCAATAAATAAGTAATATGTGATTTCGTAAAGCAAATAATATGCGATTTCGCAAAGCATGTGACATGTGAGACTAGGCAAGAATAAGGGTAATAACTCTAGGAGTATGGCCATATCCGGTGATCCCAAGCTACACTGATTAGGTGTACGGGGTATCACATCATATCTGAGGCTGCCCCAGGAGGTGGGTACCAAACCATCCCGCCAGCCATCAGATCCCTAGTCCGAAGACTACACATCATATATCACGGCACGGTACAACGTACTCCATGCTGCAAGCACGGTACAACGTACACCCCATGCCCATGTCATCTCAATATCCAACGCCATGTCTCGAAATGCACGTGCGAGCCTATTTAATTGGTGTGGCACACAGCCTACCCGAAGCTCCCAGCACGGTCTTATGCATGTCATATAAAAATCTAGTGCGAGTAAAGCTCTCAGCACGTTTTGTTTCCACATAAATCATGTAGGTGGCTTAGTTTTCAAAGAATGGTTTTCAAAACCAAAATCAGCACCTACCACGTGCTATTTCATGCAATTGATAAAACTTCAGCCAGCCTACCCAATTTCTTATTGAAAAGCATTAAAATACATCAAGAACACTCAGTTCTTGCTTTTCATGACTTTTTCTAATAGTAGAAATATTTACCCTTCACAGGGGTAAAATCTTCATTTACCCTCTCGGGTCAAAATAAATATTATATCATGTGCTAAAAAAAACAATATCTCATTGTGAAAATACTCAAATCATGGTATTTATGCATATTTCAATCCAATCCTAACTTTTCCAAAATTTCCCTTAATAGGGGCAAAATGGTAATTTTTGCTTTGTCGGGTTTTCTACCCATAATTTTCATATACAATTTAATTATTCGAAACTCTACCCAAAAATACATGCAGCTACCTCTAGCTACTCACACAATTCCCTTACCTCGTAGATCTTGGGGCAGCTCAAAATTACCAGTTCTCGGGATTGCCTCGATTTGCGTGTCGAATTCTTGAGCTGCCCAAAACAATACAAATTCATCATATATTGATCAAGTTCATCTTAACATATTAAAATTTGATTTATCTTCTCGAAGTTTGACCAATTTTGACTTTTTGGTCAACTTTTTCGATTTTCTCGGTTTTACCGATTTAGTGCCGTTTTTGGAAAATTTCATTATTCTGATTTCTCAATTCATTATTTAATTAACCTTATGACTCATTCAAGTTCATAGATCAAACTAGTCACTTTGTCAAATTTTCAATTCTTTCACTTTTCGATTTTTCACTGAGTTAACCTATAAATCGAGTTTTCTCGGTATAAATTTAACCGTTAACAACCTTAGATCCATCAAATTTTTCACCTCAAACACATCATAACCTTGCTGTCCAGAACTCAATCATCCATAGAAATTAAATCATCCAATTCCACTTAACTAAAAACCTTCTAAAAACACCAAATAACAACATATGTGAACTTCATCATCATCCATCAACTTTACCTCGGGTTTGACCAAGTTGACCACGTTTTTCTTCCCCCAAACTGATCCTCAACTGAAACTTAACATATATAGAACTTAGAATCATCAAAAACTACAAGAAAACTCAACCAAAAACTTTCAAAATTTGATTTCTTCACTTACCCGAAACAGGACAGTTCTGTCTCCCGATTTTCTTTCTCAGATTTAACCTAGTAAATGGACTTATTTTGATCTGATTTTTTTATATGTTATAGAGGACTTGACGGAGAAGATTTCATCCTCCTTGGTCGGAGTCTAAAGATGGACGGAAGGGTGTCTAAAAATTCAAGGAATGGTAAGTGTATAGTAACATGTGAGGCGACTTACAGAGGGAGGTTAGGGCGCGAGAGAAGGGATCTCTGGGTACTCTTGGATGTTTCAGAACGTTTTAAAAGTCTATTTTCTATCGGAAAAATGGTGCATTAATCGGAGTCCGTATGGTCAACTTATGTATGAGTCTCTATCAGGTGGTCAGGTGGCTGGAATAGGACAACTTGCTGTTCTGTTTTGTAAAATCTCCAAAAATTATTTTCAATCCAATTTTCTCTAATTTCTCACTTCTCAAGTGTTAAACTATATCCCTAGTATGTTTCATAAAAATTTGGGGTCACTTGTTTGAGAAAAGTTTTCTGATTGAGCCCATTTTGCACGATTTGGTCAATACTGAGCAAAATGGCTTAAAGTTTGCAATTTACCTTAAAAATTAATTCGATCCCCCAAACCTCCATATTTCCACTTGATTACCTCAAATAAATTTCACCTTATATTAATTTTCTATGGTCTTGGAATAATTTTCGAGAATTTCTAGAATTTATTCCGAATTTCTTCCTAATTCCGAGCTCATTTACTCGGTTTAGTGCAATACTCGAACCTTACCCACTTTTCCCACTTCCAATACCTTAGTTTTTATTTCTAATAATCAATTCATAACCATATATAAAATTCTTAAGAGATTCTCAGACTTAAATTCTTACCTTGGTTTTCGTGCCAGCGGGCCCCACGCCGCTAACCCGAGTGCTTCGGTGGTTTCGAGCCTGCACAATATTATTTCGAGTTCTCAATTACTTCTTAGTTTTAAAATTAAGAAATAAGTGGGAAAAATTTTGGATTTTACAAGGCGTCTTGTGGGTTAAGCTTAGTGAGATGACCCAATCAGCGGCGGAATTGAATATCCGAATCGAATCAGAGTTCATGCCGCCCGTCCTAAACAAATAAGAGGCATAAGTATCTCCAACATACAGAAGAACACCCAACATACAGATGCACACTCGATTGGTTTTAACGAAAGTGGATGTCTCCAACTTAATGAAAAACTCCAACATAACTAAAAATTACATATTTGGCATGTTTACTTAAAGTGCAAGTGCTGTATTGCTAGATCTGAAGAAACGTCGCCGCTGGAAGGAGAAAGAGTTATTGCCGTCAATGGAGAGAGAAAGAGTTGCTACCTTTGCTGAAGGGATACACTGCCAGTGAACAAAGCTGCCACGCCTAAAGATGCTGCACCTGAGAATGGCAACGCCCGAGGAGAGAGACGTCGGCGCCGATGAGGAGAAGAGAGATAAACTTTGCTCTGTTTGGATTTGGAAAAAATTGTTTGCTCGGGAGTGATTACTAAGGGCGTGTTTGCGAAGACAAATCTAGACACGTGAGGGAAAAAAAGTGAAGTGATGAGAACAAAGTGAAAGTTAATCGAGTTTGGATTTAGGGTACCCGAAAGATTCTATCCGAACCTGTCACGGGTAATAAAATCGTTACCCTAATTTGATTAAAATCAGTTTATCGAGTACCGAACCTAACTTAAACGAAGCGGATAATACTGAATATCCGTTTAACTATTACCCGTTTACATCCCTAACAAAGACATGAGTAAAATTACCTCTGCATTTATTTTATAATTTTTTTATTTTTTATTAAATTTAAATAATTATTTTTATTTTTTTCAATCTGATTTTAAGATTCTTCGCTGTTCGTTACGTGTAGCAGTAACCTAATGAGTAAATTAGTCACTAGGAATTAGTGCGGTGTACCGCAGCCGGAGTATACCAAAGCCGAACGCTCTGAAATCGAAAAACTAAAGAAAAAACATGGCCCGAATGTTTTCGAAAAGCCTAGTCCGCGGCTCCATTCTCCACCACCGCTCCTCCTTTCTTCGCCACTTTTCATCGAAGCCCGAACTGTTTGAAATCGACCTGGATTCTGCTTCTTCGACTGCATCCGCCATTAAGAAAATGGAGGAAATGATCAACACCATAATTGTCCAAAAGTCCACCCCTGATTGGCTCCCTTTTCTCCCAGGCTCCTCCTTCTGGGTCCCGCTGCCTCGCCATGGTTCCAAGAGAGTTTCAGATTTTATCGAGCAACTTACCAATCAGCCAACTTCCGAAGAGTTCCTCTCTCTCACCACTGGCCGCGGCTGGCCCTGCTCCTCCTTTTTCGTCGGAGGTAAATTGTTATTATTTTTCATTTAATTTGATAGTTTTGAAGAGATTGGAATTTAGGTATTTTCATTAGAGAGTAATTTTGGGTTTTGGGTTGTATGGTGACTATGCAGATGTAGCAAGCCTAGATGTGAAGGTGGAATTTCATGATGAGGAGGTTGAGGTTTCGATTGATTCAGGCAGCAAATCTTCTTGACACATTGACGATGATGATGATGGTTGTGGATAATAGCCATCTCTCTCAACATACTACCTCTCAGGTGAGTGCTTGAATTTTTTTTGTTCTTTTCTTATTTTTTTATTTGATCGCTTAGTTCTTCGATTGGAATAACTAAACAGCTGAATTCTGTGTAATGGTTTCTTAGTCTCTTTAAATACGCAATATGTTTAAGTTAATGAGCTTCCACAAAAATAGTTTATACAGTGTCTCCACTAATGTTACTTTCTTCCATCACGGATTGGTCAGGATTTTGGTGTCAAAATATGGCTTATTCCTAGAACTAAATACTTGACTAACATCAGTGATACTAGTGAGGTTCCTGAAAGTGAACACTTCATTTTGAAAAATGAGACATTGAGATTCCAGTCTCCTGCTCAACCGCGAGTAGAGCAACCAGTGGGTATGCTCTCCCTCTTGAATTCTATCCTTAACATTTTCTCTTGTTTAATAGATTGGTTACCCCAAACCTCAGGGCCGATTGTAATCTTCCCTCTTAAATGAGAGTAGCTTCTGTGTAAAGAGCAGCAGCTTCACTTGAAGTTCAAACTTCTTTGTATTGAACACCTCGACTTTATTGTTTATTTCAATGAAAGACACCATCGGCGATTTTAGCTATATCCATCTAGTACTTTTATAAGCTTTCTTTAATAACTTCGTAACAAGATCACTAGAAATAAATAAGAGGGTGAAATCATTTACAAGGTTAAACAATCAAAGAAATATAGAAGGTTGAGGTTTATCCAAATGATCAACAAAATCTATAGCATCCATACTTCCAGGCCTGCTTCTTAAATAAGAAGTATTATAGACAAAGTATTTACGAGCTTTCATGGTGGTATTCGTACCCCTTCAAATTCCAAATCTGTCTTTTCTGATACATTAAGGTTGGCTCTTATTTCCTGCTTTTTTATTTGTTCGTCTTATTTCTTGTGATATTTGCTGAACTGTGTCTAAGACTAAGCTATTGCTGCAACTGCCTTGTAACATTGATTCAAAAGCCATCCTCTCTGGTGCATACCATCATCTTTGTTGGTGACCATCTATTCTAGGAGCAATTTTCCCCCATCCAATTCTCCTTCCTCTTCAATAATTTCCATAATTGATGTAGTACCATAATCATCTAGCATTGGATTCTTAGGTGCTTTTTCGCTCTTCAGGTGGTCTTGTCATTTTCCTACCATTGCTTTCCATCATATGGTTTCCTTTTTTTTTTTTTTGTTAAAGTCCCTTTCTTCCAACTGGAAGTTGCTCTCTTTTTTGTCAAGCTCCGTTTCTAGTGTAGATGAGTTGTGTTAGGGTTCAAGGTACTCACAATTGGTAACTTTACCTTATCCATGAAAAAAGCAAGTTGAGCTCGACTTTTTCAGGACCAATTTAACCAAGGTCTAGAAGGTTGTTAGACTTATATAAATTGACTTTTATCTTTAGTAATGCAAAAATGCTTGGTATTGGGGTCTTGACACAAATTTCTTGCTATCTCTGTTGTTAATGTTTATTTATTTTTATTTATGCCATAAATAAATTGTCCGGTCTAGGGTTAGTGTTTCTCTCTGCTATAAATGCATGTCTTTTTTGCCTTTTCTAACATACTAAATCCAAAATAACAGGCCAAAATTATAATTTTATGAAATCTCTTCTTGCGTTTTTTGGAGATTTACTAGTCTAGACAGAGTCAAAAAAGACTTTTGGGAGTCACTTACCATGGGAATCTAGACAATGTAATGGAGTTGCATTGAAAGGAGTGATTTATGGATAGAAAGTTTTTCTCTTTTATTCTTTTTTTTGGTTCGTAGGGTGATACAAAGGGAACTCTGCCTGTGTTGAATATTGTCGGTCTTAAGCCCGGATAAAGAAGGAAGGTTGGTGGTAAGTTTGGAGAACTAGCCACTTAAAACTTGTCAATATATGAAATCCGTTGGGCGTCCTCTACTCAGCTACATGTTGTATCAAAAGCTCGAGTGTAGTGAAAAATGTGAAATGATTGCTAGGTGGTCGCCTGGAAGCGATACGCCACATCGATGCCTGGATGTGGTGCCCAATAGGCAAAGGTTCCCACACCATAATGGACAGGGGTGGGTAAAGAAATTAGTCTATAATCATAAGCATATGTTAGGATCTTGGAATGTAGGTACGCTTAATGGTAAGTTAGTGGAGATTTGTGAGATTAAATGTAGGAGGAGGGTTAATATCTTGCGTCTCCAATAGACCAAATGGATTGGAGAGAAGGCTAGGGAGATAACACATTGGTAGTATAAGTTTTAGTATACAAGGAAGGATAGAGACCGAAATGGTGTAGGTTTTATCATAGACAAAGAATATCAAAAGGATGTTGTGCAAGCTAAGAGACAATGGGATTGAATTATTTTGGTTAAACTAGTTCTAGGAGGGGACGTTTTGAATGTTATTAACGTATATGCAATACAGATAGGACTTGATAATGTTAGTAAAAGACAGGTTTGAGAGGATTTAAATAAGATAGTACAAGAAGTGCCTATAGGAGAGAACGTTTGTATTTGTGATGACCTTAATGACCATGTAGGTGCTAGTAGGGAGGGTTTTGAGAGCGTACATGGGGGGTTTTAGTTTAGGTGTAAGAAATGAAAAAGGGAGATGTTATTCTAGATTTTGCTTTATCTTATGATTTAACCCTAGTGAATATACTGTTTAGGAAGAAAGAACCTCACTTTATAACATTTAAGAGTGGATCGAACGCAAGTCAGATTTTTTTTTACTTGGAGAAGGGATAGACGCAATTGTCTAGATTGTAAAGTTATCCCAAGTGAGAGTGTTACCGCACAACATAGACTATTAGTACTAGACCTAAAAATTCATAAACGATATTGTAAGAACCAACGAGAAAGAGTTACAAGAATTTGATGGTGGAAGCTAAAAAAAGATTGTCGTGAAATATATAGAAACAGTTGGACCCAGAAAGAAGATTGGATAACAAAGAGAACTCGAATACAATTTGGAATAAGATGAAAAAACACATTCGGGAGGTGGATAAGGAGATACTAGGAGTATCAAACGGAAAAATACTGACTAGAAAGGATGTAACATGGTAGATTGAATCAGTTAAGGAAGCTATAAAGATTAAAAGAGATTGTTATAGGGCTTTGAAAACAAATAACATTGAAGAGAACTTTACAAAATATAAGTTAGCTAGGAAAAAGACAAAGAGGGCAGTGGCAGAAGTTAAGGCGAAGGTTGTGAAAGAGATTTATAGCAAATTGGACACAAAGGAGAGAAAGAAAGAGATATATAGATTGGCGCGACCAAGAGAGAGGAGTCGTCGAGACTTAGGAGTGGTGAAATGTATAAAGGATGTGCACCAAAGAACTCTAGTTAAGGACACTGATATTAAAGAAAGATGGTGTGATTATTTTAATAAGCTATTCAATGATGGTCAAAGGCAAATTGTGGACAATATCTCGGTACCTCCCGAGGATTTGAACTGATACTTTATGTGCAGAATCAAAGAGATAGGGTAAAGGAGGCATTGAAGTGGATGAAGACAGAGAAAGCTGTTGGGTCTGATGACATTTCTATTCAAGTTTGGAAATGTCTTAGAGAGGTCGGAGTTACGTGGTTGACAAATTTTTTTTAAAAAGATTTGGTGTACTAACAATATGCCTGAAGAATGGAGAATGAGTGCATTGGTATCTCTCTATAAAAGCCAAGGGAGATATTCAAAATTGTTCTAATTATTGAAGTATAAAACTAATGAGTCACACGATAAAATTATGATAAAGAGTGATAGAATGAAGATTAAGGAAGACTATAGTGATATCGGATAACCAATTTAGTTTTATACTTGGCTGGTTAACAATGGAAGCGATATACTTGTTTAAATAACTTGTGGAGTGTTCTTGAGTACAAGGAAAAGATGTTCATATGGTCTTTATAGACCTGAAGAAAGTATATAATAAAGTGTCTAGGGAGGTGTTATGGTTGTCTTTAATGAAGAAAAGAGTCCCTATGAAATATATTGAAATAATTAAAGGCATGTATGAAGATGAAAGAACACATGCGAGGACGTGTGGAGGGCAAATAAGTGAATTTTCTATCATAGTATGACTACATTAAGGGTCGGTGTTAAGTTCATTTTTGTTCGCTACAGGAACAAACGAGCTAACAAAATCCATCCTGGATAATATACTTTGGTGTATGATGTTTGCAAATGATATTGTCTTGTATGCTGAGACTAGAGTGGATAATACTAAGTTAGAACTATGGAGGCAGACGTTAGAGTCAAGAGGATTAAGATTAAGTAGAGCAAAGACTGAATACATGAAGTGTAAATTCAGTCCAAACATAGAGGAAGATAGAAACATAGTGATGCTAGATGGGGTGACGATTCTTAAGCGAGATCATTTTAGATATTTGGGGTCGATTATTTAGATGAATGGAGAGATTAATGGTGAAGTGACCAATAGGATACAAGCTGGTTGGAGCAAGTGGAAGAGCGCTACAGGTGTTTTGTGTGACAAAGAAATTCCTATAAGGTTAAAAGGCAAGTTTTTCAGGACACTTGTTAGACCTACATTACTCTATGATAATGAATGTTGGGCAACTAGAGGAGTGCATACACAGAAAATGTGTAGCGAAAATGCGAATACTGCGATGAATATGTGGATATACGAGAAAAGATAGAATGAAAAATGAGGACATTCGCAAAAAAGTTGGAGTGTCACTTATCGAAGACAAAACGAGTGAAAGTCGTTTATATTGGTTTGACACATACAACATAAACTTATGGACATTGCACTTAAAAAAGTGGAGGCTATGAATGATGTAAAAAGAGTCAAGACTAGGATAAGACCGAAAAAGATTTGGAAAGAAGTAATCCAGAAAGATATGGTAGAACAAGAGTTGAAAAAACACATTGCATTAGATAGGAACAAGTGGATGAGGAGAATTCGTACTGATGACTTAGTTTGTATAGTGGTTCATATAATATACCTCAGTATTGGATAAAGGCTCTGATGATGATGATGATGATGAAGGTGATATAAAGGGGCAAGAGGGATTCGAACATTGGGCCTAATCCCTCTTAAGGAGTAATAACACCCTCTAGGTTAAACTTTAATTATTAAATTTTTCTCTTTGCTCATTAATTAATTAATTGATTATTAACTTAAAATTTCGCTTATTTAGATCTTTAAAATAATTTTTAAAAGTGTAGTTAAGCAAGGGTAACATTCGGACCCATGGTGTGATTGGGGCATGCACTAAAGGTCTGCTGAGGTTGATCCTTGTCAAATCTTGTTGCACTGGACTAGTCTATCAGAACAAGAACGATTGGACCAAAAGCAACTGAATTGAATCATGATGTTTGGCATCATGGGCCTCCACTAGAGGTCCAGTTCAGTAAGCCTTGTCCGGTCATGTTGTTTGGGCTTTGGCTAACTAGAGATTGTGGGACAATTGGACTGAAGACATTCCAACCACGCCGTGGTGTTTGCACCATAGTGTAATTGGGGCATGCACTAGAGATCTAGTGACGTTGGTCCTCGTCAAATCTTGTTGAATTGGACTAGTCTAGCCGAACCAGGGCGATTGGACCAAAAACAACTGAATTGTATCATGGTGTTTGGGACCATGGGCTTCCATTAGAGGTCCAATGAGCCCTGTCCAATCATGTTGGGCCTTGGCTAACAAGAGCTTGTGGGACAATTGGACCGAAAACATTCCTACCACGCCTTGATGTTTGCACTGAACAGGCCCTTAGTTCTAATTAATTTGATATTTACTTATTAAAATTAATTCAGTTTGTTATTGTTTTAAAATACATAAAGGAAATAACTATCTAATGTGCATACCTGGTCGGTTCTTGGATAGGAGTTTTCAAGCTTAAGCTTAACTCAGCTTTGGGTTATTAGTAAAAATATTCTTTATTTTAAGCCTAAACTATTAATAAATTTTTTTAATATTTTAATAATATTTTAAAAATAGACATTCCTAATTGGATGGGCCGAGTTTAGATCCAAACTTGGTATCTGGAGATGTCGACTAAACTTGGTCCTCTCTTACTTGCTTCTGTACTTGAGTTATTCATAATTCATAGAAAATGTATCTTTCACAACCAATGTTTCATTTATTTTTTTTTTAATTTAGTTTAAACTAAATTGCCTTAGCTTTAGATTTGTTATTGTTAGGGATGTTCATATATGTAGGTTTTAAAACAAACAAGTTTCCTTCGATGATTGATTGGCTAGTAATATTTTCTGATGTTATTTTAGTAAATAGTTGTTTAAGAGTAGATAGTTAACACTTGTTTTCGAACTAGAGATGTTCTTAATTCATAAGAGCTATTCATAATTCATAGAGAATGTTATCTTATGCAACCAATGTTTGATTCTTTTGTATTTTTTTTGCTTAATAGCCAAATAAATCCTCAACCTTTTTGTAAAAAATGAAAATAAGCCATCAAAATTTAATTTTATTGTATAAACTCCTAACGTTTTAAAATAATGCAATCAAGTCCAAACCAGTTATAAATTTTTACTAAAGGTTTATAAAACTTTAACCTCTTATTTATTTTATTTAATTTCATTATTTTGAAAGGTTTAGGTTTTACTTTATAGTAAAATAAAAGTTTATGAATTTTTACAATAAAATTAAAAGTTAAGTGCTTATATTCATTTTGTGTAGAAGATTGATGGTATATTTGGTTATTAAACTTATATTTTAACTTATTTTAAATTAAATTATGTTGGTGTTCGATTTATTATCGTTAGGGATATTTATATTTTGGTTTAAACTAAATTAATTGATTGAACTAGATTACTTCATTGATATGTCACCTATTTAGTTTCAATAAGTTTTCAAAAATAATTTTAAAAGAATTCTGATTTTCGGTTAATTCAATTCGATAAATCATATTAATTGAATTAACCGAATTTTTAATTGAATTATAAGAAATTCAAAATTCAAAATTAAAAATACATGGCATAGAACGTTTTGATTTATAAGTTTTATTAAAAGTACTAAAAGGTAAAACTAGGAGTAAGACAAAGGGTAAGGTACAATTGAAGGGTAAGATTCTATTTCCTTGTAGCATAATTGTTATTTTTTATTACTATTATTTGATTGATAGCGTACTTTACATATACTTTGGCGTTATTAATTGTTTCGCACCTTTAAGAAGTCTGTGTTTTTTATTTTATTTTCTTGTAATCACAAACAAATATTGTAGCCCCATGATTTGTGGCATTTGAGCATTGCGAAAGAAGAAGCATAATGGATTTCTAAATTTTTCTTTTAACAGTGTGGGTTACAAAACATACCAAGGTTTCAATGGATCCTGCAACTGACTTGTTTTCATTAAAGGTGGAGAGCATGACTACACGAGTCTTTCTTTGAATTAAGAGCATAAAGAGCATGAGTGATGAGATTGTGTATAGAGCTCTTGGATGAGTATTATGTTTTATAAAACATGATATATTTAATGTTAAAAGTTTGGATGATGCTTTAAATTTAATGTTGTTATGGTTGCTAACTTAATATTTTAGTATTTTTGAAGATTTTGTTAGATGATTTTATTTCGATTGCCTCAAATATGGAAAATTAAAAAATTAAAATATAGTTTAACTTAAATTTATTTTATTATTCAATTAACCTGAATTAGTTGTCGTAAATTTGAAAAGTTAATATCAAAATTAATAATTTAGTTCAATTAATAAAAATTAAATAATTTATAATTCAATTCGAAATTAATTGAGCATTCAAATGAAAATCTGTAGATATTGTGAATGTGATTAATTTGCATGTTTTTGCACAATTGGATTAATGTCACAATTGGCTTTTGAATTATAGTAGAATGATTAATGTGGTACTTAAATTCTTTTTTTTTTTCAATAAAAATAAAATAATTATTATTTTTTAAATAAAGAGCGACATTTTAATTCATAGAAAGTATAAAAGAGGGAAATTTAAATTTGAACTTAATTCCTTTTAAACTTTTTTAAAGAAAAATAAAAATTATTAAATCAAACTTTACTTAAATAAATAACAATTTAAATGAATTAAACAAGCCCCAATTTTTAATATAATTATTATTAGTATTTTTCTCTTTATTGAAAAACAAACCTTTAAAATGTAAAAATAAAACAAAACAAAAATTCCCCACTACTGTGGCCTTAAGTTGTTTCTTATCTCTTAGATCATGTTTGGTTAGGCTAAAACCAGATTCATTTCCTTTTGTTTTCCTAACAGCTCCACATATTTTTGTGTTTGGTTTAAAAATTGAGCACAGAATGAGTATTCTAATGAATCCCGTTTCAAAGGGAAGGAGGAATAGCAATTTTGAAGGAGGTCGGATTTGGTTTTCTAAGATTTTAGCAAAGTTAAATAAAGAAAATTTAATTTTTAATAGATCTGTTAATGAGTCAAGCGATTTAATTAAATTTATAGGTTTGTCTAAAAATTAATAAAGTTTTGACAAAAAAATCGAGTTTAATAATTGGGCTTAAACAAAAAACCACCCAACTAAATTTTGAGCCGAGTTGGATTTATTCTTTGAAACTCAAGTTCGATCTAATGGACCGAAAATCAAGTATTTTCTTGTTTGTGGAGTAAGGGAACATGGAGAGTTTTATTGAGAAGTGCGAGAATGGGGAAGTCATTGGTGACTCCATTTCTCCTATTTGGCTATGAAACGGAGGACTTATGAAAGGGTTCCACTGTACCAAAAGAAATCATAAAACAAAGTGCAATTGTTCTTTTTTTTTTTTCCCCTTTTAAAGTCGTTTAAAAATATTATTGAGATCCTTGATGAATTATACAAAAGCGGCATGATCAATCCACTAATTTATTCAAGTTGAGGAGTGGAGGCTTAACAAAAATCTTGCATTCAAGTCCAGGCATTTTCTTCCAACGCCCACAAAATAATTTCACTAATTCATTTTTGGAGATCCCATAATTTTTTTTTAATGTTCATTAGAGTTTAGAGACATAATATTAGAACTGAATTGCGTCAAACTTGTTTTCTTATAAAATATGTAAAAAAAAGTTTTGGACTAAAAAATAAACTCGATTATCGGGTTGGGCTAGACTCAAGCTTGCTTTTAATAATCTTTATAAGCCTGGCTCGAGTCTAGCCCTTTGACAAGTTTAGTTTTCAAGTGTACCCTTGAATAATTTGGCAAATTACAAGAAATATCAGCAAACATGCTCCCCTAGTCCATTTTCTGTCTTTGGCTCGTTTCTCACAGATAAAGGTAGATTGATACACTTGAAAAAATTAAAATAAACAATAATATTCAAAGATAATGAAAAAGCAATACAAAAAAACCTAAAAAACTTTGACAAACTGTAAGTGGTGGTGGAAAGGATGCTGGCAAAAAAAGTTTGGGTTTTTAAAATTAGATATAGGTCTTTGTCAACTTGAACTCAGCATTGGTAAATGGTGTAGGAGGTGCTGGAAGAGCTTCTGATGTCAAACTTGAACCCATCCTCTGAAACATCTTCTCGATCAATGATCAAATGTCATTTCTCAGCTCAATTGTCAACTTATTTATGACTTGATCCTTAAATTGGTCGAGCTGAGTTTAAGGAATGCCAAAAAGTGTAAGACCATAGACAAACTAGGACTAGAAAAGATCTCCTCCTGTAGTAGCAGACTGAGCAAAGACTTGTATACTATAGGAGGTTGCCTAAACTCAAACCTGTAAACATGAGTGCGCATAACTGTAGACCTTCTGATTGCTTTGGTCTATGCCTAAGGATCAAAGTCGAGATGAATAAAGAAATCTTCACTATATTTCTAAGATAATGTAGAAGTATATTCCTCTTATAAGAAAATTATAAACAATTATCATATTAGTAGAAAATGCATTATAATCATATTAGTAGACAATACATTATAATAAAACATTTATTTTTAACATATATATGCTTTTAATTAATTACGTACGTTAATAGCTTTGGACTATTGTCCATAAAATCACAATTCCTTTATCGTCTTTTTGTGGGTATGGTTGAACATTTCAAGATAAGAGCATTGTAGCTCATTTACCTGCACGCATGAGTAATAATAGTTAATATGTCAAACTAAAGTTATAAGTAATAATACCAAACTTAGTAATTAACGAGCGCAAAAGAATAAGAACATCATACTATTCTCTTTCAATGTATAGGGAATGAAATCGAACCGTTCATGTGCTTCATTCTATGATTTGCCTTTTCAGAGCTCGACCTTTTCGGCCAAGCGTGAGTCTCTTATACATTGTCGATGAGAGCTGTGAGACCCTGTATATGTACAGTTGTATATAGGTACATAGAAATGTAAATGAAATCATGAGTATGATAATACATTTGTAATTCAAAGTATATGCAATGTAAGTTCATAAGATTATGTACGCACTTGTAATAAGAGTCGTGATTGTACGTACAAGTTGCGTTATGAATGAGTATGAAGAAATGAACTTAAATACGAGAAGAATGTGATTGAAATGAAATAAGAGTAGTGTGGTAAAATGGAAGGAAAGATTTACATAAGTGTATATTTCCATTCGGGTAATATCGTGTATATTTGGTTATACAAAGATTTTCGCACAAGTTTTAATATGTACTAAGTGTGATTGGATGACATTTTTAAGTCTCAAGGAGGGATGAATGAGGAAAGGATTATGGAGGTAAATTGAGGAAGTATTGAAGGGAGTTGTTGCAGAAAAACTGCAGAAAATCTGGAAATGTGAAGGCCAGATCGATCTCATAGGATGAGAGATCGATCTGGAAGAGCCAGAATGCTCTTATGTGAGTAATGGAATGGAGCAGATCGATCTCCAAAGGAATCAGATCGATCTCCTTAGCTCTCGGGTTGGAAGTAGATCGATCTCCCCTAAGACCAGATCGATCTCCTTAAGCTTCTGTTTGACAGCAGATCGATCTCAAGCCTCGACAGATCGATCTCCTGCTTTTAAAATGTCTTAGAAAAGAGAGATTTTTAGAGGACCAGATCGATCTCCACCCAAGGAAGATCGATCTCATCAAGTTAAATCTATAAATAGGAGCAGTTGGATCTGCAGATTTCGGGATAAACCATTTCTTTTCACTTCAACTCAAAAACCTAGCTTTCTCACTCCTAAATCTAGCCATTTTCAGTAAGATTTGAGGTAAAGCTATTAGAGACAAAGTCGTTCACGTCTAAGAGAAGAGCAACATAGTCTAGAGCATTTCCCCATTTGACGGATTGAGGGAATAAAGGGCATTTCTAATTGGAGCAAAGGGGAAATCCAAGGAGGTAAGTTCTAGTGCACAAATCCAAGTACATTGGTCTAGTTAATGATTATGAAGTTGAGTGGGTGTGCACATTGTGGGTGGAACTACCTAGATTGGCATGAAATGAATATAACTTAGAAATGATCTAGTGTGAGAAAGTGGAATGTAAAAGTGTTAATGATGAATGAGATATCTTGAGAGGATGATTATGTTGTGGACATGGTTTGTGTATGTTGATATTGGGATAAAAATTATGAGATTTACCACAAGGGGGTAAAATGTGTATTTAAGGCATTGGATAAATGCTTAGTTGAATAAGAGTTAGAAACGTTAACTCAAGGGTTTGATGGATGAATTTCAGTTTCGGATGATACGCCGGAGCAAGTCGAGAGGAGAACGCGAGAAGCATAAAGGCGGATAGTTGCACACAAGTAAAGCGAGGTAAGGGACTGTGTGTTAGCTATAGAGATGTTCGTGCGTATTTTACAGCAATTTCGTAGATATATTGCTAGAATTAGTACGATATTATAATTCTATGAAATGATATGGAAGCATGAAAAGTACTATGATGTATATATGTATTGAGAAATGGGATAGGGTAAGGAAATAACATGATATGCATGTTTTCAATGTTTTTCTCTATTTTACATTGATCTTGATGATTGAGAAATGTTGATGATAGGTTGGCTAATTTTACATGTTTTAGCATGAAGAGGCATGCTGTATGAATAAACATGTTTTGAGTTTTAAAAAGAGAAAATAACCATCTATCAGTTTTGAGATGAGATTCGGTGTTGAAGCGCTAGCTC
Source organism: Firmiana major (assembly GCA_033439115.1). Classification (NCBI taxonomy): domain Eukaryota; kingdom Viridiplantae; phylum Streptophyta; class Magnoliopsida; order Malvales; family Malvaceae; genus Firmiana; species Firmiana major. The sequence goes on from CM065905.1 coordinate 63,197,977, forward strand.
ACACCCGTTTTAATGTCTTTGATGTACTGTGCTGGAGTTTTAACTCGCGCGATGGTTTTGAGAAAGTGCGAGAACTTTGCTCGCACCTGTTTTATTGAGTTGAGGTAAACCTAGGGGTCTGGGACCCAAGGGGATACCAGCCGACGGCCATTTGAACGGGCTGGACCTTAACGATAGATCGTATCGCGCTGGAGCCTTGCGATGACTGTGTGTCACGCTGTTTGCTCACCTGGTATATGAGACATGGTTTAGGATGAAAAGTCCATCGGAGTTGGAGTATGGACTTGGGTCCACGATCGTACGTAGAACAGTGTAGTTGTCCGTTGGTATACTATGTACTGTGCCGGGTGCACGTGAGTACGAGTATCGCGTAGATGACACACGACGTATCTTTACCGTGAGTATACGAGGAGATGAGGTTGATTGAGATGAGCCGGAGGGCAGGACTGACCCATTCCCCTTCAGGCGAAGTGATGCCCTGTGCACACCTGATCAGTGAGGCTCGGGATCACTGACTATGACCATATATCGTGGATATTTGATTGCCGAAAATTCCATGCCTATCTCAGAGATTCAAGAAACAGAGATAATCTCAGAAAAGAAAGAGATTTGCAGAAAAAGTGAATTAAGGGAAGAAAGAGATTTTGTGTTTTTGATAAATCTCTGATTTCACATTTGTGTCGTGAGGGCACTATTTATGAGCATGTTTTAAATGGAAGCTCGACATATTTGATTGACACGAAAATGCTATTGAGAAATATATGTTTAAATGCATTTTTCGTATGGTATTTCCATTTGTACTGAAAACATGGTTTTAGTTTATACATGCATGGGCTATGTAGGTAGTACGATATCTACCTGCTAGTATGTATTTCCTTACTGAGCTGTGGTTTGCTCATCCCACTATTTTCCCCCTCCAAGTACTGAGAAGTAAGAGAGAGGTGGTCTCTAGGTCTTTTGTGTTGAATAGCTCCTACAATTCCGCAAAGGTATAAGATTGTATACACGAGTATTTTGTATCTAATTTATCGTATCGCACAGTTATATCTTGAAATTGTAAACAGTATTATGGAGATGATATGTAAGCACATGGTATTTATACAATTGATTTTGTATATCTACACACATACCTGGGAGTGTGAATTAAAGATTTAAATCTTTCGTTGTAAATGAATGAATTTTAGTAATTGCATTTTCTCACAGTCTAACCGTAGTAGAGAATGTATGGATAGAAGGGTTCCTAGAAGTGGGGTGTGACAAGAGCATCCATAATTTCACAAGAGATCCACTTACGCTCCATTTTTTTTGTAGTGGATAATGTTATTCATCTCGCACTCTCTCATAACAACGACCCTCTCATTTCTCAAAAAGTCTCTCTACTCTTTCAAATGTTCTCTCAAACATATCGTACCTAGGCAATGTCAGACTCAACCCACTTAGATTTTTCTTTAATAAAAAGTAAATGTCAGTACATATATAGTAATCATAATAAACTTTCAATTTAAATTAATATATTTATATATACACACATTTAAAAATGAAAGTTAATACTTGAAATTTACCTCACATAAACTCCTTAAGTGCATGAGATATCTCTCTCCAAGCAGATCAAGCACCAGAGTAATGTTCTTGTATAATGGTTGAAATGGTCGAGGTCACTGAAGGCTGCAAGAAACAACTATAAAGAAGCAAATAAAATTATAACAATTAAAATAATTTATAAACAGCTATAAAAAATAAACAAGTGAAATAAATAATTTAAATATACCCCTTCTCTAGGTGGAGTAATGCACAGCCTCCTATCTGGATCCATAGGCGTTAATGGTCCTATCAATCCCTCCAAGTGCGTTCACTTTTGCCCTTTGAGTAGTAGAAGCTCCTTCTACGGGAGCCTGAGTACATGGCAGTGCCTCAATAGGTGACGTGAGTACAGAATCTACCAGTGTTGAAGGCAGAAGATGTACCACTCCATATCGAGACAGGTGGAAATCCACCTTTCAATGAACCGCGACCACGACCACGACATGCCATGGTAGTAGCTGTCAAATAAAAAAATCACATTATTTTCTTATATATAATATATATATATATATATTGTAAGACCTGATTTTATCGTAATTTAGTAAGATTCAAATGGAATGAATAAAAATTTTCGAATGCATTTAAAGATCAAATGAAGGATTGAAATGGTATTCTCGAACACGTTGAAGGGTAAAACGGTCAAAAGACTGAAACTCAGTATTAATTGGACAAGAAAATTTCATTAAAAATAATGGATTTGAGAATCTTGATCAATAATGAAGAAATAATTAAACTTCGGGTTAAATTGATCAAGATATGAATTTATTGGAATAAACCGAAATTTTCACCTCGAAAAATTATCCCTAAAATAATCAAAAATTATACCGAAAATACGAAATAAGATCGATAAATTCATTTAATTGGTTAAATGAATAAATAATATTTTTTGAAGATATTTGTGGATTTTTAATATAAAATAATGAATAAAATAATAATAAAAATAAATTATAAATAAATAAATAAATAAAATTAAAAAAAGAAACTTGCGAAAATCGCGCGAAGGGAAACAGAGAAGCCTGAAGCCGACCCCTTTCCCTCACCGGACAGAGCGGCCGACGGCGCACGCACCAGGCGAGATAGCCGATGCCGACCCAGGCGAAATCCGACGAGGAAGCACGAACGGCGAGGAGGCACACCGACAAGAGAGAAACCGAGGAAGCCCAGGCGAGAGGAAAAAGGGAGAATCAGGCGACCGGCGCCGATTCGGCCATGGTCACCACCAGCCGAGCGTTCCCCAGGTGCAGGCGACGCGATTGGTGGCAGCATCGGCCAGTAGAACGGCAGCCAGCACAGACAACGAAGGCAGAAAGGAAAGTCACCGACGGCGGAAGGGAGAAGAGCCGGATCGACCACTTTTCGGCCACCTCGGACCATACCGACCCCAGATCCGAGCTTCGGACGATCCTGCGGAGCTACTGGTGACTGAAACCGGTGGAGAACCGATAGACAAAGCCCCGAACCGACCGAACCGGACTGAACCGACTGGACTGAACCGATCTGAACCGACTGAACCGAATCGGTCTGAACCTGGTTGAACCGGATCGAACCGGTTCAGCGACAAAAGAAGAAAAAAAGAGAAAAAGGGAAAAAGAAAAAATTGAGAAAAAATCTTAGTGATGCAATCGAGCTACGGGTAAGTCGGTAAGCGGTCGAATTGACCGATTTAAATTTTGAAATATTTAATTGGATTAATATTCGACTGAAAGTTTACCTGAAAAAATATATAATTGTGTAGCTCGACAATTGGCGTCAAATGAGGACTCGAGTCAGCCTCGATTTACGTACTATCATGAAATCTCAGGTAAGTAACTCTTATTTACGACAACATTGTATCGTTATGCGTGTTAAAAATTTACCACATAAATTATGGATTTAAATTCCGCATGAAATGAATTATATATTAGAATTAGAGATATATTGTCGTAAAGAATTCATTAAGCTATCCTAAAATTTAGAATGAGGCTCAATAAATACTGATGAGCCCAATAGGCCTCGATAATGTGAATAGTAAGTAAAAAACGGGCTTAAGGCCGATTAAGGCATATTAAGGTACAATCGAGCCCAATATGGGTAAACGAGTCCAATGATTTAAATTAAACCCAGAAAATATGAAATACAATGAATTATATTGTATTTGACCTGATGTATATTTATACGCAGTTCCGAAGATTTGATTGAGAGCAAATCGGACTGCATGACGAGACATCAGTGGAGAGGTCAAACTGTACAGAAAAATGAGGTAAGGGAATCGTGTAAGTAGCTAGAGGTAGCTACGCGTATTTTAATAGCTTTTGTATACGGTGAAAGCATGACATGCATGAAATGCATGATTTAAGGAATTTTTTGATTTAAGAAATTTTCTTAGTTTTTAAGCAAAGCAAATCGATAGATTAGCCAGTAATTGTATAAATTTCACAATATAACATTACGTAAGTGTTATTAAGATTTAAATAAAAATTATTTGAAAAATGGGCCAACTACCAAGTTTATATGGAAACAGATAGTGCTGGCGTATAGCTCACACTATATCTGAGTTTGTGAGTGTGCATAAAACGTGCTTGAGCGGTTGCTCGCACCGACTTGTGTGACATCATATGCATGAAATGTGTTAGAGCGGTTGCTCGCACTGATTTTACTATTGTGAAATGCATGAGAGGTGCTAGAGCTTAGCTCGCATTCTGTTTTGACTTGATATAGAAAAAAATGTGCTAGAGTGATTGCTCGCACTAGTTTTAATGATTTGATTTGCATGAGAGATGCTGGAGCTTAGCTTGCATCCAGTTTTGTTATGATAATTGCAAAAAAGTCGTGCTGGAGTGTGACTTGCACGAGATTTGATTTGTTTATGTATAAGCTATGCTGGAGTGTAACTCGCACGGGATTTGATTTATTTATGCATAAGCTGTGCTGGAGTGTAACTCACACGGGATTTGATTTATTTATGCATAAAATCGTGTTGGAGCTTGCTCGTACATGATTTTATATGGATTTATAACTCATTTTAAAGACGTACTAGACTACTACTCATACACAGATTTTATTGATTTTTATGAAACTGTGTTAGAGCTTCGCTCATACGCAGATTTTATTGATTTTTATGAAACTGTGTTAGAGCTTCGCTCACACGAGATTTTTAGATATCATGAATATGCATGGAGCCGTGCTAGAGCTTCGCTCGCACAAGGATTTATATGACATGCATATACCCCTGTTGGAGCCTCCTGTAGACTGTGTGTCACAGTGAGATGATATACCCACCCGTGCATACTGAGACAGAGATGGTATGGGTGGATAAGACCTACTGCAGGCACCCCTGACTGAACTTGGGTTCACGAAGTATGTTGTACCGTGTATGTCACACGGAGTACGTTGTACCGTGGGGATTATTGGAGTGGAGTGGCATTAGCCACGAGACAGCAAGCCTTGCTCTCGCAATCTTGATGTTATGCTGTTCTGACGGGTAGGACCGACCTGTTGGCTCTACCAGGAAGGGGGGTGAATCCGTATTATAAGGTTAATGGCAAATTTAAACTAAATTAAGTCTAATTGAAAATAATAAATAATCAATAAAATGTAATCTAATGAATTGAAAGAAGATAAGGGAAGGAAATATCAAACTCAGTAGTTTATAGAGGCTCGGTCAATCTCTTGCCTACGTCCTCTCTTCTTGACCTCCTTGTCAAGAGCTTTCTTTCACTCTTTCAATGAATGTTACACACTCCCTTTTACATGTTAAGGAATAACCTCTCTATCCCTTTTTTTACACAAAGATATATTCACCCTTTTACAAAGTTTATCTCACTGAGGAACACTCTTCTTCTCTCTTGAAATAAGGATGAATACAAGATCAAGCTTTTCTTATGTGGGTAGGAAAGATATAGCTTTTACACAGAGGCTTATACAACAATATCAATAAATGAAGATTGAAGACAAAGTGGAATGTTAAAATGAAATTCTTGAGAATATACAGAATTTACAGCAATAGTCTCTATATCCCAGTGTCTTCAATGCTTAATTTTATACTGGAGGATTGGTAGTTGGAGCATTTAATGTTGTTTTTCCCGTTGAAGGTTTTGCAGAAAGAGCCGTTGGGAACCTCCAGTAGAGTGCCAGATCGATCTCTAATCTTGACCAGATCGATCTCTTAGTTTAATTTCCTGCGATGACAAAGCAAATTGAAGCAAGGAGATCGATCTCATATATGTAGAGATCGAGCTTATAATTTGAAAATGTTAGTGCAGATCGATCTGTCGAACAAGAAGATCGATCTTCTAATCTCTCTGTTTGAGGCAAGATCAATCTTCAGATCGATCTACCAAGTATTCTCGTAGCGAGGAGATCGATCTCTAATTAACCCAGATCGATCTCCTTAGCTCTCTGACTTTGAGGAGATCGATCTCTTCCTATACCAAATCGATCTCATAAACTCTCTGTTTGGGCATAGATCGATCTACTGCCTTTAGCCTTTGTTTTTGTGAGATCTGAGAATTTCAGACATATTTTAATGATGTAATAAGAATTTGAAGTGTAATTTATTGAGCTAAGTGAATTGTGGGAATTATAATTGGAGATTTATATGTTAAGTGTGTAAAATAAGCATGAAGTATGAGGACAGATCGATCTGGGAGAAGGAGAGATCGATCTGGTGAGTTAAAAATGACGAGGAAGGAGGAATTTGAGGAGCAGATCGATCTCCAAATGATTCTGTTTGAGAAAGGATCGATCTCATGAGGAAGAGATCGATCTCCAAATGATTCTGTTTGGGAGAAGATCGATCTCCTTAGGAGCAGATCGATCTCATAAAGCCATAAAGAGATCGATCTTACCCCTCGACAGATCGATCTCCTAGGCATAAAATTGCCCGATCGTCCCCAAATTTCAAACGCAGATCGATCTCATCAAGAGGCAGATCGATCTCCTACCTCCAGTCTATATAAGGGACCCGTATTTTTCTCCTGCAAACTCACTTTCTCTCTCTTCCAACCCCCATTTTACCGAAAACCTAACTTTCTCACTCATCCAAATCACCCATTTTCGGCCGAATCAGAGGTTGTGGCAAGAAGGAAAGTTGTTCCTCATCAAAGGGAGAACAACATACTTGGAAATTGAAGGACGAATCGGATCGAGGCGTGGGTTGTGCGTCTCACAAGCTTTGGGTAATTTCTAAACCTCGATCTTGATATTTGAGATGATTTTGATGATATTGGTGGTTGTCATTGCGTTGAAATAGCTGAGAAATGATTAGGGATTGATGAAATTGCAATGTGGTTGGAGTAATGTAGATATTTGGTGATTTTGGTAATTTTAAGAATTGTGCTATAAATGGAAATATAAACAATGTAGTGAATTAGCATAGATAATTGGCATGAGAAATGTAGGACGTTGAGATATTGTGAATGAGGTTGTAGTTTAGGGTTGAGTTATGAGAATCAAGAGATTTGAGGAGTTATGAGCAATTATGCTCGATTTTGAGAATTGAGGTTTATGAGATAATTGAGTGTTGATGTTTTAACATCATTTGGACAGCTCGGGAGTTCCAGAGTGGAATGCGAGGCTAGTCCGTGATACGGGGGAAACGATTGCACTATACGAGGTGCAAAGAGGTAAGGGAAATCTAAACCATTTGTGTATGTGAATTGTAAACTATTTTAGCATGAATTGTGGTTTATAAAACAAGCATGTTGGGTTTTGTGTTGAGATTTAATTGCACACGATTTTTATAGCCGGTTGGAGCCCAATGTTTTTATGAGTTTATAACTGGGCTCTACGTTAAGGCAATATCGAGATTTGAGAAATGTGTGCGTGTGCTTTGCCGGTTGAAACTCGGTTTTATTACGTTTTGTGTTGAGTACAAAACGATTTTCAAATGAGTTTATGAGAGAAAAACCATTATGAGTTCTACGTGAAGGCAAACCAGTCTTATGTGATAAGACTTAGGTGTGTAGTTGTGAGTACACACCGGGCATTGCTCTGGTAGCATGTAAGCCCGATTTCTTCTCCGTTCTGGTAACGTGAGAACAACCCATTCAGTGGCTGTGCCACGTATACTTAGTGGCCGTTGCCACGTTGAGAAACCTCATTGGTGGCTGTGCCACGTTGAGAAACCCCATTGGTGGCTGTGCCACGTTATACCCCATTGGTGGCTGTGCCACGTTGAGAAATCTCATTGGTGGCTGTGCCACGTTATACCCCATTGGTGGTTGTGCCACGTTGAGAAACCCCATTGGTGGCTGTGCCACGTTGAGAAACCCCATTGGTGGCTGTGCCACGTTATACCCCATTGGTGGCTGTGCCACGTTGAGAAACCCCATTGGTGGCTGTGCCACGTTATACCCCATTGGTGGCTGTGCCACGTTGAGAAACCCCATTGGTGGCTGTGCCACGTTACACCCCATTGGTGGCTGTGCCACGTTGAGAAACCCTATTCTGTGGCTATACCACGCGAGAAATTAAATCAGTGGCTTTGCCACGTGTGTTTTGTGGCTATGCCACGCGAGAAATTAAATCAGTGGCTTTGCCACGTGTGTTTTGTGGCTATGCCACGTGAGAAATTAAATCAGTGGCTATGCCACGTGTGTTTAGTGGCTGTGCCACGTGCATTATTTTTACTGTGATTTTATCACGTTATTTGAGAAAGCGTTTAACGCGTTATTTTCACATGCTTTGTTAATGCTCTAGAGTGAGCCTTTTTACTTCATGTTTTCACATGATTTGAGATATGAGAATATCGTTTTGAGTACCTTCATGCTATGGTTTTCAAATGAGTTTCACATACAAATAAACCTTTTGTGATGTGCATTTTGGTTTATGAAATGAGTTCCTTACCCCCTTTACTGAGCGATTTAGAAGCTCACCCTGTTTTTCTTTCGCCCCAGAGTTCTTCAAGTGAATAAGGATCTCCCTGCAACGTACGGAGTAGTGGCTAGTGGAGGATTCGAGCTCCAGGCCATATATATTGTATCTTGAGGTATATCTTATCTTTTCATGTACCCAGACTATTATTGTAATTGCAGACACTTGATGTATAACATTATATGGGATGTATTAGGATTAATTAACTTGAGATGGATTAATGTATTTGATATGATATATAAATTCTAGTGATGAGATCCTGAGGAATGATAATTATGATGATGTATGACACTGCACAGGAATGCACTCTTAATTGTGAATTAATGAGTAAAAAGTTTTAAATTAGCCCTATTTTTTCGCAATTTTCGGGGCGTGACAGAGTTTTCTTGGTATCAGAGCTTAGGGTGTCTAGTACTGTCAGTGTCGGTTAAGTGAAATAGAATACATCCCAAGTGTCTGTAATAGTCTGGTCATGAACTGAAATTGAGGATTGAGATTTCAATCGATTGTGATATGTACGCGCAGGAGACGAGTTGAGATAGAGAATGAGTAAACGACGAGGTCATTCGAGGAGGCAGGCAGAGTCCCCTCCGCCACCTGTCCCACAACCAGAGAGTCCTAACTCTCGATTTAATCGGATTGAGACCGATGTGAGGCAAGGTTTTGAGCAGATGGCAGCGTTATTCGCGCAACACTTTGGAGTTAATGCCTCGGATACTACCCCTACACCACCACAAGGACCTCCCATGCCCCCAGTGCCTCCCGTCGCCCAGCCTGAGGATAGAAGTATTGTCCGACTAAGGGATTTTCTGAAGATGAATCCACCCGCATTTAAGGGAAAGAAGGATCCTACAGAGGCTGAGGAGTGGTTGACGGAATTAAGAATTATATTTGATTTCCTGGGGTGTACCGATGCTGAGAGGGTCAGTATGAGTGCCTATATGCTGAAGGGGAGAGCTCGAGATTGGTGGGGTACTACCCAGGGTATTCTGATGTCTCACCATGATGTGATTGGTTGGGAAGAGTTTCAGACAGCCTTTAGGACGCAATATGTACCACGAGTCACCCAGAGAAAGAAACAAGCCGAGTTTTTGAGTTTGGTACAGGGTGACATGTCTGTGGATGACTATGAGAGCCAATTCACAGCGCTATTGAGATATGACCCAGAGACCTTCGAGAGTGAAGAGCTCCGCACAGAGAAGTTTGTGTATGGGTTGAAGCCTGTCATCAGAGATAGATTGATAGGGCTATGTATTACTGAGTTTGGAGATGCTCTGAGACGAGCACAAGAGATTGAAAGAGGGATTGAGATGGTACAATCCCAGAATGAGCTCAGAGCGATGAATAGAGATAAGGGCAAGAGGCCAGCACTTTTCCAAACAGAGGCTCGGAGAGGTTCCTTCAGAAGAGGAAGGATTGAGGTACAGAAGGGCAGATTAGAGAGACCCAGAGGTTACCCTAATATCAGAGAGACCCCTCGAGAGAATCCCACTGCTCGCGATACACCATGCACCCAGGGAGTACTAAGATGTACCGAGACTTAAGAAAGGTGTATTGGTGGAGTGGTATGAAGCGAGACGTGGCAGAGTATGTGGCCAGGTGTTTAGTATGCCAGCAAGTTAAAGCTGAGCATCGGAAGCCCGGAGGACTACTACAGCCCTTACCTGTACCTACATGGAAATGGGAGCATGTCACTATGGACTTTATTATGGGTTTACCGAGGACCCGAAGAGGTCGTGACGCGATATGGGTCATTGTGGATAGATTGACCAAGAGTGCCCACTTCCTTGCCATCAAGAGCACAAATACTGTGGATGCCTTAGCTGAACTGTATGTCAGCGAGATAGCTAGATTACATGGGGCTCCAGTGAGTATTACTTCTGATAGAGATTCCCGATTTACTTCCAGATTCTGGACCCAGTTTCAGGAGTCCATGGGATCTCGATTGAGTTTTAGTACCGCCTATCATCCTCAGACAGATGGTCAGTCAGAGAGGACTATTCAGACCCTGGAGGATATGTTGAGGGCGTGTACGATGGATTTTAAGGGATCATGGGATGATCACCTGCCCCTAGCAGAGTTTGCATACAATAACAGCTATCATGCGAGTATTAGAATGGCACCTTTTGAGGCTCTATATGGTAGGAGGTGTAGATCCCCTGTAGCTTGGGAAGAAGTCGGTGACAGAAAGATAAATGCTCCCGAGCTTGTTGAGCAAGCCGTATAGAGTGTGAAACTCATATGTGAGAGGTTACGGGCTGCACAAAGTAGACAGAAAAGCTACGCGGATGTGCGTAGACGGCCACTCGAGTTTGACGTTGGTGATGAGGTATTTCTGAGAGTATCATCGAGCAAGGGTATCATGCGATTTGGGAAGAAAGGGAAATTGAGTCCTCGATACATAGGACCATTCGAGATTCTTGAGAGAGTGGGAGAGGTAGCCTACAGATTGGCATTACCCCCACAGATGTCCGGAATACACAACATTTTTTATGTGTCTATGTTGAGGAAGTACCACCCGGACCCTTCTCATGTTATAGAGTATGATGAGATGGACATACAGGAGGACATGAGCTATACTGAGGAACCCGTCCGGATTCTCGATAGAAAGGAGAAGGTACTGAGAACCAAGAGCATCCCATTAGTGAAAGTTTTGTGGAAACATCACTCAAGGGAAGAGGCAACGTGGGAACTAGAGAGCCTCATGAAGGAGAAATACCCCCATCTATTTTGACTAGTTGAGTTGAATTTGGAGGACCAAATTCTTTTTAAGGTGGGGAGGATGTGAGATCTAAGAATTTCAGACATATTTTAATGATGTAATAAGAATTTGAAGTGTAATTTATTGAGCTAAGTGAATTGTGGGAATTATAATTGGAGATTTATATGTTAAGTGTGTAAAATAAGCATGAAGTATGAGGACAGATCGATCTGGGAGAAGGAGAGATCGATCTGGTGAGTTAAAAATGACGAGGAAGGAGGAATTTGAGGAGCAGATCGATCTCCAAATGATTCTGTTTGAGAAAGGATCGATCTCACGAGGAAGAGATCGATCTCCAAATGATTCTGTTTAGGAGAAGATCGATCTCCTTAGGAGCAGATCGATCTCATAAAGCCATAAAGAGATCGATCTTACCCCTCGACAGATCGATCTCCTAGGCATAAAATTACCCAGATCGTCCCCAAATTTCAAACGCAGATCGATCTTATCAAGAGGTAGATCGATCTCCTACCTCCAGTCTATATAAGGGACCCGTGTTTTTCTCCTGCAAACTCACTTTCTCTCTCTTCCAACCCCCATTTTACTGAAAACCTAACTTTCTCACTCATCCAAATCACCCATTTCCGGCCGAATCAGAGGTTGTGGTAAGAAGGAAAGTTGTTCCTCATTAAAGGGAGAACAACATACTTGGAAATCAAAGGACGAATCGGATCGAGGCGTGGGTTGTGCGTCTCACAAGCTTTGGGTAATTTCTAAACCTCGATCTTGATATTTGAGATGATTTTGATGATATTGGTGGTTGTCATTGCGTTGAAATAGCTGAGAAATGATTAGGGATTGATGAAATTGCAATGTGGTTGGAGTAATGTAGATATTTGGTGATTTTGGTAATTTTGAGAATTGTGCTATAAATGAAAATATAAACAATGTAGTGAATTAGCATAGATAATTGGCATGAGAAATGTAGGACGTTGAGATATTGTGAATGAGGTTGTAGTTTAGGGTTGAGTTACGAGAATCAAGAGATTTGAGGAGTTATGAGCAATTATGCTCGATTTTGAGAATTGAGGTTTATGAGATAATTGAGTGTTGATGTTTTAACATCGTTTGGACAGCTCGGGAGTTCCAGAGTGGAATGCTAGGCTAGTCTGTGATACGGGGGAAACGATTGCACTATACGAGGTGCAAAGAGGTAAGGGAAATCTAAACCATTTGTATATGTGAATTGTAAACTATTTTAGCATGAATTGTGGTTTATAAAACAAGCATGTTGGGTTTTGTGTTGAGATTTAATTGCACACGATTTTTATAGCCGGTTGGAGCCCAATGTTTTTATGAGTTTATAACTGGGCTTTACGTTAAGGCAATATCGAGATTTGAGAAATGTGTGCGTGTGCTTTGCCGGTTGGAACTCGGTTTTATTACGTTTTGTGTTGAGTACAAAACGATTTTCAAATGAGTTTATGAGAGAAAAACCATTATGAGTTCTACGTGAAGGCAAACCAGTCTTATGTGATAAGACTTAGGTGTGTAGTTGTGAGTACACACCGGGCATTGCTCTGGTAGCATTTAAGCCCGATTTCTTCTCCGTTCTGGTAACGTGAGAACAACTCATTCAGTGGTTGTGCCACGTATACTTAGTGGCCGTTGCCACGTTGAGAAACCCCATTGGTGGCTGTGCCACGTTGAGAAACCCCATTGGTGGCTGTGCCACGTTACACCCCATTGGTGGCTGTGCCACGTTGAGAAATCCCATTGGTGGCTGTGCCACGTTATACCCCATTGGTGGCTGTGCCACGTTATACCCCATTGGTGGCTGTGCCACGTTGAGAAACCCCATTGGTGGCTGTGCCACGTTATACCCCATTGGTGGCTGTGCCACGTTGAGAAACCCCATTGGTGGCCGTGCCACGTTGAGAAACCACATTGGTGGCTGTGCCACGTTACACCCCATTGGTGGCTGTGCCACGTTGAGAAACCCTATTCTGTGGCTATGCCACGCGAGAAATTAAATCAGTGGCTTTGCCACGTGTGTTTTGTGGTTATGCCAGGCGAGAAATTAAATCAGTGGCTTTGCCACGTGTGTTTTGTGGCTATGCCACGTGAGAAATTAAATCAGTGGCTATGCCACGTGTGTTTAGTGGCTGTGCCACGTGCATTATTTTTACTGTGATTTTATCACGTTATTTGAGAAAGCGTTTAACGCGTTATTTTCACATGCTTTGTTAATGCTCTAGAGTGAGCCTTTTTACTTCATGTTTTCACATGATTTGAGATATGAGAATATCGTTTTGAGTACCTTCATGCTATGGTTTTCAAATGAGTTTCACATACAAATAAACCTTTTGTGATGTGCATTTTGGTTTATGAAATGAGTTCCTTACCCCCTTTACTGAGCGATTTAGAAGCTCACCCTGTTTTTCTTTCGCCCCAGAGTTCTTCAAGTGAATAAGGATCTCCCTGCGACGTACGGAGTAGTGGCTAGTGGAGGATTCGAGCTCCAGGCCATATATATTGTATCTTGAGGTATATCTTATCTTTTCATGTACCCAGACTATTATTGTAATTGCAGACACTTGATGTATAACATTATATGGGATGTATTAGGATTAATTAACTTGAGATGGATTAATGTATTTGATATGATATATAAATTCTAGTGATGAGATCCTGAGGAATGATAATTATGATGATGTATGACACTGCACAGGAATGCACTCTTAATTGTGAATTAATGAGTAAAAAGTTTTAAATTAGCCCTATTTTTCCGTAATTTTCGGGGCGTGACAGTTTTAGAGGAGATCGATCTCTTCCTAGACCAGATCGATCTCATAAACATCCTGTAATAGACAGATCGATCTTATATCTCTTATAGATCGATCTCTGCTTCCTCAATACCTTGTACAGATCTTTTTGAGAATTCAAAACTTTAGCAGATCGATCTCATATCCTCATGAGATCGATCTCTCATACTAGAAAGCTCGGGAGATCGATCTCTCATCTCACCAGATCGATCTCTCATCTCACCAGATCGATCTCTCATCCTTAAAGACTTATTTTCTGGTACTGATAACCTCTAAACATGTTTTAAATCATTTCTATATTATTAAATTTACTTGTTTTGTCATTTCAAAATATATTAACTCAACAATCTCCCCCTTTTTGATATAACAAAACTTATTCAATAAACATGTTTAGTTACCCATTTGCATTATGCACAAACTATGTTTTGCTTTCACAAAACTCCCCCTTTTTGTAAGCTCCCCCTTGCTAAACCTTTTAGCCCCTTAACTCCCCCTTAATTTAATCATTCCTTTAAACTATTAAAACATGTTTTCTTATTCTTCTCCCCCTTTTTGTCATAGCAATGGCAATAAAGATAGAAAGGCAATTAACTTTCAAAAGACATGTTATTTCAAAGTAGTAACTCACATTTCAAAGGAACTATCATGTCATTTCATAAAGTAAGTATTCAAGCAAATGATATGTTAAACAACAGACTGTAAACATGAAAACTCTCTAAAACAGCCCTAACAATCATGTCCTAAGGCTGAGGAGGGAAGCGCTCCATGAGTTCCTCGAATCGAGTGCGAGTAACCTGCAGCTCATCGAACATAGCTTGCTGGGTGGCGTGAAGGTTTGCAAAACCTTCATCTATCTTTCGATGAAGCTCCATAATCATCCCCACAATCGATTCCAGCCCGTCGGATGATGTTGTAGGTGCAGTGGGCTGAGCAGTCGACGAAGACAAAACTTCAGTAGGCTCTGCTGGTGGGGCAGTAGGCTCGGCTGAAGGTTCTTCTTCCATGGCTGCCTCAGACTGTTGTTCTCTCTTTTTCCTCCATTGCCCTTTGAAATCTTTATAGTATCACATGTGGTGAAGTGTGCCAATGTTTAATACGCTCTTTCGGGAAGGCACTTCACTGATTTCACACGAGCAATTGACCCCAACTCGTTGAAGCAAGTACGCAAGTGGTTGTGGAAAGACTATCGTGGAGGCTTGGCTGTGTACGATCTTCAGCCAGTCTTCATAAATGAAGTGGACCAGATTGAGTTTTTGACTTGAGGAGTGGAGGTGATGGAGCCAGAATCGATCTAATCTCCTAACCATGGAGTGACGGGTACCAAATGGTCTAAGATTCCACGAGATGATAAGATGGAGTAACCTCGAGTGCATCGGTAGGTCACTCGCCTTATCCCCGGAAAGGTTAAATTCTAAAGGGACTTCTTCCTCTTCATTGGTCAACCCCTCATCTTTTATTTTGAACACTTGGGCTAATATAGATGTGTCTATAGAGATTGATTTAGACATGACATACGTTTTAAACCCTAGAATTTTGCAGGCATCATCAAGGTCGTAGATGAGTTCCGCGTTAGAAAAGAAGGCCCTAACGATGTTTGGAGGTACGGGGGTATTAATTTTAAGAAATGGAAACCAACCAAATTCTTTCATTTTTGACAGATACGAAAAGTCAATGCGATTTAAAAACGAGAAATCAATTGTTCACCAATGTTTAATTGGCATAGTCGAGAAATACTCTTCATATCGTTTCCTTTTTTGCAGGTGTTTGAAAACACTTGTTAAAGGTAGTGACTGAAGAGGCAGAGGGTGGTTGTGAGGAAGAGGATCTAGACTCTCTGTTGGCCGCTCTCTTAAGACGAGGCATAACTGATTGTTGAGAGATGTCCTAGACACACACAAGGATTTCTCTAGACACACCTAAGCACTAGTTTGAAGAGTTCTCTAAAACCTAGGCAATGAAACAATGATAGTATTGCCCTAGTGAAAATTTTAGCAAAAAGCAAGAAATTTTTAAGAAAATTCAGTAATGTAGGTTACTAGGACACTAAACAGTGAAGAGATTTGACAAAAACCTTACCGAGATCGATCTGGGAGGGAGAATCAAAGGTTGAGGGGCGACAGGGGATTAGGGATTTGAAAATTTGGGTTTTTGAGATTTGAGGATTTTGAAGCAGTTTTTATAGTCCAGGGCTAAGAGATCGATCTGTCGTGGCGACAGATCGATCTGTTATTTTCAGAGACTTGAAGAGATCGATCTACTGAATCAAAGGATCGATCTTCAAAACACAGAAGCTCAAGGAGATCGATCTGCCAAAGGCATAGATTGATCTGCTGTTTTACAGAGGCTTAAGGAGATCGATTTGCCAAATGCATAGATCGATCTGCTGTTTTATAGAGGCTTAAGAAGATCGATCTGCCAAATGCATAGATCGATCTGCTGTTTTACAGAGGTTTAAGGAGATTAATCTTATAGTGGAGAACATCGATCTGCCTAGTTTAACCTTTCTGCTTTAGGCCAATTTGGAGTATGGAGATCGATCTATAGTGATTGAAGATCGATCTCTCATACTTTTTGCCCAAAAAAATTATTGAAAAATTCGTTTAAAATCATTTTGAAATCAAGGTTTTGAAGCAGATAAATCTTAAGAAACATTCATGAGTCCTAATTCACCTCTAAGAATACAAAACCTATCTCTATCAAGAGGTTTGGTGAAGATATCAGCTATTTGATGTAAAGTATCAATATACTCTAGAATTATATCTCCTTTTTGTACATGGTCTCTAAGAAAATGATGCATAATCTCAATATGCTTAGTTCTAGAGTGTTGAATAGGATTCTTAGATAGATTGATGGCATTGGTATTATCACATTTGATTGAGACTTGCTTCATGTCAATACCATAGTCTTTCGTTTGTTGTTTAATCCACAACACTTGAGCACTACAACTACCTGCTGCTATATATTCAGCTCAGTTGTGGATTGAGCTACACTATTTTGTTTTTTAGAGAACCATGAAATTAATCTATTCCCTAAGAATTGACATGTACCTGAAGTGTTCTTCCTATCTATTTTACAGCTCCCAAAATCTGCATCAGAAAATGCATGAAGAGCAAAAGTGGAGTCCTTGGGGTACCAAAGTCCTAGAGAAGGAGTGTCTTTAAGATATCTAAAGATCCTTTTAGTGACTAATAAGTGTGACTCCTTAGGAGAGGATTGAAATCTAGCACAAAGGCATACACTAAACAGAATATCTGGTCCACTTGCAGTAAGGTAAAGCAATGAACCAATCGTAGACCTATAGAGTTTAGTGTCTACACACTTACCATTTTCATCTTTATCAAGCTTGATGTTGGTGCCCACTGGAGTTGCTTGAAGTTTGCAATTATCCATTCCAAATCGTTTGAGCAATTCCTTAGTAAATTTTGCTTGATTGATGAAGGTTTCATCCTTAGTTTGCTTCACTTGAAGTCCCAAGAAGAAGGTGAGCTCTCCCATCATGCTCATTTCAAATTCACCTTGCATGATCTTAGCAAACTCTTGGCATAAAGATTCATTAGTCGATCCAAAAATAATGTCATCTACATACACTTGAACAACTAGTAAATCTTTATTTTTATTTTTGATAAACAAAGTAGTATCTACTTTTCCTCTTGAAAATCCTTTTTCTATTAAGAATTTTGACAATGTTTCATACCATGCTCTAGGAGCTTGTTTCAAACCATAAAGTGCCTTAGATAGCTTGAAGACATGTTCAGAAAATTCACGACTTTCAAAACCGGGAGGTTACTCAACATAAACTTTTTCATTAATGAAACCATTCAAAAATGCACTCTTTACATCCATTTGATATAACTTGAAGTTTTTATAACATGCAAAGGCAAGTAGCATTCTTATTGCTTCTAATCTATCTACCGGTGCATAAGTTTCATCATAGTCTATTCCTTCTTCTTGTCTATAGCCTTGTGCAACTAGCCTAGCTTTGTTTCTTATGATCACACTATTTTCATCCATCTTATTTTTGAAGATCCATTTAGTTCCAATTATAGAGTGATCACTACGTCTAGGAACTAGTTTCCATACTTTGCTTCTCTCAAATTGATTTAATTCTTCTTGCATGGCTAAAAACCAATTATTATCATCTAAGGCTTCATTGACATTTCTAGGTTCAATTTGAGATACAAAGGCTATATATTGACACACATTCCTTAGAGATGATCTAGTTCTAATTCCAAGAGTTGGATCTCCTACTATTTCACAATCTTTTACATATCCTAATTCTCTTGGTGCTCTAGACTCTCTTTCTAATATTTCTATTTCTTCTTCATCTTCTTTATTAATGTCAAGTTTCTCTAATAGATCATTTTCTAAGTTTGAGATTTCTTTCAAGTTTTCATCAAATATTTCAATATCCTCATCATTGGTTGAATTTTTAGATAAATCATTTGACTCATCAAATATTACATGAATTGATTCTTCAACCATCATTGTTCTTTTGTTATATACTTTATATGCCTTTGAATTCAAAGAATACCCTAAAAAGATTCCCTCATCACTCTTGGCATCAAATTTTCTTAAATTATCTTTTCCATTATTTAAGACAAAGCATTTACAACCAAAGGGGTGAAAATAACTAATATTAGGCTTCTTACCCTTGTAAAGCTCATAAGGGGTTTTCTTTAAAATTGGTCTAATCATAGCTCTATTAATGATATAGCAAGACGTATTTATAGCTTCAGCCCAAAAATATTTAGGTAAATTATTTTCACACAACATGGTTCTAGCCATTTCTTCTAATGTTCTATTTCTTCTCTCAACTACCCCATTTTGCTGTGGTGTCCTAGGGGCTGAAAAATTATGACTAACTCTTTGATCATTGCAATATTCATCAAATCCAATATTTTCAAACTCCTTGCCATGATCACTTCTAATACTAGTTATAGTGTAACCTTTTTTTCATTTTGAGTCACTTTTGTATAGGCAATGAATTTTTCTAAAGCTTCATTTTTCACTCTAAAAAAGAACACCCAAGCGAATCTAATGTAATCATCAACAATTACAAACCCATAATGTTTTCTACCTAGGCTTGTTGTTCTAGTTGGTCCAAATAGATCTAGGTGAAGTAATTGAAGACGCCTAGTGGTAGATACACTATGTTTAGGCTTAAATGTTGTCCTTTTATGTTTTCTTTTAACACAAGCTTCACATATTTTGTCATAGTTAAAGGATAACTTAGGTAATCCTACAACAAGGTCTTTTCTAGCTAACTTAAATACCACATGCATGCTTGCATGACCTAGTCTTCTATGCCACAACCAAGGCTCTTTTTTCTTGTCTACCATTAGGCATATGTTTTCATTTTTAAGTTCATTTAGATAGACAATGTATATATTACCTTGCCTATGACCTAGGAAAAGAACTTTATTAGATTTAGGATCTATAACATGACATTTCAAGCAATCAAAAATTACTTTGTAACCTTTGTCACAAAGTTGACTAATACTTAGTAAATTATGTTTTAGACCCCTAACAAGCAACACCTTTTCTAATGAAAAGTAGTCATTACCTATTGAGTCACTTCCTTCAACTTGGCATTTGGAGTTGTCCTCAAATGTGACTTCTCCACCAACTTTTGATTTAAATGAGTTGAAGTGGCTTCTATCACCGGTCATGTGTCTTGAGCATCCACTGTCCAAGTACCAAGCCTCCTTTGTTTTAGCTTTATGGCAATGCTCAATCACCTATAATCAAAATTCAAACTCATGTCTTAGGTACCCAAATTCTTTTGGGTCCTTTGGGGTTAGTGAATACAATTCTTGATCCCTTTGGGATCCATTTTACTAAAGCATTAATATCTTTTGAATTAACTATTTCTTTTAGAACCCAAATTATTTTTACTATTTTTTCTCTAAGAGTGGTCATCTTCATATTGCACTTATATGATGCATGCCCCTTCTTATTACTATGTGAACAGATAGTTGAGGGTTTATGCATGTTCTTTCTAGCCATGAAACTTTTGAGATGGGTCTCTCTACTTTTTCCATCATATCCTAATCCATTTTTATCAAAGAAGACCCTTTGAGTTTCTAGCATGTTATCTAACTTTTGTTGACCCATATAAAATCTATTAAAAGAATTATGTAAGTTACCATTTTTTTCTTTTAGGTCACAAATTTCAAGATTTGTAATTTCTGGTTTCTTTTCACATTCTAACTTATCCTTTAGTATTAACTCATTTTCTTTCTTCAATTTAGATATTAATTTTTTGTACTTCATACTCATGCATTCATATTCCAATGCAAGATCATCAAAAGCATCTTGCAATTCATCAAAAGAATATTCATTGAGGTCTGAAGTTACCTTTTCATCCTCAATAGCCATGAAGCATAGGTTGGCATTGCCCTCATTCGAATCATCATCGGACCTATCACTGTCGCTCCATGTTGTCATCATTGCCTTCTTTTTGTGGAACCTATCATTGGATTTTTTAAGAAGAGGGCAGTTAAATTTAATATGTCTAGGTTTTTTACATTCATAGCACACAATGGTATCTTTTCTACCTAACTCTTCTTGATCTTTCTTGTAGTTTCTCCTACCACTACCACTTGCTCTCATTCTCATGAATTTGTTAAATCTCTTGGCAAATATTGCCATCTCAAGATCTTCTTCACTACCACTCTCATTCTTACTCTCCTCTTGAGTAGTGGATTTCAGAGCTACTCCCACTTTCTTGGGTGGCTCTTCATTTCTTCTTAACTTCATCTCATACGTGAGTAGTGATCCTATTAGTTCATCTAGTGACAGTGTGTGTGGATCTTTAGACTCCTCTATTACAGTTACTTTAGCTTCCCATGATTTTGGTAGGCTATTCAATATTTTCTTGACCATTTCTATATTTGAATAAATTTTTCCTAAGGACTTTAACCCATTTATTACATCAGTGAATCTAGTGAACATGTCACTAATTGACTCTCCTTCTTTCATCCTAAATAGCTCATAATCATGTGTGAGCATTCCTACCTTAGTCTCCTTTACTTGAGTTGTCTCTTCATGAGTTATTGCCAATTTGTCCCATATTTGTTTGGCATTGTCACAACCAGATACTCTATTATATTCATTTGGCCATAAAGCACAAAATAGGGTGTGCATGGCCTTAGCATTTAGCTGAGAACTTTTTACATCATTTGAATCCCACTCATCTTCTTCTTTAGGGATGTCTCTTCCCTCTATTTTTTTAGTTGGGATTTGAGGTCCTTTAGTTATAATCCTTCATACCTCATAATCATTTGCTTGAATAAAGAGCATCATCCTAGTTTTCCAATAAGCATAATGTTCACCATTGAATATAGGAGGCCTAACTGTAGAATGCCCCTCTCCTACTAGATTGGTTGCTACATTGTTGTGAGCCATTAGATCATTTCTAACTCTTAGGAAGTTATTCCTATATGATCAAGGAGTCCTTGCTCTGATACCAATTGTTGGCTCTACCGAGAGGGGGGTGAATCGGTATTCTAAGGTTAATGGTAAATTGAAACTAAATTAAGTCTAATTGAAAATAATAAATAATCAATAAAATGTAATCCAATGAATTGAAAGAAGATAAGGGAAGGAAATATCAAACTCAGTAGTTTATAGAGGTTCGTCCAATCTCTTGCCTATGTCCTCTCTTCTTGACTTCCTTGTCAAAAGCTTTCTTTCCCTTTTTCAATGAATGTTACACACTCCCTTTTACAGGTTAATAAATAACCTCTCTACCCCCTTTTTTAGACAAAGATATATATTCACCCTTTTACAAAGTTTATCTCACTGAAGAATACTCCTTTTCTCTCTTGAAATAAGGATGAATACAAGATCAAGCTTTTCTTATGTGGGTAGGAAAGATATAGCTTTTACACAGAGACTTATACAACAATATCAATAAATGAAGATTGAAGACAAAGTGGAAGGTTGGAATGAAATTCTTGAGAATATACAGAATTTACAACAATGGTCTCTATATCCCAGTGTCTTCAATGCTTAATTTTATACTGGAGGATTGGTAGTTGGAGCATTTAATGTTGTTTTTCCCGTTGAAGGTTTTGCAGAAACAGTCGTTGGGAACCTCCAGTAGAGTGTCAGATTGATCTCTTATTTTAATTTCCTGCGATGACAAAGCAAATTGAAGCAAGGAGATCAATCTCATATATGTAGAGATCGATCTTATAATTTGAAAATGTTAGTGCAGATCGATCTGTCGAATAAGAAGATCGATCTTCCAATCTCTCTGTTTGAGGCAAGATCGATCTTCAGATTGATCTACCAAGTATTCTCGTAGCGAGGAGATTGATCTCTAATTAACCCAGATCGATCTCCTTAGCTCTCTGACTTTGAGGAGATCGATCTCTTCCTATACCAAATCGATCTCATAAACTCTTTGTTTGAGCATAGATCGATCTACTGCCTTTAGCCTTTGTTTTAGAGGAGATCGATCTCTTCCTAGACCAGATCGATCTCATAAACATCCTGTAATAGACAGATCAATCTTATATCCCTTATAGATCGATCTCTACTTCCTCAATACCTTGTACAGATCCTTTTGAGAATTCAATCCTTTAGCAGATCGATCTCATATCCTCATGAGATCGATCTCTCATACTAGAAAGCCTAGGAGATCGATCTCCCATCTCACCAGATCGATCTCTCATCCTTAAAGACTTAGTTTCTGGTACTGATAACCTCTAAACATCTTTTAAATCATTTCTATATTATTGAATTTACTTGTTTTGTCATTTCAAAATATATTAACTCAACACGACCCACCTCCCGTTTCAGGTGTGACACCCCGCACACTAGGTACCGTGTAGCCAGGGATCACTAGGTTATGGCCATAGTCCTCGTTGTTACTGATATAATCACTTACTTGTCTCACATGATATAACTTGTAGTCTCGATAGACCAGGTTAGACCCAAAGGAGGGGTCAGGCCCCCGATTTTATGATTTTCTATTATAATGATAGGTTTTTCAGAGGATTTTATGAAATGTGTCCCTGAAAGAATGATGACTTTTATAACAGAATTTTATAATGAATTTAAAGAGATTGATTTATGAGATGCTTAAACCCTTCGAGTTATTTTATACTACAGCTTTAATGAAATGATTTAAATGCAGTAGAATGATGAGTTTTCCATCCATTAATGATAAATGCATGAAAAGAATTGTTTCTCATGATTTGTTTTACATGACATGATCTTGATTTACCTCATGCTAAGTATGATTTAATGATGTCACATAAAATGCCTTTGATGCATGAATTACATGATTTCTATATGCACAAATAGTTTTGATAAACTATGTCATTGATGTATGCATGATTTTGTGCTTGAGATTTTAATGAAAAGAAATGGATTTTAAGGGCATGGCATTATGAGCATGTAGATAGTGGAGCTATCTACTTACTTGCATAATTGCCTTACTAAGCGTGTGGTTTGCTCACCCCCTTATTTTCCCATCTTTTCAGAGCACTCACAATAGTTATTGAGTGGCTGAGGACTTGCATTCTTGGTATCTGCTGCTTCCTATCGAGAGACAGGTATACACATTTGTATGGTTTTGTATCTGAACATGTAAATGCACAGTACTGTAAACGTATATGATGTCGGGGATGTAAGGTGATGTAATACCATTGTATATGTATTTAGTTAAAGCAAGGAATAGTAAATCCTGATATATGAATGTGATTATGGAAATGGAATGGTAAATAGGTGAGAGGTGACTAACTCCGAATCATAGCCCAACTGTTTGTAGGATGGTTGCAATGAGAGAAATGTAAGAATTAAATAATAAATGAAAAAACGAAAAATTTACATGATTTTTAGGTAATTTGGGTCGTGACAGTATATATATAATATAGTTAACATTAATAATAGTAGAAACAAGATTAAAATAAATTAAAAAAAAAAATAACATTACATTAATTGCCGCTAGAATAAACAAAGTCATTTGTTTAATGATGATCATAATCCTCCTCCCCCTCCTCCTCATTCTCTTTTTCTTTTCACCTTTTGCTTCACCCGCTAATTCTAAATCTACTTCTTCATAATCTCCAGAAACAAAAGGTGTACTATTGTCAAGTCATTTGAATATTCCTTCCCTTGATCATCATTACTCAACTTATATGTAGTTCGAGTTTTAGTCTTGAACATTACGGATCAATCATGTTGATCTCTTCCTCTATAAGGGTAGTTTATATAACAAACTTGAAGTACTTTCTAAGCCAAGACAAATGGTTTATTGCTATCAAGAATTGATTTATAATTGATGTCCACAGGACTATGACGTGGATCTACCCAAACCCCATTCTCAATGTCAAACCAATAAACCATAAAAATCACAATCGTAATCATTATAGCAGTTTCCTTTCAAGCAAACCTCACAGTTATTTATCTTTTGATTTTGTTCGTAGTTTAGTGTACGAATAAAACCATTGACAAAGTAACCTTTGAAAGAACTTGCCAAACATGCAGGGCCATGAATATCTATTTGCCAATTATGATCCTCAACCTATGAATAATAAACTTACAAATTGTCTATATAACAATTATATAGATGAGTTATATAATTGTTAAAGTTATAGTTGTCGTGGATTAGTTATAGTTGTCAAAGTTAAGTATTAGCTTCATATTATATTAGTATATAAACTTACAAATTGTCTCAACCATTGCGAGAATCGCTCATTATGTGCTTTCTCTAATTCAGCTTCAATTATATTTATGAAAACTCTTCTAGTTAACTCATCAAATACCCTATAAATTACATCTCGAGTTAGATAAATATATATTTATTTAATAGTTGATTAAATTGAATTAATTTTTTCAGAATACTCAATATAGTGATTTATCTTTTCACGGTTCAATAAAAGATACAAGCGAGCTACTTTAAGTTCATTTATAGATATGGCCGCCAAGAGATATCTTCTAAACTAAATGCATGTCCAAGATGAGAAAACTGACAAACGTCTTATAGCTTCCATGACATCCCCTCATCATTACGTGAGACTCGATTCAATCTTGTTGGCACCTTCGACTCGAAATAAAGTGAGCAAAAAATTAACTATTTCTTCTATAATATATGCCTCACATATAGATCATTCAATTTTAGATCTATTAATACATTTTTTTCTTTAAATGATGAAGAAACCTAAGCATCAACATACCAGAAATTGAGCATTAATAACAAAGGAAAAACTATTTTAATTGCATTATTTCCATCTTAAACAACTATAAGAAATTACCTCTAAAACGGATACATCTATCGATACTGAACTGGTCCACAGGCTTTAGCCTCAAAAGACAAGTGAATTGGCAAATGCTTCATTTGAAGGAAAATTCTTTCTAGATTGTATATTGTTTCCACTATGTTTTTCTCTTACACTTCCATATGATCTACATTTATATCAATGGAACCAATATCTCTAAAAAAATGAGATAGCTCAATAATTGCATCCCAAATTGAGTTTGGCACCAAAAAAAGGAGCAATCACTGCATGAAAACATGACAATCATGACTTTTCATCCCATAGAACTTGCAATTAGTCATGTTTACGCATTAAGTTATATTAGATGCAAAATTGTCTAGAAACCTTAATTGTTTAACCTATTGACACACATTTTTTTCTTTATTCTTTAGTTAGAGTGAAAGATGTTTTAGGCTTGAACACCTTTCCATTACTCTGAACCAGCTCCACTCGAGTCACTAGCAATAAACATTTAAATCGAGCCTTGCCTTTATGTTATCTTTCATTTTACATTACACATCCATCATCATGTTGAAGACATTCTCAAATACATTACACTTGATATGCATGACATCCAGATTATGTCGGGGAAGATCAATTTGCCAACTCCCAAAACATGTTTTTTTTTACCATATTATGCATTTTACCAAAACCATGTAACTTTTGTTGATTACATTTCGTGCCGAAAGTGATATCAGGAATGTTATATAAAATTCTAGGATTTGTTCACCAAATAACCTCTCAATTGGGGAGAGTCACGCTCAACTTTTCTCCGAAATTTATCTCTTTGCCTTAAAAAAGGATGATCGTATGGTAAAAATTGATAATGACAATAAAAATATGAGGCCTCTTATCGTGTTGCAACTAGAATGACTATATAGACCCTATGCAATAAGGACATGATAACTGCCTATAAGTGTTCCACTTAGGCAACATCTTGTGTGCAGGAAAATCATTAATTGCCCACAATAGAGTAGCTCTCAATTGAAAAGTTTACTTTCTATGAGTATCATAAGTAGCAACATATCGAACCGAAAAACTTTCAACTCATCTATTAAAGGCCTTAAGAAAATATTTATATTACTTCTCGGACAACGTTTTCTTGGAATTACTATATTCAACAAAATATTTGACCGCTTCTTCATACACAACCATGGAAGCAAATTGTAAAATAACAAGCATTACTGGCCAACAACTGGATTTTGCAGCTGGATCGAATGGAAAAAAACCATTTAAACATAATTCAAGTTTCACATTTCTTGATTCAACCGTAAAAAAAGGATAAGTTCAATTAAAATGTTAACAAGCCTCATCATCAACAAGTTGTCTAAGCAGTTCATCAAGACTTCGATTACGAGCATGCCATGACATATTCTCAACAGTTTTAATAGACATAAAAAGCCTTTGTAGCTCGACATCAGTGGCGAATAACCTTAGATCTTATAAGGAATTTGTTTCTTGACTTACCACTTGACTTAGTCAAACCTAAATCGAGAATGACCACATACTAAATGATATGTCAAATTTGTTATTTCTTTATGAAATAATATACGATTGTTCTAGCATACATCTATTTTTGGATATCTTAATCCAAGCTTCATCATATTATTCTTCATTCTATAAAAGTTTTTTAGCAAGTTTTCATCACACATCATGCTCAAATGATGATTAAAACATAACTCACTCATATTAAGCTCTGACTTACAAATCAAAAGTTGCAACATTGCATACAGGTTTGTCTGCTTCGTATAAAACTTGACCACAATGGTTCATCTGTATCTTTCAACAAAGTAGAATCCTGTTACGACTGGATTCAAATTTTGTTCCTCAACTATGGCCCTACTACCACCAAAACTATCTTTGCTAAAATCAAGATAGAATCCATCCATAACACTTCTAACATACGAATTTTCTATTCTTAATTAACTTATATATTTAGACTGAGGATACTTGTTGATAATTGTCCAACTTGTAACTCTCCATGTGAGAACCAAGTAGTATAACCAGTAGTGAATCCTTTATAATAAAGATGTTCACACACTTCATCTATTTCTAAACCTTTTATTTTGTCATCTAACATAACGACATTTAATCTTTCTGATGCTTACAAAATTTGATTGTCCCAAAGTATATTCAATTAATTCTTCCGCACTAATCAAATATTCTTACCTAATATATCTATTTTCATCTAGGCGACAATGCATCCAAGATTGACGTCTATCCATTTTACGCTAAACCAATCACCCTAGACATTGAAAATAACTCCAACATATTCAACATATATACACGAGTTTAAACTTAATATGTAATCACAATAGATTCTACATATATAATCGCAATAGATTCAACATATATAATCAACAGGTTCAATATACACATTTCATTAAATAAGTTTAAACTCATACTCAAATTTAAACTTGTTGTTGCCTGAAACAACAATGATGAATTGCTGACGTCCTTCGTGCCACGTGTTGTCGAAATCTCTGCAAGAAAAATAAAGATCAGAGGGACGCAGGGCTTTCCCTGCGTTTGCACTCCGATGCTTAAGTCAGACCCAGAATTTGGCAGAGTTTCTGTAGGGGAAATAGAGACTTAGGTTAACGAATCATACCTGACCCCTATTTATAGGGATTTCTCTATCATTAATTACATTTTTGCCCTTTTTATCTTACTCAGGGTTTGTATCATTTCTCACATGTTTTATTTGTGTGCCACGTGATGCATTCTTTTATCATTCTTTTATCATGCACAACAATTGCTCCCCACTCTTTCGCTAGGTATAACCTTACGGAAGAGTACATATGTTCTCATTGTAGCCTCAGATCAAGTCCTTACATTAGATTCTGAAGTCAAATTCTCTGGTCGTATAATTCTCAAGCTCTTGTTTGAGTGCATGGCTTACCTCACGCATTTTTCGCTTCAAGCCCTTGCTCGTTTTCTTCGTGGCTTACCTCGCGCACTTTTCGCTTCAAGCCCTTTGTTGTGTGCTTAGCTTACATCGCGCACTTTTCGCTTCAAGCTCTCGCACATTGTCTTCGTGGCTTACCTCGCGCATTTTTCGCTTCAAGCCCTTTGTTGTGTGCTTAGCTTACATCGCGCACTTTTCGCTTCAAGCTCTTGCACATTGTCTTCGTGGCTTACCTCGCGTATTTTTCGCTTCAAGCCCTTTGTCTTGAGTGCGTGGCTTACCTCGCGCATTTTTCGCTTCAAGCTCTCGCACATTGTCTTCGTGGCTTACATCGCGCATTTTTCGCTTCAAGCCCTTGGTTGAGTGCTTAGCTTACCTCGCACATTTTTCGCTTCAAGCTCTCGCACATTGTCTTCGTGGCTTACCTCGCGCATTTTTCGCTTCAAGCCCTTTGTTGTGTGCTTAGCTTACATCACGCACTTTTCGCTTTAAGCTCTTGCACATTGTCTTCGTGGCTTACCTCGCGCATTTTTCGCTTCAAGCCCTTTGTCTTGAGTGCGTGGCTTACCTCGCGCATTTTTCGCTTCAAGCCCCTACACATGTGTAGCTGGTGTGATCAGTCATTTATCAATTATGTGCGAATCTCAACAGCCAATAAAATATCAATATGGCATAAATGATAGTTCAACAAATTAAATTTCAACCCATAGTTGAATTAACAAAAAATAATATTAAATGTCATAAAGTCTCGCTGCCAGTGTAGTTGCAAGTGGTTGATATTTCGCGTTTTTGCTATCCTCTTGCCTTGTGACCTTTCCATCTTCTTTCACGGCATTGGTGATGGCTTAGGTAGCCCGACAATGGTAAGGGTTTCTTTTCTTTGAACTCCCTTATATGTAGTTCAGCGTCGGTATCATTTTCATCACTTCTTCTTGAGTGATATATTTATCTGCTCTAGAGAACAAGTCTGAGATCGTCGTTGGCTGATCTAAAGATAGCGACTCTTGCAACTTTTCAGACCTTGTCCCTTGTAGCATAGCTGTCATAGCTACTCCAACTTGTAGATCATGTATTTCAAGAGTAGCATTACGGAACCGATCCACATAGCTTTTGAGTGATTCCTTGCTCCCCTGCTTTAAGGTAAGCAGATAGGTGGCCTCCTTCTTTTTCTGGCTTTTTATCACAAAGGCCTTCAGGAATTCACTTCTTAATTGATTGAAAGACGAAATAGACCCCTTTGGCAAACTATTAAACCATTTTAGTGCATGGTCAGTTAAAGTTGAGGGGAATGCTCTACTCATGATCTCATCCTCCCATCCATGTAATAGCATCAATGACTCATAGTTCTGAATGTGGTCATAAGGGTCAGTTTTTCCCGTATACATCGTCATCTGCGGCATTTTGAATTTTAGGGGCAGCGGTTTTTCCATGATCGTTGTACTGAATGGGATTCTCCTTCTCTGGTTTTCTTCAGTTTGAACCAACATTTTCTCTTCTAAGATTCGTTCCACCATTCTTTTCATATCTGTGGTAACTTGTGCCTTGGACACAGGTTTGTTTTGTGCTTTCTTAGCATTGTATGCATCAGCTTGGCCGCAGTCCATAGCTTTTTTCCCGTTACCCTGAGTTCGATTTTGACGAATCTGAGATTGAAAGTTTGCCATTCCAGTTTTAAGGTTTCGTGTTCGATCTATTTTCGAGTTTCTCTCAACATGAGACCCTGTCATTCCCACATCTTTGATTTCGTTGTTTGGCGGGCCGTTTGTGTTTTGGGGCCAAGGATCTTCGACGCCCAAATATCCAGAGTCTACTCGAGCCAGACCCTCAAGGTTTCTAGTACTTTGGCGTCTCCGGCCACCAACAATCTCTCGCATTGAATTCCTTGTACCATGACGTCGTAGTTTTTTGACACTCTGATATTTCCAGTTCATTGGAGTCTCGCGCATGGGGTATTCCGTAACTTGGCGCTGCAAGCCTTCCAAGGCCTCACGCACAGGGTCTCCCATTGTCGCGACCCAAATTTACAAAAATCACTACAAATTTTTCGCGAACTTACCACATTTCAATTGTTGGGCTGTGAGTCAATATCCCTCCCTCAGTTTCATATATTATATATATATGCATAACAGGCAATGCTTTCGTCCCAGGCACAAATATTGCGGAAGCTTATAAAATTATCATTTTAGAATTTAAAATTCGTTTACATTGCCTAACATATACATCCCCCATATAACATGACTACATCACTGTACACTATTATTCAGATACAAAAGTACATGTGTGCATACCTCGATGCTGCTGGATAGCTGTGTATAAAAGATCGCAGGATGGATGCAGCTTATACACTCTACTGAAATGCTCGTAGAGGTGGGAAAAATAATGGGATGAGCATAACGCGCTCAGTAAGAAATATATGAAAGCAGGTAGATAACCACACTATCTACGATGCTCATAATGCATGTTTTATCAACTCGTAAAACAAATGCATTTACTTTTCAAAATACTCTCATTAATTTATAAAGCAAGTAGATAATCAAACTATCCACGATGCTCATGATGCATGGTTTATGCCGAAAAACTCATGGCATTCACAAAACCATCATAGTAAAACACATAGCAATTTAATGCCAAAAATCGAATATCAAAACTCATTCAGAGTAAAATATTTATGTGTTCAGTATTGAAACTCACTTTAAAATCATAATCTCATTTCAAACGGTTTCATCACAGAAATCAAATCAAAATTAGTTTCATAACCGAAACCAATAAAATCAGGTGAGACTAGGCAGGGATTTCAACACAAATCCAAGGGAACATTTGGTCAAAGTTCGAGACCCACAAGCTATCACGGATCAGGTGTGCCCGGGTGTCTCTGAGTCCGAGGAGGGGATTAGTCTATCCATCGGCTCCTATCTAAGGACTATCACAAAACAGAGCAATGACAAAGCATGCCCGAGTCCAAAGACGCAATCCTCACACCCCATAGTTGCACGGTACAGTGTACTCCATGTTGTCTACACGGTACAGCGTACTCCGTGAACCAGGTACAATTACCACACAGTTGTAGGTGCCTGAGTCAACAGCTCACCACCCCAACCAAATAAATTATCAACCATAGCCTGTCGTCTCAGATCTAGTGCGAGCAAGTCAGTGTGACACACAGTCAACACAAGGGCTCCAACACGATCTCAATCACAAATCACAACAGAATCCAATGCGAGCAGTGCTCCAGCACGGTCTGTACAGATGTAATACCAAAATCAAGTGGGAGCAGATCTGGATAAATCCACAGATCTCATCATGCTCCAGCACGATTTCACACACACAAAATAGACAGCTGACTCTATTTCCCACCACAGTGGTACTCAAAACCGAGTGCAATATGCCAAACGGTACAAAATAGAGTGAGAGGGTAACATCCCATCAATTCACTCGTCAATCAAATCACATTTTAGAAAAACGTGCAAGTTAATGCATACAGTCAAATCATGAGCCAGTCTATCATTTCAACTTCACAAAAATCTCTTTTTCACAGAGAAAACATGGATTGCATGCACTTTATGCATTTCCAAAATTCCTGAGTCTAGGGGTATTTTCGTAATTTTCTCATATTTGGGTACTATCCAGAAATTTCATATCTATACTCTATACGAAATTTAATTGACTGTAAACGACGATGAAAATACGTACAGCTTTCTCTAATAGCTCTCATAGATCCCTTACCTCGGATCACGTAATGTGACCTCTCTTCCTCTGTGCTGTCCAAATCTCGCAGTCCGGTCAACTCTCAATATGACTCTGGAGCTGCATTTAACCATTCACTGGATTAATTACACGTTTCCTACTTTATTACACATTTAATACAGTTCATTTCACTTAATTGGGCCCGTTTACTCTAAATGGGCCTAAATACTTTAATCGGGCCTTAATCCGTATTAAGCCCGTTTTCACGTATTATTTCCCTTCATCAGGGTCTATCGGCTCATTGGGCCTATCAATACCCATTGGGCTTCATTCCAAACTCTTTGGATAGCCCGAATATCATTTACGACAGTTTATTCGAATTTTCGACTATAATTCACTAAATCCGAAATTTAATCCGAAATGCGTAAATTAAATCTTAATTACGCGTTAATCACATAAATTGTCGTAAATGAGCTTTACTTACCTGATATTGTGCGATGGTGCGCGAATCGGAGTTCAATCTAGCTTCCGTTCGGAATTAAATCGTCGAACTGCACAATTTCGTATTTTTCATTTCCGGGCCAATTTTTGATTAAATATAATTTAAATAAATTTATCAAAAATTAAATCGGCCACTTTTGACCTCGTATCGACTTACCCGAAGTCCGATGAAAATTTTTTTTTTCTCTCTCTTCTTTCTCTCTCCTCCTGAACCGGTTCGGACCGGTTCAGTCCCTTTTCACACTGAACCGGTCCGAACCTGTTCAGTGGAAACCTTGCCGTCGCCGGCGTTTCCGGTCGATTCCCGGCGCGATTCCGCCACCGTTCGGTTGGGCTCGGGCTGGGGATCTCTCGGCTGGGCTTGATCGGAGCCAAGCACCGCCGGTGGCCACCGAAATTCTCCCTCTCTCCCGCGGCTCTCCCCCCTCCGATCTCCTCGCCGGCGGCGTTTCCAGGCGCGTCTTGGCCGGTGGCGAGTCGCCCGGTGCTGGGCTGCCTTCGCCGGCCCCTCATCCTCGCCGGTGGCCGTCGGCTGAAGGGAATTGGTTCCCTCGGTTTGCGTCTTCCGTTTTCGCCATTTTTGCTTCTGTTTCCCGATTTCGTTTTTCAGTTTTTTTTTTTTTAACAGAATTTTTTTTATATTATATTTTTATTATTATTTTATTCTTAAAATAATAATAAAAATCCTAAAATATCCCAAAAATTCATATTAAATTCATTTAGTCCGCAAATGAATTTATCAATCCGATTTTACTTTTTCGGTATATTTTTCCACTATTTATGAGCTCGTTTTTCGAGACAAAAATTTTTGATATATTCTAATAATTTATATCTTGATCAATTGGACTCGAAATTAAATTATTTCTTCGAATTTTGATCAAGATTACATAAAATCCAAGTTTACAAATATCAATTTCTTAAAAATGACACCGAATTTTCGGGTGTTACACCCATACCCTGACGCCTCCTATCTTCCTCAGTCTCACACATAGGGTCTCGTGCGGTCATGCCGCGAGGATCTCGCGCACCCCTGCAGTGAGGGTCTCGCGCAGAAGGGTCTCGCGTAAGCTGGCATCCCCGCGTTATGAGTGCGCCACGTGGCGCGCGAAGAACGCGCCATGTGGCACACGAAGCAAACGGGGGGTCTTGCGCGGCCATGCCGTGAGAGTTTCGTGCACCCCTGCCGTGAGGGTCTCGTGCTCCACTGCCGTGAGAGTCCGTCGTGAGCATGCCGTGAGGGTTCAATGCGGGTATGCCGTGAGGGTCCAATGCAGTCGTGCCGCGAGAGTCAGGTGCGGGCATGCCGCGAGGGTCCAATGCAGGCATGCCGCGAGAGTCAGGTGCGGGCATGCGGTGAGGGTCCAATGCAGGCATGCCGCGAGGGTCCAATACAAGCATGCCGTAAGGGTCCAATGCAGGCATGCCGTGAGGGTCAGTCATGCCGCGAGGGTCTGTCGCCAGCATGCCGTGAGGGTCTATCGCGAGCGTGCCGCGAGAGTCTGTTGTCAGAGTGCCGCGAGGGTCTCGCACACCCCTGCCGTGAGGGTCTCCAGCAGCCATGCCGCGAGAGTCTTGCACAGGGTCTCGCGCTCCCCTGCCATGAGGGTCTCCTACAGTCGTGCCGCGAGAGTCTCGTGCAGGGTCTCGCGCTCCCCTGCCGTGAGGGTCTCCAGCAGCCATGCCGCGAGAGTCTTGCACAGGGTCTCGCGCTCCCCTACCGTGAGGGTCTTGCGCACCAGGATTTCGCGCAATTCGCCCTTCTCCTACCAAATTTCGGACAGTCTGCGGCAGGTTCACTTGCGGAAAAGCTCCTTTGAACAAATCAACCATAGTCCGCAGGGCTTCAATGGTTTCTTCCCCCTGCTTCTGCATGGCTTCGAATTCAGCTACGGGAATCGTCATCATCTCCGACCCTCTCTCTGTCTGAACTCCATCACCTAAGTCCGCCATTGGGGAGCTCGTCATGTCCTCACTTTCTTCACTTCTGATTGCTGTTGAACGTATCTGTACCATCGTTGTCAAAAGCTTTTCTTCCGTTTCCCACAGACGGCGCCAATTGTTGTTGCCTGAAACAACAATGATGAATTGCTGACGTCCTTCGTGCCACGTGTTGTCGAAATCTCTGCAAGAAAAATAAATATCAGAGGGACGCAGGGCTTTCCCTGCGTTTGCACTCCGATGCTTAAGTCAGACCCAGAATTTGGCAGAGTTTCTGTAGGGGAAATAGAGACTTAGGTTAACGAATCATACCTGACCCCTATTTATAGGGATTTCTCTATCATTAATTATATTTTTGCCCTTTTTATCTTACTCAGGGTTTGTATCATTTCTCACATGTTTTATTTGTGTGCCACGTGATGCATTCTTTTATCATTCTTTTATCATGCACAACAAAACTTAAACTCAATATATTGATATAATAATTTAATTACTCAATTATAAGAATTATTTTAAACTCAAATACACATACACATTTTATTGAACAAGTTCAAATTCATACTAATATTGAAACTTAAATTTAATATACTAATATAATAATTCAATCACCCAATTAAAAAAAATAATTTCAAACTCAATTTAACATAAACACTCATTGAACAACTTCAATTTCAAACTCAGTTTCACATTTCAATCACGTACGCATTTCAAACTCAATTTCACATATATATTTCAAACTCAAATTAATTAATAATAACACTAAATATCAAAACTAAATCATTTAACAATAAATTTTTTTACAAAATTATATTACTAAATTTCAAGACAATTAATAGCAACACTAAATATCAAAACTAAAAATTTAATAATAAAACTTTATCTAAAAAAATATTAATAAATTCTAAATTAATTAATAACAACACTAAAAACCCTAATACCCTAATACGCTAAATATCTTAAACCTCAAATAATACTAAGCCCTAACAACACTATAACTAAATATCCTAAACTTTAAATTAAACCATACAACAACAAAAACACAATCGAATCCATTAACAATTAACCACAATCAATCACTAATAACATCAAATATTAACTAATTTTAACTTAAATCAATATATATAATAAATAAATAAATTTCAGTGCGTTTTATGTATAAAACACTACCAAAGCAAATGTAGGCCGACGAAGAAGAAAAGAACCAAAGAGAGCTTCGATTGGTGGTAAAGAGGTGTCAGAGGGGCGACGGAACAACGAAGAAGAGTTTAGGGAGAGAGGGAGTGCCGGTAGAGAGAGAAGAAGAAAGTGTAAAAATAGGGGGAAGGGGTTCCATCGGATTTAGGGATGATATTTACCAGCGTAATCAAATATTCCATCGATAATCCATCGATAAGTTTTAATCGCGTTTCATTAAAGTTTAAACCATAACCTCCATCGATATTCCATTAAAATTATGTCAATAAAAAATAATCAATTACTTAACTATGAAATACTTTCATCGATAATTGTGAGCGATATTATTTTAATATTTCGCCTCTTTTACAGACGATTTACCGATGGATATGTCGCGGGTAAATTTGGCATCTTATTTTTCATATGTCCTTGCCATAAGTATCAATAAATTACTGACTAAAACCACTTCTGTCGATTAAATTCATCGATAATATAACGATAATTCATAGGTAAATTAATTAGATTTTTATGTTTTCCTAGAAATGAATAATTTATCAGTAATTCATCACTTTTTTATCGATAATTATCAATGGATTAATTCCACGGGTAATTTTACATTGAAAAAGCTCTAGTTTTTTTCGTAAATTGAAATAGATTACATTTAGGTGAAGCAGTTAAAACTAAAAGCTCCATCAATGGAATGAAAACAAGTTAGATGAAGACAAGAAATATATCAAAGATTAAGGAAAAACAGATGAACAAGTAATCTATGACTATAAGAAATCAGCTTGGGTGCAAGATAAGGTCCTTGTATTGAACAGCACCGTTTGAGTTCAATTTTTATTTGTCTGAAGAGAAATGAAATTTTGCAAGGGTTGCTAGTCGGTGATTACTAAAATCCCTAAAAGTATTCATTACATTTGATTGCAAAAAAAAGGTGAATAAATTGTGAAAGGAGCGAAGAACAATGAAAAATAGAAGAAAAATAAAATATTGAATAATCATTTAAATAGAAAAGTTTAGTATTGAATAATTTTATAATTATTTATATTTTATTAATAATAATAATTTATTTGAATTGAGATATGTATTTTAAATATTAATAAAGTAAAATTAAATTAGGTTTAAATTTCAAACCCCACTAACTTAATGCCACTAACTTAATAAGGATTTACACTTAAAAAATTGGTTAAAAATTATATAGTGAGACATGTTGCCAACGAAAAAGGACAAACAGCACCAAATCCATAAAAAAAATTTAAAACTCGAAAGAAAACCCATTGCCCCTACAAAACATATTAGTGCTTGATTGAAATTTAGAATAATCGAAGTGGATTCCAATTCCTTCTGTAATGGCTGAAGAATACGAAGCGACGCCATCAAGTTCGCAACCAAGATCCTCCCCTGACACTGAAAAATGTTTCCAGGTTTTCCTTGTCAATTCATTTTTTGTTTAAATTATTTAACCCTACAATTATAATAGCTTTTCAATTTGCGTCTCTGTACTTATCTACATCTGTTTTTTTGGTAATACTGGGAATAAAATTTCGTTCAATTTTTTCCTTTTACCTCTTGGGAATTTATCTGTCTTTAGGGGTTGAAATTTGCTGGCTATGTCTTAGCTTTTTTTTTTTTGCTATTTTAGTCAAGATAAATAATGGGTTTGCATTATATTGTATATAAAATGATAGGTTTAATTTAACTAGTGTGTTGGAACTTTGAGATCTGAGTTTTATCTATATTATTTGGCAAATTATTGGCTGGTGATGTTAAATATTAGAGTTAAGTGCATTCTTTTTAATCCAGTAACTTTGATTATTATTGTTGTTATTCCTGAAGATATTTAGGTTTTCCAAATTTTAGATCATGTTTTTGTCTGGCATTTTCTTTCATAGATATTGACACAGTAACTGATTGTTATTAATAGATTCATGCACGTGGAAATGGACTTGTTATTTTTTATACGGACAGTTACTTGTCTTTGTTTATGATGAACATGAGCATATACTTTTGTTTATGTAATTGTGGGGTTGTGTGTAGACAATAAGCTGCGATTGTAGATGCATAAAAAATGATTTACAATTTTTTTTTGGGGATTTATACTTGACAAGAAAGGGATAAGGCAGCAAGGGTGATGAAGATACCTGGAGTAGTTTCAAAAGTTAGAAGTGATTGGACTTATAACAGCGGAGTTTACTTGTCATTGGAGGATAAATTAGGGAGCTCGGTTATCTAAACTAGCTATAAACCTCTTTTTAACTCTAATTTATTAATAAATTATGTTGATAGTGGTGAGCTTCCAAAACCAAATGAACGTGCTATGTGTTTTAAATTCAACTTTCAGCAAAACCGTTCACGCCTTGTGCAAACTGTTTCAGCTTTCTAGCAGTAATTACTTAGGAAAGGAAGGGATTTTGCTGTCTCTTTTCTTGAAAATCCATGCCACTTATCTATGCTATTAGGGAAATGCATTCCTTCATTTGTCGGACAATCAGCAGCAAATCTTACTTTTTATTTTTAGCAATACCCTTTGTTTTGTTACAGCAGGGGAAAACACAGTGGATAGTGAACTTGGATCAAGCAGTTATTTTGATGTGTCTTAGGTGAACAAATGAATACTGCACTTGTATCACGTATTAGTTGATTGCCACAGGGGTTATTTCATGTTAAAAGAGGGAAGCTAATGGATTACCTTTTTTTGGGCCCTGAGGCCTATGGTTATGTGTCCAGTTATTATCAATTTTGGGATACCTGGGGTTTTTTTGTCATGGTGTTAGGAAATAGGAAGTGTTTGTTAAATGGCATTGTAATGTGCAATGGCAAAGGTTTTCAATTGAAGAGATTCACCATTTTATACGGTGCAGTCATTGAGTAGCTAAATAGGATGCTTGAGCATTGAGATCATCCATGCATTACATAATTCAAAAAGTCTTTCTTCCTCAAGTAATTTCCTGCCAAGCAATAGAAGTCTAAATTTGACACTACACTGAATTCAATTTGCTCTGTGTACTTTCCTATTTACGAGTACTAAAAATTAGTTTTAATTCGTTTATTCGAAAACCTTCTTTTTAAAATTTTTTTTGGTATTTTGAAGAAGAGAAAAAGTTTACTTTCTGGACGAGAGTTCAGTATTGTTATTATTCTTCACTAGTGTTTTGTGTCGGCAATTCTCTTTTCTTTGTTCTCAATCTCAATATGGCTTTTTTGTTGCAGATTCCAGGATACTCTGGTCTCCCAGCTTTTCATAATGATGATTTTCAGATGCTTCCTGTTATGTATCCTGCAATTGTCCCAGGTTTAACTTCGGGGCAAAATCAGGAACAGATGAATCGTAGAGCAGGCATTTATGCTGTCCCTACTCTACCAATTATGGGGCATATTGCTGGACTTCCATCTAACAATCTCATTCCTCTCACCTATAATATACCTACGTAAGTAAATATGTGGTTTTGTAAATTTATGTAGTTCGCCTACCTTATATTGATGATTTCGCCCTTAGGTAAATAATCACCTATCATTCCATCAGATTCGGGGTGAGCACTACTAGGTGATAAATGAAGCAATTTATTTAATCATCCAATTACTAGCACCAAAATTTGGTCTTCACTTCATTTAGTTGATTTTGAAAACAAAAAAAAAAAGGTAAAAAATAAAACGATAGCTTTGTTGGTTG
The DNA here is from genome assembly GCA_033439115.1 of Firmiana major. Lineage (NCBI taxonomy): Eukaryota > Viridiplantae > Streptophyta > Magnoliopsida > Malvales > Malvaceae > Firmiana > Firmiana major. The sequence goes on from CM065905.1 coordinate 63,237,083, forward strand.
GTTATTTTTTTTTTTTTTAAAATTATTCGCAAACCCAAATATTTAAGTCATTTGGAATTTGTGTTTCTCATATCATTGTTCTTCCTTAGATATCCAATTTCAACCTAGTAACCTTTTTTTCCCCATCACTCTAACTTGCTTGTTACCTTTTTCTCATCATCACTACACATCAACACCAATCACAAGCTTTCGAGGTGTCGCCATCTTGAACAATTAGGAACCTGATTTCATTATTGTCTATATTTTTTGCTTCACTTCTTTTTTGTTTGATTGTCCCTTTTAAACACTCTTTTAGAAGAGACACAAATTTAGGTATACATCCAATTTCCAGGAGGAGATTTTTTTGCCATTGTGGAAAGAAAGGGAATTTGCTAACTTGCACAAAAAGAAAAGCCATCTTAGATTGCCGATTCAAACTATTGATGCTATCAATCAGCTTGCTTTTAACTTATTTGTATTTCCATCTTCCTTTTGCATTTACTCCCTCTCTTACGGAACCTAGGTATTTGGCTAAATGCTGAAATAAGCATTCCTATATGCATATTTTTTCCTAAATTTTCATGTGATTTTAATTTTTATTATACTTTCAATTTCCCTCTTATTTCGCCATTTTTTTCTTTGGTACATTTGAGGAAGTCCAAGGGGAAGGCTAAACCTTACCCTCCTAAGGAGGGTTAACAGTTGTTCTCTTATTTCACATATCATTTCACGTATGAGTTGTTCATCAAATTCATGTGATTAGGCCTTGAACAATATGTTCGTTTTTCAAATGTCAGTTTTTCTTTGTCATTATTAGGGTAGGCTATATGAACTTACGCTAGGTTATCTGCACGAATTCTACTCCTCCCCTCATTCCTATCAAAGACAATTTGCTCTTCTAACTCTCGTTGCTCCATATCTTTCCAAATAATTTCCTTTCAAGTCTTTTCGGTCTGCCCTTAACAACCTTTTTTCATCACTCATAATCTCTACCCTCCTAATTGGAGCGTCTATATGTCTATATCGTATGTGTCAAAATTAACATAGACGACTTTCACTCATATTGTCTACGGTAGGTGCCACTGAAACCTTATTGCGAATTTCTTTATTTTTCATTATATTTTTTCTCGTATATCCGCACATCTATCACAGCATTTGCATTATCACTACACTTATTTTACGTGTACGTAGTCTTTTAGTTGCCCAACATTCATTACCATAGAGCAATTTTGGTCTAACAATTATCTTGTAAAACTCGCCTTTCAACCATATAGTAATTCCTTTAACGCACAATACACTTGTATTGCTTCTACACTTGCTCTAGCCAGTCTCGATCCTATGGGTTATATCGCCATCAATCTCTCCATTCATCTGTACGGTCGACCCCAAATGTCTGAAATGATCTCGTTTAGGGATCACAACTCCACCTAGCATTGCTATGTTTCAATCTTTCTCTTTGTTTGAACTGAATTTACATTCTATGTATTCGGTCTTTACACTGCTTAGTTTAAACCCTCTTGATTTTAGTGTCTGTTTTCACAGTTCTAACTTCGTATTAACCTCCGGTTTAGTCTTAACGCGTAAAACAATGTCATCTACAAATATCATACACCAAGGCCTTGATAGATTTTGTCAGCTTGTCCATTACTATAGCGAATAGGAATGGGCTTAGCATTAATCATTGAGGTAGTCTTACTATGATAGGAAATTCGTTTGGTTGCCCTTCCACGTGTTTTTACATGTGTCATTGCATCTCCATACATGTTCTTAATTATTTCAATACATTTTACAGGGATTTTTTCTTCATTAATGACCACCATAACACCTCCCTAAGTACTTTATCATATGCTTTCTCTTAGTGTATAAAGACCATATAAAGATCTTTACTTTGTACTTGAGAACGCTTAACAACTTATTTAAGCAAGTGTATTGCGTCCATAGTTGGTTGGCCTGACATAAAACCAAATTAATTCTTCGATATCTCTACATTCTTTCTTAATCCTCTTTTTATCACTCTTACCCATAATTACATCATGTGACTCAGTTTTATATCTAGGTAGTTGGAGCAACTCTAAATATCTCCCTTATTCTTATAGAGTAGTTTCAAAGCGTTCTTCTTCCATTTCTCTAACATCTTGTTAGTGCACTAAAATCTTATTAAAAAATTTGTCTACTACTTAACTCCTATCTCTCCAAAGCATTTTCGAAATTTAATAGGAATATCATCGGACCCAACAACTTTTTCTTCATCCTCTTTAGTGATTCTTTTATCTTTATCTCTTTGATTTGGCAAATAAAGCAGCAGTTAAGATCTTCAAGAGGCATTAAGATATTGTCCAAATTTTGACTTGTTTGTTGTTAAATAATTTGTCAACTACTTAACTCCTATCTCTCCAAAGCATTTCTGAAATTTAATAAGAATGTTATCAGGCCCAACAGCTTTTTATGTCTTCATCCTCTTTAGTGATTCTTTTATCTTAATCTCTTTGATTTGGCACATAAAGCAGCAGTTTAGATCTTTGAGAGGCATTAAGATATTGTTCAAATTTTGAATTGTTTGTTGTTAAATAATTTGTTGAAATAATCATGCCACTTTTCTTTAATGTCATTGCCCTTGATTAGAGAGAGTTATTTGGTACTCATCATTGATACATTTTACTATTCCTAACTTGTGACACTTTTACTCGCATCAATGTATATATTTCTTTCTCTTCATCCTTTGCGTCCAACTTGTTATAGCTCTTCTTCACAACCTTTGCCTTAACTTCTTCCACCACCTTCTTTGCCATTTTCCTAACTAAATTGTATTTTGTTAAGCTGACTTCGGTGTTATTTTTCAAAGTCTTGTAACAACCTTATTTAGTCTTTATAGCTTCCATAACTGATTCATTCCGCTATGTTGCATCTTTTGCAGTTGATGTTTTTTCTATTTGATACTCCTAGTATCTCCTTGCTCGTCTTCGGAATGCATTTTTCTATCTTATTTCGTAGTATATTTGGGTTCTCCTCCATTGTTTAGTTTTTATTTCCGAATTCAACTATTTTCACATGCTGCATGACAATCTTTTTTTTAGCTTCCACTATCGAATCCTTTTAGCTTCTACTATCGAATCCTTTTAGCTACTTTCTATTGGTTCTTTCGATGCCGTTTATGAATTTCATGTCTAGGATTGGCAGCTTATGTTGCGTGGTAACACTCTCACCTAGCTTAACCTTGCAGTGTAAACGTATGTTTCTATCCCTCCTAGTAAAAAAGAAATCTATATGACTTGCGCTCGGTCCACTCTTAAAGGTTATAAGGTGAGATTCTCTCTTTCTAAGTAGTGTGTTCGCTAGGGTTAGGTCGTAGAATAAAGAAAAATATAGGATAGCATCCCAGACCTCGTTTCTTACATTGTAGCTGAAACCCCCCACTTACGTTCTCAAAACCCTCTCTACTAGCACCTATGTGGCCATTAAAGTCTCCACCAATAAAAAGGTTGTTCAAATTAACAACAATAACCTAAAAAATTCAGTTATCATCTTTTCTGGTTGCAGCTATTTCAGTTTTTGCAAAATTATAATTCAATTAACCAAGACTTTTTGCAAAAGCTACATTCGATCCCTCTATTATGGTCATTGTGATAAAATTTCCTGTTTTCTCATGAAGTTTTACCGCATGGCACTTATACTAAATGCTTTGTGAATGTTTAAGTTCATTAAACACCTAAATCTCTTTATTCATCATCTAAGCAGTTTATTATGTGAATTTTTATGTGTCATTATTGTTCTTTTTAACCTTTTGCTGTTGTCGTTGCTATGTTTAGATCTGGCTTTAGTCAAACTAGTTTAAATTCCTGTCACTTTTTATTCCTTTAAAGGTGAAACTTACAAGGTAGAAAATATAAGATCACAAAGCTTGCCATCTCAATTAACCAAGACTTTTTGCAAAAGCTACATTCGATCCCTCTATTATGGTCATTGTGATAAAATTTCCTGTTTTCTCGTGAAGTTTTACCGCATGGCACTTATACTAAATGCTTTGTGAATGTTTAAGTTCATTAAACACCTAAATCTCTTTATTCATCATCTAAGCAGTTTATTATGTGAATTTTTATGTGTCATTATTGTTCTTTTTAACCTTTTGCTGTTGTCGTTGCTATGTTTAGATCTGGCTTTAGTCAAACTAGTTTAAATTCCTGTCACTTTTTATTCCTTTAAAGGTGAAACTTACAAGGTAGAAAATATAAGATCACAAAGCTTGCCATCTCAATTAACCAAGACTTTTTGCAAAAGCTACATTCGATCCCTCTATTATGGTCATTGTGATAAAATTTCCTGTTTTCTCGTGAAGTTTTACCGCATGGCACTTATACTAAATGCTTTGTGAATGTTTAAGTTCATTAAACACCTAAATCTCTTTATTCATCATCTAAGCAGTTTATTATGTGAATTTTTATGTGTCATTATTGTTCTTTTTAACCTTTTGCTGTTGTCGTTGCTATGTTTAGATCTGGCTTTAGTCAAACTAGTTTAAATTCCTGTCACTTTTTATTCCTTTAAAGGTGAAACTTACAAGGTAGAAAATATAAGATCACAAAGCTTGTCATCTCAATAGTTTTGTTGCCCTAAAATATATATTAATCCTTTTAGGTCCCTAGCTGTATCCTATTTTGAGTGATGGGTTTGTCGTTGATGTTTGAAATTTAAAGGCAGAAAAATCCCTCTTAATCTAGCTGTGTTGGGGAATTATTTGTTAATAACTTTAAAAATATTGGTGGATTTGGTTAGATTAGCTCAATACATGAAGGATATTGCTATAGGTAGAGTGTGATGACACAAAGGTATCCAGTAACTAAACAAATTTTAGTTGACTTCCGAGCTTTTTGAGTTGAGTGGGATCACAACAATGATGCATATCTTTCTGGTAAAACGGATTATAGGCAACATTAAATTTGTTACTGATTGCTGCTTGTCTTACTGTGCTGCATGTTTTCCATTAATAGTCGGCCTGTGGCGGAGGCAGGGGCAGCAGTTGAGGAGCAAGGGCAAGGAGCACAACCGCAAGGTCAACAGCAGCAGGCGGGACCTCAAAGACAAGTTGTTGTAAGAAGATTCCAAATTGCATTTCAGCTGGATTTGTTGCTTATACTTAAGCTAGCGGCTGTAATATTTTTGTTCAACCAAGATGGATCAAGACAGAGGCTGGCTGCCCTTGTCTTCTTTGCTTCACTTGTCTATTTGTAAGTAACTTTGCTTCTGATTGCTTTTAAGGCTTTTTCCATGCATGAGACAAGAACTGCTATTTATCAGATTATTTGGATGAATGATTCTTTGATCAGTTTCTGTTAGTTGATTGTTCGGTTGCATAAGTTGTGGAAAATGTGAAAGTATATAAACTGTCTCTCTACTTTCCATCCTTCATTTCTTATTTCTTGTTACCCTTAGTTTTTCCTTACTTCTGTTTCTTTAATCTGTTGAAGCTCTCTCTCTCTCTCTCTCTCTCTCTCTCTCTCTCCCTGCATGCTTTTTCTGTTAGAAACTGAATACCTGATCTTTTATCCCTCAAGAAAGCAGAAATCACAAATACTGTGGTGCAAAACTACACCTATGCCTGAAGCTTTAGCAACCCAACTTGTTGAACCGAAGGTAAAAGAGAATATTGGAAATTTTGGATCATAAACAATGCAAGGATGCAGTGGAATCCCTAACTCAGATCCCATCTTCTCTTTAATTTACTTTCTTTTCACCTGAACTAAGATACAAGTCCCAGAAACCTGGTTTTGACCATCTTTGTACTGATTGGATTGCTGTGGCTTTTGGGTGTTAGTGACGGTTTGAGAAGAGGTCTTTTTCTGGAGAAGGGTTTGACATTTTGCTTTTAAGAGAAAAAGAAAGATTGTGATCCTTTCTTCGGGGGTTGAGTGAAGGGGGGCATTTCTGTCATCCAAGTCACCAACCGTGCTTCGCTAATTGCATTAGGCTGTATAATGGGAGAGGTGCAGCTTTTTCAAATAATAAGGATAAAACTATGGTGTTGGGTGGTTTTCTTTTTCTATTTACCTTTTCATTTCCAGTTTGATTTTTTTTTCTTTGTTTTAATTTACTGAGATTAATGCAGACAAATATTTCTGTTTAGTATTGTAAATTCTGAAATTGATCTCATTTCTTGTCTCTTTTTCCTCTATACTTTTCAGCGTAACACTGGAAGCTGACTTAATACATTGGTTTTCCGCAGATATCAAACTGGAGCTCTCACACCGTTGATAAGATGGCTTTCACAAGGCATGCAGAGGGCAGCTGCGCCTCCTCATCCACCTAGGCCTGCTGCGAGAGCGGAGAATGTTCCTGCTGCAGGAAGGCAGGGAAATGAAAATGCTGCTTTGGCAGGTAATTTTTTTTCTTATGCGAACTGAAACCCACTCAGCCTTTTCATTCTTCTTCTTCTTCTTCTTCTTCTTCTTCTTCTTCTTCTTCTAATGTACTATCTAAAAATTATATAAAAAATTCTTGAAGTTCTGTACGATAAAACAAGATTAGTACCGTCTCTTGAACGATGATTTCCAAAAATTAAGCTGAAGTTTCCTCAAGTTATCCATTGTTGTGACTGGTGATTACAAGCCAATTACTTAATTGAACCCTGCATCAACCCAGATAGCTATGTTGTTTTGCATTTGAATGATTTACTTTGATGGAAGAAACTGAAAACAAGTGTTTTTAAGGAAAGTAAACCATTAGAGATTTTATTAGAATTCAACTTACTCCTACTAAAGTGAATAGGTGATCTTTTATAGAGCCAACCTATTGTCAATATAATTATCACTAGTAGACCAAGATAATAACAAAAGGAGCGATAAACAACAAGGTTAAATCCTAACTAAACTTCGTAGTTAGACATGCAATCTAGCAATTAATGGCTATACTTAGTTACATGGTTAAGTTCTCGCAACACGAGTCCCACATGTTGATAGCCACTAACCTTGCACAGCTTACATGAATGCAAAACATAATATTACAGTGTAGCATCACAATATTTTATTCTTGCATGCTGAGAGAAGATACGAAAGCTGTTTTAACTACATTTTGCATAATATGTTATTGGTTCTACGTGCCTGTTATATATTTAACCTTGTATCTTGGATCAGAGGGACAAGCAGGAGCAGAGAATGAGAACCGGCCTGCAGATGGTGGCAATCCGGTGGTTGAGAATGAGAATGCTGCAGAGCCTGGTTTAAGAAATGGTGGTAATCACTGGTGGGGAATTGTTAAGGAAATCCAGATGATTGTCTTTGGCTTCATCACGTCCCTTCTCCCAGGCTTTCACAACATAGAATAGATCATACTTTATTCCCTTCTTCCAAGTTTTCAAAACATAGAGTAGATCATACTCTAGCGAACGACTGAGCCTCTGAACCAATTCAGTAGCAGGAAAATTGTTTTCTTTAACTTTTGCTTGGAAATAAATGTAAAAAAGTAGAAACTTAATTCTTATAGGTGCTACTTAATGCTTACAGTGCAGTCATTGCATACTTCCTGGTAATTATGCCTCTGAATTAAGTCAGACAATTCTTATTTATAATTTTTATTATCATGTAAAATCGTATTCGTGTTATGTAAAATATAAAATTTTAATTTTAATTTTTATAATATTTATATATAATTTTTATTTAATTTTATTGGTTACGTATCTCGATTTGTTAGGTTTATTTCGAATATAATCCTTTGCAAGAGGCCTTTCTATTTCGTTTATAAACACTGACATACTGTGTCTTGTTCAGGTTTTGGTAGAAAAGGATTAGGTCTAATGTATCATAAGTGTAGTCTGGGTTTGGGTTTGAGTTGACTCAGGAGAGATTCTAAATACAACCAAAAAAATAAAAACCATATACAACCTATTTTAATATTTTTTTAAATATCAAAATACTCTTATAAAAAATTGCATATATAACCTTTAGAATACTTTTAAATTTTTTTTTTAATTCCTGAAAATGAATTTACGGGAAGAATGCTCCCGGAAATCCATTTCCGGGAGCTCTTGCTGCCAGGCAGCAAGATGCAGCCGCCTGGCAGCACTTGCTGCATGCTGCCGGTAAGGCAGCACTTGGCAACATCTAAGTGCTGCCAGGCAGCAAACAGATGTCGCTGACAGTATTTTCGGTGAACTTTATGCTGCCAGCAGCATTTTCCGATGAGGTTCACCGAAAAAAATGGGTGAGTGAATGATGGTTTGGGGTGAGGAGGGTATTTTGGGGAAGAGGGTAATAAATTGTGTCTGATTAATTTAAGCAAAAGAAATGATTTAGTGATCCTACTGAGTACTATAATAGATTTTATATATTTCATTAATTTTTCTCAACTTTTTCGTAGACTGATTGAAGGCAATAAATGTAATTGATGTGGCTTCATATTTGGCGACAGTTTAGACATTACATTAATTTTAACTTAGATCTTTCACAATTTTATTTATGATCAGATGCATATGAACACAAAAATAAACATTTAAATTCAATTAGATCCAAAAAATATAATCCTAATATTATTGAAAAAGATTATATTTTTATCTTGATACAGTAGTTTCATAACTAATTATAACATTTAATTATTTACTATTAATCTTATTAAATATAAGATCAAATGATTTTTTTTTTAAATTATATTTGAATCACTTTAAGATTGAGTTTGAATCGATTTAAATTATAATTAAATCATATTCAATTTAATTTAAATTTAAATCAATTTGAATTCAAATTAAATTAAATTTAAATCGATTTAAATTTAAATAAATTCAAACTCGAATCAAATGGTCTATTAAATTTTAGTATTCAACTTAGTATATAGAATTCTATCAACTTTGGCTTCATTGTAAATGATTATTTTTGACGGAACGGGGTCATTGCTGTTATTGCTTACTAGTTTTCATAATTTTCAGAGAAATTTGGATATCTTAAGAGTACAAAAGTGGACAGATGGGAGAAAAAAACAGCTTTCGTTATATCTTTAGACTGTTTCACACCTTAGTGAAAAGAAAGGATGGTGAAAAAGTAGCTGTGTTTAAGACCCACAGGCCACAACCAAGCTAAACTTTCCAGGTGACACAGGAAACCATAGCAGGAAAAGCTACAGTTGTGGCATCATTATGCCTGCAAAAATTGAATAAGATCACAACACAAAACGCATATTAACTATGGTGCAATATAAAGTGTGGAGAAGCCACAAAACTATTTTATTTGCACTAAAAAATGGTAATTACAAAGTATATACAAGATTTTATAAATAGAACAAATCTCACATCTCTGATAGAAGGTTGCTGACCTTCCGAAGCTCCTTGAGAGCTGTCATTGCTGTAACTTGTCCTTTGCCAACTAGAATGTTTTTAGAGTTGTCTAATGATCCCACCTGACCTCGATCTTGCTGGAAAACGGACTCGAGAACCTGCCAATGAAATATGGTCATTTAAAGATTGAAGGAATCAAATAAAATTTTACAGGAACAAACTGCAAAAGCAAGCAGATTTCCAACATCTCCTGGTTATCCGCCCCATCTTACAAGTAGGACAAACGGAGGTTACTAGAACTTGTAAAAGCATGCCATTAGGAATACGAGCGGGACATGAAACAGGAGGCATCTAAAAAGTACGAAAAAAAGACCACCAATCATCAGTTATGCTTGATATGATTCCTATTCAACATCAATTAATACCGGTTTACCTTACCATTTAATGGCCCCATTCTCTCTAAATACCAAAATCATTTTCAATTTCTGGATTAATTATGTATATAAAGCAGATCTACGACAGCTATACACAAACATTCATAAAGACTACACATCAAATTCTATACAACATTTGTCACATGTAGTGCAACTTCAATCTTAAAGTTCAGCTTCATTTTTTCATTAAATTCACTCTTCAAGACTACTTTATTCACCCAAAAGAAAAGAGCATTTTCCTTCAACAGTTTGAAGCTCTGCACAGTAAGAAAAGCCACAATATTACCTGAATGTGTTCAAGCATAGACTGCCCAAGATTCTTCAAAGTTCCCATCACATTCTGGTCCACAACATCTCCTTTGTTAGTGGAAGATGAATTATGAGAAGCACCAGCAGTAGATGAGTCCGCTGTATTACTCTTGACATCATGATTTGGAGACTTTGCAGCGTCACGGGTACCTCCACCTTTATCAGATGTCTCCTCACTGACATTACTACGCCCAAACTTCCAAAACCACTGGAATTTACCAGAAAGATGCTTTCGCTCCTTCATAGCTGAGACCATCTTCCCTGAATATTCATTCTCATGCAGAGAATTTAAAGAGAAATTCTCGATAGGAAGGGAAACTGGCAGATGTGAATCTTCAAGGTTACTTTGCCGATGATCATCATTTTCATCTACGGAAAAGTTTGACGCAACACTACTTTTTTCTGTGTCATTTTCATGGTCATTAGTGCCACTACCAGGACTTGCTGGGCCAGAAAAAATAAAGGAGTTATCTTCACTAACAGTTCCACTTCCACTCTCACATCTCTCCTCAGCTATGCAAATAGACTCTATGCTAGTATCATTTTGTCCCTCCAACTTAACTTTAATAGAATGATGATCCTCAGAATTGGAAGCATCAAAACAGCCTCCTTTTTCAGCATCTTCCTCCAAGCCAAGTTGCTGAGACAAATCTTCAAGCAAACTACGCCTAACAGATGACCTATGGCCCTTTTTGAATTTCTCTACTTTCAAAGGTGATGGGTCAGATTCAGTTTTAGACAGGCCCAGCTTTACTTTTTCTGACCATCTCTTTTTCCCACTTGGAGTTTGTTTTCCTAAACTACCTTGCCTTAGTTCCTCTGCCTTGTGCAGTACTCTCCACTTTTCTTCCCAGTAGCTGTCAGGCACCAGGCTTAGAGGAGTTTTAGGAGAAACTGGATCAGATGAAAGATTGTGACCACTCACTGTAGATTTGCTGCGGTTATAAGCCCCACCAAATGTAGATGACAAGGATGAGATGTTAGAATCCAAAGCAATAATTTGCAGTGACTTTGTCTTTTCCATAAGTTTTTTCATATTTATATTCTCTGGAAATTTCAAGAGTCTCTGAAGACAAGAAGTTGCATTTTCAGTGGCAAGCAAGGAAGATCTCAGATAAAGTATCATAGAGACTGCCATAGCAGCGATTAATGCTCCACGGTGTGAATTGAGTAATTTAAAACTGGCAATCTCATCATCTTTAAAGTCTTTATCAAGTGGGCTATTATCAGCTGCGAAGATCTCATCCCATACAATTAAGAGATCTTGAAGCGAAAACTCACGTCCAAATAAAACCCGCAACCAGCGAAGCGAAAAATACTGGGGTTCAACACCCAGCTCAACAAGATGGCTATGTAGAGATGAATCAACAATAGAAAGTAAATGATATAATGCAGCTGAGGCTTCGATGACAGGGGACAAACAACTGCGGGACTCAACTGCAGGAGACGGAACAAAAAAATCTACCATAGAAACTGAACCACGTGCCCCACTCATCAGAGCATCAAACATACAGTAGGCATCATGCTCCATAAATTTCTCAGACAAGACAATACCAAGCTCACCTTCAGATCCGTAAGCATCACTTAGCAATACAATGGTCTGTATCTCAGGATCAAGCTCATCAAGACTCCTAACTTTCTTTGAACTACCTTGAGATCCAATCTCATCTTCCATGGAAACCAAATACTTCTGAAAATCAAAATTGCATGTGACATCATTTTCTTCAAATGACAATCCATCAAATTTGTCAGTGAAATGGTCTTCATAAAGCTTTCGCACTTCTGAAAGACGAGCAACATCAACATGAAGAACATACAGCAGAGGAGCCAAGAGTTCATGCATTCCTACAAATAAGCAGTAAACAGAAACATATAAAGAGCCAGTTCGATGCCTCTCATATTAATACAGCAAGTATTACAAGTTAGTTGACTCAGGATTACAAATTCCAATGGCATTGTCATAGCAAACTATGGAAAGAAATTTGTATTACCAGCTCCAACTAGCTGTTACAAAAGGTGATGGCGGATGTGTTAGTTTAGTGTCTTACCATGAAAAACATTAGGATTCAACCTCTTGAAACACAATAATTACGGTTTCTAAACATTGCTGATTTAATTTTCCAAAATCTACAATGTGATTGCATGAAAACTAACAACACATGTATGCTGAGCGCTTAAGAAAATACCTTGTCTATAGCCACACTCTGGGTGTCTAAGGCACCACAGCAACAATATTCGTCTCAACATTCCCTGGCATCCAGGAGTCTGGAAGTAGCTTCCATGTTCTGGATATAATCGTGATAAATCCTGGTCAACCATTTTTTCCAGCTCAGCAGTCCGAAAGAATCGACCCCAGGTGCTGTCTGTATGAATAATTAGCCATTGTTTCAATACAGATCAAGAAATCAAACAAAAGGGACGTGAAATAGGGTGAAACCATAGTAAATTTGCTCGTAGAAGAATATTCCTAACATGTACGAATGTCTAATTTTCCATTGACAAATATGAATAATCCTGGCTTCAAACCCAACCAACCAGGATAGGGTGGAAAAGGAGGAAAAGAGATTAGCCTCATTTTTGTGCAACTGAAACAAACATTGGACCCATAAACACTGTCCATGTAAATCTAACATTAATCAAGATAAGATAGCGAGGTGAAAACAATAATATGAATTAAAAAAAAAAGGTGATGAATTAACAATGCAAGTATTTAACCAACCATGAAGTAAAATAAAGTGAGGCATCAAAAGAAAGAAGAAACATTACAATTACCTGGGTTTTGTGAGAGTGGATTGTCCATGACATCATCAGGAGAATTACTTACTCCATTCTTGGGAACAAGTGGATCCACTAGCAGCCGCCTTCTCAACCCAGCATATCTGAATCACCATATGATCAGATATTTAAGGATAATATAATGTTAGCTTTCAATTCCCAAAAAAAAAAATTGAAAAAAGAAGAGGAAAAACAAAAACAAAAACTAGATCAATTGCTACATTCTCCTTTTTTCTAGCGAAATTACTTTCCCTGGATCAATCAGTTTAATGAAAAAAAAAATGACAGGAAATAAGAAAAGAATAAAATCCTTTGAAAACCCAGAGACACAAATTTCTCATTTTACATAAAGTTTAAGCTAGAATCAGCTGAAATGCTTTAAACAAAAATTAAAATAAAAGTTATAGAGAGAAACCAATTATGAATTTAAAATTAAAAAAAAAAAATTCAAATTGTGGTAATCTGTACAAGAAAAGAAGCTCAAAATTACACCAAAATTACAATTTTTCCAGATAATAAATCCTGATTAAGAAAAAAGAACTAAAAAAAAAAAAGAAAAAAGATGAAAAGAATTACCTTCGGCGAGAATCAGCAATTACCCTGCGAAGATCATCAATTGAAGAAGAAGAAGAAGAAGAAGAAGGTAAAATCCCGAGATTAATACGCCATTGGACTCCTCTGAGACTACCAAAAGGACGATTCTCTGCCGAAACAACAGCGGACGACGGCGGCGCTTCTTCTTTTACAATCTCTCTGCTCATTTCTTGCAATCAACCCCAGTTTTCAAATACTTGGACCCTAAAAATACTATTTAACAGACAAAAAAAAAGATAATCTAAGAGAAAAAAAAAACAATTAAAAAGAAAAAAGAAAGAATTACATTGGATTTGGGTTTGGAAGACGAAAATCAATGCTACGAGAAAAGAAAGAGAAACGTAGTTGCTTATCTACACAGAAAATAATAATAATAATAATTATAAAAAGAGAAAAATAGCAAGTTTGTCTGTTACTTGTTGTTAGCTAACACAAAAACCCCTCATAAAACCAATTTATTTTTATTTAAAATAATACATTTATAGTAATTTATTTAATTAATTATATGTACCAAAAAAACCAGCAGCCAAAGCAGCCAAGCCACTATTGCCTACGTTAAACTACACTGTTTGTTTGCCAGTCCTTTTTTCTTTCTATTTTTATACTTTGCTCCCCACGTTTTCACTACTATTACTATTTTAGTTACATTATTTGTTTTTCTTTTGTTTTCTTTTTGTTAGGCAAGCATTACCAATTAATTATTAGTTTTTTTTTTCAACTTATTTTTTATAAAACATATTTTAAAAATAAAATATCATAAGAAAAATATGCATTAACATGGTAAAAAATTAAATTCAAATATATATGTAACATTTTTGGTTTTATACTTTATTTTCTATTAATAAATACTTTTAGGATTTAATTTAACCATTGATTTCTTAATTTTATTATATTAAAGAATAATATTAAAATTTACACTTCTTTTTGTGTTTTATGAATGATTTGATATATGTATATAAAGTAATATAAAATGTGGAAACTCAAAATAATTTAGACTAAGATTATGATCAAAGCAGGTTAATATTGATATAATAGAGCCGATATATTTACAGAACATTTAAGAAACAATGTTGGAAGATAATAAAAATAAAATCATATTTGTAAAATAATAAAAACTGAGCTTCCTCTTCTTCGCATTGTATTGGAATAAAGGAAGTCATTTAAGATTACAATTTGTTTCAATCATAAATAAATTTAAAAATTGAAGGGCATAAGTGAAATAAAATTGCATTTTACCAAATGTAATATAATCTAAAAGGAAGATAGATTTGAGATTTCTTAAAAATAAACGAATTTTGATACCGTAAATAATATAGTTTTTTTTTTTAATTTTAAAAATATTTTTCATTAAAAAAATAATTTCATGTAATGTAAGATTTTACAAACCAAATATTTTTTAAAATTAAAATATAAAATTCATGTGCCCGTGGCATAACATAAAATATATATAAAATAAATAAAAAAATACGAGTTAACATTTTTATATGTAGAAAAATAAATTGATTTAGTTTTTGACAAGTGGAGATAATTCGTGACACAATAATTTTTATATTTTATATAATTTGACATAAAACAAACAAAAAACAAATATACAAACCAATCTACCTATTTAAAATGATAGATTTAATCTTTTTATCTCATTCCAATCCATACATTATAATAAATTATTAATTTAAGTCCAATAATTAATGAATTCAATATTTTTTTTCTCAAAAGAAGGGAAATAAATATCTATATTTTTTTTTGTAAAATAGTTTTTGTTTCAATAAACATGCTCCATTGAATGTCAACTTTTTGATAACCAGATTTTCGTTTCTTGATTTTTCTTTTTTTCTTAACATTAAAAAGGGAAATTATATTTTTAATGACTTCAAAAAAAAATAGGCAAATAAAATTCGACGACATCACCGACAAATTTAGAAGAAAAGAATATTATTTATGACATCAAATTTAGGAGCTTTTATATATATATAAAAATAAATACGTACTCATAAAAAATTCTATTGAACAGTAACAGTTCCTCCAACCATTTTTTTTATTATTATTATCAGCGGATAAAAAATGCAAGCAAATAAATTATATTTTTTATATCACCTTCGATTTTGTCATAATTTATTTTAATTAATAATAATCTAATTTGAGGAAGAAGTGTGAATTAAGAAAAGCACAAGGGAATAAATCCGAATATGCTGTAACTTTAATTTTTGTCTAAAATAAAGGCGTGTTAATTCTTTTCTTTTCTTAATTATTAGCCTTAGGACCCATTTTGAACAGGATGTAAAAGTTATTGGGAAAGATGTTGATAAATCTAAAGTTAAGGGGTGGCTTTGAAAACAGGAAACTAGAAAGTGGTTGCCCAATAAAAATATTCTTGGCATATCCGAATCTGACGTGGTACACATATCTCGCTTTGCGAAATTATATACTCAGCGACAAATCATACAAAAGAAATACAATGGTCTATAACGTCGTATTTTCTACTATTTAGCCTTTGACTCTTTATCAATTCTTATTTGCTAATCTTCATTATTTACTAATAAAAATTTCAAAATCTTGATAGAAACATTTTTTAGTTGAAAAGGTCATTATACCAAATGATGTGTATCACATAGGATAAATTAGCGAATATTTATTTTTAAAAATAATTATTTAATTTATTATCGATATTGTTGTGACGTCTTAACTCAGCTGATAGAGACCCACTAAATCGTATTGTTCATTTTGAATCTCGTCTTTATAGCCCCGCCTTCACGATTTTATCGCGTTCTCAGAGGTTCGAATCTAAGATCTTAAAATTTTTATTCTTATACAAATGATACCAATTATTTTTGGATATCAATTCTTATTTGCTCTTAATCTTCATTATTTACTAATAAAAATTCCAAAATCTCGCTAGAAACATTTTTTAGTTGAAGAAGTCATTATACCAAATGATGTGTATAACATAGGATAAATTAGTGAATATTTATTTTTTAAAATAATTATTTAACTTACTATCGGTATAATTTTTAAATTTTATAAACTCAATTAAAATAATAACAATCAATATTAAATTTACGATATTTAAGAAATTAAATTCAAAGTAAGAATTCCTCTCCTTTTATATCTTCCTAAAAATAAAATAATAATGCCGGCCGGTGTCATGCGTGATTCTACGGTAGGGCTTCTCAAATGAAGTAGCAAAAGATCAAGAGGCTGTGGGATCATGAATCAATATCCCCTCGCTTCAATTAACAAGAGTGCCTAACAAATCCATCTCAGTTGTTGCGGGTGACTCTCCGAGATCAGCCATTGTCTCCAAACAACAATAAACTGCTTCTCTTCAACAGCGTTGGCAACCATGTCCTTCTAATTTCTGATAACCTGCCATTCAATCTCTTCTCATACTTTAAAAAGGTCCATTTTGAAACCGTTTCCAGTCCAAGAGACTATATGAATGGCCGAATCTATGGTTCTTGTTGCCCATTTGTAGATGAAGTCATCTGTAGATTGTTCTTTCGATGAAGTGCTGCAATAATCACCATTGCACCAGGAATATATTAGCCAAAACTAATGGCACCATACCAATATAAAGTAATCCCAAATTCAAGAAGACATTAGTGCTTACACTGAACTTGGAGTCATCCAAGCAATCCCGGTGGACTTTGCCAAGTACTTTGTCGTGTCTAATGAAGTGGGAAAATATAGATACGACAACCCACAGTCTTGGTTGCGCCAATAACTTCAGCAACACAACCTTGACCTAATGCTCTTCGACATTTAAAGAAGCATTTATGCAAGCATTTTGCTCCAATGTATTTTTCGACATTGGCTTAAAAGTCTACAAAAAACATCGGTAATAAGTTTTAGAATTGTGAGCTATAGCAATAGGGATAGAAAGATTTAGAACTAATTTAAATAGATGATGCAATTAATTTTGATGAGTGAAAATAAAATATTAATATTAAAAGTGAAAAATAATTTATTTTTTATTATTTTTAATTTTTTCAAAATATTTTCAATTGCACAGCCATTCATCCGAATGCTATCCTAGCTAGGTTTAATAAAATTGAAAAAAAAAAAAAAAGGAAATGTGTTTAGAAATTCACCTCAAATGCCAAGAAAAGAGTATAGCTCTATGGATGGTATAGGATGATTGGATTCCTCCATGAACCCTTGCTTTCCCTGCATAACCCATTTCTAAGTACTGAAAGTTTGAACTTTGTCAAGCTCAGAATCGTCATCCATCAACACTGAAAGACTGATAAAAAAAATAAAAAATAAAAAAGTTTTGTGCATTAAACGGATGGTGGGATTTGAATTTATAGAAGATATTTGACGATGTTTTCGACGTTAGAAGTTTAATTGAACATTTTAAGAAATTAAAAAATAAATAAAGAAAAAAACACTTTCACGTGATGCAGACAGCGTTAGCCAATGGAATTATAGTAATCATTAATATTATTGGTATTTTTATATTTAAAAGTGTCAGAAAGTGAACTTTATTTATATTGATTAATTGAATCATTAAAATAAGACAACGCATCAACACGTTTTACGTGATGCTTGAGCTTTTTTTTTGGGTACTGATGCTTAAGCGTTACCAAGGCAAATATGATTACATCTAACGTAAGATCTTTGGTTACCAATAAAATAGTTTTATATAAAATTGCGAGGGGAGGTGAAGTTAGAAAAATATAAAACAAATTATTTTACATAATTTTTATAATTTTATATTAAATTAATATTGATAGAGGTAATTTACTCCTAGTTTAGTTACGCGTCTGAAATTCAGGATACAAAAGGCCCAACATAATAAAGTTTTGGGGTTCACACAAATATGAGTCCTAAGCTCATTGAAGCCACACAGGGACATCTATAAATGCCCTCAAGTATGATCAAGAAAACCCTAAGCTCTATTTTGTTTACAGAAATTCTGTCAAATTTTTTGGCTAACTTAAGCATCGGAGTGCTTACGCAAGGAACAACCCCTGCGTCCTTCTAATTATTATTTTTCTTGCAGAAGCTCTCGGCAACACGTGGCAGGGAATCCAAAGAGAAGACTTCAGCGATTCGTCACCATTGTTTCAGGTAATAACAATTGGCGCCGTCTGTGGGAAACGAAAGAAAAATCTATGATACGGACGCGTTTGGGAGGGACTAGAACCGATGAATAATATGAAAAAATCAAAATTCGAAGCCAAAATGATATTTTTTGGGGAAAATCTCGGATAACACGTAGATCTTGAAAAGTTACATGGATTCAAAAAAAATTCACCTCAATCGGATGACGGAGCACAAAGTTATAGCCTTCCAAAGTTTCAAACACAGGGAGAGACTCTATCGCAACTCTGTCGCCTCTGCCGCAACTCTGTCGCATCTGTTGCCACTCTGTCGCAACTCTGTCGACCCGACCGCAACTCTGTCGCCTATGTTGCCACTCTGCCGCAACTCTGTCGACCCTGCCGCAACTCTGTCGACCCGGCGCAACTCTGTCGCCTATGTTGCCACTCTGCCGCAACTCTGTCGACCCTACGCAACTCTGTCGCATCTGTTGCCACTCTATCGCAACTCTGTCGACCCGGCGCAACTCTGTCGCCTATGTTGCCACTCTGCAGCAACTCTGTCGCAATGCCACAACTCTGTCGCATCTGTTGCCACTCTGTCGCAACTCTGTCGACCTGACCGCAACTCTGTCTCTTATGTTGTCACTCTGCCGCAATCTGTCGACCCTGCGCAACTCTGTCGCATCTGTTGCCACTCTGTCGCAACTCTGTCGACCCTGCTGTAACTCTGTCGCCTCTGTTGCCACTCTGCCGCTCACACTCTGAAGCGGGGAGATCCTGCCGCTCTACACTCTGCTGCAGACTCTGCGCACACTCTGTCGCCAACCTGCCATGCGAGACTCTGCCGCGCATACCCTGCCGTGCGAGTCTGCTGCACACTCTGCCACGCGAGACCCTATTGCGCACTCTGTCGCGCGAGACCCTGCAGTGCAAAGGCGAGACTCTATCACACACTCTGTCACGCGAGACCCTGTCGCACATGGCGACACTCTGTCGCACGCTCTGCCGCGCACCTTGCAGCATGAGGCTTGTCGCGCACTCTGCAGCACGAGACCCTGCCGTGTACTCTGCCTAGCGACAGACCCTATCGCGTACTCTGCCGCCCGAAACCCTGCCTCGTGAAAGACTATGCCACGCACCTTGTAGCACAGATTTAGATTCCTGCCGCAAGGCTGAGGGAGCACAATCCTACGACACATTTTTAGAACCCTGTTGCAGGGATCAGTACTCAAGACCCTGTCGTCAGGGTGAGAGAGATAAACCCTACCGCAAAGTTTGATATGAATTCAAAGGTCATCGGTCTGGGGAGCCGGGGAGGCAGAGCCCTCCCTCAGCAAAAAAGAAGGTAGCAATCTAATGGTCAGAACAATCTGAACTCCTTAGTCTATTTCGAAGATTCAAGGCCAAATCTAGGAATGGAAGGTGTTAGAAGAAAGCATCCAGTGCAAAGACACGGGAGAAGGAGCTTTCATTCAAATGACTTGGACTCTTCTAATACCAAGGAAAGGGGAGCACATTCGACCCAAGAATCGAATAAGAACATGAAAAAAGTCATAGAAAAGATTTTGGAGAAGAAAAAGCTGGTGAATCCCATATTGTCTTGAGATCATGGACAAGCTATTGCCAAAGAAATCCAAGATGCCATATATGGCTACTTATGCTGACAAAATCGACCTGTATGACCATATGTAAAATTACGAGCCTCCCTTGATACTTCATGGATGAGAGGATGAAATAATGTGTAGAGCCTTTTCGCTCACGCTAACGGGGCATACCTTGAAAGCCTTCATGATCAATACCCAGCGAAAAAAGGACGCGACCTACTTACTTACACTCAAGTAAGGAAACAAAGAGTTGTTGAAAAGTTATATTGATCATTTTCGGGATATAACTCTAAACGTGAAAGATCTACAAGTTAGAGTAGTTATGGCAGCAATGCTACAAGGAACAAAAGTTGAAATGCTATAAGAGTCTCTTGATCAACCCACAACCATCTTAGATTTATGTGCTCGAGCAAATAAGTATGTAGCCCAAGAGGATGTAATGAAGATAATACAGTCACGAGAAGTGAAAGAAGAAAGAAAAAGAGAGAGATGTACCTGAAAAGAGCTCTTCTAGACCTGATAGATTGGATAAAGCTCCCAGGCTTAGGTACGAAAACTATGCTAAGCTAAATGAGCCCTGTGCTGATATTGAAGGGACTGGACTATTAGAATTCCCGAAGAAGAAAGTAGAAAACGTAGGCTAACACATAGATGTCTACTATGACTTTCATTTCGCTCAAGGTCATTTTACGAAAAGGTGCAGAAAACTGAGGCGCAATAGCGTCACTGTGGCCGGACGTAAAAAATCAGACGAGCCGTAAGAGCCTGAGGCGCAATAGCATCACTGTGGCCGGGCGTAAAAAATCAGACGAGCCGTAATGAGCCGTAAGAGTCTGAGGCACAATAGCGTCACTGTGGTCGGGCGTAAAAAATCAGACGAGCCGTAAGAGCCTGAGGCGCAATAGCGTCACTGTGGCCGGGCGTAAAAAATCAGATGAGCCGTAAGAGCCTGAGGCGGAATAGCGGAGGCGCGATAGCGTCACTGTGGCCAGGCGTTGAAGACAAATAAGTTATGAAAGCTTGAGATGCGATAGCGTCACGGTGGCCAGCCGTTGAAGACACGATGGCCCGGCACCAGGAGAAGATTTATATAAAAGAGTTTAAAGCAAAAAAATGCGCGAGCTAAGCCACGAAGAAAAAGTGCAAAAACTTGAAGCGAAAAATGCGCGAGCTAAGCTAAGCACTCAAATAAGGGCTTGAAGCAAAAAATGCGCGAGTTAAGTTAAACACTTCGATGAAAATTCGACTTCAGAATCTAACGTAAGGACTTGACATTAGGTTACGATGAGAACATATATACTCTTACATAAGGAACTTCCCTATGAAAGAGTGGGAGCAATTGATAGAGGTAATTTACTCTTAGTCCAATTGCGCGCCTGAGTTTCAGGATACAAAAGGCCCAACATAATAAAGTTTTGGGGCCCACACAAATATGAGTCCTAAGCTTATTGAAGCCACACAGGGATATCTATAAATACCCTCAGGTATGATCAAGAAAACCCTAAACTCTATTTTGTTTACAGAAACTCTGTCAAATTTTTTGGCTAACTTAAGCATCGGAGTGCTTACGCAGGGAACAACCCATGCGTTCCTCTGATTATTAATTTTCTTACAGAAGCTCTCGACAACATGTGGCAGGGAATCCGAAGAGAAGATTTCAGTGATTCGTCACCATTGTTTCAGGTAACAACAAATATTTTTACAAATTAATAGTAAAATTTAATAATTTATTCGTATATATCATACACATAAAAATTTGAATTAATTTAATATTTCTATCATTTCAATAGAGATTATTCTTTTAATATATTAATGGTTAAAATTATATTATTATTGAATTAATAGTTAAACATTTTTAATTAACTTGAAATTTGATATGCATGATCAACGTGAATAAAATATAAAATTCAACAGTTGGATTGAGAAATATAAATAGTATAAAAAGATAAAAAAATGTGTAAAACTAAATTAGTTTTGCATTAATGTAAGTGGATCCTTACTAATTTTTATATTTACATTAGGAGAGATTAAGTTATATTAATGTCAAGCAATTTATGTTATACATTTTTTATAACTTCATGCAAGATTAATATTTTTTACAAATCAATTGTTAGATTTAACAATCTATTCTTATTTGTCATGCACATATTATTTCGAGTCAATTCAATATTCTTATTATTTCAATTGAAAATAATATATTTTTTCAATATATATTAATAGTTGAAATTTTATTATTATCTAACTAATAATTATGCATTTTTGATTGATTTAAAATTTAGTATGCATGATGTATGAGAATAAAGTATAAAATTCAATAGTTGGATTAAAAAAAGTAATGATTGTATAAAAAAATTTAAAAGTGTGTAAATTAAATTAATTTTAGACTAGTCTAAAATGAATTGGTTTAGATACTTTTATAACTTCATGTACAATTAATATTTTTACAAACAAACCATTAGATTTAATAACCTAATTGCATCTATCATGCATTTAAATGTTTGAATCAACACGATATTACTATCATTTTAATTGAGAATAACATTTTTTTCATATATATAGTTAAAATATTATTATTATTGAACAAATAGTTAGACAATTTCGATTAACTTGAAAATTAGTATGTATGATATACGTAAATTGAACATAGAGTTCAATGGTTAGATTAACAAAATATAAATTGTATCAAAAGATACGAAAATAATGTAAAATTAAATTAGTTATACACACGTGTAAGTGGATTTTTTTTTGTCTATCTCTCACTTTGCACCACTTGTCATTTTTATTTTGAAATATCTATTTTTGTTATGACAAAAATGGGAGAGGACTACTGTGACAAAGAGGGGGAGAGGAAATTGATGAAATAAAACCCTCTTTCAAAATCATGATTAAACTTAATGCATACATTTAGGCGGAGTATATGATTTTGCAAAATGTAAATTTAAATGATTTTTTAATTGAAGGGGAAAATTTAATAGTAATTTATTTTAAGTTTTGTTATATCATGAAGAAAGAGATTGTTAGCCTTAAAATAGTTAAGATTCTGATATGACCTAAAAAAATTTAGGAGATTAGATGTTAAATCACATTAGCATATTTCTAATATGGACTTGATTGTGAAATTAATTATAGAAATAATGCTAAGTAAATAGAAGTTCATTAGGACTCAAATGTGCGCATGGTTGAATAATTAATTTTATGAATGCATGTTTGATGTTTTAATGATTACATTAATGAAGTGATTTCATGTTTAACTTGCAAAAATTAGGCCTTGAATGTTCAAGGTTTCAATATCCTTGGTAAAGGTATTAATATTGTTTGTTTGAATTTTGCGGAATTTGATGCATGATATCAATATACATATCTTTACCCTCGGATAAAAGCTAAATGATTTATTCAGGTATTGATACTTTAGGGTTTTGGTATCGATACCCTTTGTTTATTTTGCAAGTAAGGTATCGATACCTTAAGATAAGGTATAAGTACTTCTCGAGTTTAGTAATTTCAGCTGTTAGATTTTGGTGAGAGCAGTGAGAAGAATTTTAAATATAGCACTTTAATAGCCAAAAACACTAGAGAGGATATAAAATGAAGTTTCAAAGAGTTCGAGACTTAAGAGTTAAATTACAAAATTAACCATCAATTAACTATAAAGCTTTCTTTCATTCTTGAGACAAATTTCATTTTACATTTTTTTAGTCTCATTAATAATCTAACCTTTGTAGAGTTATTCTAGATTTCATTGTAAAAGGTGCGTAAAACTATTGAGAGCATATTTGTAAAGTGAGATTTGGATAAAGAGAAAAGTTTCTCCATTAACCTTAGAAAATGAGGTTCTTAAACTGTTGACCACTTTTTTTCAATTTCTTTTTGGCTATTTGTTTCCACTAGAAACTGCCGACAAACACAAAAGTTGTGTAATTTTTTTTTTGTTGTACCATATCTTTAATAAAAGCTAGAAACTTGACAAATTAGTTTCCCTTTCCATATTTTGTCCTTTAATGGTTTTTTTTTTTTTAATCGTGCCGAGTATTACATTGCATTCTCTCCCAACTTATTGGAGATAGTCTTCTAAACTCTTACCTTTGTTCTAAAAAACATTAGGATATGTCTCATTCATATTTTTCTCTAACTCCCAAGTTACTTCTTGTTTAGTGTGGTTCCTCCATTGAACTTTAAGATATGGAATAGTAGGTCTTCTTAGCATGAGGAGGGGTTTGCCTGACTCATCTAGTTGTCTAAGGTGTGATGTGGGTTTTAAAAATGTTTTACATGTTTAGGAGATTGGAAAGAATCCCAAGTATTAGGGTTAGGGTGGCTAAATGGTTTTAAGTTGGTCCTCTTCAACTCGTTACCCTTGAAAGATTGTCCTAGTGTTAATATGGGTTGTTTTGCATTTGTTGTTGAAGGTCATTTATCATGGTCGTTAGTGTTTACTTGTGCTTGTTGGCACTTTTGGTGTTCGAGGATTAGATTAGTCTTTTAGTAGGTTTTATTTGGCCAGTTAATGGGGTTCAATTAATATTACGTTACTTGCAGGAGTTCCTACAGAGTAACGTTATGGCCATGCATGAAGTTTCCCCAAATTGTGTAGAGAATGTATGTTGGCAGCCTCTCTCTTCTAGGTACATCAAGTTAAATGTTGATGCTATTGTGTCCTTGGAGCTTGGTCAGTTACAATAGGAGGACTGTTTCGAAATGAACAATGGAACTGGTTAGGGGGATTTGTTAAAATATTGGAGTGAGGCTCTACCATTAGGGATGAAGTTTTAACGATTCATTCAAGTCTCACTCTAGCTTGGGAGTTGGGTTACAGAAACAGTGGTTGAATCGAATTCTCTTACAGCAGTTGAAAAGATTTTGGAACTTTATGATGAACATGATCCTTTATCATTGGTGATTAAATGCCACAGTATTTTAGAGAGAAATTGGAATTGCTTTCTAAAACATTTACCTGGGGAAGCTAATACTTGTCAAGACTCCATGGCCAAACTGGTTTACACTAGCTTGGTTGTCAGAAGCAGGTTGCTGCATCTTCCTACTTAGTTAAACACTTAAACTGTTAAAAGATGACCTTTTGGGGGATTTGATGTAATAGGGTTTGTATAACGTAAAGTAAACATCTTCTCCTAAGCACTAAAAAAAAAGCCAAAATTTTTTGTCATCATAATTAAAATATTTTTTAAAATAATAACTTAATTTTATGAGCACAAAGGTATATAAGATTTATGTAAAGCGTATAATAAGTATGATAATCAATTTAATTAACATAAAAAATTGAGAACAATGATAAAAGCATTTAAGATTTGAGATCAATGATTAAAAAAATGTTTTAATCAACTTTACATTAAAAAATTAAGCTCATTTCAATTTTGTCTTATAAAAAAATTATGATATTTTTGTGATAAATTGATTTTGTACAAAAAAAAAAAAAAAACTTAACACTATTTGAATCAAAATATTGTTTTTACAACTATATTTACATTCTTTTTTAATTTATGTGTAAACTGTTTTAACATTTTTTTTAAAATATATTATTTTATAATTTTTCATAAGACATCATAATATTTTGTAACTTTTTGAACTTATTGTAAATAAACCCAAAAAATAGTTGAAATATAAGCCACTTTTGAACATAAAGTTAAAAAGGCAAGATTTCAAGCTTATTTAATAAAAACCTAAATGGGTATTCTATAAATGAGTATTTTATATTACTTGACCTGATTAAGTAGGATTAAAATATCTAATGATTGAGTTCAGGTAGTTACTTTGTTATACGTTACGGGTTCGTGTAATGATCTCAAAGTGTTCTATTACTCGAATTCAATTATAAATAATAATTTTTAAATATTATTATATACATTATAATTATTTATTATAATATAATACTTAATTAAATTAAATTATTAGGTATTTTAATTATGATTTTTAACATTAATTTATTCTTATGAGTCAATTTAAATTTCTTAATTAAATTTTTTTAATAATATGTATTAAAAGTGATTTTAAATATAAATTTAAAAATCAAATTTTGATTTAATAAACTGTATTAAGTAGGTTAGGATAATTAATGATTATTTCTTATATTATATAGATATGATTTAGATAATAAAAATTAAAATATTTAAATAATTAATCAAATTTGAGTATTGTACAAATAATCATGTCTTGATACTCTAACATTTGGAAGTACCTTACCTGTTGCCAACTTTATCATTTAAGGAGGACATTGAAAATTTTTTATTTAATTTTTATATAAAAAATATATTTTAAATATAAAAATGTTAATATTTTATAATATTTAAGATTTAGTATAAAAGTGAATTAAACAAATTTAAATAACTTTTATTAGCGGGCCAGAAGTAAAAAACCATCAACAGAGGCTAACCCAGCCCATTGTCTTTTCGATGTTTTCATTCCCCTCCTCCGACTTCTTCTCAGTTCTCATTTTCCCTTTTCCCTTTTCCCTATCCTTTAATGGCGGTTGAATGTCTCTTTCTTTAAGGACTGCTACCAAGGCCACGAGCTTCATCCGAGAATATAACAACTCTTGGCTTCGTTACATATTTTTCCATGGCGGACCAACCGCGGAGTTTCTCTTTCTCCATCAGAGACGGAGACTACGAGAAAAACGACGACGTGGAGGAGAGCAAGTGTGCTTTCCTTGTGGTAGCTCTCTTCCCTTGTTTAGTTTGCTTCATTCTTCTCCTTATTATAGTCTCCGTCGTGTTAGTAGTGAAATTCCACTTGTTTTGCCACACTCCTCTTCACTCAATCATTTACAAGAAAAATTGCTAGTCAATTACATTTCTTTACCAGGCAGTGCTTTCGATTTGAATCGTAGGGGTTTTTCTAACGTCACTGACAGTGATTCAGATTCCAAAACCGACAATGAATCTGATAATGCTGCTGATAGCTTTAAATCTAGAGCAGACCCAATGGAAGTTGAGAGAGTATGCAAGGTGATCAACGAATTGTTTGGCTTAGACCGAAACATGGAGGCTGTTTTAGATGAATGTGGGATTACTCTTACTCATGATTTGGTAATGGATGTGCTAGAACGGTTCCGGCATGCTAGAAAACCGGCGTTTAGGTTTTTCTGTTGGGCAGGGCAAAAGCCGGGGTTTGACCATGAGTCCAGGACTTATAATAAAATGATGGGTATTTTAGCAAAGAATAGGCAGTTTGAGACCATGGTGGCAATGCTTGAGGAGATGGGTACTAAAGGGGTTTTAACAATGGATACTTTTTTTATTGCTATGAAAGCTTTTGCAGCAGCCAAGGAGAGGAAGAAAGCGGTTGGGATCTTTGAGTTGATGAAGAAGTATAAATACGAAGTAGGTGTTGATGCTATTAATTGCTTGCTTGAGAGTCTTGGAAGGGTTAAGCTCGCAAAAGAAGCACAAGTGCTTTTTGAGAAGTTGAGAGACAGGTTTTCACCCAATTTAAGTTCGTATACAATATTGCTTAACGGTTGGTGCAGGGTGAGGAATTTGATGGAAGCAGGGAGGGTGTGGAATGAGATGATTGATAAGGGAATTAAGCCTGATATTGTCGCACATAATGTTATGATTGAAGGGCTGTTGCGGAGTAGGAAGACATCTGATGCAGTGAAGTTGTTTGAGGTCATGAAAACTAAGGGGCCTCTGCCTAATGTTCGCAGCTATACGATTATGATTCGGGAGTTTTGCAAGCAAGCAAAGATGAATGAAGCAGTTCGATATTTTGATGAGATGCTTGATTCTGGACATATGCCAGATGCAGCAGTTTACACATGTTTGATCACTGGATTTGGAAATCAGAAGAGGATGGACATGGTTTACAGATTGTTGAAGGAGATGCAAGAAAAGAGCTGTCCACCTGATGGCCGAACCTACAATGCCCTGATTAAGTTGTTGTCTAGTCAACGAATGCCAGATGATGCAATGAGGGTATACAACAAGATGATTCAGACTGAAATTCAACCAACAATTCACACTTTCAACATGATCATGAAATCATTCTTCCAGTCCCGAAACTATGACATGGCTTGTGCAATTTGGGATGAGATGAGTGAAAAGGGGTTTTGCCCAGATGATAATTCGTACACTGTTTTCATTGGAGGGCTGATCAGTCTAGGTAGATCAGGAGAGGCTTGTAAGCTTTTACAAGAAATGATAGCGAAAGGAATGAAAGCTCCTCAGCTCGATTACAACAAGTTTGCTGCTGATTTCTCTAGAGCTGGGAAAGCTGACATACTTGAGGAGTTGGCTCAGAAGATGAAGTTCTCTGGTAAGTTTGATGTCTCTAACATTCTTACAAGAAGGGCTGAGATGATGACGAAAAGGGTTAAGAGAAATGGTCCCTTTAAAACTGATGGAAAATGCATCTAACATGCCTATGAACTGTTTTACTCTGGTTTCACGTGGCTCATGGCATAGTCTTCTCACTCAACTTCATCTCACAAATGACCTTTTTTTAAAATTTTTTTTTTATGACATTGTAAATCATTTCCAGTTGTTGCATCGTGTATTTCTCATGTTATTATTTTAGCTATTCGTTCCTTGTATGCTCTTCATTGTATTCTTGTTCGCTGTGCAATTTATTTGGTAGTTTTTTATCCGAGCTTTGCTTCTTTATATTGGAGTTGACTGCTGACCTTAAGCAAAATAAGGTGTTGTAATTTATCCATCAAAGCATGCAAATCTTTCTCTCTTTATATGTATGTATGTATGTTAATTGGTGACCATTTCTTCTCCTAATAAACCAATTGTAAAATTTTATTATGGTTAGCTTGAATGCTTAGGGGATTAAAGGATCCATATATAACTAGCCACACTCTATCAAGATTGCTATTAACTTTTGCTTGGTGTAGGTGGAAGATTGAACCCCAACTTTTCTGCATTTATTATGTCATTTTGAATCAAAGAACAAAGTGGTGCAATGTATTTGGTGCAGGTATTCAGTGAGTTAATCAAGTTTAAGTTTGCTTCATGGTCACTTTGGATTCGTATCCTTACGTGTTTAAGTGTTTTTTAGATTTGTTTTTAATTGCAAATTTAAATCAATTCAACTTCGACTTGTTTTAAGTTATTTTGAATTTTGTCAATAAAATCCTCAGCGACCCAACAACAACGCAACAGAAAGCTAAGCTAATGATCAACTCAATCAACAGCAGCTTATCCACAAGTTAATTTAGTCAGATATTGATGCATTTTATTGAATCTTGTACAAGAGATGAGCATCAAGTTTATGATCTGACCACAGTAGTTGTGTGTGTGTATATATATATATATATATATATATATATATATATATATGTAACTCAGAAGAACAAAATAATAACAACTTCATTTCAAGCAAGCTGCCTTTGTAAAGACTACGTTCGAATAAGAGAGTATGCGTGAGGCACTGCGTCTTATACATATATATATATATATATATTCGAACGTATATATTCGAACGTAGTCTTTACAAAGGCAGCTTGCTTGAAATGAAGTTGTTATTATTTTGTTCTTCTGAGTTACATATATATATATATATATATATATATATATATATATATATATGTAACTCAGAAGAACAAAATAATAACAACTTCATTTCAAGCAAGCTGCCTTTGTAAAGACTACGTTCGAATAAGAGAGTATGCGTGAGGCACTGCGTCTTATACATATACATATATATATATATATATATATATATATATATATGTAACTCAGAAGAACAAAATAATAACAACTTCATTTCAAGCAAGCTGCCTTTGTAAAGACTACGTTCGAATAAGAGAGTATGCGTGAGGCACTGCGTCTTATACCGATGTACAGTGTCTCTGTCAAGTCGTATGTTCCCTATGGCGTGTATGGTTCAGGCGTACCGATTGTCTGATACGAGCGGCTGAAGCTTGAGCCTTGGGCGACCATGAGCCTGTTAATCGGGTGACCACGAGTCCAGTAATTGGCCCAATGTAAAAGGCCTAAGAGAAGTCAATTTTATTTCTTTAAGCCCAATGGATATCATTCATGTACATTAACTTAACTTGTTTTCGGTAACACACACATACAATATATATATATATATATATATATATATATATATATATATATATATATATATCTATATCTGTGTGTGTGTGTATGTTTGTGTTTGCAAAAACTACTATGGATCTTCCTAAAGCCACTCCCAGGGCAAAAGCTGAAATTTTCACTTTGCAATATATTAATTTTTTTCATTCATAGGAAGGTATAAGAAAAAAATGAAGGAATCTAATTTTAGATTTATTTTCTTTTAAAGAGAAGTAATAATTAATAAATTAAATTTTAATTATTATTAAGTGATGTAATTTAAATAAAATGGATATATGCTGAAATGAATTAATTATTTCATACAATCTTTTCTTAAATATCATGGAAATACCTCTCTCCTCACACCAACATAATGCCAAATGGAGTCTCTAGCCATTTTAAAGAACAAGAACAAACCCTAGCCTATATCCTTACGGATGATAAACAAGGTTGCTGCAGCCTGCATGCGTTTGTCGATAGCAAGTGAAAGTTAATTGGAAGAGAAGAAAAAAAAAGGAAACCATTGGCTGTCAATCGCATTTTAATGTTAGCTTTCTCGTCTCTCTTTATCCCTGAAATTAAGATGGCAGCAAATGCAAGGACGTGATGATAATCACAAATATTCATCAACCCTAGAAAGGGCAACCGAAAGCAAACAAAAAGAGGATGGGGTTGTTGAGGATGATTTTGTTTTTATCAATCACCCAAAAAGACTATGACCCTTTTGTCACATCGGCAACAACTTTTGGTACCTTTACCAGAAAGGTTAGCATGTCTTTTTCACCTACACTATATTGCCCTTGTATAAAGGAAAGAGAAATATACAAACACATAGCAAACAGTGATAATAATGCATTCAATCAACTCTAATTTCAAGGGAGACATTAAATTAATGTCCAATGCTCCACTTCCACTTTTAATCTTTCCCCAGTAATTAATCATATGGTGCTTTGAAGTCTAAGTAAGAGTAGTTGGAAAAGCTTTATTTAAAAAATATTATGCAGAACTTTAATTATTACATTGTCAATTATCATTGAGGAGATGAACATTCATGCATGTTACAAGTCATGAAATCATTATGGAAGACTTGAACCGCGTTCAATCTCAAAATTCAATGCTTCAATCCAGACAAATGTCCTTTTTCTCTTTTCCTTTTTTTTTTTTAATAATCTGAGAATTTGATTTCATTATATTTCTTTTCCTCTTACCAAAATTTTTTGAATTTCTTTCGCCAATGTAAGCTACAATATTTGAAAACCATCATTCTTCGGTATTTACAAATATCAGAATTAATTGATATCATATTTTTATTTGAGGAGTGTTCCACTTACATTATTGTAAAATTAATTTAATTTATAAACTTTTATATTTTCTTATAGGATTTATAATGTTTAATCAGATTGTTAAATTTTATATTTATTCACATAAATTCTGCACGTCAAATTTATAATTAGTCAAAGATGTCTGACTATTTGTTCCATAATAATAAAATTTCAATTGTTAATATATTTTAAAAAATATAATACCTAACTGAAATTATAGAAATATCGGATTGACTCAAAAATTTATGTACATGTTAAATACAAGTAAATTGTTAAATCTAACGGTTTGTTTGCAAAAATATTAATCTTACATAAAATTATAAAAAGTGTGCTCAAAACCAAGTAACCCCGTTATTAAAAAAAAAAAAAAAGCATCTAAACATAACAACTATAAAAGCAATAAATCATGTTCTACATTTTAATATTTAAAACATAAAAACGACAAAAAAATGGGATGTTATACCAAGTACCCCATGTAGTTATAACTTTTTAAAATAAGATATAGCCGTTTTTAAATATTTTAATATTTAATCATAAAAAGTAAAATATAATATTTAGACATAAGAAATACAAAAAAATATTTTGCATTTAATATTTTATACATAAGACAACTAAAAATATCTATAAAAAAAATCATGTGTCAACAATGCTATTACACA
The DNA here is from genome assembly GCA_033439115.1 of Firmiana major. Lineage (NCBI taxonomy): Eukaryota > Viridiplantae > Streptophyta > Magnoliopsida > Malvales > Malvaceae > Firmiana > Firmiana major. Next base: position 63,269,097 of record CM065905.1, read on the forward strand.
TGACAAGTTAAATTACACAGGATGTTCTAAGATGCACCCCACATGGTTTGCTTTTTATTAGATATACTGTTGCTGCTGAGCTGTATTGATGATGAGTTGTATTCGTGCCAATTTGTACATGTAGTTAGAAGTTAGTTAGGCTAGATAGTTAGAATAGTTTTCTGTTAGAGCAGTTACTTCAGTTACTACTTCTAGCTTCTAGCTTTGCTTGTATATAAACATGAACTTCTTTCTGTAATTCAATTCAACATAAACAGCTTTCCATTAATCTTATCATCTTCTTCTGTTTGTAAAATCGTATTAGAGCATTCTTTCTGTTGATCTTGTACACCATTCTTCATCTCCATGGCTCGTTGTTGTAGCCATAATACTGCCAATACTCATGTGGTCTTTAGTTCTTCACCAAATCTTAAAGATTCAAGTAATCCTTTTTACTTGCACAATAAAGATCATTCAGGGTTAACTATAGTCTCTCATCATCTTTTTGGCTTCAACTATAATACATGGAGCAAACATATGACAATGGCCTTAACTGCTATGAACAAACTTTGCTTTGTTGATGGTTCTATAGCCAAACCAGAAAATCAAGATCTTTTGCTTGGAGCTTGGACCAGATGTAATAGAATGGTAGTTTCTTGGATCCTTAAGTCAGTTGCTAGAGAAATTGTAGACAGTGTTCTTTATTATTCTACTGCATATGAGATTTGGCTAGATTTAAAGGATAGATTCAAGCAAAGTAATGGCCCAAGAATTTTTTAGATCTAGAAAAGCCTTGTCGCTTTACAGCAGGGTCATTTAGATAGTACTTACTATACCAAGTTAAAGATTCTTTGGGATGAACTCAAAGAATTTCAACCCATACCTGTTTTGTAACTTTGGAGGAATGAGGCCATAGACTGACTTCCAATAGAAATAGTGCACAATACAATTTTTAATGGGTCTGAATGAGTCTTTTACCCAAATTAGAGCTCAAATCTCGACGATGAATCCCTTTCTTCTTGTCACTTAGGTCTTTTCACTAGTTATACAAAAGGAGAGTTAGAGAAATATTAGTCAGAATGTCTTACCTATATCAAATTTTTCTATTCATAGTGATACAGCAGTTGCTGCAGCCCCTGCTGGTGATTTTGAAATAGTGGTTATTTTGGAAATGATAGTTTTAAGAACAAGAAAGATCGAACTTTTAGCACACACTGCAATATGCTTGGTCATACTATTGAACGATATTACAAGTCAATTAGTTATCCACTCATATACAAAATGAAAGAAAAGATCGTTGTTTCAAAGGCTTATGTAAATTAGGCTAGTTCAGACTTGGATAACAGTTGACTCTCCTCAATAGGCTTAAGCAATGATCAGTGCAAGAATTTCATTGCCTTCTTAAGCTTTCAACTTTAGTATGACTCCTCTAACATTTCAGAACCACAACCTGAGTCTATGGTTTCCTTTTTCAACGATATTCTTTCATATATTTCTTCTGTGTCACGTTTTGGTATTTCATCCTCTAGTTGGGTTTTAGATATTGGTGCTACATACCATATCGGTTGTTCTTTCGATATTAGTGCTACACACCATATTCGTTGTTCTTTACAGTCTTTCAAATCTGTTTCTTCAATCAATAATTCATCAATCACCTTACCAAATGGTTTCTCCATTGCCATAAGTAAAATTGTGAATGTTCAAGTTTTAGAAAAACTGTTTTTTGAAAATGTATTGTTTGTACCAAAATTTGATTTCAATTTGTTTTCAATAAGTTATTTACAAAAGTATAGCTAGAGTATTAACTTTTCTTTTCAATATTGTCTGATTTAGGACCCTACATAGGGCAAGATGATTGGGATGGGTAAACCAGTACGTAATCTCTATGTTTTAAGTTCAACTTTTAATCTTCCTAAACAAGTGCACAATTCATTAGTCTGCAATAATCTATCTCTTGCTTCTAATAATGTTGTTCTGCCACCAACAACCTTATGACATTTTAGGCTAAGCCATCCATCATTTGTAAAAGTTCAAACTTTAAAGAATGACTTGAATATCTCATCTAGTTCCAATTTAATGAATTCTTTTCCTTGTCAAATTTGTCCTTTAGCCAAACAAAAATGGTTGCCTTTTAATTTCTGTTAATTCTATCTCAGAATTACCATTTCAATTACTTCACATAGACATTTGGGGGACCTTTTTCAACCTTATTTATGGAAGTTTATAGGTATTTTCAGACAATAGTAGATGATTGCACTTGTTTTACTTGAACTTACATGTTAAAGACTGAGGCCGATGTGCTTACTATGTTTCCTGAATTCTATGTTTTAATCCAAAATCGTTTTGGTGTTTCTATAAAATCTGTAAGGTCAGCCAATGCTCCAGAGTTAATGTTTATTGATTTCTTCAAGGCTAAAGGCATTATTCCTTTTCATTCTTTTGTTGATACTCCAGAACAAAATTATGTTATGAAACGCAAACATGTTGAAAGATTTCCTAAAATATTTGTAATTATGTACCATGTTTGATTATGTGCTATATTTAGTTAGTCGAGAGATTTGTGGGTTAGAAGAGAAATCTTTGGAATCAGTTTTATTTTCCTCTTAATTAGGAAGATTAGTTGCATTTTTTTGTTTCCTAGAAGAAATCTATAAATTCGTATATCAATATAAAAAATGTGATTCAACCATTTTTTATATTTTATTCTCTATTTTTTATGGTATCAGAGCAGAAAATAAAATCCTAAGGTTTGAATCTGATTTTTTGTCCCTAAGATGTCTAACGTCACGTCTAAAACAAGCCAGCCTCCTCAATCATCTCAGTCCTTACTTCAAACAGTCAGGAATCCATCTGATAGTCACCCCATTCAGATTACTACAATCTGACTAAATGGTGATAAGTTCTTTCGATGGTCACAATCTGTTCACATGTACATTAGGGGGAGAGGCAAGATCCACTATCTCACAAGAGATATAAAGAAGCCCGACTTAAAGGATCCAACCTATGCCATTTGGGACACTGAGAACTCAATGGTGATGACATGGTTGGTCAATTCCATGGCTGAAGAGATAAGTGTGAACTACCTCTGTTACTCTACAGCCAAGGAATTATGGGACAACGTTTCACATATGTTTTTCGATCTAGGCAATCAATCCCAAGTATGCGAGTTAACCCTACGACTTGAGAAAATTCGTCAAGGTGAGGACTTTGTGACAAAGTATTTTAATTCTCTTAAAAGGATTTCGCAGGACCTAGATTTATTCAACGATTACGAGTGAAAATCACCCAAGGACTGCAATCAATACAAGAAGATGGTGGATATTGGCCGAATCTTTAAATTTCTTGCATGTTTGAATGTTGAATATGATGAGGTCCGTGACTGAATAGTTGAAAGAAATCCTATGCCCCCAATTGGGGAAGTATTTGCAGAGGTTCGGAGACAAGAAAGCCGAAGACATGTGATACTGGGAAAGAAAGCTGCAGATACAACCAGGTCTGTGGAAGGGTCAGCCTTGGCTATTCCTGAAACTCAAGTCAGTCGTAGAACGTCTCAAAACCAGCATGCAGGAGACAGAAATAACATGTGTTGTGACTACTGTGGAAAACCATGCCATACTCGATGCATCATATACCATCTAATGGTAAGGCAAACAAATCTGGTGAATAGAGCACACCTGCAGCAACTGAGGTCGAGTCATCTCCGTTCAGTAAAGAGCAATTAGATCACCTTCTCAAACTACATAAATCTTATCTGTCACCTAATGCTCCTATTGGTTCCATGGCACAAACAGGTTGTGAGACCCCGTATATGTATAGCTAGGTAAATAGGAACATGAGAATGTAAATAAAATCATAAGTATGATGATACATTGTAATGTGAAGTATATACAATGTAAGTTCATAAGATTATGTACGCACCTGTAATAAGAATCGCGATTATACGTACAAGTTGCATTATGAATGAGTAGGAGGAAATAAACTTGAACACGAGAAGAATGTGATCGAAATGGAATATGAGTAGTATAGTAAAATGGAAGGAAAGATTTAAATAAGTGTATATTTTCATTCGAGTAATATCGTGTATATTTGGTTATACAAAGATTTCCCACAAGTTTTAAAATATATTAAGTGGGATGAGATGACATTTTTAAGTCTCAAGGAGCGATGAATGAGGAAAGGACTATGAAGGTAAATTGAGGAAGTCTTGAAGGGAGTTGTTGCAGAAAAACTGCAGGAAATCTGAAATTTGTGAAGGCCAGATCGATCTCATAGGATGAGAGATCGATCTGGGAGAGCCAGAATGCTCTTATGTGAGTAATGGAAGGGAACAGATCGATCTCCAAAGGAAGCAGATCGATCTCTTTAGCTCTCGGGTTGGAAGCAGATCGATCTCCCCTAAGACCAGATCGATCTCCTTAAGCTTCTGTTCGACAGCAGATCGATCTCCAGTCTCGACAGATCGATCTCCTGCCTTTAAAATGCCTTAGAAAAGAGAAATTTTCAGAGGACCAGATCGATCTCCACCCAAGGGAGATCGATCTCATCAAGTCAAAACTATAAATAGGAGCAGTTGGATCTGCAGAATTTCGGGATAAACCATTTCCTCTCACTTCAACTCAAAGAAAACTAGCTTTCTCACTCCTAAATCCAGCCATTTTCAGTGAGATTTAAGGAAAGTCTATTAGAGACAAAGTTGATCACGACAAAGAGAAGAACAACATAGTCTAGAGGCGTTTCCCCATTTGATGGATTGAAGAAATAAAGGGCAATCCTAATTGGAGCAAGAGGAAATCCAATGAGGTAAGTTCTAATGCACAAATCCAAGTACATTAGTTTAGTTAATGATTATAAAGATATTTGGGTGTGCATATTGTGGATAGAACTACCTAGAATGGTATGAAATGAATATAACTTAGAAATAGTCAAGTGTGAGAAAGTGGAATGTAGAGGTGTTAATGATGAATGAGATATCTTGAGTGGAGGAACATGTTGTGGGAATGGTTTGGGCATATTAATATTGGGATAAAATTGTGAGATTTACCACAAGGGGTAAAATGTGTATTTAAGGCATTGGATAAGTGATTACTTGAACAAGAGTTAGAAACGTTAACTCGAGTGTTTGATGGATGAATTTCAGTTTCGGATGATACGCCGGAGTAAGTCGAGAGGAGAACGCGAGAAGCATAAAGGCGGATAGTTGCACACAAGTAAAGCAAGGTAAGGGACTGTGTGTTAGCTATAGAGATGTTCGTGCGTATTTTACAGCAATTTCGTAGATATATTGCTAGAACTAGTACGATATTATAATTCTATGAAATGATATGGAAGTATAAAAAGTACTATGATGTATATATGTATTGAGAAATGGGATAGGGTAAGGAAATAGCATGATATGCATGTTTTCAATGATATTCTCAATTTTATATTGTTATTGATGATTGAGAAATGTTGATGATAGGTTGGCTGATTTTACATGTTTTAGCATGAAGAGACATGCTGTATGAATAAACGTGTTTTGAGTTTTAAAAGAGAAAATAGCCATCTATCAGCTTTGAGATGAGATTTGGTGTTGAAGCGCTAGCTCACACCTGTTTTAATGCCTTGATGTACCGTGTTGGAGTTTAACTCGCACGATGGTTTTGAGAAAGTGCGAGAACTTTGCTCGCACCTGTTTTGGTTGAGTTGAGGTAAACCTGGGGGTCTGGGACCCAAGGGGATACCAGCCGACAGCCATTTGAACGGGCTGGGCCTTAACGATAGATCGTACCGCGCTGGAGCTTTGCGTTGACTGTGTGTCACGCTGCTTGCTCGCCTGGTATATGAGACATGGTTTAGGATGAAAAGTCCATCGGAGTTGGAGTATAGACTTGGGTCCACGGTCGTACGTAGAATAGTGTAGTCACCCATTGGTATACTATGTACCGTGCTGGGTGCACGTGAGTACGAGTATCGCGTAGATGACACACGACATATCTTCACCGTGAGTATACGAGGAGATGAGGTGGATTGAGATGAGTCGGAGGGTAGGACTGACCCATCCCCCTTCAGGCGAAGTGATACCCTATGAACACTTGATCAGTGAGGCCTGGGATCACTGACTATGGCCATATGTCGTGGATATTTGATTGCTGAAAATTTCATGCCTGTCTCAGAGATTTTAGAAACAGAGATAATCTCAGAAAAGAAAGAGAATCGCGGAAAGAATGATTTGAGAAATGAAAGAGATTTCGTGTTTTTGATAAATCTCTAATTTCACATTTGTGCCGTGAGGGCACTATTTACGAGCATGTTTTAAATGGAAACTTGATATTCATTTTACACGAAAATGCTATTGAGAAATATATGTTTAAATGCATTTTTCGTATGATATTTCCATTTATAACGAAAACATGATTTTGGTTTATGCATGCATGGGCTATGTAGGTAGTACGATATCTACCTGCTAGCATACATTTCCTTACTGAGCTGTGGTTTGCTCATCCCACTATTTTTTCCCTCCAGGTACTGAGAAGTAAGAGAGCGGTGGTCTCTAGATCTTTTGTGTTAAACAGCTCCCACAATCCGCAAAGGTATAAGATTTGTATACACGAGTATTTTGTATCTAATATATTGTATCGCACAGTAATATCTTGGAATTGTAAACAGTATTATGGGGATGATATGTAAGCACATGGTATTTATACAATTAATTTTGTGTATCTACACACACACCTGGGAGTGTGAATTAAAGCTTTAAATATTCCGCTGTAAATGAATGACTTTTTAGAAATTGTATCTTCTCACAGCCCAACCGTATTAGAGTAAGTGTGGATAGAATGGTTCACAAAAGCGGGGTATGACATAGGTAGCAATCCTTTGGCACTTTCTGTTCTTGAAAAAACTGATCCTTGGATTATAGATTCAGGGGCCTCCAATCACATGACAAGTTTTTCTCAATTGTTTAGCTTATATTATCTGCATTCTAGTATAGAAAAAGTTAGAATAGTTGATGGTAGTTTTTCACCCATTGCAGGCAAAGGGCACATTAAATTTTCTTTTTAAAAAATCACTCTAAAATCAGTTTTACATGTTCAAAACTTGCTTGTAATCTTCTTTCCGTTAGCAAATTGTCTAAAGACTCTAACTGTTCCATTCTTTTCTTTTCTTCCACTTGTGTTTTTCAGAACCGAAACTCGGGGAAGACGATTGGAACTACTAGAGAAATAAATGGACTGTACTACTTTGATGAAAATGCTTTCAGATATTAAAAAGCTCATGGATTAGGTAGTACTAGTTCAAACTTTGTCTATGATCAAGTTATGTTATGGCATAGGAGATTAGAGCATCCTAGTTTTCCATATCTCAAATATTTATTTCCTGAATTGTTTAAAGGAATTGATTGCTCAAAATTTCATTGTGAAGGTTGTCATTTGGCTAAAGACTATCGTGTTTCATTGCCAATAAAACCCTATTTTGCTTCAAAACCATTTTATTTATTTCAGAGTGATGTTTGGGGCCCATATAAAGTTAACACACTTTCTAGAAAAAAATGGTTTGTAACCTTTATTGATGACCACACAAGAGTATGCTGAGTTTATTTATTAGAAAAGAAGTCAGAAGTTGAACAACGGTTTAAATATTTTTTTCTTATGATTGAAAATCAATTTCAAACAAAAATTGACATTCTAAGAATAGATAATGGAATTGAATATTTTAACAAATATTTGGGAACATTTTTTTTGGAAAAAAGGTATTATCCATGAATCAATTTGTCGTGATACACCACAACAAAATGGTATTACCAAATGATAAAATAGACATTTACTTGAAGTAGCTACAGTCATTATGTTTTCAATGAATGTTCCTAAATATCTTTGAAAAAATGCACTCTTGACTGCTTGCTACTTAATAAATAGAATGTCATCTCGAGTTTTGAGATTTGAAACACCTTTACAGGTTTTAAAAAGTTTTTTTCCCACATCTCGGATAACTGCAGATCTTCCCTTAAAAGTGTTTGGTTGCATTTGTTATGTATATATACCAAATATTCTTTGATCAAAACTGGACCAAAAAGCTGAAAAATGTGTCTTCATTGGTTATGCATCTAATAAAATGGGATACAAATGTTTTAATCCAGTCACGAAGAAATTTTTCGAAAGTATGGATGTAAGCTTTGTTGAGGACCAACCTTTCTTTCAAAAAAATTTTCTTCAGGAGGAGAACATAACAGAAGAAAATAATTTTTTGGAAACTTTACCTATTCTGGAGACGTCTATGCCTTTGATTAATTCTAATAAGCATTTTTTTGAAACACCTATTGGGAATATGGAAACTAGTGGTAGTACTCTTAATCCTACTTTGTCAGATGTGACTTTATCAGAGACAGGGGGAGAAGTACTTCCAACGAATTACAATCCTCAATCTGAGCTTCAGGTTTATACTAGACAAAAGTTTCACACACGTACTATTGCTCCAGTTATTTCTCCAATGGATGTTCAATCCAATTTGCCGAGTGATGGTCCTACAACTCAGAGTAACCTTCCTTCTACTACCTCTTTATCTCTTGATTTATCGAATATATCTTCTTCTGATCTTAATCTTCCAATTGCATTAAGAAAAAGAACTCGAACATGCACTAAACACCCTATTGCAAAGTACCTGTCATATGAAAAATTGTCAAACATTCATAGAGCATTTGTGTATAGGATTTTTAATCTTTCTGTGCCAAGAATTGTTCAGGAAGCAATGGGTGATCCGAATTGGAGATTAGCTGTGATGGAAGAGATGAATGCTCTTAGAAAGAATGGCACTTGGAGTGTCGTTAATCTACCGAAAATAAGAAGATAGTTGGGTGTAAATGGGTGTTCACGGTGAAGTGTAAAGCTGAGGAAGTATAGAAAGATACAAAGCAAGACTTGTAGCAAAAGGATTTACTTAAGCTTATGGTATTGACTACCAAAAGACTTTTGCTCCTGTTGTTAAGATTAACTCTATCAGAATACTTCTTTCTCATATAGTTAACTCCAACTAGTCAATTTATCAATTTGATGTTAAAAATGATTTTTTGAATGGAGATTTACAAGAAGAAGTATATATGGACCTGCCACCTGGATTTGAAGAAAAACTTGGAAGAGGCAAAGTGTGCAAGTTGAAGAAAGCATTATATGGATTAAAGTAGTCTCCTAGAGCCTGGTTTGAATGTTTTGGAGAGGTTATTAGGAGACATGGTTTCTCACAAAGCCAAGATGATCACACCATGTTTTTCAAACATACCACCGAAGGTAAAGTGGCTATTTTGATAATATATGTAGATGACATAATCATGACTGAGAATGATTCTCTTAAGATCAACAATTTGAAGAGGAAGCTTAAGGCTGAATTTGATATCAATGACCTGGGAAAGCTGAAGTATTTCCTCGGAATAGAGTTTGCAAGATCCAATGAGGGGATTTTTATCAATCAATGCAAATACGTTCTTAATTTGATCAATGAAACAGGAATAATTGGTTGTAAGGCAGCAGATACTCCAATCGAGCCTAATGTGAAATTGAAAGCAGCGATAGCTAATGAAGTGGTGGATCGAGAATGTTATCAAAGATTGGTGGGGAAACTAATCTATTCGGCGCACAATAGACCTAACATAACTTTTACAGTAAGTGTTGTAAGCCAGTTCATGCATTCACCTGGACCTACCCACTTTGAAGCCATGTTCAGAATCTTGAGATATCTCAAGGGGACTCTGGGGAAAGGACTTTTGTTCAAAAATAGAGGTCATCTTCAGGTAGAGGCCTACACAGATGCAGATTGGGCAGGTAATGTAAGTGATAGAAGATCCACCTCAGGATACTGCACTTTTGTAGGGGAAAATCTGGTTACTTGGAGAAGCAAAAAATAAAGTGTTATGACAAGGAGTAGTGCTGAAGCAGAATTCCGCTCAGTGGCACATGGATTTTGTGAAATTTTATGAATAAAAAGACTCCTAGAAGAGTCGAAGGTTCCTACACCAACGCATATTAAAGTCTATTGTGACAATAAGGCTGCAATTTCTATAGCTCACAATCCAGTTCTACACGACAGAACAAAGCATGTAGAAGTGAACAAAGCATGTAAAATTTGTAATTATAAAAAATTTGTAATATGCATGTCTTACATACCAATTGCGAGCCAAGCAGCAGACATACTCACCAAAGGACTTCCTAAGACGCAGTACGAGAATTTAGTTAGCAAGCTTGCTATGAGTGATATCTTCATGCCAGCTTGAGGGAGAGTGTTGAAATATTTCCTAGAATATTTGTAATTATGTACCATATTTGATTATGTGTTATATTTAGTTAGTTGAGAGATTTGTAGGTTGGAAAAGAAATCTTAGGAATCAGTTTTATTTTCCTTTTAGTTAGGAAGACTAGTTGCCTTTTTTTTTTTGGTTTCCTAGAAGAAATCTATAAATTCGTGTACATAAATATAGAAAATGTGATTCAACCATTTTTTTATATTTTATTCTCTATTTTTTAAAACATCAATACATACTTAATGTGGCTCAAGCCTTATTTTTTCAATCTAATATTCTAATACATTACTGGAGTGATTGTGTTTTAACTTTAGTGTATCTTATCAACAGAATCCCCTCTCTAGTGTTGGATAACAAATGCCCTATTGACTATTATGGCATAATTAACCATCTTATATATATCTTAAAATGTTTGGTTGTTTAGGTTATAATTATACTATGAATAGAAATAAACGAAATTCTCTCCAAGATTCAATGGCGCTGTTTTTCTAGGATAAGCTCCTAGTTACAAAGGGTACAAATTATTAGAACTTAATACAAACACAGTCTATATTTATAGAGATGTTGCTTTTCTTAAGTATGTGTTTCCTTTTAAGTCTTTCCCACAATCTGCCATAAACATCATCTTCACAAGATGTTAAGTCAGTGTCTTCTTCAAATCCTAGTTCTTCTGATGTTTCAAATTCATCTAGAGTTAAAAAACCTTATGCTTATCTTAAAGATTTTCATTGCTATTCTGTCAATAATTTTAATTGTTGTACTTCTCATCCTTTGTCCAAAGTCATTAGTTATACTTATCTGTCTTCTTCTTATAGATCTTTTTGTCTATTATGTTTCCTTTATAGTTGAACCAAATATATATGCTCAAGCTGCTAAAGTTCCCAAATGGTAGAAAGTAATGTTTGAAGAACTACGAGCTTTAGAAGCTAATGGCACTTGGACTATAACTGCTTTACCACCTGGAAAGAAGGTTGTTGGATATTGTTAGGTGTACAAAATCAAATTAAAGGTTGATGGCAACTTAAAAAGATATAAAGTTCACATTATAGCTAAAGGCTACACACAGCAAGAAGAAGTGTATTACTTTGACACTTTTGCTCATGTTGCTAAGTTAGTTACTATCAAATTTTGCTGGCTTTAACTTTTATATATGGTTGGAGTTTAACTTAGTTAGATGTAGACAACGCATTTTTACATGGTGAGCTTTTTGAAGATGGTTATATGACTTTACCACATAGGTACACTCGACAAGGGGAGTCTTGGCCAGTCAATTCTATTTGTTTTATGATGGATTGAAACAGACTTAGGCAATAATTTTCCAAGTTCTCCATTGCTTTGCTCAGTATTAATTTCAAATAGTCCTCAGTTGATAGTTCTCTGTTTACTAGGATTCATGGTGTTTTTTTTTTTTGTTGTACTTGTTTATGTCGATGACATTGTGATTGCTAGTAATAATCCTGCTGAGGTTACTCATTTGAAAGATCATCTTGATGCTTGCTTCAACTTTAAGGGCTTTAAAGATTTAAAGTTTTTTCTTGGTCTTGAGGCAGCTCGATCCAAGAAAGGGATCTCTCTTTCTCAAAGGCAACATACTATTCAATTGCTTTCTGATGTTGGATACTTGGGTTGTAAGCCAAAGAGTACACCCATGGATAATAACACTAAGTCATCCAGAGAGCAAAGGAATATTCTTGATGACCCTACTTCATATTGTAGACTGATTGAGAGGTTGTTATACTTGACCATCACTAAGCCATACATTTCAATTTATGTTAACTACCTTAGCTAGTTTCCATCTCAGCCTAGAGTTCCTCATATACAAGCAACCTATCGAATTCTTCAGTATTTTCAAGGTTCCATAGGATAAAGTTTATTCTTCAGTTCTCATTCTACTGCAGAATTTGCTGATTCTGATTGGGATGCATGTCCTGATACTAGGAGTTTTATTTCTGGTTTTTGCATCTTCATTGGTGATTTCCTTATTTTCTAAAGTCAAAGAAACAACATACAATTTCTAAATCTTCTGCAGAGGCTAAATACAGGTCGATGGCTTATGCAACAGGTGAACTTGTTTGGTTGTTCCACCTTTTTAAAGATCTGCAAGTTGCATATCCTAAACCAGCTCTTCTTTACTGTGATAATCAAATTGCTCTTCATATTGATACCAATCTCATCTTTCATGAGAAGACCAAACATATAGAGATTGATTGCCATCTAGTACGTGAGAAAATTCAAGCTGGACTTTTTAAGATTATGTTTGTTTCCTTACAACATCAAGTTACAGATATTCTCATTGAACCCTTGTATCTAATTCAGTTTCTGCATCTACTTGGCAAGATGGGTGATCATAATATTCACACTCCATCTTGAGGGGGAGTATTAGATATACTGTTGCTGTTGAGCTATATTGATGCTAAGTTTTATTCTTGCCAATGTATACACGTGGTTAGAAGTTAGTTAGGCTAGATAGAGTAGTTTTCTGTTAGAGCAATTACTTCAGTTACTACTTTTAGCTTCTAGCTCTGCTTGTATATAAAGTTGAACTTCTTCTTCCTGTAATTCAATTCAATATACACAGCTTTCCATTAATCTATTCTTCTTCTTCTTCTTCAATTTGTAAAACTTTCAATTAGTTATAATAGATTTTTTTTTAATAATTAGGATAGAGAATGAAATTGTTTAAATTCAAACCTAAACATTAAAAGAAAGTCACAACTCTTATTTAATCACTTGGTTAAGAAGTTGTTGGCAACATATTAATATATGAGAAGATGACAAAATGAGCCAACCTCTTTATATATCATTATTTGTGACTTGAAAATGGTGTGGGTTTCACCTTTAACATTTATTTTAGTGCTGATGAGATCTAATGTTTGATTAAGAGTCGTCAATCAATTTATTTATATTTCAACATTAATGTTGGTTTTGAAGTCACAATTTGTCTTTACCAAAAAACTTGATTTTAAGATAGTAAACGAACTATTAGAGAAACCAAAACTCTATATCCCATTTGGGATAAACCTAGTTTCTACTTTCTATTTCAGATCATAGCTCGACTTACCTATTTTAAAGAACATATTTGTCTTTTACTCCTAAGTGCAAACAATTTATGTACAATTTGTATGTATTATCCTATCATGCAAGCATCTAAAAAGATACATGTGGAATGGTACCTTGGGATGACCTATCAACTATTAATGATGCATTACAACATGTTATCAATTGTTTACATAAAAATAAAGAGATAAATAAACTAATATTCTGATGCGTCCCTTTATAGAAGTGAAGCAATCAAAACTTTGGAGGTCGATAAATTGTTGGGTTTTCCTTTGTTGATGATGAGATCATTATTAATAAATTTAAAAAATTGAAAATGAAAAAGCGGGCGTCTCAAGAAAGTAGTTGATGAGCTATTAATATATTTTCTTGAATATCCATTTGCAACAAATTGGTTTGCAACACAGAAGTAAATTCATTAAGATCCATGGATAGAATCTATTTCATCATTTATAACTTCTTTTTAAAAAGCTATATCTCTAGAACTTTACTGCGTCACCATATATCCTAGGATCGAATTTGATATTGAAGTAATATTCACTATGATTATTTAGGGTTTCTCCTATTCATTAAACTAGAAACGTATAGAAATGCAACCATTTAGCTTTTCTTGCTCTTGTACTTGTTCTAATCAAATTGATTTCAAGCTTAAAGCTTGTAAATGCAATTATTCAATTCTTTTTCAATCTTGGTGGGCACGAGATAGAGTATTAATGTCAAAGGAGATAGCTTCAAGACTTTCTCAGTTGCCACTATTTTTTTGGCTTATTTCATCTTCACTAAGTACGATATGCAGTAGGAGTAAGGGTTGAATTGAATAGCTTTAAGATAAAATGAAGCCTTGTTTGAAACACCTTGTACTTGTGAGTCAAATAACTAAATACTTTTGATGAGAGATATAAGAATATTTTATTTTCATAGTTTTCTACAGCAAATAATGTATAAGAAACTTGTTTTTGATTTGAGAGTGAAAAGGATGAAAGAAATTTTGATTTTTCAAATTCTTCAAGTGTATTGAAATAAAATTCGACATGTCTATTAATAGAGATTTAATTCAAGCATTATGACTTTTTTATTATGCCGTTTGATTCAAAGAACTAGTCTTTTCACAAAATTCACAACTTTTAAAACTCATTTCATGCAATTTGCAACCTTTTGTAAATGAAAGAACATCTTTTGAAGACTTTGAAAAGAAACTAGTTATTGTTAGAATTCTATTTGATTTTGTATTAGGACAACCGAGTGCTCGGTTAAGGTAGTCGATGCCTTTTTGTATATTTTAATTTGATAACACTTTTTCAAGCATGGTATTCAAATGTCATTAATTGGGCAATTGAACGTCTCAGTGAATCTTTGAACTAAAAGCTACATTTCATTTAGAATTTAAAAGCCTATGCTTGGGCAGTCGTATGACTATAGTAAAAAGTTTCTTCAATTGATTTTCATTGCTTAAATCGATTTTTTTTTATTTGAAAACTAAAAAAACTATTATACTCTTTCTTAATCATTAATTTCTCATTTTATTGATTAAAACATTATATTTAATTAATAATTCTTTCAATATATATTGAAAATATCCAACATGATCCTTACTTAAATAATAAAATTCAAATCTATCTTTCTCAAATCAGGTAGTACTATTTCTTTCTTTCATTTCTTTATTCATTTTTGACTTAATAGTCAAATATACGCTCAATTTTTTATAAAAAATAGATACAAACCCCCACTTTTTAATTTTACTGTAAAAATCCATAAACTTTCATTTTATTATAAATAAACTTTGAATCTTTTAAAATAATGCAATAAGTAAAATAAATAAGAGGTTGAGATTTTATAAACCGTCAACTTTTTCATTTTTTCTGTAAAAATCTATAACAGATTTGGGTTTAATTATATTATTTTGAAAAGTTAAGGATTTATACACTAAAATAAAAAGTTAAGAGGTTATATCTTTCTCTTTTTTTTTCCAAAAAGTTGATTGTATATTTGATTATTACACCTTCATTTTTTTGTATGTTTTAAAATTTTGCCATCATGAACCAAAAAATGTTATATCATCTTTTGCATTTGAACATCTTTTGCATTTAAATATAATAGAATATCAATTTTGAGAAGTTTTTTTAAATTTAAATTCTTAGTAAATTTAAACTAATTTTCTTTTTAATTTTCATGAAAGTAAGTAATGATAAAGTAGTATGTATGAGATAAAACTAAAAAAAAAGGTGTATATATAAATATATATATATATGAGAAATTTAAAAACAAAATAGAGTATTTGGTAATATATATACTATTATTAGTTTTCACAATTCATATGTTTGGAAATTGGAATCATTTTCGGGCATTGAAGTAGTGTCACTTAGTCACATGTGGTGTATGTGCAAACGACAACTAGGTGGAGCAGCCTCACATGTGCTTCGCCATGAAACTGTTTAGAAAAGCTCCAATCTCCAATCTAGTTTTCCCAAATCACATATCTACTCTTTTCATTGTCGTTATGGAAATCCATTTATGTCAAAAAGATAAGGACGTCTTCAATTTAATTGACATTTAAGTATATATTAACAAAATTCACATTATATTAGAATATATTAAAGTGGTAATAATAAAAAAGTTATTTCATAAATAAATGTGCCCATGGATTAGGTTGTCGGATAGATCCGATTTGTATTGGAACTTGGACAAAAATTTTAAATTCATGTTCAATTTGATGTAACGTGAAATATTATTTTATTTATATTAATTTTAAAAGTTTTATTCTGTATATTAAAATATTAATATATAAAAATTATTTTGAAGGAAAAGATTAATAAATGATATTTAAGAAAAAACATTTAATTAATATATTGTTCATTTTGAATTTAATGAAAACAGTACATTATATTTAAAAGTTTTTTTAAAATAATATTTAATGTATCTTTAATCGGTTATGAATTCGTAAACACCTATTAACTTATGCTTAGTGCAGTGCTAATGAGACCAAAAAATGGATATGTAAAATTATTTTTATATCTTTGACTTTAATATTTTATTATTTTATTAAAAATATAATTTATTTTTTCTTTTCTAATCTTACTGGAATCAATCTCATCGTACATCCAAATTAACTTTTGATCTTAATTAAAATAGTATGGATGATCAGGCCAAATTTAAAACAAAATTTTAAGAATACGAATCGATTTCATCATGGACATATTATTTTTTTCTTTTATAAGTGAGTCGCAAATTTATTAAGCTTGTGTTTACAATTTTACCTCATCGCACCGCATTTACAATATTACCTCTATTTTTTTTAATTTTAACATAATATTTCTAATGTTAATTTTATTATTCACATCACTGTCACCGTTGTAATTGAATACAAATGCATCATTATTTGACACTAATCTCAACAGAACCAATTGTAATCAATCACATCGTCTATCTAAACTAACCATAACTAATTATCTACAGCTAATTGCATCGCCCATCCAAACTAACATTAACTAATTGTTTGGGAAACACACTCCGAGTTCAAGCTTGGGAAGAAAGTCGAGTCAACCACTTGACATCTTAAAGAAAATTGAGTTGAATCAAAATTTTTGGTTGCCTAAGAAAATCCCTCATTTTGCCTATTTTGCTGAATTGGTGTTTTCTAGAGGTGACATTAAAGTAAAACTAAAATTGTTCTACAAATGTTATTTAGATTTTTAAATGTCTTTTAATCTTTTTAAAGAAAAGACTCAACTTCGTAACTAAACATTGGGATTACATGTCATCTCTGAGAATGAATCAAACCATATATAATTTGTCCTCACCTAACATTCAAGCCTCACTATCTTTTGAGCAAGTTGATTATTAACTCTACTTACATAACTAAAACAACGTACATCTAGCTTTTTATGTTGGGTTAATTTCGATGGACAGTGAAATTGGTTTCAGAAAGATGAGATTACTACTATAATTTTCTCTTTTCTAATAGTTATTTTCTCTTTACTAATTTCATCGGAATCAATCTCACCATCTATCCAAATAAAGCCTTGATCTTAATTTAAATAGTATGGATGATTAGGCCAAATTTAAAACAAAATTTTAAAAATACGAATCAATTTCATCATGGACGTATTATTATTTTTTCTTTTATAAGAGAGTCACAAATTTACTAAGGTTGCGTTTACAGGTTTACCTCTCATCGCACCGCATTAACAATATTACCTCTAGTTATTTATTTTTTTAATTTTAATATAATAATTCTAATGGTAATTTTATCATTCACCTCACCGTCATCGTTGCGATTGAATCCAAATGCATCACTATTTGACACTAATCTCGCCGTCACCGCTATTTTCAATCTCACCGGAGTCAATTGCAGTCAATCGCATCGCCTATCTAAACTAACTCTAACTAATTATTTATAGCTAATTGCATCGCCTATCCAAATTAACCGTAACTAGTTGTCTGGGAAACACACTCCAAGTTCAAGCTTGGGAACAAAGTCGAGTCAACCACTTGATGACATCCTAAAGAAAATTGAGTTGAATCAAAATTTTTGGTCGCCTAAGAAAATCCCTCATTTTACATATTTCGCTGAATTGGTGTTTTCTGTAAGTGACATTAAAGTAAAACTAAATCTGTTCTACAAATGTTATTTAGACTTTTTGATAGGGTGTATATTAAACATGTTAATTGTCATATTTTTTCCATATACTAGATTCTTTTATATTCTTAATTTTTGGATTTGACTCATGCTTTGTATTTTGTATTACTAGATGAGGAGATACGAGCAAAATGGACTAAAATTACAAATTTTGTTGGGTGTAAATCAAGTTTCAAAACTAGAGGATGTCATGGGGTTAAGCGTGGGCACGTCTAAGACAGTGACGGAAAATACAACTCAAATATGTGAATTCAAGTCAAACTCCATTATCTGTAATTAAATTTGACTTAACCAGTCCGAGGATGACAAGTGAAGGATTTTAATATATTAAGGAAGTAACATGACATGACTTTTTTTTGCAGAAAACAATTAATGGTCAAATTGAGAGTTAAACTAAGTCAAACAAGTTTCTTTTGGAAAACAATTCTAGGGTTAGACTATTTAATATATATATATATATATATATATATATATATATATATATATATATATATATATATATATATATAAGGCTAAGAGAGGGGGATGACTACATTCAACTATTTTATTTTTCTTTAGGCAATTGACGATTTCTTTTTCTTCTTTAGTATTTTTCTCTCAACTCCATGGTTTGCTAAACTATTTAGTCCAGCTAAAAGATAATTAAAGATTTGGGTTCTTCAAGAATTGTGAGATCTAATTAGTTTTTACTTTGTTCTTTTATATCTTTACTATTTATATATCTTCTATGCTTGTTGAAAATTTTGTTTTGATTGATAGTGCAATAGGGCTCATTATTCAATTGTCAAGATAATATATCACCAATTAAAAATTTAAATCTGTAATTGTTTGAGTATTCTAATATTAGTAGTAAATAACATGATTAATTACAAAGATGATTTTCAATTCTATATTATGATGATATATAATCTAACTTAAATAAACCTACATGTGTGTTTGTTAATTAGAATTGCTAGTTTCTCTAGTTTTTAATATTGTTGGTAAATTAAATCTTAAAATCGTATCTAAGGTTATTTGCTGGTAAGAGAAATAATTAGAGATCATATCCTAATTATCAAATAGTTAATGAGAGACAGGTTGTTAAGTCATATCAATAATCATAACCAATTTAGTAAAAATTAAAAGAATTCATCTTTGCATCAATGATCAATTCTATGAACCCATTCTAAAATTGTTCCTTTGGTTGGACGTCTCAACATATTGATTTTTTTCCCTTCATTCTTTTCACCATATTGATTTTTCTTCTTTTTAATTGCAGAAAAATAAATTTATCCTCATATATTTTTCTTTTCGTTCTTTTCATTTGCAGATAAATAAATCTAACTAATTGTGAACGACTTTACTTATTTATGCTACAGTTCTAATTGATTTTGAGCATGAATTTAATTTGTTGGTCTCGAAAACCACCAGTTTTGAATGTGTTTTTATCCTTGTTTTTTTTTTTTTTAAAACTTCGTTAACTACACATCTGAATTACATTTCATCCGTGAGAACGAATCAAACCATATATGAATGATTTGTCCTAACTTGACATTCAAGCCTCGCTATCTCTTGAGCAAGTTGATTACTAACTCTGCTTACATAACTAAAACAACGTATATCTAGCTCTTTACGCATTATTGATTTATATGAACAGTGAGATTGACACTAGTGAGGTGAAATTAATTCTGGTGAGATTGAAAAAAATGAAACGATCATAAAAAATAAAAAATTTTAACAGAAAATATAAAACAGGGGTAAGAAAATAATTTTATCCTCTATTCTTTTTGTTTTCTAGTATGCCATCGAGCCGCATTGGAGCCCTAGTGACATCCAAACAGACGCTTAATTCTCTAATATTGTCCAAGAATATTCCTAGCTTCCTAGTAGTAGAAGTCTTTATCCCCGATCTCCTTTATTGCCAAGAGTGAGTCACTCTCAATTTCCACTAGGGATAAGCCATTAGATATTGCAACCTCGACAACCATTTAAAAGAGGATGTTTTAAGACTTTTGAAGTCATTCGAGTTTCATAAGTGTAAACTTGAGTTCAGTCTAATTTTTTTTTACTAGTTAGTTAGTTATAGTTACTAATTTACCCAGTTTATGTACTTTTTATAATTACCATTCAAAAAATGTAATATGTTAATTATATTTGTAATTTCTAATGAAAATGTATTAAAAAAAGACACATAATTTTGAAAAGTTGGCCAAATTACTTACGTGGGAACGTTTGACACTAACTCAGTTAATGTATATTACACTCTACATTTACCTTTTGAGCATGAATATTTTCATTTGGTAATCTTATTCTTTTTCGTCTTTTTGAAATCTTAAATATTTTTTTATGATTTATGAATGATCGAATCTCTTCTTTAAGAACCGTATCTCTATTTTACAAAATATATATTCCCTACATTTAAACAAAAAAAAAATAGTACTATGATTTACAAAGAATGATTGTTGTTGTTGTTATTATTATGACAAAAAATTTAAACAAAAAACAAATCTTTAAATGCAAGGAAAAAAATTGTTTTAGATATATCAATTTGCATATTTATATTGAGTTTTTTTTTTTATCAAATTGTATAAAATATCAATATTATGGTCTTATAATTTATGTTAACATGTAAAATATCAATTGAATTTTTAATTTTTACAATTTTTACAATTTTAATTTATATTATTTTTATATATTTTTTATAATTTTCGTATCAATCAGCGCATCTTGTTTACAAATTACAATTACTAAATGTAATTGAATCTTTAAAAAATTGACAACAAAAAAAAAATGGACGCAGTGTTAATACGGAAAATTGAGTAGTTAAATGTATCTATTCCGCTCGGCTCCGCTCAGGTGCCCTGCCGTGCCCCCTATCAAGCAAATTCGACAGCTTGCGCGCGAACGTTTCTCTCCCCCTAATATTTAATGATAAAGAAGCCACCCTATGAAAAAACAAATACATTAATCGACTAATAGGTATATAATAATAAAAGCAAATTATATATAAAAAAATTATTACATAAAAGAAATTAAATGATGCAGCCTTGTGTGGTAATAATTTCTCTACGCCTCCCCCATCATCTCGGCTTCCTTGTCTGACGTTCCTCATTATATCACAAAATTAAAAAAAAAATATTATAAATATTTTTATTAAAAAAATATTTTTAATAAATTTAATAATTTTAAATATAAATAAATATATGAAACAAAAATAATATGAATAAAAAATAAAATTATATTATAAATTAAAATTAAATAAAAAATATATAAATAAAAATTAAAAATTAAAAATTTATATTTTTTATATCAATATAAAATAAATTTTAACATAAAATTTACTAGTCTCTATCATCTCGATTTTCTTGTCTTATATTTTTTATTATATCCCAAAATTGGAAAGTATTAAATTTTTTATTAAATTTAATAATTTTAAATATAAATAAATATATGATAAAAAATAATATAAATAAAAAAAAAAAAAATATCACAAATTAAAATTAAATAAAAATATATATAAATATGATAAAAATTAAAAATTAAAAATTTATATTTTTTATATCAATATAAATTTTATCATAAAATTTTTATATTTTTTATATAAAATAAATAAAAATTTAAATAATAAAAACATAAATTATAGCTACAAACCGTCTTGTCGATTCGTAATCCATCGTTTGATATCCGGATATTTTTTTTTTTACATTTAAAAATATTAAACTAAAATATCATTAATTTGGTATAAATTCATTCACTTTTTTAAAGCAAAATGTAAAATGAAAAAGAAAAACTACCTACCTTACACTCACACTCTCTTCTCTTCCCTCAGTAGCAATAAGCCTAAGAACGCTTTACTTTCTCCATGGCTTACATCTCTTTTCTTTTCCATTTTCTCAGTAATTTCTCTCATTTTCTACCCTAGCTTTCAATGAAAGATCCACCTAAACTTATCAAAACTCTGCAAATGTGAATTGATATATTCTCTTTCTCTGATCCAATCATTTTTTCATGTTCACTTTTTGTGTTTCTTTTTTTGCTTTGATAAAAATCGTCTTATCAAAGCTTCTTTGATTCCCTTCTTTAATGCTTGCGTAAGTCTAAATTTTCTTTTTCTTTTCTTTTTTATTTTTCTAGTGATATCGCTACGATCTTCTTTACCACCGAAAATGCTAATGAAGATTCTGATATTTCCTTCTGCCTTTCTTTTTTTCCCCCAATTTTTTTATTTCATTTCTGTAATTATTCTTTGCTTGAATCGTTGATAAAAGGACGTTGACGCAGATTGACGTGAATGCAAATAAGAAACCAAGCTTCTGGCGGGATTGGATCGGGTTTTTTAGTGTCTTTTCGGTAATATTTTCGTTTCCATTTTTTTTTGTCTTTTTACTAATTTAAGTAATGTTTTCTTCGTTTTTTTTAAAAATCATAAATCGGTTTATTGAAGTAGCTGAGAAACGCTAATTAATAAATTTTCAACTATATCTGATTTGAAGTCTATTTTTAGCAGGAAAAATCTAAAATTCCAAGTTAGTTTATTTTTTTTCTAACTATAAATATCAATATCACTTTTAGTTAAGTCCCGTTGCTTACGTATAAAATTGGAGTGTTTCCTTTAAAAAAAAAACAATTGCTGTAAAAATAAAAATAAAAAAAAACTCCAGAACGTTTCTTGTAGTAATTTTAATGTGAAACAGATTTTGTAAGAGAGAAAAATGAAGGTGATGGAGCTTGGGTGCGCTGTCCTGCTGGTGCTCTTGGGGCTTCTGGTTAGTGGGAAAGCAGATATTTACATAGTGACAGTTGAAGGAGAGCCTATTATTAGCTATAACGGTGGTGAAAATGGGTTTGAAGCTACGGCTGTGGAGTCAGATGAGAAGCTTGACGCTACAAGGTAAAAGTTTTGTTAGTATAAATTTCTCATTTATTTTCAAATTTCTTTTTATTTTGTTTTATTTTATTATTATTATTTTTTTAAGATGCTGCTGTGGGGTCTTGAATTATTTGATATCCTGTTGAGCAATTTACTTATTTGAATGATATATACTCATTTTTTGGGCCTAAACTATTTACTTTTGATTTGACTTAAGTTTGTGAATATAGTAGTAGTACTAGTACCCTTGCAAAAAAGAAAAAAAAAAAGAAAAAAGAAAAGAAAAGAAACGTAGATAGCTTCTTGCTTATGCTTGATAGTTCCTTAGTTGGATTAACGTAGTCTCGTGATTGATGTGGGGAATTCTTCTTTCTATCCACCCCTTTATATTCTGCTTGAATAAAGACTTTTTTAACGAAAAAAAAAAACTATGTATCATATTTTCTGGTTGATGAATTTTGGATCTTTCACCTCAGTCTACTCTGCTGTGCTTATTGTTGTGCTGAAATACTTTCAATATTTTTACTGTAAATTTTGATGATGAATTAATCCAGTTTTCTGTTGAAATAATAATTAATTATTATGAGAGTGAACGCAACTGGTTATACTATGTATTCTGGAAACTTGCCGCTGAAATAAAAATAGAAATTAGGGCATTTTGAGCCTCATTTATTAAAGAAGGGGAAGTTAGAAAAGAAGTGAATCAAATGCTTTTTTTATCAAAAAAGAGAAAAGAAAAGAAAATGTTAAGTTTGAAGTTCTGTTTTATTATCCTGCACAAGTTGAGGGTTGATGCGAGGCCTCAGAAATAGACCATAGATCCCTGGTTCAACACCTCTTCCATGCCAGCTAGCTGAGATTATTGGATGATCTTTAGGGAAAGACTTAATTTAACTCTATGCTTACAAGGGTGAGTTAGTTCAACCATTTATTTTCAAAATTGAGACTTCATTTTACAGAATTGAGCTTATTGTTAGCCCACTTAGTTATGCGATTAATGAAATTTCTCATTTAATTGTTCTGCTTCTTGTGTTGACAATTAGGTGGTTCTTTCCACTGTTGCAAAGTCCCTTGGTACATTATGCAGTGCCTTGACATGAAAGATTTTTCCTTTTCTCTTCTCACTCAAATAGATGGACACACACAATCGATCTCTTAGTTGATTGAAAATCCAAAGCTTGCTTCACTAATAATCCCCTCCTTATTCTTTGGTGCTTGTTCCAGTGAATTGGTAACATCCTATGCTAGTCATCTTGAAAAGAAGCATGATATGCTTCTTGGTATGCTGTTTGAGCGTGGGAGTTACAAGAAACTCTACAGTTATA
This sequence comes from Firmiana major, assembly GCA_033439115.1. NCBI lineage: Eukaryota > Viridiplantae > Streptophyta > Magnoliopsida > Malvales > Malvaceae > Firmiana > Firmiana major. The sequence goes on from CM065905.1 coordinate 63,293,210, forward strand.
AACACCTGATAAATGGCTTTTCAGTTCACCTTTCCCCTGAACAGGTGAAACTATCAAGTGCTACACATGTTGTGATTTTGTGTTTGAAATAATTTTTTTGATGAATGAATACATACTTTTTCTGAATACAGTCTCTTTTATTCTCATTCCTTACACTATGACAATATATTAGTAGGCTGAAACCCTGAGAAGTGCTCCTGGTGTAAAATCTGTAGAGAGAGATTGGAAGGTGAGGAGACTTACAACACATACCCCGCAATTTCTGGGGCTCCCAACTGGTGTATGGCCAAGAGGAGGTGGCTTTGATAGGGCAGGAGAGGACATTGTCATAGGATTTGTAGACTCAGGAATTTATCCACATCATCCAAGCTTTGCAGCCTATCATACTGATCCATATGGACCTGTTCCAAAGTACAGAGGAAAATGCGAAATCGATCCTGATACCAAGAGGAACTTCTGTAATGGCAAGGTCATTGGAGCCCAACATTTTGCTGAAGCTGCCAAAGCAGCTGGAGCCTTTAATCCTGCTATTGATTTTGCATCTCCCATGGATGGTGATGGACATGGAAGGTTAGTTGCCATAGTATTCTGCAGTTATAATTTAAATGGAAAACTATATGCTACCTTATCTTAAACAAATATGCCTTTGAGAGGTTTAGTTTATATCATTGCTACATTTCATGAGGAAAGTCTCAAGGATCTAAATGAGCTCATTCCAGTTTTATAGAAAAAAGTACACATACGAGAATCAACAACTTAAATTGTAATTGTTTGGCTGAAAACATACTGCTTGTGGCACCTAATAGTTAAATGTTAAACATGTTAGTGTAAGTGCTAACATGCATGCAATAACATAAGCTACAATCATCCCTTCTCGAATATATAAACAAAAAATAAGAAATAAATCAAACTATCTATTTAAGTCCTATAATTACATGCACATAGTATAGTGCCTACCCAGCTTTAGGAACAGTTTTCCTACTACATAAAGCTAAATCTAGGTCAAACCAGGTTTCAATCAAAGTGTTTATCTCGAGAGAAAGCATTCTGATATTCACACTAAATCTGTCTTTATTGTGCGTAGCAAAAGTGATCAAGTTAGAAAATGTTTTCATTCAATAATGAGTAATAACAATGAATATATGGATAATTATATATTTAAGACAAACCCTGGAAAGAGGGTGATATATCTCCTTAAACTGTAAATAATTATGTTCAGTGAGCATAAAAGGGAGTAATTGACACTAGGGATACCTCTAATTTTCTTGCAGCATATCTGGGCGAAGCTCAGGATCATATAACTTTTCTTTAAAGAGCTTCTATTCTTCTTACTGTGGCAAAGTTACCATTTGATAGAAAGACTTCAATATAAATTTACTGCTAATGAGTGAGAAAAAACAAATGTATCTATTCTTTCTCTTTAACCAGTTTCTCTTCCTTATTACATCACTGGATGCCAGTCACACAGCAGCTATTGCAGCTGGAAATAATGGTATACCTGTGAGAGTGCACGGCCATGAATTTGGAAAAGCAAGTGGAATGGCTCCTCGTGCCAGGTGCAAATTACTCATACCTTCCCAGGTTCTTATGCAATTAAAAGCTGTTATTTATTTTCTTTGGCATGGGAATTGATTTTTTTTTTCTGTTTTTTTTTTTCAGGATTGCTGTCTACAAGGCACTATACAGGCTTTTTGGAGGGTTTGTGGCAGATGTGGTAGCTGCAATTGATCAGGTAGGCTACAATTTACTTAGGAAACCGCAAGATCCCATCATTATTTCTTTGATTTCTATTTATGTTAATTTAAGACTACGTCTAAATTTACAAGCCTTCCCATCTGTTTTGAGCTTGAGATAATAACTCTTCATATATAAATTCAACATTATTTGTAGGTAATATTCCTTTTACATCTAACTTTGGGATTCTAGGTTACCAGTTAAGGGATCTTCCTTTTGGATATTGTCATATATCATTGACTTGGAGATGTTGATGACTGGCATCGTCCTTCCTAAAGGAAAATGTGAAGCTGTCTCTCTTTGGTTATCTTAAGTGGAAATGTGAACATTAAAAAAGAAACAAAAAGGAAAGAAAAAAAAAAGAGTAAAATGTTTGAGCTTGTTTGTGATAGGCTTGAAAAGATAAATTAAAAGCTGTATTTTCTGCTATCAGTTTGATTCTAAAATTTGCCTATTTGCCTATTTGCCTATCAGTTCTACATTCTTTTATACTATTTTTGTTGAAAACTTGTGATTTGATAACTTTTATGAACAGGCTGTTCATGATGGTGTGGATATTCTCAGCCTCTCAGTGGGACCAAATAGTCCTGCAGCAACCACGAAAACCACATTTTTAAATCCTTTCGATGCTACGCTTCTTGCAGCTGTCAAAGCTGGTGTTTTTGTTGCACAGGCAGCTGGAAATGGAGGTCCTTTTCCTAAAACTTTGGTTTCTTATAGCCCATGGATAGCATCTGTTGCAGCTGCAATTGATGATCGTAGATACAAAAACCATCTGACCCTGGGAAATGGAAAAATTTTAGCAGGGATTGGATTGTCCCGTAAGTTACATCAACTTTGACTATTTATTTATTCTGATCAAGTAACCTACAGGAAGAGAGTAGAAGATGTATTTAATCTATAAAGAATGTTTTTCAAGTAAGCAGATAAAAAATAATTTGGGATCTATATATGAGATGGCATTTTTTTTTTTAATTTGTTGGATAGGGATTCAAACAACTTGGATATTCCTTTTTCTAATTAATGATTTTGTTTAGTTGATGGCCTTTTGCATTCATGGCATATTGTGCACATGATAGATCATTAATAGTAAACTTTTCTGCTTGAATCCCCTCTCTGGTTATCATTGGGCTCAATTAACCAAATAATCACCTTTAAAGATTGTTGATTTTATGTTGGTCTAATGTGGTGCAATAAAATTTTCTAGGGCACAGGGTTTAGTTCAAATTCAAATTAAACAATTAGAATTAACAATTTTCATACAAATAAAATTGTATTCTACTAGCATTTATTTGCTTCATGCTTGAAATTAGGTTAAAAAAGGTATGACAATTACTTCAGAAAAATATTTAGGTTTACTAGATGACTATCTTAAGCCGTTTTATGAGAATTTTTTTTTATTGCTGAACTGATTGATATTTGAGCATTTCATCTGAAATCAATATTTTAGAGCTTTGTGATGTTATCTCAGTTCTGTTAAATAATCTGTTTCTTATGCTTTTATATTAAGTTGGGCCCCTCCAGCTATTATCAATTGATTTTAGATTAGATGCTTAACGTGGTATCAGAGCTTAGGTTCTATTTTGTGATTTTTTTCTCGTACCTCTTTTAAAATTGTCACGTGATATAGACCTGTTAAAGTGGTATTATCCCAAATCTATTAAATACTCTGTTTCTTTTGGTTTTATATTCAAGTTAGGCTTCGCCATATATTGCTAATTGATTTTAGGTTAGATACTTGACAAAGGTATAGATGATAAACCTAGAGCCTTGTTTGGCAGTTGACCAACTAATTCTATGACCAGGTTGCTAATTTTGTTGAGGTACCTGATTAATCCATGCTTCTTTTACTCTTTTTTTCTAGGTAAATTAAAAATTGTTGCAATGGTGTTATCAAGCCTTGAATCCTGACTTTCAAGTCTTGAAACTCATGGGTTCTCAATGCTATTTTGAATATACATTGATAGGTTCTATCTCGGAACCCAATTTGACCCACCTTTTTGTTCACTATTTTTAATAAAAATTTAATTGTCATTAACAAGGCTTGAACCTCAACTTTCAATTGTTTCACTAATGCTTTTAACTACACAAGTCATAACTTTATCTTTTCCAAATTTTGTGATCAAATAATATTAGACATGCTCATTTAGGCATCTATATAAATCAAGTTACTTACGAATTACTTAGGCTTGCCTCAGTGAATACTCAAACACAACTTCTTTACTTTCAAACTGAGTTTGTGTAACTCGAGTAAAGAGTCAATCTTGAGTTCAGGTATTTTTAATCCCTAACTTGAGCATCTAATTAGGCTTTTGGATTTTTTACTCATATCTGTTCAAGCCAAGTTGTAATACAAAAAATAAGCTGAATAGAGCACATGTTGAGTTCAAGCTTTGATTTTTGTAATCCAGTCATGCTCAAGTTTAGAGTTTTTAGTGAAGCTGATCTCAAGGCCAGCATTGTGTGGGCTTGCCTCAATTACACCTCTATTCACTTATGTTTTTATTTGTTATCATGATGGTTATAAACTGTTGACTAGAATTTTAATAAAGATTGAACTTTTTATGAATATTTGAACGGAAATAACTTAATATATCATAAAGGCTATATACATAAGGGTGAAAACTGCCCTCCAATATATGGTGCATAACTCTATCTCCAATTTTGATCAATAAGTACCTTATCCTACCGGTTGGATTTAATAATGGGATGTGCCACTATTCTCATTATCTGCGTGGTTGCTCACTTGCCAATTCCTTATCTTTTTAGTTTCTTTAGCTATGTCTCCGTGTTCCTGAGTGTTTAGCTTATGGATTATTGCAGCTTCTACTCACCCAAATCAAACCTACACCATGGTTGCTGCGAATGATGTGCTACTGGATTCCTCAGTAATGAAGTATAGCCCCTCAGACTGCCAAAGGCCAGAAGTGTTAAACAAGAACATGGTTGAGGGGAACATTCTTCTTTGTGGCTATTCCTTCAACTTTGTTGTTGGTACTGCATCAATTAAGAAAGTCTCTGAAACAGCCAAGTCTCTTGGTGCAGTGGGTTTTGTACTTGCAGTGGAAAATGTTTCTCCTGGAACTAAGTTTGATCCTGTTCCTGTTGGTATACCTGGAATTCTTATCACTGATGTCACCAAGTCAATGGTAATTATCCTTACTCCTCTCACTTATTCTTTTGATATGATTAAGCAAAGCTGATAGTTTTCCATCTTCTCAGTGGGCCTGACTCTGCAACATGTTCTCATTGCTTGCTAGAATGCCATTCAACTTTTTAACGCTGACTTGCCTCCTGAAAATCACTTTTTTAGGATCTTATTGACTACTATAACATTTCTACACCAAGAGATTGGACCGGACGAGTGAAGAGCTTCAAAGCAATTGGTGGCATTGGGGATGGTTTGATGCCAATTCTCCATAAATCTGCACCACAGGTTGCATTGTTTTCTGCTCGTGGGCCTAACATAAAAGATTTCAGCTTTCAAGATGCAGATCTTCTCAAGCCTGACATTTTGGCACCTGGTTCTCTAATTTGGGCTGCTTGGTCTCCAAATGGAACGGATGAGCCTAATTACCTTGGTAAAGATTTGCTCAGTATTTATATTTGTTTCTCTTCTCTTGTGAGCTATCAGTTTTAGAAAATTCTGGCTCCTGCTAGAGGAAGAGAAGTAACATTATGCATCTACTAATGAAAATTTTCAAATCTTAATCAATAACTTATTTTGAGCAGGAGAAGGATTTGCTATGATATCCGGAACCAGTATGGCTGCACCACATATAGCAGGGATAGCTGCTCTTTTGAAGCAGAAACACCCTCATTGGAGCCCTTCTGCTATAAAATCAGCCTTGATGACAACAGCAACAAAGATCGACAGAGCAGGAAGGCCTCTTCAAGCACAACAGTATTCTGAAACAGAGGCCATGAAGCTTGTCACAGCCACTCCTTTTGATTATGGGAGTGGTCATGTTAATCCGAAAGCTGCTTTGGATCCCGGACTCATCTTTGATGCAGGTATTCTTTCTTTTTCTTTGTAATTTTATCCTGTATTCTTCGGTTGGTTCTTCTATATAGATCCCATAAAATTTGCTGCATTTACCTAAGACAGAGGATGGTATGAGTGGGATTTGACTCTCTCCAGAAAACTGGATTAACTACGAGCATCTAAGCTACAAGATATTTACTAGAAGAATTGGTAAATAGCCAAGGAAGTTATACTTCTGGTATAACGGTATAAGTATCTAATGAAATTTCAAGACTTAGTAAGCTGCGACAATGGATGTCGTTTAATCAATAGAAATTTCAAGAAAAGCGCTGGCATAAATTCTCTGAAATTCTCTATAGAATAGCAACAACTTAGAAAATGACATAGGGCCATTATATTAACAGAAACTGGACACTTGGCTCAAACACTATGGTGGATAATATTCCACCGGAGCCACATGAAAAACCTTAGTAAGGGATTAGAAACAGTGAAGAAAATGTAGGGTAAACTCTTTTTCGGTTCACCTGAAACTTTTTTTTTTTTTTTTAAAGAAAAGAGAGAGAGAGAGAGAGAGAGAGAGAGATAGAGAGAAGTTTGCTATAACATTGTGCTAGCTAGTAAATGAAGTTTTCCTTGAAACCATGTTAAAACATGGGATTAGAAAAATCTGAGAAGTTAATAAAATATTTCAAGGCATGTATCAATGCCATTTTTCTTAATTTTATTTGTTTCTACCACTTAATTTCTTTTTGTGCAAGAGAGTTTCTAACAATAAATCTCGAGATAAAATGAAAGTTAGTGATTGAGTGCGTTTTTGATTTAACGAAATCAATCCACTGAACATCTACCTGCATAAATATAGAATTATATGAGTTGATTAAGCAAAACCTGTAAATATAGAATTATATGATTTGATTACACAAAACCTGTAAGGGAGTTCTCCTAGTTTTATTTCATGCATGGAACTGGTATTCAACGCAAATTGATTTCCTTCTCTTCTGTTTTCCAAAACCAAAGGAGTTGTATTTATAATCAAATGATCTTTTTTCTTCTTTTGTATATATGTAACTTCCCAAATGTCTCTTTGTATAAACATAACCGACCGAATAAATGTTGTACAGACATAATTGTTCACACAGATATCTCTGTATAGACATAAGCGTTCAAATAGATGTCTAGTTAGACACACAATTATCGAATCGCAACTTTTAGTAAATAATTGTGTTCTTAAAAAGGTGCAAGTCGTGTGACTTATTTTTTTGAAAATGCTCCAAAAAACCATGCCTTTGGCACTATAAGTTAACGTGACTTGGTTACAACTTCTGGTTATCTAGACACTGCTGATTGCTGAAGTATTATGACAGATTTTCTTCTTAACTCTTGCGTTATAGTGTAGCTTTGTGAAGTCTTTATTTGCTTTCCCCTGCCTTCTGTAGGTTATGAGGATTATTTGGGATTCTTGTGCACAACACCTGGTATTGATATTCATGAGATTAAGAAGTACACAAACACGCCCTGTAATAACACCATGGGCCATCCATCAAATCTCAACACCCCATCAATTACAATTTCTCGTCTGGTTGGAACTCAAACAGTTACTCGTACTGTTACAAATGTTGCTGGGGAAGAAACCTACGTCATCACTGCTAGAATGCAACCATCCATTGCTATTGAAACCAGGCCTTCAGCAATGACTCTGAAACCCGGTGCCTCAAGGCAGTTCTCTGTAACTCTTACAGCTCGATCGGTCACCGGAACTTACAGCTTTGGAGAGATTACCATGAAAGGCAGCAGAGGGCACAAGGTAACTATCCCGGTGGTGGCTATGGGACATTGGCGATAGTTTAGGTTGGTAAGCAGAACAATGTTTATGGTTTTATTATTCTTTGTAATTTGTTGTAACAATAAGATATGAGGTTAGATATATTTATCCGAAATATATATGTGGTATAGTTGTAAAGGTATGTGTTACAACGTGGGGAGACTTCTATAGTGTCTTCCATCTGTAAGTTTTGCCAATTTCTTTGCTAATTAGATAAAATGCTTCATACTATTCTCTTTTCCCTGTTCCATGAGAATTTTGTTTTTGATTGAGCAAAAATCAGTTAAACTAATAGAAATATTCTTTGGTTTAGTTGGTTGAATCGATTGATTTTCAATTTTAAAATTAATCTTGAATCAATCATATTAATTGATATTTAATAATATATTTTATAATATAAATAATCAAATATATTTAAAAATTATTATGTATTACTGGATTTGATTAAAATATGATAAAAATCGTAATTTTTTTTAATCTTATAAATAAGAAAAATATAGAAAATCTGGTTAATAATCAAATCAATCGAATCAATTTACTTTCGATTTGATCAATTTAGTTTTGTTTTTTTTTTTTTTAGTAAAATTAAGACGATTAAGTCGAATATTTTTTGAAGTATGAAAGTATGTTTGATTATTTTTTGAAGTATGAAAGTATATCTATTACGATTGACTATGAAAATTTTTTCTCAGTCTCCCATGTATACCTGTTCTTGGACAAAACTTAGATGAGGTTTCTTTGACGTAGATGTTACAACCACGAAGGGTCAACGTTGACTGCCTTGACAAGGAAATACCAAATATAATCAAGGTATTTTAGTCGTAATTTAAGATTTAAATCGTCTTCTTAACATAAACGTCGAGTAAGTGGCTTGACTTTTATGGAACCATGTCTTTCATTATTTTTTGGTACATAAGCTTTTTCTTTTTATGAATTAATAATCGATTAACAATTTTATAAATTTTTTAAATAGAAGATTCATTTGTGTGACAAATGCATAACATATTATTTATGCCACTGCATGCAAATTATGATTTAGAACATAGATCTGATCAACTATTAAAATGGAGTAGAAGAAGATAGCCAGAAGAGAAAGGTTTAGAAACACGTAGCTCATGTATTTCGAAATATGTCACAAGGATGGCAAAATTGATACCTAAAGTTGAAGATTTTCTATGAGAGGAAGGAGTTATAATTTATAAGCCTAAAAAGCAAAACATTAGTAACATGATGTTCTTTAAAAGCTAAAGGAATATACTTTTAAAAATTAAAACAATAATGTTCAATTTTATCAAATTTATTTTAATAAAGAAAAAGGAATCTTCTTTATTATCAAAGTAATTTTAAGAAAGTAAAGCAAATGAACATGACTATTGATTTATTTGTCGAGACGGGTCACTGTAATTGCACATATCTCGGGGAGAAAATTTTGAAAAAAAAAAGGATTTAAATAAACTTAAGCACTTAGAACTTGAAACGTGCACACTTTCACATATTATTGGATTGAGGGGAAAAAGAATCCGACAAGAGTAGAAAATCTTTGAAGTCTTCGTGAAATTGATTGGAGAGGAACTTGTCAATGCATTCACAAGCATCATCTATTGCTTCTGAAAGTTCAAATGATGGTTTCAGCCATTTATGATACCTTGGAGTACTGAATATTTTCCTGATCCATGTGATGTCTCCAAGGTCTTGGCAATATAGGTTTATTGGCAATTGACATAACTCGACAAGGATCATAGATGCAAGTATCACAGAACATATTGTTGTGACACTATTTTTCAGAATTCAAGACTGAGAACCATTTATTTTCTTTCTTGAAGAAAAAATTCATACCATACAAGTACACAGGTTGTGCCCTTTTATAATTAGCTTCTACATAGTTTAAAAATTAACTAACTAGGAATACTCAACTAATCTTCTAGCTAATTACACGGAACTAATAACAAAAGTATCTTTTGCTGCAATATTCGAGGTCCAACAGAAGAAGCATTTGGAGAATTAATAGAAGGAATATCTGGAGCATGTGCACTATCGAGGCTTGTTGGAGATGAGGAGTGTGCACCATCAGGGATAGCCAGAGAATCTGTTACCCCCCCCCCCCCCCCCCCAACAAGCTGGAGTATATAGATTCTGGACACCTAGCTTGGAGATGAAGGAATGAAAAGTAGTGGAAGAATGAGGTTTTGTAAAGATATTAGCCAACTGAGCTAAAGAAGGAATGGGAAGAAGATGAATGAGGCCAGTCTGAAGCTTTTCACGAACAATGTGGCAATCTAATTCTATATGTTTGGTTCGTTCGTGAAAAACTGGGTTTTTAGCTATGTGAATGGCGGATTGATTATCACAATATATAATTACTGCTGCTGGATTAAAAATATGAAAATCGTCAAGTAAGTATTTAAGCCATTGCAATTCACATGTGATAGTGGCAAGAGCTTTATATTCTGCCTCTGAAGATGATTTTGAAACTGTGGCTTGTTTCTTTGATTTTCAGGAGACTAAAGCTGAACCAAGAAAAACACAAAATCCTGTGATTGACTAGCGAGTAATACTGCAAGTTGCCTAATCAAAATCAGAGAAAGCCTTGAGAGAAAGGTCAGAGTTGGCTGGGAAAAAGAGACCTTGTCCTGGTGCACGCTTGAGATAACACAGGACACGATGTGCAGCTTGAAGATGATAAGAAAACGGTTTATCAACAAACTGAGAAAGGTGTTGCACTGCAAAAGTTATGTCTGGTTTGGTAGAGGTCAAGTAAAGTAATCTTCCTACAAATCTTCTACACTCCAAAGGATCAGAGAGTGGTGTGCTAGTAGTTAAAGCTTTCTTGTGTGGAAGAACCATAGGTGTCTTAGCAGGCTTACAACCAAGAAAGCCAGAATCTTGGAGAATGTCTAAAGTGTATTTGCGTTGACAGAGATTGATGCCCTGACTAGAACGTGCGACTTCAAATCCAAGGAAGTATTTTAGCACACCCAGATCCTTTATCTTAAAAGTATCATCCAAATTATGCTTCATTTGTATCATCCAAATTATGCTTCATTTCTATGAAGCATTGGACGTTATCACTAGCTAAAATCACATCATCCACGTATACCAGTAATGCAATAAAGGAGGTATCTGTGTGCTTAAGGAAAAGAGATGGATCAGAGTTAGCTTGAGAGAATCCTTTATGAAGTAAAGCAGTACTCAACTTAGAAAACCATTGTCTGCTAGCTTGTTTAAGTCCATATAGGGACTTTTTAAGCTTACAAACTTGATTGAGAGCAGAAGATGTAAAGCCAGGAGGAAGCTCCATATAGACTGTTTCAATCAAATCGCCATGTAAGAAGGCATTGTTGACATCTAGCTGATGTAGGTACCAGCCTTTCGCTGCAGCAATAGCAAAAAGCATGCGGATTGTTGTTAGCTTTGCAACTAGTGAAAAAGTATCGATGTAGTCAACTCCAAGCTGTTAAGTATAGCCCTTTGCAACAAGACATGCCTTGAACCTGTCCACTGATCCAATAGGCTGAGCAGAGGGTGGCAGATCAACTATATCTCATGTATCATTCTTCTGTAATGCATCAATGTTTGCTTACATAGCATCTTTCCAGTGATCAAATTTTATAGCTTGGTTGTAGGTTTTAGGTTCTACTAAAGTAGTGATATTAATAGAGAAAGTTTTGTGAGTATGAGACAAAGAATTATAAGATAAAACATGAGAAAAGGGATGAGCAGTACCTGAAGAAGATCTGGTTGGAGAAGCATGTGTAGTGGTCATCGTGCAATGATAGTCTTGTAGATATTGTGGTGGTTGTTTAACTCAATTAGACCTTCGTGAAATTGGTTCATTGGTGGAATGTGAGGATTGAGGTTCATGAGATAAGGGAGCATCATCCTCATTGGAAGCATGATTATCAGGTAGGTTATACATTAGGGTAGGAGATGGAAAACAAGAATCTGAAGGAAAATTTAGAAACACAAAATGATCTTTTGATGGTGAGATGGCATGAGGATTATTCATGTGTTCATCTTTGTAAGGAAAAATATCTTCATAAAAGATAACATTACGAGACACAAATACTTCCTTAGAATAAAGATCATAAAGTTTGTAACCTTTTTGGTGTAATGGATAACCCAGGAATATACATTTTCGAGCTCGGGGATAAAACTTGGGTTCGAGAAATGCTAGGGTAGTTGCAAAACAAAGACACCAAAAAACCTTAAGTGAAGCAAAAACAAGAGGTTTATTGTAGAGCAACTCAAATGGTGTTTTATTACCGATGACAGGGGATGGGACTCTATTAATAAGGAAAACTGCGTGTAAGACACAATTAGACCAAAAAGACTCAGGGAAAGCTGCTTGGAATCACAATGCTCTAGCTATATTCAGAATGTGTTGATGTTTGCGTTCTACAACATTGTTTTGCTGTGGGGTTTGGACACAAGAAGTTTGGTGAACAATTCCTTTGGATTGGAAAAAAGATGACATGTTGAATTCTTGTCCATTGTCTGTTCGGATAACTTTGATATTGACGGAAAATTAAGTAGTAACCATATTGCAAAAGTTTTGGACATAATTCCTAGTTTCATATTTATTCTTCATAAGATAAACCCAAGTAACTCTGGAAAAATCATCAACAATAGTTAAAAAATAGAGATGATCATAATGTGAAGCTATATGATATGGTCCCCAAATGTCCATGTGCACAAGATCAAATTTGCTTTTGCTAATAGATGTACTAATAGGGAATGGATTTCGTTTTTGTTTTGCAAAATGGCAGACATCACAAACCAAATTTTCTTCACTTTGTATTGAAGAGTTTATGTTTTGCAACAACCTTATCCTAAGGTGTGAAACATGTCCTAAACGAAAATGCCATATATCAAAATTTATAGAATGTAGAGAATTTACACAAGGAAAAGTATGTGCAGGAATAAAAGGCTGTCAAGTGGAATTGTCATTTGGTATCTGCTTGACAAATTGGTATAGACCCTGCACTTGCTTACCCAAACCAGTCATCTTTAAGTGTGGCTAGTCCTGTATCACACAAATGTCAGGATAAAAAGTAATAACACAATGGAGTTTCTTAGTTAACTGTTGAACAAAAATCAAATTAAAACTAAACGTAGGAACAAACAGAACATCAATGAGGATTAAATTGGGGTTGAGCCTAACTCTACCAATATGAGTGATTGGAGTATGAAAACCATTGAGGAGCTTAACAAATGCATTTTCTATTGTTCTGTATATGTTAAAATTAGTCAAGGAACAAGTAATGTGGTCAGTAGCTCCACTGTCAAAAATCCATATTTCAGAATGTATAGATTTATTAACGGTAGAGGTGGCGTTAAGGGTACCTGCACAGTTGGTCAAGGAAGTGAAGGTAGCATTGATGGATTTGATTTGATCTGCTGGAGAAGAAGCTAATTCAGCTTCTTTGAGCATCGACAAAAGCTGTTGATACTGGTCCATAGTGATCTGTGGTGAAGATATCACTTCATTACTACTGGTTGCCTTTGTGAGTGTAGTGGCATCAGTAGCTGCAGCTTCAACACTATTCACCATAGCTGTGTTTTTACCCTTTGACTTATATCCTGAAGGAAAATCGTATTTACGATAGCACTTGTCAACTGTGTGGCCATTGTAGCCACAATATGTGCAAACAGGACGCCTGGGATTTAAGAAACTCGGTTTTTTAAAACCAGTAGGATGTACATTCGCATGACCAACACTTTTAGCATTGAAAATGCTAGATCCAATTCTTGGAGGTACTGATAGCGCATTGTTTTGCCTTTCCTGTTGGACCATCATAGAAAACACCTTGTTGATTGGTGGAAATGGATCTATTAACAATATTTGAGAACGAACAGTAGAAAATTCCTCATTCAATCCTTATAGGAATTTAATAACATAATCATTCTATAAATACTTTCTCCTAGTTTTTAAGGCATCACAAGAGCATTGAGGATCGCAAACACATACAGGAAGAGGTCTTAGAGTTGCTAATTCATCCCAAAGAATTTTGAGATGTGTAAAATATTCAGTAACACTAAACTGTTTTTGTTGAAATTTTCCAATTTCATCCTACAAATCTGAGATGCGAATGGAGTCACCTTATGCAAATCTGTTACTTAGATCAAGCCAAATGTCTCTAGCTGTGTCGAGCCAAAGAACACTTTAAGCGATCGAGGGGCTAATAAAGTGTATCAACCATGAAAGCACCATATTGTTGTAACGTTGCCAAGCAGAGTATGTGGATGATGTTTTTTCTGGAGGAGGAATACTACCATCAATGAAATCGAGCTTGTTTTTGGACAAAAGCACCATTCGAATAGATTGGCTCCATGAATGATAGTTAGAGCCATCTAAAACTGGCGAAACCAAAGCTAAACTTGGATTCTCATTGGCATGCATATAAAGAGGATTTGAGAGATCATCGGTTTGTTCTTTGGCCATGGAGGAAAACTCAGCTAGAGATGAAAATGTATTTGGTTAGCAAAAAATTCTAAAAGAAAACAAGAATCGGTGATGAATTTTGTCTTGCTCTGATACTATTTCAGAATTCAAGACTGAGAACCTTTTATTTTCTTTCTTAAAGAAGAAATTCATATCATACAAGTACACAGGCTGTGCCCTTTTATAATTAGCTTCTACATAGTTTAAAAATTAACTAACTAGGAATACTCAACTAATCTTCTAGCTAATTACACGGAACTAATAACAAAAGTTAGCTAATCTTCTGCTGCAGTATTCGAGGTCCAACAAAAGAAGCATCTGGAGCATCTGGAGAATTAATAGAAGGAATATATGGAGCATGTGCACCATCAGGGCTAGCTAGAGAATCTGTTACTATTAAAGGGGTAGAATTAGATAATCGAAACTCTTTTATCATAGATATTTTATATACTTCTAAGAAATCTTTTACCATTATATATATTTTTTCTCTTTATCTTCTCCTATGCATAGAAAATCTTTATCCTTTAAGTTAGAATTTTTTTTTAAATTAATTATGTTTTAAAATAACAAAAAATATTGATGAAAAAAAATTTCTTGTAAATCTCAATAAAAATGTTCATATTTTGATTTCCATCAAATTAAATAAGCTACATGTGACTAAGGTGAACCTCAACTAGTTTCTTTTCTTGCCACTTCTTTCCCATGACTCATCGTGTCATCACTTCCATCATTGTCGCTAACTATTCCTTCATCTCCGTTTGATTTTCTATCTTTTCCACTTTTCTTGCCTATTCCTTTTCCATAGCTCTAGATCATGATTGAGTAATTACAAGTGTAGAGCGATATGGCTTGAAATCTTGGATGATAAAGCTATCCTCTAATCTTTATTACCACAATTGAGAAACTTAATTATTACATGTTGATGAAAGAAATCATTCCAATTCTGTCGTGAAGTTTTTATTTTAAGAATGAATGAAATGAATTAAAGTAATTTTTTGCCAAAATTACTTTCAAAAGACACTTGCCCTTGGAATGAGTATCAAGATGTTGTTCAATGTTGAGCTAATATATTTTAAAATGAAAAAACAAGTAAATTCAATAATATAAAAATGATACAAAAACATGTTTAGAGGTTATCAGTACCAGAAGTTGAGTTCCTGAAGATGAGAGATCGATCTGGTGGTATAAGAGATCGATCTCCTCGGTTTTTTTGGATAAGAGATCGATCTCATAAAGACATGAGATCGATCTGCTAAGGTTTGAACCTATACAAAGGTATTGAGGAAGATTGAGATCGATCTGTAAGGATTATGAGATCGATCTGCCTAATACAGGATGTTGATGAGATCGATCTGGTATAGGAAGAGATCGATCTCCCCTGAAACAAAAGTTAAAGGCAGTAGATCGATCTGTAAGATCGATCTGTACGCAAACAGAGAACTCATGAGATCGATCTGGTATAGGAAGAGATCGATCTTCTCAAAGTCAGAGAGCTAAGGAGATCGATCAGGGTTAATAAGAGATCGATCTCCTCACTACGAGAATACATGGCAGATCGATCTACAGATAGATCATGCCTCAAACAGAGAGATTAGAAGATCGATCTGCCTATTCGACAGATCGATCTCCTATAACATTTTCAAATTGTGAGATCGATCTGCTCATATATGAGATCGATCTCCTTGCTTCATTTTGCCTTGATCTTGCAGGAATTATAACTAAGAGATCAATCTGGTCAAGATGACAGATCGATCTGGCATTCTACTGGAGGTATCCAACGGCTATTTCTGCAAAAATCTCAACGAAAAAAACAGCATTAAATGCTCCAACTACCAATCCTTCAGTATATAATCAAGCATTGAAGACACTGAGAAAAGAGACACCATTGTTGCACATTTCTGTACATTCTTAAGAGTTTATTTCTTTCATTCCATTTGTCTTCAATATTCATTTATTGAGTTTGTTGTATAAGCTTGTGTGAAAAAGCTGTATCTATCCTACCCACATTAAAAGCTTGATATTGTATTCATCCTATCTTTAAGAGAGAAGAGGATTATTCCTCAGTGAGATAAATTCTGTAAAAGGGTGAATACACCATTGTTTAAAAGGGTAGAGAGGTTATTTCTTAACCTGAAAAAGGAAGTGTGTAACTTTCGTTGAAAGTGAGAAAGAAAGCTCTTGACAAGAAGGTCAAGGAGAGAGGACGTAAGTAAGAGATTGGCCGAACCTCTATAAACCACTGTGTTTGATATTCTCTTCCTTATCTTGCTTTAATTTGTTTCATTACATTATATCGCTTATCCATTATTTGTTAATTAGGCTCAAATTATTTTAAATTTGTCATTAACTATAGAAAACCGATTAACCCCCCTCTTGGTAGAGCCAGTCATATCAAAAAGGGGGAGATTGTTGAGTTAATATATTTTGAAATGACAAAACAAGTAAATTCAATAATATAAAAATGATACAAAAACATGTTTAGAGGTTATCAGTACCAGAAGTTGAGTTCCTGAAGATGAGAGATCGATCTGGTGGTATGAGAGATCGATCTCCTGGGTTTTCTTGGATAAGAGATCGATCTCATAAAGACATGAGATCGATTTGCTAAGGTTTGAACCTATACAAATGTATTGAGGAAGGTTGAGATCGATCTGTAAGGGTTATGAGATCGATCTGCCTAATACAGGATGTTGATGAGATCGATCTGGTATAGGAAGAGATCGATCTCCCCTGAAACAAAAGTTAAAGGCAGTAGATCGATCTGTAAGATCGATCTGTACGCAAACAGAGAACTCATGAGATCGATCTGGTATAGGAAGAGATCGATCTTCTCAAAGTCAGAGAGCTAAGGAGATCGATCTGGGTTAATAAGAGATCGATCTCCTCACTACGAGAATACATGGCAGATCGATCTACAGATCGATCATGCCTCAAGCAGAGAGATTGGAAGATCGATCTGCCTATTTGACAGATCGATCTCCTCTAACATTTTCAAATTGTGAGATCGATCTGCTCATATATGAGATCGATCTCCTTGCTTCATTTTGCCTTGATCTTGTAGGAATTATAACTAAGAGATCGATCTGGTCAAGATGACAGATTGATCTGGCATTCTACTGGAGGTACCCAACGGCTATTTCTGCAAAAATCTCAACAGAAAAAACAGTATTAAATGCTCCAACTACCAATCCTTCAGTATATAATCAAGCATTGAAGACACTGAGAAAAGAGACACCATTGCTGCACATTTATGTACATTCTTAAGAGTTTATTTCTTTCATTCCATTTGTCTTCAATATTCATTTATTGAGTTTGTTGTATAAGCTTGTGTGAAAAAGCTGTATCTGTCCTACCCACATTAAAAGCTTGATATTGTATTCATCCTATCTTTAAGAGAGAAGAGGATTGTTCCTCAGTAAGATAAATTCTGTAAAAGGTTGAATACACCATTTGTTTAAAAGGGTAGAGAGGTTATTCCTTAACCTGAAAAAGGAAGTGTGTAACTTTCGTTGAAAGTGAGAATGAAAGCTCTTGACAAGAAGGTCAAGGAGAGAGGACGTAGGCAAGAGATTGGCCGAACCTCTATAAACCTCTGTGTTTGATATTCTCTTCCTTATCTTGCTTTAATTTGTTTCATTACATTATATCGCTTATCCATTATTTGTTAATTAAGCTCAAATTTTTTTAAATTTGTCATTAACTATAAAAAACCGATTCACCCCCCCTCTCGGTAGAGCCAACATTCAACATTACCCACTCTATAAACCAAAAAAGAAAAGGTAAAAAAATGTTTTTTCATGTGTCCTAAATTTCCAAGTTCTCTGTACTACTGGTTGGACACAAGACTCTATCTTAGGACTTGGCTTCTTAGGTTTATTACACGTTGGGTTTGGATGGTGCAGTAGGCTAAAGCTTCTCAAATTATTCCTCTCGATCGTACACCAAGATTAGTAAAGCACTCTGATCCTCATTCATTCACTAAAACTGAAAGGGATTCAACTTGAATGGAAATGTTTCACTAACCCATGCAAAAGTTATCACCTATAATCCTTCTTATGAAGGATGGAGCATGATTATAAGATTCATCCGTGTTCATGCAAGTCAAGTGTGTGTGAAGGAATATATATATATTTATTATTTGTGTTTTATGATTAAGAATTAAAACTTTTAAGGCAAAATTTAAGATAACTTAAGACTAATCATCAACCTAACTCATGGAGCCACCAAATTGGTATAACGTATAAGTTCGAAGACCTAACTGTTAGAGACAAAATTAATGGAGTCATCACTAATCATTCTTTTATCTAGTTGTGATTGATCATCTAATTCAAATTTACGAACAAGTGTTGGTCTATGTTTCAAACTAGTTCAAGAGTATGATTATTTGAAAGGAAGGTTTTGGACACCTCAAAACAACCATCTTAGATGATATCAACTAAGTCTTATATCATTCTATGTTTGCCTTTAATTATTCTTTAGTTTTTTATATTTAAGTGTTGAAATTTTTTTTTTAAGTCATCTCTATCATTTTGGCCGAATTATTGAAAATCTTTCTCATTTTGAGAGTGTTTAAGTAATCATATTTGACTCCCTTGAAAAGGCTCCGTTGTTAAATGAATTAAATTTCTTATGAAAAATCTTAATTTTCTAATTTGCCCACCTTACTTCTACTTTTTAAAAAAAAATTATTATTTATTTGCTTTTCATTTAATTTTCATTTATTTGTATTTTTTATTTCTTTCATTTATATTTTTTAATTAAAATTGTCCCTTTAGATCTTTCATCATTTTAGTCAAATTCAAAAGAAAACATTTCACCTATAAATTTTTAAATTTTACATATTTGCAACCATTCTAAAAATTTTATCATCGAAATAATATATGTTCATTCTTATTTAATAATTTAAGTGATTTATATTTTCTTTATTTACGAAGTTGATGCAACCTTAATCTTACATTTCCATGTTTTCCACATTCTAAGCTTGTTATATTAATCTTATTCCTAATTAAACACATATTACAAATTAACGAAATTCAAAAATTAAACTAATAAAAAACAAACAAAATATATAACATATTAATTAAAATATATAAATTAACTTAAATTAACCAAGTTAATACTTACCAACTAAGCCAAGTAAGTCATTCTAATTTACCATATTAATATTTACCATTTAACAGATAAATTAATAAACTAAACAAATTAATCACCAAGTAAAACAATCATAGCAGATTCAAATAATTAAACCATTTAATTTTTTGAATTAAGCTAATAATAGATAATTTAATTAACAAATGAAAAAATAGAAACGAAATAAAAAGAAAAAAAAAAAGAAAAAGAAAAGAAGAAACATTACATATTGGTCGGGTCACAATTGCTGTGGCACACATGTCAAAATTCGAGTTGTGGATTTAGGCTATTAAACAGAGCAGCACTGATGTATGTTTCGTGCAAAATCTTCCTAGTCCATACTACGTCGTTTTGAGCCATTAAACAAGATTTTTAACCCTGTTAGTGCCATGACCCATTCGGTCATATAACATCTGAAGGCGAACACAACTAGGAGAAGAATAAAATACGCAAAGTCAATCCCCAATTTAGCCATAATATCCGCGCATCCATTAGCTTCTATGTACGTGCAGACCACTTTGGCGTTCTTCAACTTTGCAAAAAACGCTGCAATCAGAAATCAGAGGCTCAACCTTTTCTCTCTTTAGAGAAGTCTTCTATTATATATGAGAAAATAGAAATCAAACTTTGAAACTTAGACTTATTTTCTTTTTAAAAAAATTAGTAATTATTAAATTAAATCTTGAAAAATGGTCGGAGTCTAAGTTTCAGGTGGATTTTTTTTTCTATCTTCTCTCTAGACCTAAAAAAGCCATATGCTTAAAATTTATATATAAAATTTTAAGTTAATCGAAAATATTTAACTCTTAGTTTGATAATAATAAAATTTATACTGTTAATATACATTGAAAAATATGATATTTTAGATCGAAATGATAGAGATATCAGATTGACACTAAAATTTGCATACTATTTGAATCTATACGATATCTCTATCATTTCAATTTAGAATAATATTTTTTAAATATATACATATATATAGATTATTATATAATATATTAAGAATGAAACTTTTTGACTTCATGGGTAAAGTTAAGATAATGACACATACCTCACTTTATTATTATTATTATTATTTTAATATTTTTATTGGAGTATATATGTCATCTTTGAACCTCGCTTGTAGAATAAAAAACTCTACGTAATATTTTGAATAATAATTATCATATATTAGCAATAAAAATTTTATTATTATCAAACTAATAACAACACATTTTCGATTAACGTAATATTTTGTATGAATAATTTACTTGAATAAAGTATAATATTCAAATATCAAAATAAAAAAAAGTAAATCATATAAAAAATATAAAATGATATAAAATTAATTTAATTTTAAATTGACCTAAATAAATCCTTTTTTTTATATATAATTAATAAAATGGAATCAAATACAAGGACCAATAAAGAGTCAAGCTTCCCAAACCTTCTTACCAGTGGAGCGTGACCCAAACTATTGGCCTAACGTTTCATATATTGTCAATCAAAACTCACCTCTCTGATAAGAAAAAAAAAAATTGCTTAAAATGTGCTTCAACATAATGGTTACATGGAATTAATTAACTTGCCCCGTAATTCCAGTCTTTTTCATAAAAATCCGAAAAAGGTTTCCTCCATCCATTGTGCCATTGTCAACTGACAAAAGAGAAAGAAATGAATTAGACAGAGAGTCAGAACGAATTTGAATTTTGCATCATACTTATTAAAGTTACTCATAATCTTATGGAATTTTTGAATTTCCTTAATATTTTATACATATATACTTATAATATAATATTTATTTACTTATTTTTAAAATTTTATTTAAAATTATGAATATTATCTGAGCAGGAGCTTGAATCAAACAATCTGACCTAAGTTTTAAAGTCATTACGTAAATTAATGATGATTGACCTTAATTGAATTGAATTTAGATAACTTATTTATGTATATATAGAAAATTTTGTTTGATTAGTTATATATTTATAATGTTTATTATTATTTATATATAAATTCTAACCTTCAAAAAAAAAAGTTCAACGTTTGTTATTATTGATGGCATTAGCGGTGGGCCCATTTTTTTTGGAAATAAGGGGTGGGCCCATTATTAGTTGGTAAAAAATGACCCTCTATTAAGAATATTAAATGAGTTGGATAAAAAGCAACATCTCAGCATCCAACAATTCAAGATTGTCTTTTTTTTTTTTTTAAAAAAATGGTAGTAGAAATGGCCAATTAATAAGGAGAGTCGGAGCAATAGAAGTATCCTTTCCCTCAGTGAAGGTCCGTCTCAAAATAATTGTCTCATTTTCTCGTTGTATGTCCACTCCAAATTTTCTAATCAACCACGTTTTCCAATCCCATGTGTGAATCTGGCAATAGAAAAAAAAAAAAAAAGTACAAACGCAAGTATGAATGTGAAACATGGTCTTAAAAATCCCATTGACAAAAATGGATAGTACTATCCCATCTTCAAACCAAAAATACAAATAAAGGAAATTTATACATAGTTGTATCTTTGATGATGATAATTCCGTTTAATGGATGGGAAAATTACAATTGAAGGAGTCTTCAAATGATGGTACTTTTTTAATTATCACCAATTGCTAGGTGTTGTAGAGAATGATGTTGTTAATCTTGAAGCTAATGCAATTGATGCACGAAAAGAATAGCTAATGCAACTGATGCACAAAAAGAACACCCATCGTGAGAACAAGAAAAGGATAAGAAGGCGTTGTATTTCATTCATCAAGGGTGAATAATGAAGTTTTTGAGAAGATAGCATAAGCAACCACGTTAAAAGCAAGCCTATGATACTTTTTTTAGGGATTTAAATTATGGTTGCAGTCATATTTTTAGTTGTATTGTATTTATTGTGATTTTGGATATAACGGAGATTATCATGGTCATTACGGTTATCGTTGTCGTGAATTTTTTTTAATTTCGTATAATTTTTTTAACCGACGATAGCGATAATAACGGTCGATAGCGGTAATAACAATTTTCGATAATAGTAATAACGGATCAATTGTGATCGTTACGAATATGAAAAAATCTTACACTCGTTATTTGTAAAATAGAGATAATAACAGTAGTCGTTACCATTAAATAACGATCGCTATTTCGTTTGGCGACCGCTATTTAAAACCTTGATCTTGATAACATTGTATATAAGTGCGGACATTGTTAAAAAGGTAAGCCTCTAAACCTTGGGACGTTATATGAGCTTTTAGCCTTTTGAGACTACCGCTACTTATATTAATCGGATTCTTAATTTGACAAATTAGTAGTACAAAGTGCCTGCCAAAGTAGAGAAGATTCTACGGTCACTCATTTTCAGATTTGAACATATCATTGTGGTGATAGAAAAGGCACATAATTTGTCCTTGATGACGGTCAAGGAATTATCCAGCACCTTACAAACTCATGAGCAACGCATGAATGAGAAGCGGATTAAGAGGCCGATTGAACAAGCTATCCAATGCTAAGTTTCCATAAAAGGTGAACAAAGCGATGAAACAAGCCAACAGCTTGGTAGTTCTCCCGGTAGAGAATGAGGACGTGGTGGTCATTTTTGCAATAATAAAAGTTATGGTGGTCATAACAGTCATGGAATTGGAGGCAACCCAAATAATGACTAAGAAATCAGACCTAACTCATCAGCGAAGTACTAAAGTAAGGGTTGTGGATGTGGTAGAGGAAGATATGGCAAATCTAATTTTAAATGTTATTCTTGTCTTAGGCGTTGTCATTGTTTAAGTAAGTGCAGATATAAGGCTAATACTCAAAATGCTCACTATGTATAAGAAGATGATGACGACGATAGCCATGCTTTCTTGACGGTCACTGCAGCTAGAGGAACACCAGACTAACAAAAAAATTAACATGGAATTTCATCGTTAAAAGATTTTAGTGACAAAAGTTTTTAATTTTTAATTTTTTTAATTTTTAAATTCAAAAAATAAAAATTCTAAAATTGAGATGAAACTGTCACTATTAATAAAAAAATCCATCGCTGAATTAGCGATGAATTTAGCAATAGAACACGTCACAGAAAATTTTTAGCGACTACGGTTTTGGAAACAAAATCTACCATGTAAATTTTAAGTATAATTTGTATCATATATAAATATTATATTAGTATATATATAAATATATATATATATATATAAAAGAATTTGATCTTAATTAAATATAAAACTTTTATTATTTCAATTTCAATACTTTGTATTTAAAATTTTAAGACATATTATCTTAAGCATAATTAACCCAATTTAATTTCATAATTATTTATTTTATTATTAGTTTTTATTAATTTTTTTAGTCAACAACGTTTTATTAAAATTGAAAATTACAATTTTAAATACAATTTGTATCATATAAATATACTATGAATTGATATCATACATGCAAATGACTAATCATTAATGTGTAAGAATTGTATTTTAACTAATTATGAAATTTTTGTTAATTTAATTTTAGTACATTATATTTAAAATTTTAAAACTTATTATTTTAAGTATAATCAATTATTTTAATTTCATAATTATTTTTATTATGCTAATTACTAATTTTTTTTAGACACACAAAGTTTTATTATATAAAATTTTTTTATAACACATTATGTCAAATATAAGTTATGACGTACTTGGTAAGTTCATTGTATAAAGATTAAAAGATCAAGGTCTAATAAAGCAATTGCTGGTTCTGTTGCTGCTGGTGCGTTGTAACTACTTGGTGCTGATGCATGGTGGTTAAGGTTGTTTTGTTAGCTGTTGAGTTGTAACTACTTGGTGCTGATGGTGCATAGCTTCAGCTGAATTTCCAGGTCAATGAACAATTAGTTAGAGTTAGTTAGCTAGAAATTAGCTAGATAAATTATATATTAAACTAATTAGCTGATCAGTTTTACTAGTATATAAACAACACATTGTACAGAGTTTAGTAAGGGGAAAAACGATTCTTTCTCACAAAATCCAATATGGTATCGGAGCAAATGATTTTTCTCTGGTTTCCTCTTGATTTTCCTGCATTTTCTTAGTCTCTTACGATTAAGCTTTGTCAAATAACATTTCTGAAAGCTTTTTATCATGACTTCTCATACTTCACGCCATGAGGATCTACCTTTCAGTCCTTATTTTCTACACCCAAATGAAAACCTAGCTTTAACTCTAGTCACCGAACCTCTCACCGGATCTAACTATCAGTCATGGTATAGGTCGATGAAGATGGCTCTTATGTTGAAAAACAAACTACAGTTTGTCGATGGTTCGATTAAAGCTCTTGCGAAGAACAATCCTCTATTCGGTGCTTGGGAGTGATGTAATACTATGGTGTTATCTTGGCTTTTGCATTCTGTCTCCTTTGATCGCACAAAATGTGATTTGGTTGGACTGTGCGTCTGATATTTGGTAAGATCTTCATGATAGGTTTTCACAGGGAGATGCATTTCGATTCTCTGACTTTCAGAAAGAGATCTACTCACTTCAACAAGGTGCTCTCTCAGTCACTGATTATTTTATCAAACTCAAGATGCTTTGGGATGAATTCATGAATCTCAGGGCATTTCCTGTTTGCAAATGTGATCCATGATATTCCTGTGGAGCTTTAGACATGGTCAGAAAATTTCAAGAAAATGATTATGTGATCAAGTTCATTCAAGGTCTTAATGAATCATTTCTTACTATGAGATCTCAAATAATGTTAATGGAACCACTGCCTTCTGTCAACAAGGCATTTACGTTGGTCATACAACAAGAAAGGCAGTTGAAAGCAGCTGTTGTTCCTATCTTAGAAACACCTGCGTTTGTAAACAAGGTGACAGGAGGTACTAATGCTGGTTTTAAAAGAGTTACTCAGTCCAACAGGAGGCCAGTATGTTCTTACTGTGGTTTAATGAGTCATATAGTAGAGAAATGTTTTAAAAAACATGGCTATCCTCCAGGATATAAACCAAGAGTTAGATCTGGTCCAGTCACTAGTGTTGCTAATCATGTAGAAGCTGGTATTGTTGATTCTATTGATCCTACACAGTTAACATCAACCCATACGAACAATGGCGTGGTTTCTGTTCCAAGGACCCTTACTGATGATCAGTATCAGAAATTGCTTGCGATGCTTCAACAAGCTGACATAGCTACTTCTCAGACCTCTCATGTTATTGCTGCAACTGAAAGTATTCATCAACCTTCTGTCCATTCTTCATCTTCAGGTTATTGTCCCCTACCCTCTTCAACATACATTTTTGACACAGGTGCATCAGATCATATAGTTTGTTCCCTTGACATTTTTGACACATATAAACTTGTATCTAATTCCTTTGTTAAATTGTCAAATGGCCACTGTGTTTCTGTCACACATGTAAGCACTGTCAAACTTACCCCTCTTTTAATGCTTACAAATGCTTTATATGTCCTAGGTTTCTCTTTTAATTTGATTTCAGTGAGCAAATTGACACAAACACTGGATTGCTTTCTAACTTTTACAGATAAATTCTGTGTTGTTCAGGATGCCAAGACTTTGATGATGATTGGATTAGCTAGGCAGAATTTTGGCTTATATCAATTAGACAAGTCTTTTGATCCTCAGTCTTTTAACACTGTCTCTTATTCTGTAATTAGTTCATCAGTAAACCTTTGGCATCATCGTCTAGGGCATGCTTCTAATAAAAGAATTCAGTTGTTAACTAGTATAAATCCTTCCATATCAGTATCATTACAGGAACCTTGTGATATTTGTTATCTAGCTAAACACAAGAGACTTCCTTTTCCTCTTAGCACTTCTAGTTCAAATCAGTGCTTTGATCTTATACATGTTGATAGCTGGGGTCCTTATCCCATTGCTTCTTTATATGGAGATCATTATTTCTTGACCATTGTAGATGATTTCAGTCGATATACTTGGTTGTACTTAATGAAAACCAAATCTGAAGCTCGAACTATATTACAGAATTTTTGCAAGTATATTGAAACTTAATTCCTCACAAAAATCAAACGTATTAGAACTAATAATGGCCAGGAATTTAACATGCCATTGTTTTATTCTTCCCAAGGTATATTGCATCAGCTTTCATGTGTACAAACACCTCAACAAAATAGCATAGTTGAACGTAGGCATCAACATATCCTTAATGTAGCCCGATCCTTGAAATTTCAGGCTGGTCTCTCTCACAAGTTCTGGGCAGATTGTGTCAATCATTCTGTTTACATAATAAATCGATTACCTTCACCAATACTTAGTAATAATACTCCTCATCAGATTTTGTTTCACAAACCACCCAATTTTTCCAACCTTAAAGTCTTTGGATGTCTTTGTTATGCTTCCACCTTAGCACATCCTCGGTCCAAGTTTGATGTCAGGGCAGTGAAATGTATTTTTATAGGATTTGTTCATGGCATGAAAGGCTACAAATTGTACAATCTGTCCACTGGTGCTATATTTGTTTCACGAGATATAGTTTTTTATGAAACAATTTTCCCTTTCTCATCTAACCAATCCAAAACAACCACAGGATACTTGGCTAGTAATCCATTTTCTTCTTCTAATTATGATATTCCTTATTTTGATAGTACGACTAACTTGTCTGCTGATCTTTCTAATAATTCTGTTGCTGCTGAGTCTAGTTCGGCTAGTACTTCCATTCCTTCATCTGATTCTTCTAACATCTTTAATTCTCCCTCTAATGTTCCAGTCAGAAAATCACAAAGACTTAGCCATACTCCCACATATCTACAGGATTATCACTGTTATTTAGCTCAACTTAATCATTGTCAATCTGAGCATTTTGAATCCGCAAGTTATGATGCAAAAGTTTTTAAGCAATTCAGTGTTTCTTATCTTTTATCATCTGTTCTTGATTATTCACGTTGTAATTCCTTGCATAAAGTATTTACTCTTAATATTACTACTGTCAAAGAACCTACCAGCTACAGTGAGGCAATGACACAAGAGTGCTGGAAGCAAGCTATGACAGCTGAGCTTGAGGCTTTGCAAGCAAATCATACATGGATTATCACTGACTTACCTGTTGGTAAACAACCAATTGGTTGTAAATGGGTGTACAAAGTTAAGTATAAACCTAATGGTGAAGTAGAGCGCTTCAAGCCAAGGGTTTTACACAGTAAAATGGTTTGAATTATGTTGATATTTTCTCACCTGTTGCTAAGATGACTACTATTAGAACCCTTTTAGCCGTTGCTGCTGCTAAGAATTGGTTTTTGCACCAATTGGATATTAATAATGCATTTTTGCATGGTGATTTGTTTGAAGAAGTGTATATGCAACTTCCACCTGGTTTCACTGGTGCTCAACCAGGACAAGTCTGCAAACTTCTTAAGTCTTTGTATGGGTTAAAACAAGCCAGTCGACAGTGGTATTCTAAGCTTACTACTGCTCTAATTGCACAAGGCTTTGAGCAAGCTAACTCTGATCATTCTATGTTCATTAAGGCTGTTGCTTCCTCTTATATTGTTCTGTTGATGATGTTATACTTGCTAGTGATAATGAGTAGCTTATTAAAGATGTTAAAGCTTTTTCGGATGACTCTTTCAAGATTAAAGATCTTGGTCAATTAAAGTACTTTCTTGGTTTAGAAGTTGCTCGATCAGCTGGTGGAATTAATCTTTGTCAAAGAAAGTTTACCTTAGATATTTTACAAGACACAGGTTTTCTTGCTTGTAAACCTGTTAGTACACCCATTGCTTCTTCATCAAAGCTTTCTAAATTTTCTAGCAGTCCTCTATCAGATCCTTTTGTCTACAGAAGACTTGTTGGTAGACTATTATATTTAACTTCTGCAAGACCAGATCTGTCATATGCAGTGCAACAACTTTCTAAATTCATAGATCACCCCACTGATGTTCACTTGTGTGCTGCTCATAGAGTGCTCAGGTATCTCAAGGGCACTCCATGTGAGGGTCTTTTCTTTCCTGCCAGGTTTGATTTGCAACTAAAAGGTTTTTGTGATTCTGACTGGGCTACTTGTCCTGACACAAGAAAATCAATTACTGGTTACTGTGTGTTTCTTAGGGGTGCTCTTATTTCCTAGAAGTCCAAGAAACAACAAACACTCTCTCGGTCCTCTTCTGAATCAGAGTATAGATCACTTGTTACTCTTACTTGTGAACTGTCATGCCCCGCTTTCGGGAACCCTTCTATCCATACATTCTTTACTACGGTTGGGCTGTGAGAAGATGCAATTACTAAAAATTTATTCATTTACAGCGGAATATTTAAAACTTTAAGTCACACTCCCAGGTGTGTGTGTAAATACACAAAATTAATTGTATAAATACCATGTGCTTACATATCATCCCCATAATACTGTTTACAATTCCAAGATATAACTGTGCGATACGATTTATTAGATACAAAATACTCGAGTATACAAATCTTATACCTTTGCGGATTGTGGGAGCTGTTTAACACAAAAGATCTAGAGATCACCGCTCTCTTACTTCTCAGTACCTGGAGGGAGAAAAATAGTGGGATGAGCAAACCACAGCTCAGTAAGGAAATGTATGCTAGTAGGTAGATATCGTACTACCTACATAGCCCATGCATGCATAAACCAAAACCATGTTTTCGTTATAAATGAAAATATCATACGAACAATGCATTTAAACATATATTTCTCAATAGCATTTTCGTGTAAATCAAATGTCAAACTTCCATTTAAAACATGCTCATAAATAGTACCCTCATGGCACGAATGTGAAATCAGAGATTTATTAAAACACGAAATCTCTTTCACTTCTCAAATCATTCTTTCTCGTAAATCTCTTTCTTTTCTGAGATTGTCTCTGTTTCTCGATTCTCTGAGACAGGCATGAAATTTTAGACAATCAAATATCCACGACTTATGGCCACAGTCAGTGATCCCAGGTCTCACTGATCGGGTGTGCACAGGGTATCACTTCGCCTAAGGGGGATGGGTCAGTCCTACCCTCCGGCTCATCTCAATCCACCTCATCTCCTCGCATACTCACGGTGAAGATACGTCGTGTGTCATCTACGCGATACTCGTACTCACGTGCACCCAGCACGGTACATAGTATACCAACGGGTGACTACACTATTCTACGTACAACCGTGGACCCAAGTCCATACTCCAACTCCGATGGACTTCTTATCCTTAAACCATGTCTCATATACCAGGCGAGCAAGCAGCGTGACACACAGTCAACGCAAAGCTCCAGCGCGGTACGATCTATCGTTAAGGCCCAGCCCGTTCAATTGGCCTTCGGCTGGTATCCCCTTGGGTCCCAGACCCCCAGGTTTACCTTAACTCAACAAAACAGGTGCGAGCAAAGTTCCCGCACTTTCTCAAAACCCTCGTGCGAGTTAAAACTCCCGCACGGTACATCAAGACCTTAAAACGGGTGTGAGCTAACGCTTCAACACCAAATCTCATCTCAAAACTGATAGATGGCTATTTTCTCTTTTTAAAACTCAAAACATGTTTATTCATACAGCATGCCTCTTCATGCTAAAACATGTAAAATTAGCCAACCTATCATCAACATTTCTCAATCATAAATAACAATGTAAAATTGAGAAAATCATTGAAAACATGCATATCATGCTATTTCCTTACCCTATCCCATTTCTCAACACATATATACATCATAGTACTTTTCATACTTCCACATCATTTCATAAAATTATAATATCGTACTAGTCCTAGCAATATATCTACGAAATTGCGATAATTACGTACGAACATCTCTATAGCTAACACACAGTCCCTTACCTCGTTTTACTTATGTGCAACTATCCGCCTTTATGCTTCTCGCGTTCTCATCTCGATTGCTCCGACGTATCATCCGAAACTGAAATTCATCCATCAACATTTGAGTTAATGTTTCTAACTCTTATTCAACTAAGCATTTATCAAATGCCTTAATTACACATTTTTACCCTTTGTGGTAAATCTCACAATTTTATCCCAATATCAACATGTCCAAATCATTTCCACAACATACTCATCCACTCAAGATATCTCATTCATCATAAACACTCCCACACTCCACTTTCTCACACTTGACCATTTCTAAGTTATATTCATTCCATACCATTTTAGGTAGTTCTATCCACAACATGCACACCCAAATATCTTTATAATCATTAACTAAACCAATGTACTTGGATTTGTGCATTAGAACTTACCTCATTGGATTTCCTCTTGTTCCAATTAGGATTGTCCTTTATTTCTTCAATCCATCAAATGGGGAAATGCCTCTAGACTATGTTGTTCTTCTCTTTGATGTGAACAACTTTGTCTCTAATAGCCTTTCCTCAAATCTTACTGAAAATGGCTGGATTTAGGAGTGAGAAACTAGATTTCTTTGAGTTGAAGTGAAAAGGAAATGTTTGTCCCGAAATTCTGATGATCCAACTGCTCCCATTTATAGTTTTGACTTGATGAGATCGATCTTCCTTGGGTGGAAATCGATCTGTTCCTCTAAAATCCCTCTTTTCTAAGACGTTTTAAAGGTAGGAGATCGATCTGTCGAGACTGGAGATCGATCTGCTTTCAAACAGAAGCTTAAGGAGATCGATCTGGTCTTAGGGGAGATCGATCTGCTTCCAACCCGAGAGCTAAGGAGATCGATCTGCTTCCTTTGGAGATCGATCTGTTCCCTTCCATTTCTCACATAAGGGCATTCTGGCTCTCCCAGATCGATCTCTCATCCTATGAGATCGATCTGGCCTTCACAAATTCCAGATTTTCCTGCAGTTTTTTCTACAATAACCCTTACCAAACACCCTTAATTTGCTACCATGATCATTTCCTCATTCATTCATCTTTGAGACTTGAAAATGGGATCCATCCTCACTACATACACATTAAAACTTGTGTAGAATCTTTGTATGACCACACATATATACGATATTACTCGAATGGAAATATACACTTATGTAAATCTTTCCTTCCATTTTACTATACTACTCATATTCCATTCCGATCACATTCTTCTCGTGTTCAAGTTTATTTCTTCCTACTCATTCATAATGCAACTTGTATGTATAATCACAATTCTTATTACAAGTGCGTACATAATCTTATAAACTTACATTGCATACACTTCACATTACAATACATCATCTTACTTATGATTTTATTTACATTCCCATGTTCCTATATACATAACTATACATATACGGGGTCTCACATTCTCCCCCACTTAGAGAATTCGTCCTCCAAATTAGAACCAATTCAATTTGTGAATAACTCGGGATACTTTTCCCGCATCAAACTTTTCAGTTCCCATGTGGCCTCTTCCACAGTGTGATGTTGCCACAAAACCTTAACCAATGAAATCGTCTTGTTCCGCAACACCTTCTCTTTCCTGTCCAACACCCTGATCGGTCTCTCGACATACGACATATCTTTCTTGAGCTCCAACGGCTCATAACTAATTACATGTGTCGGATCCGGGTAGTACTTCCGAAGCATAGAAACGTGGAAGACATTGTGGACTTCTGCTAGCTCAAGTGGTAAGGCTAGCCTATATGCTCCTTCTCCCACTCTATCCAAAATCTCGAAGGGACCAATGTAACGAGGACTTAATTTTTCTTTCTTCCCAAACCTCATTATTCCCTTAGAAGGAGATACTTTCAAAAATACGAACTCGCCAACATCAAACTCAAGTGGTCTCCGTCTCCTGTCAGCGTAGCTCTTTTGTCGACTTTGAGCTGTTCGCAGCCTCTCGCATATTATCTGAACATCCTCGGAGGCTTGCTTAACCAAATCGGGAGCGAGCAATTGTCTGTCACCAACTTCTTCCCAACCAATGGGCGATCCGCATCTACGACCGTATAGTGCCTCATAAGGGGCCATACCAATACTTGAGTGATGACTGTTATTGTAGGCGAACTCAATCAATGGCAAGTGATCGTCCCATGAGCCTCTAAAATCCAGCACACACGCTCTCAACATATCCTCCAGGGTCTGTATAGTCCTCTCCGACTGACCATCTGTCTGAGGATGAAAAGCGGTGCTAAAACTCAATTGGGTCCCCATCGCTTCCTGGAAATGTCCCCAAAAGTGAGAAGTGAAGCGGGCATCCCTATCAGAAACAACACTCACTGAGACTCCATGCAATCTCACTATTTCTCGCACATACAGGTTCGCCAGTGCACTCAATGTATCAGTAGATCTCATGGCTAAGAAATGTGCCGATTTCGTTAACCGATCTACTATCACCCATATCGCATCATGGTTCTTACGGGTTCTCGGTAACCCCATCACAAAATCCATGGTGACATGCTCCCACTTCCATGTTGGTATCGATAGAGGTTGTAATAATCCTCCTGGTTTCTGATGTTCGACTTTTACTTGCTGACAAATGAGACATCTAGCGACATACTCAGCTATGTCTCTCTTCATTCCAGACCACCAATATGCTTTTTGGAGATTTTGATACATCTTACTACTCCCCGGGTGTATCGTGTATCTCGACGAGTGTGCCTCTGATAAGATCAGCTTTCTCAGCTCTACATCCTTAGGAACACATATTCTATCTCTAAACCTTAGTATTCCATCTGGACTCAATATAAAATCGGCACCCTTCCCTTTCCGAAGTTGGCTAATCATCTCAATACACCATTGATCAATTTGCTGAGCTTGTCGGATTCTCTCAATCAACTCCGGTTCTAATCTCAAGCTAGCAATGATCCCATAGCTGCCAATCTCAGGTAGGGTCATATCCAGACTAAGGTTCGTGAATTGTTTAAACAACTCGTGCTCTCTAACCATCATGTGAGACACCAACCCGAGACTTTTCCGACTCAATGCATCGGCAACCACATTTGCCTTCCCCGGGTGGTACAAAATCTCACAATCATAGTCCTTGAGGAGTTCCAACCACCTCCTCTGTCTCATGTTTAACTCCTTTTGCGAGAATAGATATTTCAGACTCTTATGATCCGTAAAGATCTGAAATCTCTCACCATATAAGTAGTGGCGCCATATCTTCAGCGCAAACACTACGGCCGCTAACTCCAAATCGTGAGTGGGGTAGTTCTTCTCATGATCTTTCAGCTGTCTAGATCTATAAGCTACTACCCTTCCATCTTGCATCAAAACACAGCCTAGTCCTTGATGCGAAGCATCTGTATACACCGAGTAATTCCCTGAACTGTTAGGGATGACAAGAACTGGCGCGGTAGTTAATCTGCGCTTAAGTTCCTGAAAACTCCTCTCACAAGCTTCATCCCATGAAAACTCCACACTCTTTCTCGTAAGACGTGTCAATGGAGCAGCTAATTTAGAGAAACCTTATACAAATCTCCTGTAGTAACCAGCCAAACCCAGAAAACTTCTGATCTCTGTGACTGTCCTAGGTTGTTCCCACTGAACAACTGCCTCAATCTTGGATGGATCTACTGACACCCCATCCTTCGATATAACATGGCCTAGAAAAGAAACCTGTTCTAGCCAAAAGTCACATTTGTTAAGCTTGGCATATAACCTTTTCTCTCGGAGGGTCTGCAAAATAATCCTTAAGTGCTGCTCATGCTCTTCTCTGGACCTTGAATACACCAATATATCATCAATGAAAATAATTACGAATTGGTCCAGGTATGGCTTGAATACTTCGTTCATTAGAGCCATAAAAGCTGCCGGCGCATTGGTCAACCCAAAAGGCATCACTAAGAATTCGTAATGGTCATAACGGGTACGAAATGCTGTCTTGGGCACATCCTCCTTTCGAATCTTCAATTGATGATACCCAGACCTCAGATCTATCTGGGAGAAGATCTGTGCTCCCCGAAGCTGATCCAATAAATCGTCAATGCGTGGCAAGGGGTACTTATTCTTGATGGTAGCATTGTTTAACATCCGATAGTCAATGCACAACCTGAGGCTCCCATCTCTCTTCTTCACAAACAACATCGGGGCTCCCCATGGTGAGACACTCGGTCTTATGAACCCCTTCTCTAACAACTCTTGTAGCTGTTTCCTTAATTCCTCTAACTCAACTGGAGTCATCCTATATGGTGACTTCGATATTGGTTCGGTTTCAGGCGTCAAGTCTATACCGAATTCTGTTTCTCTATCAGGTGGCAATCCTGGTAGATCGTCTGAAAAGACATCAGGGAATTCTCTGACCACTGAGATGTCCTCCATATCCGGATGTACTTTGTTCAAATCCACCACATAAGCAACAAAACCTTCAAAACAACACTCAAGCCATTTATACCAAAGTACTTTACTTAACACAAAATTTAAGATTTCATTTCTTCTCTTAAAATCTTACAACACATTCTTCAGGTAGAGAAAACTTAATGGACTTAGAACGACAGTTTATGACAGCATGATTGGCGGCTAACCAATCCATTCCCAAAATTACATCAATGTCATACATATTCAACAAAATCAAGTTGGCTGTCATGCACTTATCTCCCACCCTCACTTTACAATCTTTATACACTTGTTCAACTAATTGGCTCACTCTTATGGGAGTACTTATTAGTAAAGTCCTACTCAAGTATGTCGGTTCTACAAAACCTTTTAACTTAGATGCACATGCAGGTGATATGAAGGAATGCGTAGCACCAGAATCAAACAAAGCTATAACCTCTAGATTGAAAATCAAGATTGTACCTTTTATCACTTCAGAAGAGGTATCAGCCGATGCCTGGTCTATCGCATACACCCTGCCTTGACCCACAACTTGTTTTCCTTTTTCTTCAGCCGAGGCTTTCTTTCTTGCAAGAGGTGCAACTGTAGGAACCCTCTCTGGCTCTTTACCCCTCTGTGGAATTGCCTCAACTATCTCCGGGCACTCTCTGGCATAATGTCCAAATTTACCACATCTGAAACATCGGGTACCCTGAAGATGACATGGCCTACCACCATGGTATCGACCGCATAACTTACACTGATCTGTAGTCGGTCGGGGTCCACCAATCACTATACCCTTGGCTGGTGTCTGAGTCGGAGGCATAAAAGGTCTAGCAACCTTTTTCTGGAACTCATCTACCTCTCTCCGACGTTTACTCATGAATTTTCGACCAAATTTGGCACTCTTGCCATCTCCCAGCTTCCTCGGACCCTTGTCCTTACCCCAACTAAACTCAGAAATCTGCAAGTCATGATCCTGCTTGCATAACTGGGCCTGTCGCACTGCCTCTCTATATGTAGCGACATCAAATGGGGCCAACTTTGCTCGGATCGAAGGCCTCAGTCCATCTACAAATCTACGGACTCTAATAGCCTCGCTCCTGATGGAGTCCGGATCGTATCTACCCAGCGAAGTGAATCGTGACTCGTACTCATCAACTGTTCGATTCCATTGAGTCAGATTCAAAAATTCCATCTGTAGTCTCCGTCGAGCAGTATCTGGGATGTATTGCTCTCTGAAAACGTCCAAGAACATATCCCAAGTGATAACCATTCCTTGAGCTCTTAACATCGGCCTGACGGACTTCCATCAGTGCTCTGCTTTGCCTCTCAATACAAAGGCCATAAGCGCTACTCTCTCCGTAGCTGAACATCTACAGAAGTCGAATAACTTCTCCATTTGACTGATCCAGTCCTCAGCCACCGTCGGATCCTTTATCCCGCTAAACGAAGGAGGCTTAAAGTCCATAAAGTGCCTCAATCTTTCCATATCACAATCATATCCATACCCCAAATCATCATCATGCTGATGTGGGGCTACCGGAGGAGGTACCGGTCGAATATGAGGTTCCCGTGGCCTAGCCGGTTCAGCTTGCGCAGGTGCAACATTCTCAGGTTCAGGTGCAGCTGCTGGGGGATTCGGTGCAGCCTGTCCCGCTGTACCAGGTGTACCCTCAAACCTAGCCATGATCTGGCCCATCATGGTCATCATCGTGCGCATGTCTTCCTCCAATCGAGTTATCCGAGGATCAGAAGCCTCTAATTGTTCCTGGGGCTCATGACTAGAGGATGATCTACTGTACCTCTCAGTCTTGTCATTTTGCCCTCGAGCTCTCGAGCTCTCGAGCTCTCTCCCCTCTTGCGGTGTCTCTCAGGCATAACTCACTAGCCTGATAATTTTCCTGCGTTATAACAAACATTTAATTCACTACCAACTCCGCACACACATTTGTATCTAAATATCGCACAGTAACTTGGGGATGTATATTTTCTTAGTCCTAAGCATCAACTCACATCAGACCAACCTTGCTCTGATACCAAGCCTGTCATGCCCCGCTTTCGGGAACCCTTCTATCCATACATTCTTTACTACGGTTGGGCTGTGAGAAGATGCAATTACTAAAAATTTATTCATTTACAGCGAAATATTTAAAACTTTAAGTCACACTCCCAGGTGTGTGTGTAAATACACAAAATTAATTGTATAAATACCATGTGCTTACATATCATCCCCATAATACTGTTTACAATTCCAAGATATAACTGTGCGATACGATATATTAGATACAAAATACTCGTGTATACAAATCTTATACCTTTGTGGATTGTGGGAGCTGTTTAACACAAAAGATCTAGAGATCACCGCTCTCTTACTTCTCAGTACCTGGAGGGGGAAAAATAGTGGGATGAGCAAACCACAGCTCAGTAAGAAAATGTATGCTAGCAGGTAGATATCGTACTACCTACATAGCCCATGCATGCATAAACCAAAACCATGTTTTCGTTATAAATGAAAATATCATACGAACAATGCATTTAAACATATATTTCTCAATAGCATTTTCGTGTAAATCAAATGTCAAACTTCCATTTAAAACATGCTCATAAATAGTGCCCTCATGGCACGAATGTGAAATCAGAGATTTATTAAAACACGAAATCTCTTTCACTTCTCAAATCATTCTTTCTCGTAAATCTCTTTCTTTTCTGAGATTGTCTCTGTTTCTCGATTCTCTGAGACAGGCATGGAATTTTAGGCAATCAAATATCCACGACTTATGGCCACAGTCAGTGATCCCAGGTCTCACTGATCGGGTGTGCACAGGGTATCACTTCGCCTGAAGGGGGATGGGTCAGTCCTACCCTCCGGCTCATCTCAATCCACCTCATCTCCTCGTATACTCATGGTGAAGATACGTCGTGTGTCATCTACGCGATACTCGTACTCACGTGCACCCAGCACGGTACATAGTATACCAACGGGTGACTACACTATTCTACGTACAACCGTAGACCCAAGTCCATACTCCAATTTCGATGGACTTTTTATCCTTAAACCATGTCTCATATACCAGGCGAGCAAGCAACGTGACACACAGTCAACGCAAAGCTCCAGCGCGGTACGATCTATCGTTAAGGTCCAGCCCGTTCAATTGGCCGTCGGCTGGTATCCCCTTGGGTCCCAGACCCCCAGGTTTACCTTAACTCAACAAAACAGGTGCGAGCAAAGTTCCCGCACTTTCTCAAAACCCTCGTGCGAGTTAAAACTCCCGCACGGTACATCAAGGCCTTAAAACGGGTGTGAGCTAACGCTTCAACACCAAATCTCATCTCAAAACTGATAGATGGCTATTTTCTCTTTTTAAAACTCAAAACATGTTTATTCATACAACATGCCTCTTCATGCTAAAACATGTAAAATTAGCCAACCTATCATCAACATTTCTCAATCATAAATAACAATGTAAAATTGAGAAAATCATTGAAAACATGCATATCATGCTATTTCCTTACCCTATCCCATTTCTCAACACATATATACATCATAGTACTTTTCATACTTCCACATCATTTCATAAAATTATAATATCGTACTAGTCCTAGCAATATATCTACGAAATTACGATAATTACGTACGAACATCTCTATAGCTAACACACAGTCCCTTACCTCGTTTTACTTGTGTGCAACTATCCGCCTTTATGCTTCTCGCGTTCTCATCTCGATTGCTCCGACGTATCATCCGAAACTGAAATTCATCCATCAACATTTGAGTTAATGTTTCTAACTCTTATTCAACTAAGCATTTATCAAATGCCTTAATTACACATTTTTACCCTTTGTGGTAAATCTCACAATTTTATCCCAATATCAACATGTCCAAATCATTTCCACAACATACTCATCCACTCAAGATATCTCATTCATCATAAACACTCCCACACTCCACTTTCTCACACTTGACCATTTCTAAGTTATATTCATTCCATACCATTTTAGGTAGTTCTATCCACAACATGCACACCCAAATATCTTTATAATCATTAACTAAACCAATGTACTTGGATTTGTGCATTAGAACTTACCTCATTGGATTTCCTCTTGTTCCAATTAGGATTGTCCTTTATTTCTTCAATCCATCAAATGGGGAAATGCCTCTAGACTATGTTGTTCTTCTCTTTGATGTGAACAACTTTGTCTCTAATAGCCTTTCCTCAAATCTTACTGAAAATGGCTGGATTTAGGAGTGAGAAACTAGATTTCTTTGAGTTGAAGTGAAAAGGAAATGTTTGTCCCGAAATTCTGATGATCCAACTGCTCCCATTTATAGTTTTGACTTGATGAGATCGATCTTCCTTGGGTGGAAATCGATCTGTTCCTCTAAAATCCCTCTTTTCTAAGACGTTTTAAAGGTAGGAGATCGATCTGTCGAGACTGGAGATCGATCTGCTTTCAAACAGAAGCTTAAGGAGATCGATCTGGTCTTAGGGGAGATCGATCTGCTTCCAACCCGAGAGCTAAGGAGATCGATCTGCTTCCTTTGGAGATCGATCTGTTCCCTTCCATTTCTCACATAAGGGCATTCTGGCTCTCCCAGATCGATCTCTCATCCTATGAGATCGATCTGGCCTTCACAAATTCCAGATTTTCCTGCAGTTTTTTCTACAATAACCCTTACCAAACACCCTTAATTTGCTACCATGATCATTTCCTCATTCATTCATCTTTGAGACTTGAAAATGGGATCCATCCTCACTACATACACATTAAAACTTGTGTAGAATCTTTGTATGACCACACATATATACGATATTACTCGAATGGAAATATACACTTATGTAAATCTTTCCTTCCATTTTACTATACTACTCATATTCCATTCCGATCACATTCTTCTCGTGTTCAAGTTTATTTCTTCCTACTCATTCATAATGCAACTTGTATGTATAATCACAATTCTTATTACAAGTGCGTACATAATCTTATAAACTTACATTGCATACACTTCACATTACAATACATCATCTTACTTATGATTTTATTTACATTCCCATGTTCCTATATACATAACTATACATATACGGGGTCTCACATTCTCCCCCACTTAGAGAATTCGTCCTCCAAATTAGAACCAATTCAATTTGTGAATAACTCGGGATACTTTTCCCGCATCAAACTTTTCAGTTCCCATGTGGCCTCTTCCACAGTGTGATGTTGCCACAAAACCTTAACCAATGAAATCGTCTTGTTCCGCAACACCTTCTCTTTCCTGTCCAACACCCTGATCGGTCTCTCGACATACGACATATCTTTCTTGAGCTCCAACGGCTCATAACTAATTACATGTGTCGGATCCGGGTAGTACTTCCGAAGCATAGAAACGTGGAAGACATTGTGGACTTCTGCTAGCTCAGGTGGTAAGGCTAGCCTATATGCTCCTTCTCCCACTCTATCCAAAATCTCGAAGGGACCAATGTAACGAGGACTTAATTTTTCTTTCTTCCCAAACCTCATTATTCCCTTAGAAGGAGATACTTTCAAAAATACGAACTCGCCAACATCAAACTCAAGTGGTCTCCGTCTCCTGTCAGCGTAGCTCTTTTGTCGACTTTGAGCTGTTCGCAGCCTCTCGCATATTATCTGAACATCCTCGGAGGCTTGCTTAACCAAATCGGGAGCGAGCAATTGTCTGTCACCAACTTCTTCCCAACCAATGGGCGATCCGCATCTACGACCGTATAGTGCCTCATAAGGGGCCATACCAATACTTGAGTGATGACTGTTATTGTAGGCGAACTCAATCCATGGCAAGTGATCGTCCCATGAGCCTCTAAAATCCAGCACACACGCTCTCAACATATCCTCCAGGGTCTGTATAGTCCTCTCCGACTGACCATCTGTCTGAGGATGAAAAGCGGTGCTAAAACTCAATTGGGTCCCCATCGCTTCCTGGAAATGTCCCCAAAAGTGAGAAGTGAAGCGGGCATCCCTATCAGAAACAACACTCACTGAGACTCCATGCAATCTCACTATTTCTCGCACATACAGGTTCGCCAGTGCACTCAATGTATCAGTAGATCTCATGGCTAAGAAATGTGCCGATTTCGTTAACCGATCTACTATCACCCATATCGCATCATGGTTCTTACGGGTTCTCGGTAACCCCATCACAAAATCCATGGTGACATGCTCCCACTTCCATGTTGGTATCGATAGAGGTTGTAATAATCCTCCTGGTTTCTGATGTTCGACTTTTACTTGCTGACAAATGAGACATCTAGCGACATACTCAGCTATGTCTCTCTTCATTCCAGACCACCAATATGCTTTTTGGAGATTTTGATACATCTTACTACTCCCCGGGTGTATCGTGTATCTCGACGAGTGTGCCTCTGATAAGATCAGCTTTCTCAGCTCTACATCCTTAGGAACACATATTCTATCTCTAAACCTTAGTATTCCATCTGGACTCAATATAAAATCGGCACCCTTCCCTTTCCGAAGTTGGCTAATCATCTCAATACACCATTGATCAATTTGCTGAGCTTGTCGGATTCTCTCAATCAACTCCGGTTCTAATCTCAAGCTAGCAATGATCCCATAGCTGCCAATCTCAGGTAGGGTCATATCCAGACTAAGGTTCGTGAATTGTTTAAACAACTCGTGCTCTCTAACCATCATGTGAGACACCAACCCGAGACTTTTCCGACTCAATGCATCGGCAACCACATTTGCCTTCCCCGGGTGGTACAAAATCTCACAATCATAGTCCTTGAGGAGTTCCAACCACCTCCTCTGTCTCATGTTTAACTCCTTTTGCGAGAATAGATATTTCAGACTCTTATGATCCGTAAAGATCTGAAATCTCTCACCATATAAGTAGTGGCGCCATATCTTCAGCGCAAACACTACGGCCGCTAACTCCAAATCGTGAGTGGGGTAGTTCTTCTCATGATCTTTCAGCTGTCTAGATCTATAAGCTACTACCCTTCCATCTTGCATCAAAACACAGCCTAGTCCTTGATGCGAAGCATCTGTATACACCGAGTAATTCCCTGAACTGTTAGGGATGACAAGAACTGGCGCGGTAGTTAATCTGCGCTTAAGTTCCTGAAAACTCCTCTCACAAGCTTCATCCCATGAAAACTCCACACTCTTTCTCGTAAGACGTGTCAATGGAGCAGCTAATTTAGAGAAACCTTATACAAATCTCCTGTAGTAACCAGCCAAACCCAGAAAACTTCTGATCTCTGTGACTGTCCTAGGTTGTTCCCACTGAACAACTGCCTCAATCTTGGATGGATCTACTGACACCCCATCCTTCGATATAACATGGCCTAAAAAAGAAACCTGTTCTAGCCAAAAGTCACATTTGTTAAGCTTGGCATATAACCTTTTCTCTCGGAGGGTCTGCAAAATAATCCTTAAGTGCTGCTCATGCTCTTCTCTGGACCTTGAATACACCAATATATCATCAATGAAAATAATTACGAATTGGTCCAGGTATGGCTTGAATACTTCGTTCATTAGAGCCATAAAAGCTGCCGGCGCATTGGTCAACCCAAAAGGCATCACTAAGAATTCGTAATGGTCATAACGGGTACGAAATGCTGTCTTGGGCACATCCTCCTTTCGAATCTTCAATTGATGATACCCAGACCTCAGATCTATCTGGGAGAAGATCTGTGCTCCCCGAAGCTGATCCAATAAATCGTCAATGCGTGGCAAGGGGTACTTATTCTTGATGGTAGCATTGTTTAACATCCGATAGTCAATGCACAACCTGAGGCTCCCATCTCTCTTCTTCACAAACAACATCGGGGTTCCCCATGGTGAGACACTCGGTCTTATGAACCCCTTCTCTAACAACTCTTGTAGCTGTTTCCTTAATTCCTCTAACTCAACTGGAGTCATCCTATATGGTGACTTCGATATTGGTTCGGTTTCAGGCGTCAAGTCTATACCGAATTCTGTTTCTCTATCAGGTGGCAATCCTGGTAGATCGTCTGAAAAGACATCAGGGAATTCTCTGACCACTGAGATGTCCTCCATATCCGGATGTACTTTGTTCAAATCCACCACATAAGCAACAAAACCTTCAAAACAACACTCAAGCCATTTATACCAAAGTACTTTACTTAACACAAAATTTAAGATTTCATTTCTTCTCTTAAAATCTTACAACACATTCTTCAGGTAGAGAAAACTTAATGGACTTAGAACGACAGTTTATGACAGCATGATTGGCGGCTAACCAATCCATTCCCAAAATTACATCAATGTCATACATATTCAACAAAATCAAGTTGGCTGTCATGCACTTATCTCCCACCCTCACTTTACAATCTTTATACACTTGTTCAACTAATTGGCTCACTCTTATGGGAGTACTTATTAGTAAAGTCCTACTCAAGTATGTCGGTTCTACAAAACCTTTTAACTTAGATGCACATGCAGGTGATATGAAGGAATGCGTAGCACCAGAATCAAACAAAGCTATAACCTCTAGATTGAAAATCAAGATTGTACCTTTTATCACTTCAGAAGAGGTATCAGCCGATGCCTGGTCTATCGCATACACCCTGCCTTGACCCACAACTTGTTTTCCTTTTTCTTCAGCCGAGGCTTTCTTTCTTGCAAGAGGTGCAACTGTAGGAACCCTCTCTGGCTCTTTACCCCTCTGTGGAATTGCCTCAACTATCTCCGGGCACTCTCTGGCATAATGTCCAAATTTACCACATCTGAAACATCGGGTACCCTGAAGATGACATGGCCTACCACCATGGTATCGACCGCATAACTTACACTGATCTGTAGTCGGTCGGGGTCCACCAATCACTATACCCTTGGCTGGTGTCTGAGTCGGAGGCATAAAAGGTCTAGCAACCTTTTTCTGGAACTCATCTACCTCTCTCCGACGTTTACTCATGAATTTTCGACCAAATTTGGCACTCTTGCCATCTCCCAGCTTCCTCGGACCCTTGTCCTTACCCCAACTAAACTCAGAAATCTGCAAGTCATGATCCTGCTTGCATAACTGGGCCTGTCGCACTGCCTCTCTATATGTAGCGACATCAAATGGGGCCAACTTTGCTCGGATCGAAGGCCTCAGTCCATCTACAAATCTACGGACTCTAATAGCCTCGCTCCTGATCGAGTCCGGATCGTATCTACCCAGCGAAGTGAATCGTGACTCGTACTCATCAACTGTTCGATTCCATTGAGTCAGATTCAAAAATTCCATCTGTAGTCTCCGTCGAGCAGTATCTGGGATGTATTGCTCTCTGAAAACGTCCAAGAACATATCCCAAGTGATAACCATTCCTTGAGCTCTTAACATCGGCCTGACGGACTTCCATCAGTGCTCTGCTTTGCCTCTCAATACAAAGGCCATAAGCGCTACTCTCTCCGTAGCTGAACATCTACAGAAGTCGAATAACTTCTCCATTTGACTGATCCAGTCCTCAGCCACCGTCGGATCCTTTATCCCGCTAAACGAAGGAGGCTTAAAGTCCATAAAGTGCCTCAATCTTTCCATATCACAATCATATCCATACCCCAAATCATCATCATGCTGATGTGGGGCTACCGGAGGAGGTACCGGTCGAATATGAGGTTCCCGTGGCCTAGCCGGTTCAGCTTGCGCAGGTGCAACATTCTCAGGTTCAGGTGCAGCTGCTGGGGGATTCGGTGCAGCCTGTCCCGCTGTACCAGGTGTACCCTCAAACCTAGCCATGATCTGGCCCATCATGGTCATCATCGTGCGCATGTCTTCCTCCAATCGAGTTATCCGAGGATCAGAAGCCTCTAATTGTTCCTGGGGCTCATGACTAGAGGATGATCTACTGTACCTCTCAGTCTTGTCATTTTGCCCTCGAGCTCTCGAGCTCTCGAGCTCTCTCCCCTCTTGCGGTGTCTCTCAGGCATAACTCACTAGCCTGATAATTTTCCTGCGTTATAACAAACATTTAATTCACTACCAACTCCGCACACACATTTGTATCTAAATATCGCACAGTAACTTGGGGATGTATATTTTCTTAGTCCTAAGCATCAACTCACATCAGACCAACCTTGCTCTGATACCAAGCCTGTCATGCCCCGCTTTCGGGAACCCTTCTATCCATACATTCTTTACTACGGTTGGGCTGTGAGAAGATGCAATTACTAAAAATTTATTCATTTACAGCGAAATATTTAAAACTTTAAGTCACACTCCCAGGTGTGTGTGTAAATACACAAAATTAATTGTATAAATACCATGTGCTTACATATCATCCCCATAATACTGTTTACAATTCCAAGATATAACTGTGCGATACGATATATTAGATACAAAATACTCGTGTATACAAATCTTATACCTTTGTGGAT
The DNA here is from genome assembly GCA_033439115.1 of Firmiana major. Lineage (NCBI taxonomy): Eukaryota > Viridiplantae > Streptophyta > Magnoliopsida > Malvales > Malvaceae > Firmiana > Firmiana major. Next base: position 63,337,806 of record CM065905.1, read on the forward strand.
TGTGGGAGCTGTTTAACACAAAAGATCTAGAGATCACCGCTCTCTTACTTCTCAGTACCTGGAGGGGGAAAAATAGTGGGATGAGCAAACCACAGCTCAGTAAGAAAATGTATGCTAGCAGGTAGATATCGTACTACCTACATAGCCCATGCATGCATAAACCAAAACCATGTTTTCGTTATAAATGAAAATATCATACGAACAATGCATTTAAACATATATTTCTCAATAGCATTTTCGTGTAAATCAAATGTCAAACTTCCATTTAAAACATGCTCATAAATAGTGCCCTCATGGCACGAATGTGAAATCAGAGATTTATTAAAACACGAAATCTCTTTCACTTCTCAAATCATTCTTTCTCGTAAATCTCTTTCTTTTCTGAGATTGTCTCTGTTTCTCGATTCTCTGAGACAGGCATGGAATTTTAGGCAATCAAATATCCACGACTTATGGCCACAGTCAGTGATCCCAGGTCTCACTGATCGGGTGTGCACAGGGTATCACTTCGCCTGAAGGGGGATGGGTCAGTCCTACCCTCCGGCTCATCTCAATCCACCTCATCTCCTCGTATACTCATGGTGAAGATACGTCGTGTGTCATCTACGCGATACTCGTACTCACGTGCACCCAGCACGGTACATAGTATACCAACGGGTGACTACACTATTCTACGTACAACCGTAGACCCAAGTCCATACTCCAATTTCGATGGACTTTTTATCCTTAAACCATGTCTCATATACCAGGCGAGCAAGCAGCGTGACACACAGTCAACGCAAAGCTCCAGCGCGGTACGATCTATCGTTAAGGTCCAGCCCGTTCAATTGGCCGTCGGCTGGTATCCCCTTGGGTCCCAGACCCCCAGGTTTACCTTAACTCAACAAAACAGGTGCGAGCAAAGTTCCCGCACTTTCTCAAAACCCTCGTGCGAGTTAAAACTCCCGCACGGTACATCAAGGCCTTAAAACGGGTGTGAGCTAACGCTTCAACACCAAATCTCATCTCAAAACTGATAGATGGCTATTTTCTCTTTTTAAAACTCAAAACATGTTTATTCATACAACATGCCTCTTCATGCTAAAACATGTAAAATTAGCCAACCTATCATCAACATTTCTCAATCATAAATAACAATGTAAAATTGAGAAAATCATTGAAAACATGCATATCATGCTATTTCCTTACCCTATCCCATTTCTCAACACATATATACATCATAGTACTTTTCATACTTCCACATCATTTCATAAAATTATAATATCGTACTAGTCCTAGCAATATATCTACGAAATTACGATAATTACGTACGAACATCTCTATAGCTAACACACAGTCCCTTACCTCGTTTTACTTGTGTGCAACTATCCGCCTTTATGCTTCTCGCGTTCTCATCTCGATTGCTCCGACGTATCATCCGAAACTGAAATTCATCCATCAACATTTGAGTTAATGTTTCTAACTCTTATTCAACTAAGCATTTATCAAATGCCTTAATTACACATTTTTACCCTTTGTGGTAAATCTCACAATTTTATCTCAATATCAACATGTCCAAATCATTTCCACAACATACTCATCCACTCAAGATATCTCATTCATCATAAACACTCCCACACTCCACTTTCTCACACTTGACCATTTCTAAGTTATATTCATTCCATACCATTTTAGGTAGTTCTATCCACAACATGCACACCCAAATATCTTTATAATCATTAACTAAACCAATTTACTTGGATTTGTGCATTAGAACTTACCTCATTGAATTTCCTCTTGCTCCAATTAGGATTGTCCTTTATTTCTTCAATCCATCAAATGGGGAAATGCCTCTAGACTATGTTGTTCTTCTCTTTGATGTGAACAACTTTGTCTCTAATAGCCTTTCCTCAAATCTTACTGAAAATGGCTGGATTTAGGAGTGAGAAACTAGATTTCTTTGAGTTGAAGTGAAAAGGAAATGTTTGTCCCGAAATTCTGATGATCCAACTGCTCCCATTTATAGTTTTGACTTGATGAGATCGATCTTCCTTGGGTGGAGATCGATCTGTTCCTCTAAAATCCCTCTTTTCTAAGACGTTTTAAAGGTAGGAGATCGATCTGTCGAGACTGGAGATCGATCTGCTTTCAAACAGAAGCTTAAGGAGATCGATCTGGTCTTAGGGGAGATCGATCTGCTTCCAACCCGAGAGCTAAGGAGATCGATCTGCTTCCTTTGGAGATCGATCTGTTCCCTTCCATTTCTCACATAAGGGCATTCTGGCTCTCCCAGATCGATCTCTCATCCTATGAGATCGATCTGGCCTTCACAAATTCCAGATTTTCCTGCAGTTTTTTCTGCAATAACCCTTACCAAACACCCTTAATTTGCTACCATGATCATTTCCTCATTCATTCATCTTTGAGACTTGAAAATGGGATCCATCCTCACTACATACACATTAAAACTTGTGTAGAATCTTTGTATGACCACACATATATACGATATTACTCGAATGAAAATATATACTTATGTAAATCTTTCCTTCCATTTTACTATACTACTCATATTCCATTCCGATCACATTCTTCTCGTGTTCAAGTTTATTTCTTCCTGCTCATTCATAATGCAACTTGTATGTATAATCACAATTCTTATTACAAGTGCGTACATAATCTTATAAACTTACATTGCATACACTTCACATTACAATACATCATCTTACTTATGATTTTATTTACATTCCCATGTTCCTATATACATAGCTATACATATACGGGGTCTCACATGAACTCCAGTGGTTGCTATATTTATTACCTGAGTTGCAGGTTCCTCATTTCTTAGCTGCTCTTGTATATTGCGACAACAAATCTGCAATCACTATTGCTGAAAATCCCGTCTTTCACGAGTGCACGAAACATATTGAAATAGATTGTCATATAGTCAGAAGCAAATTGCAGGCAGGAATCATCAAGCTGTTTCATGTTTCCTCTTTTGCTCAACTAGCTGATTTATTCACAAAAGCTCACACTACTCAACAATTTCATTCTTTTCTCTCCAAGCTTGGAGTTCACAACATATTCACTCCAGCTTGAAGGGGGCTAATAAAGCAATTGCTGGTTCTGTTGCTGCTGGTGCGTTGTAACTACTTGGTGCTGATGCATGGTGGTTAAGGTTGTTTTGCTAGCTGTTGAGTTGTAACTACTTGGTGCTGATGGTGCATAGCTTCAGCTAAATTTTTAGGTTAATGAACAATTAGTTAGAGTTAGTTAGCTAGAAATTAGCTAGATGGAAAAACGATTAGCTAGAAATTAGCTAGATGGAAAAACGATTCTTTTTCACAAAATCCAATAAGGTCTCAAAAGTTATATTTTACAAGAAAAAATAAATAGGTATCGAGTTCGGTATCTTAACCCGGTTACATTAATCGGGTTTAAGTTTAGGGTATTCGAGGGGTATTACTTGAACTCATCACAGATAGTAAAATTACTACCCTAATTCGATTAAAACTCATTTATTTATACTCAAATTCGATTTAAACGGAACAAATAGTATCGAGTGCATGTTTAGACACTGTCCATTTAAATCTCTAATTGTTGATGGATGAAACAACAGAGGCAGGCATGGGAATGGGAGCTCTGGCCTACACAGGATGGCTAAAGAGGCTAGCGGATGTAGAGAGGCAAAAACCTGTTTGGTGGCTGTTAGTGTCATACATGGCACCGACTGCCACCATTTTTCATTCATCAGTTTTATTTTAATCATTTTTCATTAATTATTAATTCGTTAGAAATTAAAATTGAAGATAAAAATAAAATAAAATATTTCTTGAAACATGGGCTTCCAAACCCATTAGACCCAATTTAGATTGATTTTTTTTTAATTGGATCTTGTTTATGAATTAGGGGCTTTCTAGTAGACTTAACATTTTATATATAAAATTGTTATGTAAAATTGGGTTATTTACATGTAAAATATAAAAATTTTGTATTAAAATTCATATCAACACCTAAAACGTAAAATTTATTTTTTTAATTTTTATTATATTTATATTTAATTTTTTATTAATTTTTAATCTGTATCACTTTAATGTTTTTTATTTATATAGTTTTTGATCGTATCACAATATCGTATCTAGATTGCCAAGTCTACTCTCAAGCTTAAACAAGAAAATTCGAAAATAGGACCTGTGCAACTTGACAATATAAATTTAGCTATATTTGGCCTATTTAATTAGATCCAGAAAGATTGACTTTGAACAAGATTCCAAACAAAATTAAGTGTATGCATGTATAACCTTCATTAGAATCATATTATTGGAATAACTTAATCCAATTCCATAATTTATAAATATTTATTATTTTTATAACTAATTTCTACTATCCTATCATTGTATTTTTCCACTTCTATTTTATTAATTTTATTTTTATTTTAAGAAATGAACATAAATTATTTATTTATTGAAAATTCCCTTTAAATCCTCCATTAATCTTCCATTATGTAGTGGGATCATGAAAGAAATTTTCACACCTAAAGATTTCTAAAGTATTACTAATTTGTAATACTCCTTGAAATCTCGTCCTAAGAATAATTCGCATTCATCTCCTAAATTGTAACTTTTTATAATTAATATATATTATTAATTTAATTTTAAATTTTATATATCCTAGCCTAATTAGGACTTTCTAACTAAAACTTAATTTGATCATAATGTTTAAATCAAGCAAATAAAAAATTATAAATAATTAACCTTAATCAATTACACTTTACATCATTCTTTTCAATTAAACAATTAATTAATCACTCAAATTATCACATACTTATTAATTAAATCATACACCTTAATTAAAATAAATTAACCAAGTTATAAAGATCAAGATTAATTATGCAAAATAAAAAAATAATCATGCAAATTATTAAAGAATTAGTCATGTAAAAATCAAACTAATATATGAAAGAAAAAAATTTAAAAAAAAATGAAAACTTGCAAAATGGGTTTGGTTTCAAGGTATAAACAAATCAAGCTCGGTATGATGATTATTCAAATTCGATTCATTTATTTTAGAACTGAGCTCAAATTTGAGTTCGAGTTATTCAAAGAATAAGTCGAGTCGAGTTCAAATTTCTAAATATCTGATTCGAGCAGCTCGCGAACTTTATCAAGTTTGTTTAATATATATTTAAAATATTATTATTAAATACTATTTTATCCTTATAATATATAACTAAAAAATGATAAATCGAACCTAACGAGTTGAGTTCAAACTTATCGAGCCAAGCTCCATAAGCTTAAGTATTCTGACGAGTTCAATATTACCAAATCCTCAAGCAAATTTGATAGATCTAACCCCAAAAACAAGAACACCACTACTTCAAACTGAAAACCTAGGCTGCTTTTATCCTTCAAATTGTTTTGTTTCTATGTATACCGTGTATTTTGAGGTTGTGAAGTCAACAGCTGTGTTTCTGAGTTTGTTGTCGTGTATTTTGTTTTTCTTCCTAATCGTTAGCTACTCTGTATGGGTGTATTTTTGGCTCTTTGTTTTTTATTGATGATTGTTGTGTTTGGATTCTTTGTCGATTCTGTGTTGGGTACCAAGTGATTTATGGGTTGTTCTGTTTCAAGGTCGGTGGGTATTGAATCGACGATATCTATGGATATGAAATTTCTTGATCGTTGCTGATGATCTCCTCGTGGTTGATATGTTTATATAAAATTGTGATCTAATCCCAGCTGAACGGTGCTTTAATTTTCCTTGATTTATCCTATTCTCATTTTAGTATAATCACCCAACGATAATATGGATTTTGATGAGGGTGCTATTTACATTCCAACAGGATTGTTCATCCTATATTTTGTTAATTTTTATCTTATACATATTTTATTTTATTTATTTATTAATTTTTTTAATATTTTTAAATATATACATCACCATTTTTATCTCCATTGTGATTGAATATTAATTTTTTTTATTAATATTAACAGATAATAAAACAAGCTTAATAATAATCATCATCATCAAACTAATACTAATAATGATCTGAATAGTCTGAAAGTAAATAATAATCTAAAACGAATAACAATCATAGCCTAAAACTAATCTAAAATGTCATATCTAAAATTAATAATAATCTGAAACGGTAAGAATAATCTAATAAAAATCAGAGCACAAAAAATAAAATAGCACAGATCGGCCTTTAAATTTCAGGGTTAAATTGGCTCTCAAATTAAAAATTGAGCTTGCAGACTTATGACACAAATTTCATCAATTTATCAACAACCCAAATAAATCCACAGCAATTCTAGTCTCGCACATCAAACGTATCGGCCTTTCAAATGTAATTAATTGAGAATATCAACCTTAATTTTGAATTCGAACTTAGTAGGTTCAAAAAAATACCCCACACAAAATGGGGTCTCTATAATTATTATTAAATCATATAAAATAATATTATTTACTATAATGTAGATAATATTATTTAATATATATTAATTTAATAAATATATTATTTTTATTTAATCTTTAAAATTTTATTTTATAAATTGAATTATTATATCCAAAACAATTTAATATTTATTTCTAACATGTAACAATATTATCCAAATATGTTTTGTGCTTTTAGAATTTTGAAAATAAAACAAAATGACACGAGAACAAAATTTTCAAAAATAGAAAAAAGAGGAAACAATCCAAAACGATTAGGAATATAAATGAGTACCATATAAATGGATACCTTGCACTACTTTACATGATTAATTACGATTATGGTATTTAAAAATAGGCTTTAGGTACAATTTTACTATCAATCACAAGTTTGGATAGGGTTCGAGTAGTGATTTTAAGGTACTAAACTACTTGAAATCAATTATAAATAATAATTTTTAAATATTATTATATTCATTTTTATTTGTAAATTTCTTTTAGTTCATAAAAGGTACAAGAAGATGTTGATTCAAACCTTAGATCTAATCTCTCCTAAGGAAGAAGAATAATCGTTAAACCAAGCTTTGGTTGTTTATAAATTATTTATTATTAATATATCACTTAAATTAATTCATTAAGTATTTAATTATTTTTTTAATATTAATTTATTTTTATTAGTTTATTTAACTTTATTAATTTTAAAATTTCTTAGTAATATGCATTAAAATCAATATTAAATTTAAATTTTAAACTTTGACATAATAATATATTTAACGAGTTCGAGTAGTTAATGGGTATTTCTTATATTATATGTGAAAGGTTTGTATAGTAAAAATCAAACATTCAAGTAGTTAATCCGGCTTGGGTATTGTAAAACATAATCGGATTCGTATTTCTCAAAATTAACGAGTACCCTACCTGTAACCATCCTAAAACCAACCTCTTAATTTTATACTTGTTTAAGTGATTTTTTTAAACCTTTATTGTTCTTTAATAGTACTTTCCCTTTATACTTGTTTAAGGTAAAAGATGAATGAAACAAAAGCTTATAAATAGGGAATTAATTTTTGTCAAACATGATATGTGAAACTCCAATTTTGCTTTGTATAAGTCCTCAAGCTTTGTTGAATAAGTCGGTTATGTAAAATATTGTATTTGTGATATTGGTTGAATGATGATTTAATGGATTATGCATTGTTAGATTATGGAAAATTGGATGTGTATGGGTATCGCCAATTATTGGATAAGATTGTAAACATAGAAGTCATTAATGCATTATGGATTAAGATTTTTTGTGATTCTGATATTGTATGAATACGTGATTGTTGAAACTATGTATATTGTGATGAGTTGGACCGGATTTGGAAAGGAAGAAGTATGAATATTGATCCCCTTTGGATGTTTGAGTTGTTGGCATGGGTTAGGATGAAAATCTAAAGGTTTTGGACAATCTGGAGCTAGGGGATCGATCCTCTCCCCTAAGAGGATTGATCCCCAAATGGCAGAAACCAATTTTCTTAGAAAAAGCAAGGAAGGATCAATCCCCTATGCCTAAGGGATTAATCCCTTGATGGCAAAATGAACAGGAAAAGACAGAGGGATCAATCCCCTCCCTAAGAGAATTGATTCCCTCTTCACAAAATGCATTCTCGAGAGATTTTAAAGGGTAAGGATCAATTCTCAAGTTAAAGGGATCGATCCCCTGAGCACCTGAAGCCATAAATTGGGCTTTAAAAGACACAAGAGTTGGGGAAAAACAAAGGAAAACCCAAGAGAAAAGAAAGAAATGAGGGAAAAAGAAGAAAGAAAAGAGAAAGCTCAGGTACCCTACCCCATCCTTTATCTTCCATCCATATTTCTCAATAAACACCAAAGTAAGAGTGAGATTAAGTTGAAAAGAAAAGAGAATTAGAGGAACATCAAAAATGGGATTTTTGGCTCAAAGGAAGAGATTGAAGGTAAGAGCCTTTTACCTTGAATTAAAGTTGGTGGGCATGGTTTATTTATGACTATTAAATGTTCATTTGAAGATTACTTATGGTTTGAAGGTTGAATGATGGTTCAGAAGCTTGGAGAGACATTTTAAGGTTTCTCTCTCTACAAGTTGGGCAAAGTAAGATTTTCTAAAAATTCCAAGATAATTATATGTTGAAATTGATGTTGTGATCTATGGATTGGTTATAGTTGATCGTTGGAATAATGATTTAGGGTTTTGGCCTTTAGTAACTTTAGGGCTATGTGAATGAAGAGTATATATTAGTGTAGGTAGATTGATGAATAAATTGGTATTGATTGAAAGGAAAGCAGTTTAAGCACCAAGAAGTGCCTTGAGTTACTATAACCAATTTGGGATTAAGGGTTTAAGTGACTAATTTTATATAGGACGCATTTATGATATTGGATAATGATAAGTGGGTGTATTGATGATAGTATGAATTAAATGAAAAAATGTAAGAATGAGGTTAATCATGAAAGGTGAAAGAAATTAATGGATCATGCAAGAGTGCTCTTGAACAACTAAAAGATTTATGAGAAATGATTAGTATGATGGAGTTGGCAATTGTTTGTATGGTATTGGAGTTAAGCTCGTTAATTATTAGGTTTGATTGTGATGGTATTGCAGTTAAGAGATTTATTAGAGGGAGGACGGCTTAGGCAATATATGTATTGCTTAGCTCAGCTCGGAGACAAAGGTTTGTGGTCGCCACATTGTTATTGAGGTAAGGGATTGCATGTAGAAGACATGGAGTATCTCGCCCAACCAAAGAAATGATTTGGTCAAAGATATTTTGATATAACTATGCATACCCATATGATTAGATTTAAGTATTGTATTGATTGAAAACTATCGAGACAATCCCCTGGTTATATGAAATTACATTAGTTTATAAAATTGTTTGGATGAATTATTGTAGGACTTTAAATAAAAAGGTTTCCTTAAATGTTTTCCTTAAAGCATAAGTTGTCTTTGTTTTATAAAGTCCTGTTTACGATTGGTTTATTGTTGTTCCAAAACGAGAAAAGCTTTATTTGATTTGGTTTTAAAATGAAATTGAATTGTTTTCTATATGGGTTGTCTAACAATTTGCTTTGAAACCATGATTCTATGGGATGCTCATTTCCCTTATTGTACAATATAACTATTGATACTTATTATATATGGTTTTGAATTGAGAATCATGTATTGTATCGTATTGCTTTGTATTTGGAATTGTTTTAGAGACTTTGGGCCCCCAGTACATGCCTCCAGCATTTATGCTAATGTATTGTATTGCATTGTTAGCTATTTAACTTGGACACATCAGCAGCTTCCCAATACTTGCCGATTTAGCGGGACTAAAGACCCTTAACCATAGCCATAGGTTACACTCTCTCTTTTTGGGATATTCCTTATCAGAACGATTGTATCTCTTCGTGAGACGATTGTGTTTCTCATTAGAAACGATTGTATTGTACATGTTACCTTCGGAATATTAGCCTAGTCTTTCAACTCATATTGAAAGTATTTTCAATAATTGATTTTGTATCGATTTGACTTAAGGCATATAAGCTTACATTGCAAGAATTGATTTGAAAGTATGTTTTAATATATATATAATGTAACTACTTTGATTTGAATTGCATTGTTTTAGAGACCTTCCTCTTCTCATATAACCTTTATTGGCTATAAGTTCACCCCTTTTTTTCCTCCTCTAAGATTATCTTCAATAGACACCGAGAGTGTCCCTTTTAAGCAAGCAGGGAAAGCGTCTTCCCGCCACCTGCTTATTACTTTTTGAAAGGTATATACACATATATATCTTTAGTTTATATTTCAGACAATTACTGCATAGTTGATGTATATTCATTTTAGGATGTAACGATAGATTATAATAGGTATCAAATAGGGTCTATAGGCTGTATTAGATGTTAATCATGGCATGTATATTGAAGTGTGATGTAACAAGAAAATTCAATTATGGATATACCTTTTTGCAGTTGATTAACGAATGATGTTCATTATGATTAATTGGATATATGATATGTATACTTGGAATTTATATTGGATTCACATCAAGCACGATTGTACGAGACTAGGACTAAAGATAATTATTATCTGAGTTATTAAATAAGATCAACCACAGTGATTAGGCACTACATTGATCGTTAACAATGTAATAACTGTAAAGTTACTATTCATCGTGCTACTGTACGTCTTTAAAATGACTCAAATTACTAAAATACATTTTTATATCTATTTTGGTGCAAATAGGGCTACTTGCGTATGGAAAGGGTCCTGTGCCCCACATGAGCACGCACCTGCACAAATATATCAAAGTCATCTTAATATGATGATATATGGTCTTAGGTAAAATTTTAAACCCACAAAGATTTATTTTTCGACTTATCTTGGTAAACGTGCAACAATTGTCAAAATGACGATTTTGTCCATAGGTGAAATTTTCAATAGTGACCAAATGGATACTATGAAATGAATTATGAGTATGAAATAAATAATGTCAAACCCTTAATTTATTATGTCAGACTTTTTTTCTGAAATGTTAAACAAAAATATTGAAAAAATATCAAAATAGTTAAAATCAGGTAAATTTCATCCGAAAAGGTTAAGCGACCTGTATCTTTTGATCCATTTCACCTATAATACATTATTTACATGTAATATACCTGTGAATAATGAAAATTGTATAAAAATTACAAGTGGGCCAATAAAATTTAAGTTTAATGAAAAAATAACATAAAATCATATCTATGAATTTTTCATGATATATCTTATTAATTAATTAACTATTCTTATATGTTGGCATATGATTGGCACAAGCCAACATTTATTTATTTATTTCTTAAGACCATGGTTGGCCATCACCAAAAAATAAGTCAAAACAGTTACTTTTCAGTGCATGAGTCGGGATCTTTATTGAGTTAAAATATAATTATGAAAGTTATTTATCATGTTATGAGACGTAAATGAATTAATATTGATAATAAGACCATTTATTATGATTGAGAAAATAAATATAAATTCAACTGCCTTGTAGATATAAACTGTTATACCACATACCTCACAGGTTGGGTATGACCAAATATAAGTCATTATGCTGCTGAAATTTTGTCGAAATAGATAATTGTGTCTCGGCTTAATAAATGAAATATAATAAGAAATTAGACGGAGACTTTAGGTTCAAAACCTTAAACCAAGCTAGGTAGTTTGAGACCTAGAAATATTGTAAAACTATACTCACAAGACAAACAAGCGTTAAAAGAAAAAATGAAAAATTTAGCCTACTTTTTAAACTTTCGCAAAAAGTTACTGAAAAGTCGCGTCCTTCGGGTTGTAACAATTTCAATCTGGAATAATTTTTTTTTTCCAAAATATATTAATGGTTGAAATTTTTTTTATTATAAAAAATCTATAGGAATAGATAAATAATGACATAAAGATAGATAAATAATGACATAAAGAGACCGATCATTTTGTTTTAAAAATAGATGTCTTTGACATCCAACTATAGCACTGAATAACCTTTTTTTGAATGGCAGTTCCAAAAAAGCGTACTTCTACATCAAAAAAGCGTATTTGAAAAAATGTTTGGAAAAAGAAAGGATATTGTGCGGCGTTGAAAGCTTTTTCATTAGCGAAATCTCTTTCTACGGGTAATTTGAAAAGTTTTTTTGTACGACAAATAAATTTGGAGTAATCTGAATTGGTTTAACTCGAATCAGATACAAAGGTTTTCCTTTTTGAATATATATATTTTTTTTTCATTTTCATTTCCGGGGTGGGGATTCTTATTACATTTTCGATCAACATGATATTTGTCGTATATAATCTACATAAATAGAATATAAAATATAACGATTAGATTAAAAAAATATAAATTGTATAAAAAGATATGGATGTGTGTAAAACCAAATTAATTTTACATTAGTTATATAGTGAGAGGAGGGATCAAGTTACATCAATGTAAAATAATTTTGTTTTACACCATTTATATTTTTATACAATTTATATATATATATATATATATATATTTTTAATCCGACTATTGAGTATCATATTCTATTTCAATAAATTATACATATAAAATTTTAAATTAATCGAAAATGTTTAACTAATATTTTGATAATAATAAAATTGCAATTGTTAATACATACTGATAAGTATGTTATTCTTGTAAGACCCGAAATTTTTCACATCGAAAATTATTTAGGGAATATGAAAAAATATTTTCAAGGAAATAAAAATAAATAATGATGTGATATACGCATAAATTATATATAGAAAAAAATTTGGGTGTCTAAATATATACAGGTGCATTTAAAAATCACTGTATATATAATACACGATAATAATATTTTTATAATAATAATATAAATAATATGGGATAATTATTATTGTATTATTATTATAATAATATTATATTATAGATATTTTAAATTTGTGTATTATAATATATTATATTATATTATATTAAAAATATAATATAATATATATAAGAAAACGGAATTGAAAAAAAAAAGAGCAAAGCAACGCGAAAAAAAAGGAGGAAACAGAACTGAAGAAAGGAACGAAGCGATACAAACACAGCCCTCCCCCGATTCAGCTCACCGACGAGAGTAAGAGAGAAAGGAGGCAAACGGCGACCGGAGGAAGGGAGAGCGTCTCGCCACCTGCCAGAGGAGAGCTGAAACGCCACCGTCGGTAGCCCAGAAACGCTGATCGGCGAAGGGGCAAAAATGCCAGCGAAGCTGAGGAGAGAAAGGGCCGAACCGGCCACTTTTCGGTGAGCTGAGACTCGGACACCGCCAGATCCACGCATCGCGAGGTCCCGCAGATCTGCTGGAAGTGGAAGTCGACGAAGAACAGGCCGAAAAAGCGTCTGAACGACAAACTTGCCACTGAACCGGCTCAGACCTGTTCAGTGAAAAGAGGGTCTGAACCGGTCCGAACCGGTTCAGCCAAAGAAAAAAAAGAAAAAAAAAGAGAGGAAAAAATTCGGTGATATCCTGGGTTTAAGGAAAAGCAGGTAAGTAGTCGAAATTGATCGATTAAATTTTTGAAAAATTTATTTGAATTTATATTTAACCGAAATTGAACCAGTTTAAATCTATAAATGTGTAGAGCGACACTAAGCGACGAAAGTGAATTCGGTCGAGTTTCGATTTGCTCGCCATCACAGAAACTCAACTCTTGAAGGCATATTGGAGCCGGAACGAGCGAGTGACTAGAAATTGGAAAGATAAAAAGCGGAATCGACTGGGATTCTAGGTAAGGGATTTATGATTGCTATTAGAGATAGTTATACGTATTTTATAAATCTTTGTATAAAAATAAATAGTATGAAATATATAGAGACTGAAAATCTAGGAAAGAGCCTAGTGATAATTAAATTACGATATTACCCTTGTTATAGGGAAATGCATACCGTTGAGCGTTAAGAATGCAAGATTTGAAAAAAATGCATGAAGTGCATATTGATGTTTCACTATAAAACACTGTTTTTTAGCAAGTATATGGATAGATTGACTATTGTTTACATGATTTGCATGATGACATGATGTTATTTATACTGAACTCTGATTTTGAGTTATTTTCAATGAAAATAGAGTCATCTATCAGATTTGTGAATGAAATAAATTGTGCTAGAACTGCATGTTAACTAACAGGTTACACGATCCTGCTAGCATGAGATTTTAAAAGGGTATTGATAATGAAATTGTGATACAGCCGCGTGTTAACTAACGAGTTACACACTCTTGCTCGCACATGATTTTTTGTTATTGATGATGAAACTGTGCTGGAGCCCTCGTGTCTACTGTGTGTCACATTGACTTGCTCGCACTGGTATATGAGACAAGGTTATGGTTGATAATTAATGTCGAGGTCGTAAAAGCTTGCCTACTCTCAGGTAGCCTTGAGCATATAGTATATTGATCGAGTCCATGGCGTAGGGTGTATGGACAGGGTCCACGGAGTACGTTATACCATGTGATTGTCCACGGAGTACGTTGTACCGTGAGATGATAGATGGAGTACCTTGTACCGTGTTGGCGTCTTCGGACAGATGATAAAGTAGAGATGAGCCGATGGGTTGGATTGACCCGCCTCCCTAGGCGACTGACACCCTTGCACGCTTAGCTAGCGTTTGCTTGGGGTCACTGACTATGGTCATATGGCCATTTGTCCAGAGATGATTGCATATCCCTACCTAGTCTCAAAATGATCTCAAATGGTTTCCAAGCTATGATTGGTGATTATGACAGAATCATTTATTACCAGTACCAGAGGAGTACTGATTTCAAAAATGAAAAGAGAGATAAATGTGATGATTTGAAATGTGTTTAAAGTGAAAAGAAAAAAACTTTCTATCAAATTAATGATTTCTGAATATATTGTTATGGTTTGTAAAATGCATTTGCCTTGAGATGATATTAAGCATGCATTATAAGCACGTAAATAGTATAGTTATCTGTCTGCTGTCATGTTTTCCTTACTGAGCGTGTTAGCTCACCCTATTTTTTCTCACTCTACAGATAAAGCTCAATAGAGCATATTGCGGTCACCCCTGTTATTTCTTTTGTTGTATAGCTCTCTTTGCTGCGTAAAGGTATATATATGTACACATATTTTGTATTTGAATACTAAATCGCACAGACATGTACTGTATAAATTACTGGGGGATGTAAAGTATGAAAAATGATTATATAAATAAATGTACATAGTTCATGAGATGTACAATTATGTTTAATGTTTGATACATATGAATGAATAGAAATGAGCAACATCGACTCACAGCCTAACCAAATCTTGAGAATGAAATGGAAAAAAGTCAGCGATAATGATCGTGACAATTCTTGATCAAAATGATAGGAATTTCAGATCGACTTGAAACTTACATGCATGGTGAATACGAGTAGGTTGTTAAATCATACGATTGATATGTAAAAATATTAATTCTACATAAAGTTATAAAAATGGTGTAAAGCAAATTGTTTTATACTGGTGTAAAACGGATCCCTCCTCATATAGATCTATATATAACTTCATGAATGATTAATATTTTTACAAACTAACACTTAGATTTAATAACCTACTCATATTCATTATGCACATAAGGTTTTAAGTCAATCTAGTATGCCTATCATTTCAATTGAGAATAATATATTCAAAATATTAAATGTTGAAATTTATTATTATCAAATAATAGTTAAACATTTTCTGTTAACTTGAAATTTTGTATGCATAATCTATATAAATAGAATATATTCAACAGTCTAATTAAAAAAATATAAATCATATAAAAAAATATGAAATGGTATAAAACTAATTTAATTTTTTTTATTACTGATATAAGTGAATCCCTTCTCTCATATATATATATATATATATATATGAATTATTATCTAATACACTATCAATGAAGTTTTTTGACTACACAACCAGGGTTAAGATAATGACACATACCTCATTCGAAATATTAAGAAAATAAAAAATAAATAAAATAATGTATGTGTTATTATCTTAACTCTATTTATGAAATTAAAAAATTTTACTGATAAAATATTAAATAATAACCCTATATATATAGACAAACATACACATGTACATGGGTATATAGAAGAGTCTGACAATAGTCTTATAAAGGTTAAGAAGCTTTCTCCTAGGAGTTTTCGGTCTTATAAAGGTTAAGAAGCTTTCTCTTAGGAGTTTTGGATTCCAATAGTCTTTGTATGTCATCTCCGGTCCTTTCTCAGTCTTATAAATTAGTTTGTTTTTAGTATCTCTTTATCTATTCAAGACAATTTGAAAAGATCAATTCTGAGAGTAAGCTTACTGCAGAAAATGAAGGTTCCTTCCGTTATTGTAATATAATTTCATTCGGTGATTAAATTTCGCATTGGAAATTTAGAAGTAAATTCACCATTGGTTAGCTTTTTCTAGTTTTAATATTCATTTATGACTTAAAAAAATCTATTTAATATAATATAATTTCATTTATATAATATATTTATTGACTTATTGATTAATAAATAGATTTGGAGTAAATTCAGAATTTTACGGGTAAAATATCATGTTTTTAGATTAGAGATGAATATAAAAGTAAAAAAAATAAAATTATATGGACTAATATAATTTACTCAAAATTTAGAAATTAAAGGCTTTCCCCATCTAGAAAATTGCAAGAATTCCAACGTAATCGTATTCGTCAGTAAACAGAATAGAAAGACCATAGACTTGAAACTACAGAAATTCCACTACCGAATTGGAAGTAGGGATATTACATAATCTATTCAAATATATATATATATATATATATATATATATATATATATATATATATTTTAAAAAAAAGCTCGTCAAACTATCATCTTTACCACAAAATATATGACTAACTATTCCTAGCTAGAGATCAAGGTCAAATATTAATCATATCCCAGCTTTTTTTTTTTTTTTTGTTCTTTAATTTACAATTGCCTTTGAACTAAGCTTCCTGCAAATCCGATTCACTTCGGCGATTAAATGACTTTTCTCTAATGGTGTCCAGGATCGGTTTCCATGGCCGCACACGGGAGAACCTTTGCGCCCCACCAGACATCAGCCCTGAATTCAGTTCCCTTAACCGGTTAGGACTCCTAGCCGGTGAGTTGCAAGATGGGCTCGGTGACTTAGCCTTACACTTGGTTGACTTAGCTTTTGCAGTGAGCTTTCTAGCTATATTTGCCAAGTCCACCGGACAAACGTCAGATTGTAGTGTAGAGTAAGGCAGAAGAAAATAAATATGGCCTGGTTCCAGGATTGTATCAGGTTGAAGACCCTTGGAACAGTTGGAAATGAGTTGAGCTGGAGTGCACAGGAATTGTTTTGGTGGACTGCCAATGACTTCACTAGCCGAAACTGGGTACTCGAAATCTTCTACGAAGCCATTGAGGTGAACCACTCGGATAATCTTCTTGACGCTAGACAAGGATCTGCTAGACAAACAGCAACCCATTTGATTTTGATCTCTCTCAACTCAACTATCTCCTCTTTCTTTCTTTCTTTCTTTCTGTCTCTCTTGGCTAGTTATTTTGTAAAAACTAGAAAGGAATGGTTTCCATCTAAGGATTATTTAACACTCCCACTTGGTAATTGAGTAGCAAATTGGCCAACAACTTTGGTCTTTTTATATAGGAAATACTCTCCTCTGTCAATTACGTTAATTTTGGAGCGATTTTTAATAATAATAATAATTGGCTGTGGAAATTTTGGAATAAAAATCCCAATTTTCTGAAAAAGAAAAAAAGTGTTAAAATACTTTATTTTTATTCACAAAATTTAAACGAATTGATAAAAATAAAATTTCTCTTTTTTGTCAACATTTTTATTCTTTGTGAAAAATATTAACGTGGGAGAAGAGAATTATTTTTTAATAGTCAAATTCTGCAGTTTGATTTGAAAAACCAAATGAAAATAAAATTTCAAATATTTTTCTATTGATTTATTGTCTCTTAATTCTTTAATCATTATAATTTCTATTCATAATTTAGCTTTACTTTTTTGTTGCTAAAATAATTTCAATTTTCGATCACAACCATAGGTTGAAGGAGTCAATTTAATGACCTTGACTTTTTGTTGCTAAAATCATTTTCAACTTTTTTAATTAGGTAAGGGTTGAACGAGTCCAACCAATGAACCATTGGACGAGTGGATAACTAGACTTATATCTATCTCTACCTTTTTGTTAAAGGCTACCAGCTTTGCCATTGTTTGATTTTTTTTTTTTATTCACGTTGAAGTAAAAAAATAAAAAATAAAAAAAAAGAGAAATTTCAACTTGAAGTTAATGGTTCGAAAATAAAAATAATTATTGTTGGATTAAATCGATTGTTTTTGCTAATAATATTTTAGGTGAGTGGTTAAATTTTTTTTTAATATATCATAAAATTTAAATTAAGATCGATATCTAAATAATCTCAATTTATTATAATCATTAAATTTTTTTCGTGGTAATAGAAAAAAATATTGATTGTTCTTTGCAGTTGTTTGATTGGTACATGGTAGGTAAATTTCTTATATAAATTTCTTTTAAAAACTGTTGTGACTGATACATGACAAATTTTTAACTCGAGTACTATGATTTTTTTAGATAAATTTATACATTTTTTAAATTAGTTAAATTAATATTTCTTATGTATTAAAATTAATCTCTTTTGAAGTTGTTTGATTTTTATATATTTTTAAATAATTAAATCGATATAGGTTATATTTTATATTTTTATTTAATTTAAATATTTATCATTTAAAAACTTCCTAAAAAGGTCCATTCATCACACATATCCTTTTCCAAACAGTGACATTTGAGTGATGTAGTTGACTTCATTGACTAGTTATTATCTAATTTAATTAATAAGTAATAATAATGAGTGTGGGTAATAATTTGTATTATAATTGTAATAATTATAAAGATGATTATCTTATATATATTATGATTAGAGTTTTTGAATTCTACAAGTAAGATTAAAATAATTACATAAATATTATTTTATTAATTTTTTATTTTTTAAATATTTTTAAAAGATATATGTAATCATCTTAACTCAGATTTTGGAGTCTAAAAACTCCACGGACGGTATATAGGATAATAATTTTAATTATAATTACAAAGGTTATCATTTATCACATGAATTATAAATTTGGATTTTAATTAATTTTACTAGGATTTTGAAGTGTAGACTTTGCAAAATATAAATCCATCCACTTAAATAAAAATAAAAAGTTCATATTTAATATGTTTTATATGTTATAATGCACTGTCAATATCTAATACTCATGCACCGATAAAAAATTAACTTTATATTTCATTAACTTAAAGTTTTAAAATGAAATTTTTCTTAATAAATATTATTAGTTTTATTAATTAATAAACTGTCATTCAATCATAATTTTTAAGTCTTGCACAATAATAATACATCAAATATAGTTTCATTAAAATATGAATTGGACAGTATATTTTTATATTTAAATATCGGATGCTGTGATTTTTTACTGGGTTGAATAATGAGTGCCTAACAATAGATTTAATTATGATTTTCTTTATAATGTCAATTAGTTTAATTATTATAATAATTTAATGCTCCAATACAGCTTATTTTTCAATTTTTATTAATTATTTCATAATTATATATAATTGAAATATACCATCCAATGCGAAACACAGATCTCACGCAAGTTTGGTCTTTGAGAAATGGTCTTGACTTGTGACAAGTGATGACTCGATGACCGTTTGGGAAGAAAATAGAATGCAGTCGCCGTGGGGTTTGGGTGAAGGTAGAAAGACTTCCTGAGCAAAAATCCAATATCTCGTGTCCAATTTGATTGGGAAAAACTTTTGACAATGCCTCCCAACCCCTAATCGGCGTTAGAGAAGGCAAATGGCTGGTCCACTTTTTTTTTTCTCTTTTATTTTTTTTTAATGAAGAAATTTACGTTTACTACTTAACTTAAAAGGGAAGTTATATTTTCTGCGTCAATCTGAATCATTTATAAACATGAATGTGGACAGTGGTCCCCTAAACATGAATGTGGACAGTGGTCCCCAAAGGATCAGTCAGGACGGATTTGGATTAGGTTAATTTTTATTCGAATCATTTTATATTTAAATTTAACTTGGATTCGATTTATTTTAAGTTTGATTTTTTTTTTTTTTTTTGATAATTCCAAATTTGGATTTTTACAAATTCAAATAATTTTGCGTTTGAAACATCTAAGAAGGATTGTATTTTAACTCGGGTTGGTGCGAGAGGATCAATCGGTAAGACTAACCATGTTAATTGCTATAAAAATAATTATAAATTATTTAATCGATAAGTCGATCTAGTGATGTTTGAAAATGTAACGTGACAATAAGGTGATGAACACAAGTTCAGTTGAGCTTGGAATACTGTGCTAAGCTCAAAATCAATAAGACTTTTATATAAATTTGGCGATAGTTTTATATTGTATAGGCCCCTTTGAATAAATGAATCGTTGATGGATTTAGATAAGTAAATTATGATATGATGATTGTATAGAAATGATATATTGACTAATTATATCACTGTGGATAACGCGGGTTTGGAATAAGTGAGTATTGATCTTGTGACTATATGATCTCGACCATAATTTGGGTATAAGTTCTGAATGTTGACATAAATGATTGCCTAGTTTTGGTACTTTGATGATTAAATGGTGATTTAATATTTAAATATTCTTGAGATATTAAGAGGATCCACATTGAGAGTAGAGGTTTTAGTAGCGATACTGTGGTGTGTAAGTGATAAATTTGATATCGAAATAAAACGGTATATTAAGTTATTATATAATCGTGAGTGAAATTGATTATCGAGTTGGAATTCAGATTGAGTATTAATATAGTTAGATCGTTGATGGATGTGGATAGGTAAATATTAATATTGTGAGTATATGCTCTCAATCATGAATGTGGTATACATCTTAAATGTTGACATAACATTTGCCTAAATTTCAATACTTGATGAATATATGGTGATGCAATTTTGATTATTCATGAGATACTAAGAGGATTCACACTGATGGTGGAGGTTTTAGTATCGATATTGTGATATGAATGTGATTGAATTACTATTGAGAGAATTTGATTTGATATGATTATAAATGAAGCGTATTGAGTCGAATTGAGGTTAATATAATGATGGGGTCATATGAGATTGTATGACCTTGTAATTGATTGAGTTATGAGGTGTCATGTAATGGATTAAATTTATGTAATGCTCGCTTGTATCAAGGTATTCAAACTCATGTTTTATTCATGGCTTTAAGCATGCATGTCACATGAGTTTTATTGAGATGCATTGATTTGAAATGCATAAGTGGACATGATTGATTTTATAAGAGAATCAAAAACTCCTCCTCCACATGAATAACGGGTTCCAATTCATTAAAAAACTCATAATTTAAATCAAGGATGCGAGTGGAACCTAAATGATAAGACATGAAATATGAACGGCTAAAAAAATTTATTTTATTTTTTCAAACAAATATATTGAAATTTTGGAAGGAAGAAATGGATGAATATTTATTGTAACTAAACTTTATAAAATTGTAAGAAAGGAAAGAAATAGAAGAAAATTGAATTGAATTGAATTTGATAGAATATTTGAAGAGAATTTAAAATAATTTAAAAGAATAATATGAATAAATTTTAAATTTTAGATAGAATTTGAGTGAAAGTAATATTAGAATGAGAGAATACAGGAGAATTTGAGAGAAAT
This sequence comes from Firmiana major, assembly GCA_033439115.1. NCBI lineage: Eukaryota > Viridiplantae > Streptophyta > Magnoliopsida > Malvales > Malvaceae > Firmiana > Firmiana major. The sequence goes on from CM065905.1 coordinate 63,359,478, forward strand.
TGAGAGAATGTGCGGTAAAATGAAGGGAGGAGTATTTATAAAAAAAGAAAATAAACCAAAAAAAAGGCAAAAAATTAAAATTAGGCAACGACTATACAAGCTGCTGACATCATGATGACGTCAACAACCCCAAATTGGCGCAGCAACTATATTACCAATGCATCGGAACAATCCGAAACTGGTCTGGAATAGATCCATGAGTAAACGGGTTCTGGGCTTAAATGGGCCAATTTCTTATCGGTTCGGATCAATTTTTTAGCACAACCCGATCCGATGATCATGGACCGAATTGGATTTGATCTGAAATCAAACAGGTCCCAAGTAGGCTCGCTCAACCCATTAAGCATTTCTAACCCAAACATGAATGAATCTGAAGAATAAAGAGAATAAAAAAATGGGAGTGTACTTCGAATTCTTCTGTTTCTTTAATTATAATTTAGCTGTTATTTTATCCGAAAGAAAAACTCAAAAATTGAAAATAAAAAAACAAGAAAAGTGCAGAAGCTCAACATTGCTCCACACCATTCAGCAAAATAGAAAATCCAAACTTCAACAATCATTAAAAAGAACCATGTCTTTTCCCACAAAATTCTCTCGTTCATGTTTTTCTTCGTCTTCTTCTCTTGATAATCTTCCTAAAATTCCACCTCTCCAGACACTACTTAAAAGAGGCTTTACTCCCACTCTCAAATCCATTAACCAACTCCTTCTCTTTCTCTCTTACTCCCGAAGATTCAACTCAGTTATCCATCTCTTCTCTCAGTTGGAATCAAACAAAATCAAAGCCAATTCCGAAACTCTCTCAATCTTTACTTGGGCTCTGCTCAAATTGCACAAATTTGAAGAAGTCGAGCACTTGATGAATACCCGGATGTCAAAATCTTCCAATTTCTCCAAAATTCGGTTTTGGGATTCTCTAGTTCAAGGATTTGGTGTCATCCAAAACAACCCAGAAAAGGGTCTTTTGCTGTTGAAGGACTGCTTAAGGTGTTGTGGTACATTGCCTTCTTCTTTTACATTTTGTTCCTTGATTCATAGTTTTATATCTCAAGGAAATATGGATAGAGCAATTGAGGTGTTAGAAATGATGACAGGTGACAAAGTTAGATACCCTTTTGATAATTTTGTTTGTAGTTCAGTCATTGCTGGTTTTTGTAACATTGGGAAACCTGAAGTTGCTCTTGGATTTTTCAAAAATGCTATAAATTCAGGAGCTTTAAGGCCTAATGTTGTTACTTACACGGCTCTGTTAAGCACCTTTAATATGTTGGGTAGATTTAATGAGGCTTGTGATTTGGTTTCTAGGATTGATAAAGAAGGACTGGCTTTGGATGCTATTCTTTATAGCAGTTGGATTTGTGGGTACTTTAGAAATGGGTGTTTAATGGAGGCTTTGAAAAAACATAGAGAAATGGTGGCAAGAGGAATAAAACCCGATACTGTAAGCTACACCGTTCTCATTGATGGATTTTCAAAGGAAGGTAGCGTGGAAAAGACAGTTGGATTTTTGAAGAAGATGTTGAAAGATGGGTTGATGCCCAATGTGGTTACGTATACTGCAATCATGTTAGGATTTTGCAAAGAAGGGAAACTGGAGGAGGCATTTACATTGTTCAAGGAAGTTGAAGATATGGGGATTGAAGTGGATGAGTTTATGTATGCAACATTCATTGACGGAGCTTGCAGGAAAGGATATTTTGATTTTGCCTTTCATCTGTTGGATGAAATGGAGAAGAAGGGGATTAAGCCAAGTATTGTTACTTATAATATAGTAATCAACGGTTTATGTAAGTTTGGGAGGACATTTGAAGCAGATAATATATTCAAACAGATAGATGGGGACATTATAACGTACAGTACTCTGTTGCATGGTTACACTGAAGAAGGGAACGTAAAAGGGATTTTTAAGACAAAAAGGAAATTGGAAGAATTAGGGCTTAGCATGGATGTTGTTGCATGTAACGTGCTTATCAAAGCACTCTTTATGGTTGGTGCATTTGAAGATGCCCATGCACTTTACCAAGCAATGCCAGAAATGGATTTGGATGCAGATTCAGTTACTTATTGCACAATGATTGATGGTTATTGTAAAGTGGGCAGAATAGAGGAGGCACTTGAGGTATTTGATGAGTATAGGATGTCATTAGTTTCTTCCGTTGCATGCTATAATTGCATCATAAGTGGGCTATGCAAAAGGGGAATGGTTGATATGGCCATTGAGGTGTTTATAGAACTTGGTGAGAAAGGTTTGGCTTTGGACATGGGCATCTCTATGATGTTGATCAGGGCAACTTTTGCTCAAACAGGTGCAGTGGGAGTTATGAATTTTGTTTACAAACTTGAGAATTTTGGGCCAGACATGTACAATAGTTTATGTGATAATGCCATCTGTTTCTTGTGCAAAAAAGGTTTAGTTGAAGCTGGAAGTGAACTGTACATGGTGATGAGGAGGAAAGGCTTAGCTTTGATGAAAAGTTCCTACAATTTGGTACTAAAAAAGCTTATTGATGGTGGGAAAAAGACTCTTGTTGGTCCTTTTCTCAATTTCTTCCTGAAAGAGTATGGCCTAGTTGAGTCTATTGTTAGCAAGATTGTGGCACACTACTTGTGTCTTAAGAATATGGACATTGCACTACGTTTTCTCAAGAAAATGAAAGATCAAGTATCAACAGTCACTTTGCCGCCCTCAGTTTTGAGACAACTTGTAAAGGATGGTAGGGTATTGGATGCATATAAACTTGTGTTAGAAGCCAGCGAAAATTTTCCTGTTATGGATGTGGTCGATTACTCAATACTGGTTCATGCCCTTTGCAAGGAAGGATACCCTAATCAAGCCTTAGATCTCTGTGTGTTTTATAAAAATAAGGGGATTACTCCTAACATTGTCACATATAATTCAGTCATAAATGGATTGTGTCGTCAGGGGTGTCTTGTTGAAGCATTCCGACTATATGACTCATTAGAAAGAATTGGCTTGGTTCCCTCTACAGTAACATATTCGACACTACTTGATAATTTATGTAAGCAAGGTTTTCTGCTAGAAGCCAAAAAATTATATAATGATATGATCTACAAGGGATGTAAACCAAATATACGTGTTTATAACTCGTTCATTGACAATTACTGTAAGTTTGGTCAAATGGATGAAGCCTTGAAACTTTTGTTTGATCTGGAGATTAAAGGTGTTAAGCCTGATGAATTCACTGTTAGTGCCCTGATTTATGGCTACTGTAAGAAGGGTGACATGGAAGGGGCCCTTACATTCTTTTCTGAGTTCAAAATGAAAGGTATATCTCCTGATTACTTGGGTTTTATTCATATGATACGAGGCCTTTGTGCAAAAGGAAGGATGGAAGAGGCAAGGAGTATCTTGAGAGAAATGCTTCAGACAAAATCTGTTGTGGAGCTGATAAATAACATTGATACCAAGATTGAGTCAGAGTCAATAGAAAGTTTTCTTGTATTCCTTTGTGAGCAAGGAAGTATTCAAGAAGCTCTGGTAATTCTTTCTGAAATTGGTTCTATACATTTTCCAATTCAAAAGTGGTCTACCATTTATCAAGAATCTCTAGCACCCAACAACTGTTTGAAGAGTGATGAACTTTCTGCAGTCTCTACTGTGTCAGCTAGATCCAACAAAATATCTGATTTAGATTATGAATTGCATGACCCGCCGCAAGTAAGGAATACAATAGAAAATTATGATGCTGGAAAAGAAGGATCTCAATTTCGCAGCTTTGGCTTCTACTATTCCTTACTTAGTTCACTCTGTTCAAACGGTGAGCTGCACAAGGCAAATAAACTTGTGAATCAAATGCTTTCAAGGTTGCAGGGACATCTGTAGTCAAATTTCTGATTTTTTGGCCGCCATGACTATAACCTAAAACTTTCTCTGCCCCCAAGATAGGACAAGAAGCTATGCAGTTACAAGCTAAAGCCAGACGATAATCATGCCATTTAAGCTTCTTCTGTTCTTCCAGAAGGTAACTTGCACATTTTCTTTATTCTGCACTTTATGTATGATGTACTACGTCTTTACGGCTAATGTAATTTGTACTTGCTTATTTATATATAGACACATATGCATCAGCATGTTTCACATTTGTTGTGTGCAGGCCTCAAGTTCCCTGCCTGTTTCGGGTTATATTTTTCCTGAAGAAATTTGTAGTGGTTTAATTATTAATGCATCTTTGTTGGTATAGATGCAAAACTGGCAATTTTATTGGTTGAGAAATACTTGTACGAGTGACAAGGGCTTACAGTATAAATGTTGTACTTAGCCATAACATGTGCATTTATGGCAGGTGGGAAAACCTGCTGTAGATTTTGGATTAGGACCAATAGGGGGTGAAGTGAGGACTTTGGGTAATAATGGTGCTTTTTTATATCTTTACCACTAGGTAATGGTGGGAGAAGATGGCTTTGTGTTTTGGAGTAGTCTACCTACTTTAACTGAACCTTATACTGTTAGTTTGGATCCTTTCTTCAGGTTTTCGAATTTTTTTTATTATTAAGTGTTCAAACATTTTGCTGGAGATTTCTTGGTTCTGTCAGTGATTATATTCACATCTGGAGGTTTCTCACACCTTGATGCTGTAGATAGGTGGGGCAGATATGAAAAATCATATACTGAACCCTATGTGGAAATGGAGAAGGGATATTTTCATAGTACTTGTCAAGAAGTTGATATATAGGTAGACTTTTTGCCATAGGTGTTGCTCATGCTGTTGCATAAGAATGCAGTTTGTATGAGTGACTTGTAAATTTATGATCATTATCAGAAGAAAGTGCAAATATTTGTAATATATAACCTCAAATGGTAATTAAGAACCATTTAAAGTCTTACATTAGATTTAGAAGTAGAAAAAATAAAAAGTTGAGTTGGACAAGGTACTGAAGCTGTTTTATGCTATAGCATGAAGGCATGCTGGTTGAAAGAGAAGGTTGGATCACTGGTTTGATTCTTATAATCGACCTTTTAGTCTGTTTGAAATAATTAGAAACTTATAGTAGCTACAATTTTTGATGTAGGAAACATGGAGTGTTTTATAGTATTACTTAAAATCTGCTGGCTATATGGGCCTATTTGTGAATCAAATAGTACATATGTCTCTTCTGGTTGATTCAAATAAAGTTTATGGCTTGCCTGTCAGCTACATAAATAAATAAATAACCCTCCTTTTTTGGAAAGTAAAGTTAAAAGGAATTCTTTGGATTTATATTAATTTGAGATGAAGTAAGATGCTATTTTCTGCCTAATATAGACTGTTGGGTTTGGCATGGTGATGTTTCTAGCTTTTCTTGAGTTCCTTATACTGATTAACAAGGCAGAAAATCATTCTTCTTACATGTGAGATGACTGTATATCATCATGGAGATGATATGTATTATGATTTAAGTATCTGTTAATTATAATGTGGAAGTTTGAAGTACATAAAATTCGGGAACAGGTTTTATGTTGCTGACTCATAGTCATTGATGTTTTTTATTATCATAGCCAGGTTTGGATTGCGAAAATTGCATTGCTGATGAGCATTACTTGCCGACCTTTTTCCACGTGAGACTCGTTCTCTGGAGTGGATAATATTTCCTACTTTTCACTTTAGCTTCTCCTAATGTGTTTTCACTTGTTTGCCCTCAGGTGATTGATCCTGGTGGTATTACAAACTGGTCAGTAAAACATGTTGACTGGTCTCAGAGAAAGTGGCACCCTAAATCATGCAGGGATCAGGATGATACAGATGAGCTTCTGAAGAAAATTACGGTACATCTGCATATCACTTTATTTTTAAACAATCCCATAGCTATAAGCACTTGCCACTTTGCTCTTGATGCTATGAGTGTGATGTAGTATGGTCATTAGGAAAACATACCTTCATCTTTTGCCACAAAAAAAAATAAGAAAAAAAAAAAAGAAGGGAAAATATGGCTACAATCAAGTACACTTACCACCTTGCCTTTTAACAGATACACTCAGAATGTTGGTTCCTTTCTATGATTATGAATTCTTGCATGATTTGTCATCTAAGAATAGTGTAGTAGATTGGGATTACGAATAATGATAATTAAGGTTCTGATAAAATTTTTCTGCATCATACTTTTGCAGTCAATTGACTAGACGTTCATGCAACAAGTGATGAAACAGTACGCATTTCAAACACGTTTTCTCATGCTCTAACGGGTTGGTAAAATTACTAGATTTTGAATTTAGTGTTTTTTTTTTGTTTTGATAGAGTGAAGAGCAGGTGCAACCTTTCCTATGGAATGGTATCAGACAACCATATTTCCTATTTGCAAGCAAATTCTACCCAGAAACCCTAAAAAAATTGATGATGGTCCTTAAATTTTGACTGAGTTCTTTGGTTGGATTGATCTTACGGTTCCTTTCCTCAGCGAAAAAGTATGCACTGGTCACAGATCAGTCATCATGCTGACAGCATACCTTTCCCCAAGCCCAAACAAGAATTTACACTTGCACGGGTGATTTGAAATGTATGCAAATTGCCGACTGAAAGCTGACAATCGTTTTCTTTGATACGAATGACAATTTGTTTAAAGATTGAAAGCCGTACTTATTACGAAATGTCGAAAATTGATATAATTTTCTCCCTATAATTGTGTAGTTGTGTGAGGCGTCCTTTATTTATTCATTTATTAAATTTAGGGTGATATGCTCTAGATCTGCTCATTACGAGTTCGAGTCATGTTGGAATTAGGTTTACATTATATAATAATGAGTTATATGTAAGTTTAAACTTGATTTAATTCGAAAATTTAAGATTGATTTTTTGTTCATGTTTATTTTTGTTTTATATTGTCAGGTTCTGCCTATCTGAATATATTTTTATTTTTTTATATTTTAATTTTTATTTGTTTTTATTAGTCTCTTTAAAATTTAATTTAATTTATGAAAATTTACATGTAAATTTTCATATTAAATATATATAATTATATTTATTAATTAATAATATTTTATATACATATAATTATATTATATTTGAAAAAAAATGTTAAAAAATTTCAAATATAATTATGTTTAGATCAAATCGGGCTGTGTCCGATTTTTAATTGGGCTTCAAATTCATTTATTGCCTTAGATATTTTTGTTAAAGACACTAATGAGCCTTCGGGCCTTAACATCCAGGCATAATGCTGTGTCACGCACTTCCGTGTGACAATATACAGGTTGTGTGTGGCAACATATGAGTAGAAGTGTCGAAATGGGCAAATTGAATAAGTTTTGGGTAGAATTAGTTTAGGTTGTATCATTTCGGATTAAAAAAAATTACAATATTTTAAGTTTGAATTATTTTGACTTCAATTTAAGTTGGGTTCGAGTTAAGGAAGAATTTGTCCATTTCAAGTTTAGATCATTTGAATTCGAATCAGGTTGAATTTGGGTTTGGGTCGATTTGAATATGAATAATTTTGGATTCGAATTTATTCTTGTTTTGATTAAGTTAAGTTGTTGACTTTTTTAATAAAATTAGATTGATTGAATTTGGTTTTAGATAGGATGGACGATTTTTTTATTATGTGTTTGTCACCTTTAATATGATGTATTTAGTATGAAGTTGGATAGGAATTATATTTTTAAGAATTATATAATTTACGAAAATAAATTTTTCTTTTTGCATGACCTATAATAAAATTCAGATTGAAATATTCAAAATATCGATATGATAGTTTTATTTATAATATCTTTACCAATATTCATAAGTTAATTTCGAATTTTTCGTTTTGACTGTTGGCTAGCACTAATAGAAAGTTACTGGGAAATTAACTCTTGCCTACTTGACACTTTTAATACTTTATAGTCATATCTAAGCAATGGGTTTCTACATTTTAATAGCGTGAATAATTTTCTTTTTACAATATTTATGACCACAATTACATAACTTTCAATATATATAGAATAGTACATTTATAGGTAAAATTAATAAGTATCAATCAAAACCAACATAAAATCCACCTATACTGAGATTTGAACATAAAATTTAAAGTTTAGAGACTCTTCTCTACTTTAAGACAAAACTACGTTGATAATGTGAACAAAATTTTATTTTGTGGAAAATAAAGTCTCCACTTGATTTTACACACAAAAGCGTGTATTTGTCTCAATGCAATTTTTTTTTTTTAATTGTATCAATTGTTTTATGAGTAGTTTGTGATTTTAATGATTAGTTCATTCAAATTTTAATTTCAAAGAGAAGAGTGTGGAAAAAAAAGAGAGAAATTAAAAGTTATAGTCAAATAATTGCTATTCATATCTTTCCCAACAAATAGAGTTTAAGACTTTGTTTGGTAAGGAGGAAAAAATGAAAAAGAAAACTATTAATCCAATTATTAAGTTACAAAATAAAAAAGTGATTACGAAACTTAATCGGTGGATTAATAAATTTTTTATTATCACATTTTTACAATCCTTCTTATCAAGCAAACCTAAAAAAAAAACCTTGACTTGCCAAAATTTCCTTCTTTTTGGAATTTAATAATCACTATTGATTCTTATATGCATCTAGCTTTTCTCTTTTCCAAGAAAAAAAAATTGATCATCGGGAGTAAATGAAGAGTTTAAATTATATAGAATCATTCTAAAAATGTGAGATTTTAGACACTAATAAAAAAACTGACACATAATCATTTTAAAAAAAATATATTATTAGTATTATACACTCTCAAATACCAAATTAATTATTTTTATCCTAAATTTAATTAAAAAAATTTAATTTATCACTTTTTTGAATAAGTTTTTTTACTAAAATTTTTATCCCTTCTTTGTTGATAGCTTTTTCTTTTCTTTTTTTTGTTATAGTTTCTTGAAAATTTTTATTTTAATTGAAAAGTTGTCTTTAAAAGTTTATTTAGACTCTTAGATTGAAAATGTAAATTTTTTTTATTGAAATTCTTTGTTTATCTTTCTTTTTTTTATATATTTTCAAGATAATATATAATTTTGTTATGTATTTTTTTTACAAGTCAATTGTTCATTTTGATTATAATAATAATAATAATAATAATAATAATAATAATTAATGTGAGATAATTAAGTTAATGATAATTGATTTGATGAGAATGAATTTATGATACTAATTATATGTATTTCAAATAATAAGATGCGGCATTATTTTATTACTGTCTAAAAATACATATTTTAAGATGATCCTAATATAAATTATTTTTGTAAATGAATGGTCTTGCTTTTCTTTTAAGTAATATTCGAACGGCATGAATGAAATTATTTTTATTATTTGCCACCATAAATTAGATTTGGTTTATATTTAATTTCCTTGAAACCTTGTTATCAGCTCATTCATGAGTCGAATGGTCTATTAGGCTTAACTCAATCAAGTTTTATAAACTAGATTTTTAAGTGTAAATAAGATGGATTATCTTATTGTATCGTGATAAAATATTTTTTTAAATTCATAATCAAGACTTGACCTATATGTTATTATCTTTCATTAAAAAAAATTAAGTTCAAAATTCGAATCTCTCTCCCCTCTTATACTTCCTTATGAAAAGAATACTTTAAATTTTATTTTAGAATATATTTGAAAATATTAAGATATTAATATAAATTTATTTCTAAAAATTTAATAATAAATAAAAAAAAATCCTCTGCTCAATTTACGAATGCTTGTTAGTTTCAACAATTATTGTTGCAACTTCCCCACTTGCAAATAGAACGGTTAGGATGTTTATTTTCAATAATTATTTTTCCTATGGCGATGTTTAATTAGAAAGCAACAATTCAAGAAGACATTAAATCAGTCAGTTGTATAGTTCCCTTGGATTTTATGCATGAAAAAACGAATTCAAAGAAAAGTAAGAAATAAATAGCAAAAACTAAGTAAATAAAGCAATTAATGTCTCGTAAAAGCAAATGCAATGTTAATGCAATATCACTTTGAACTCCATTTGCTGCTATGCTATAGAGATTCATTCTCCCCGCAATGAAATCTTTTATAAATAGATTTAATTAATTATTATATTGAGAAGATAACTTATAATATTGAAATTTATTGGGAAATTATCTCCAACTTTCTTGACATACATTTAATTAATTATTATATTGAGACAAAACTCTATAAATAGCCTGAATAATATTTTAATTTGTGGTGAAGTCTTGATTTGATTTTACATGCAAAGGGACGCACTTTTTGCAAAATTTTCTAAATTATGTAGGCAATTTTTTTTTTTTTGAGAGTGTGACTATTTCAGTTTCAATTAAAAAATGATGGAATTTATACCATTGAAAAAAAAAAAAAAAGGACTACCCATGATCCACATCTCTTTAATATTGACTTGGCCCGCCTTGGCTAGGCCTAATAGAAATTAAGTTCTTGTAAAAAATTAACTTGCTTGACCCCGCATGATTCACATTGTACTGAATTTCATGTTAGAACAATGTTATTTTGTTGGAAATTAAACTTTGGTGTTTATTTTAAAGAGTAGAGAGATAATAATCGTTCTGTCAAACCTCGATTGTTAATTTTGTGCACCGTTATTAATTATAAAATGGTCTTAATTTTATGATAACTTGATTAATTACTATTAATGTTTTTATTTTTTTAATAATATCATAAATGTCCTATGGTTGGGCCAATGATTAATTACTATTAATGTTTTTTTATCTTTTATCTATGTCATAACATGTCCTAGGATTAAGCCACTAGACATTAATTTTATGAAATCGCCATCATTTTTTTATTAATTTAAGTGTGATTTGACACCTATTTAGGTATCTTTTTTTTAAAGAAATACCAAATTAGGTTTTCCTAAAAACGATATATTGTAGTTTATGTTTTCAGAGTTTAGGTTCGAGAGTTCATTTACATGTACATAAGATTTTGCACCTTTACAACGCCCAAAATTAGTACCATTTTTGTATTATGTTATTTAACTTAGCCTTAATTAAGTGATTTTTAAAATTTATTAATTTAATTATTAAAAAATCTTTTTTGTCACACTTCGGACTAGTTCTAATTACGTACATTTATTCGTAGAAACAAATTTATGAACTAAATTTCTGTTTTCTTAACTTGGTTGGTTTGTCAATATGTGGTGTAGGTTTCGACTAGTAGAATAAACCAGCTTCAACGTAATTCCAATATAAAATTATCAACTCTGGGTTCCAATCTAAATTACCTCGTGATATGTGCCATTTTCTTTTAAAAAGACCGTAGTTCTCTATTATTTTAATCTAACTTATTCAACTATCATCATAACACAACCTCAAAATGTTAATCGAATGTATCCCCTTGAATATTCCAAACTTAATCCAGGCATAATACATGTTAATTTAATTGGTTTACATCATAAGGTTCTACAAGACTAATAATTGCAACCAAAAGCCCCTAGACTTATGTGTCGTTCATTAACATTCTTTGTATAAAATGTCCAAAATATAAATAAAGAAAAATAACGAGGCTATACATCAAGGTGATCAAATGTAGGCTTTGGACGACTCAACTAAATCCAAACAGCCCACATAATCTCAATCTGAGAGCCTAACAGAGGTAGTCTGAAAAAGGAAGTAACAAAATCTAGTGCAACAAGTAACGTATATAAATGAGAGTAAAGCTCATATTGTACTACTGCATACATGTCGAATGCATGAACAGGTACGAATGTTACATGAATACAAACCATGTATATATATATATATATTATATTGAGACAAAACTCTATAAATAGCCTGAATAATATTTTAATTTGTGGTGAAGTCTTGATTTGATTTTACATGCAAAGGGACGCACTTTTTGCAAAATTTTCTAAATTATGTAGGCATTTTTTTTTTGAGAGTGTGACTATTTCAGTTTCAATTAAAAAATGATGGAATTTATACCATTGAAAAAAAAAAAAAAAAAAAGGACTACCCATGATCCACATCTCTTTAATATTGACTTGGCCCGCGTTGGCTAGGCCTAATAGAATTTAAGTTCTTGTAAAAAATTAACTTGCTTGACCTCGCACGGTTCACATTGTACTGAATTTCATGTTAGAACAAAGTTATTTTGTTGGAAATTAAGCTTTGGTGTTTATTTTTAAAGAGTAGAGAGATAATAATCCTTATGTCAAACTTCGATTGTTAATTTTGTGCACCGTTATTAATTATAAAATGGTCTTGATTTTATGATAACTTGATTAATTACTATTAATGTTTTTATTTTTTTAATAATATCATAAATGTCCTAGGGTTAGGCCAATGATTAATTACTATTAATGTTTTTATCTTTTATCTATGTCATAACGTGTCCTAGGATTAAGCCACTAGACATTAATTTTATGAAATCACCATTAGTTTTTTTATTAATTTAAGTGTGATTTGATACCTATTTAGGTTTTTTTTTTTAAGAAATACCAACTTATGTTTTCCTAAGAACGATATATTGTAGTCTATGTTTTCAGAGTTTAGGTTCGAGAGTTCATTTCCATGTAGATAAGGTTTTGCACCTTTACAACACCCAAAATTAGTACCATTTTGTCTTATGTTATTTAACTTGGCCTTAATTAAGTGATTTTTAAAATTTATTAATTTAATTATTGAAAAATCTTTTTTGTCACACTTCGGACTAGTTCTAATTACGTACATTTATTCGTAGAAACAAATTTATGAACTAAATTTCTGTTTTCTTAACTTGGTTGGTTTGTCAATATGTGGTGTAGGTTTCGACTAGTAGAATAAACCAGCTTCAACGTAATTCCAATATAAAATTATCAACTCTGGGTTCCAATCTAAATTACCTCGTGATATGTGCCATTTTCTTTTAAAAAGACCGTAGTTCTCTATTATTTTAATCTAACTTATTCAACTATCATCATAACACAACCTCAAAATGTTAATCGAATATATCCCCTTGAATATTCCAAACTTAATCCAAGCATAATACATGTTAATTTAATTGGTTTACATCACAAGGTTCTACAAGACTAATAATTACAACCAAAAGCCCCTAAACTTACGTGTCGTTCATTAACATTCTTTGTATAAAATGTCGAAAATATAAATAAAGAAAAATAACGAGGCTATACCTCAAGGTGATCAAACGTAGGCTTTGGATGACTCAACTAAATCCAAACAGCCCACATAATCTCAATCTGAGAGCCTAACAGAGGTAGTCTGAAAAAGGAAGTAACAAAATCTAGTGAACTGACGTGCAATAAGTAACGTATATAAATGAGAGTAAAGCTCATATTGTACTACTGCACATGTAGAATGCATGAACAGGTATGAATGTTACATGAATACAAACCATGTATACATGTTACTTATTCTAAGCAGTCCATAGTAGTCCAAACAACATCAATTTTAAGTTAGGGCTTTAAGAGTATCAAACGAAAGTATGCTTAGAAGCTTCTTATTTCCTTGAACCCTAATACCTAAGCAAGGTAGTCCAGACATGTACAAAAGATCCAAACATCCTAATGTATATGTCATGCACAAAACCAAATGCTCAAAGTTACAGTTCCGAATTCAGGTTTCAAAGTTCACTTAGAGCTTTCAAAAGAACAAAAATATGTAGCATAAAGCCATTACACAACATACTTTGAATCTTAAGTTCTTTTGTTCTAAAAACGATACAAAGTCCAAAACTGTTTACTAAAAAAAAAAATCTTCTAAAAATGATGCAAAGTCCAAAATCGTTTACTAAGGGAACAATTCTAAAAACAATGCATAATCTGAAATCCTTTACTAAATATACAGCTCTAAAAATGATGCATAATCTGAAATCGTTTACTAAAACAAATTCTCTAAAACCAATGCATAATCCAAAATCATTTAAGAAAGAAACATGTTAAAAAAATGCATAATTCGAAATCGTTTACTAAAGAGACTCTGCATAGATCCTTGAAGTTATCAATATAGTTTAAATAACCCATTGTAGTTATCGATGATCTAACTACCAATCAGGGCACTGCCTATGGCAATAGATCCAAACTTTTCCAATTCATTTGATCAGATAGAACCGAAACCTACCTGACATTGTCAGACAAGCCTAAATGCCAAAAAGGTAAAGTTCAAATAAGCATAATATACATATACTAAATTAAAGATATTAAGATGCCTGATGCCTCTAAAATTTGAAATCCAAAGTTCAAAAGTTCAAAGTTTACATGATTTCCAAAATTGAATGTTTCCAAAAGCTCAAGGCTTATATGTTCTAAGATTAGAAATTACCCTAATTAAAATCGTGCTTTTATACCATAAATAAATATAGAAAAGAGTTTTTATGTATAATGCAATATCTTTTCAAATCAATCAAAACAACCAACACATTTAAAGATTTCTAAATGCATTAACCCTTATATCAATGCATGATCAAAACCGAATGTAACTAAAAGCTTAAGGCTTATGCTAAACATGTCCATGTGTTACATTAATGTGTGTGTTGAAATATCATACGTTCAGGGTTATTTAAACCAAGTCAATATGCAACAAGCATATTCACCACATGCCATTCATTCAGGGTTGTCTAAAACTCATCCAAATGCATGCAAGCCTATTTTTACAAAGAAGCAGCCAACACTTTGCATACACCACATGGGCTACTATGCCATTATTAGTTTCAGTAGGTCATACATATTCGCTCTTATACAATACCTCAATTTCACAAACAATTCCAAAGTTCAAGCATGACAGCCTTTTATTTCACCAGTATATCAAAATAGTAGTTACATAAGTTATTACACAAAAATCCTAAGGCAACTCAATTCCACAAGTACACTTACCAAGATCGAATGCATATTCTCAACACTTACCATGTCTTTCCTTTCAATTTTTCAAGATACAATCACCATAAGCATATTTCACCACCATAAACAATATAATACTAACCAAGCATTATATATCACTCACCAACTCCAAAGCTTAGCAAAAGTTCCTTCTCTCTTGCTTTGGCCGAATTCTTAAAGCCCTTCCTCCTTAGGAATTTTCTACATGCAAACCACAATCCATACCTAAAAATTGATAAACAAATAAATACGTCTAAAAAATAACAAGGAAAATCATAAATCCCTTACCTTGAAAGCTTAGCTGATCCTTTCTTAGGATTTTCCTTCAATTCCTTTCTTCCCAAAATTCAATATCACTCAAATTTAAGAGTAGGATAGGTTTTCTAACACTCGGTGTAGAGAATTTAGGCTAGTTTTAAGGATTTGCTTGGTTTCCCTTTTCCTTCTTTTTGTTTTCTCTTTCTTATTTTCTCTTCTTTTCACCCTCATGGCCAAATGCCTTTAGTTCTCCAAATGATAAATTGGCAATGTTTAGCTTCCTTGGGAAGCTTTAGTATATTTCATGGGGAAATTGGCAATTAGGTGTTCGGGCATTTGAAAAATTTATGGGGCCTTCTAATGCTTATTTTCACTTATTATACTTCTGCCATGGTTGGAAGTTCGCATACATTTAAACCCTTTCAAATTTCTTTGTTATCAACCATGGCCCAAATGCACTTAACAATATTCAATTTAGTCCAAAATTCCAAAATAAATCAATTTATCACTATTTAGATAAAAAACACATGAAATTTTAAACACAGTGTGACAACCAAGTATTTTCCACTCTTGGCAATTAATTTGAAATGTTATAGTAAGTATTGGAATAAAAGAAGATTAGTGAGAAATATGGAAGTGATGAATTAAATACTAGAGTTATGAGAAAATTATAATTATGCAGAATTATTTTGGAAAAATGATTCACTTGAGTTAAATTGAATTATGAGAATTTAGCAGGTAAAATGACTATGAGGATTTTTATAAATTTATAGTTGAAATCAAATAATTGGAAGAAAATTTAAATTAAATTATGCAAATTTATTTTATGATTTATCAAGGAATATAATTTAATTAATTATATGGATTGATTTAAGAGAATAATGTGAATTGATGATTTTAAGAATTTTGATTTGGAAAATTAGAAATAAGGGATGAAATGTTCAAAGGATTTGAGTCCCACTTGAGTATGTAGTAGGAAAGTAACTGACCAATCAATATTTGTTTGATTATAATTTTTTATTGAGGAATCCAAATAATATACCTTAAATTTTTTTGGAAAGTTTATTTAAATATCTTTCCAATCATATATGGCTCACATTTTAGTTCATTATGGATCAATACCAAAAAAATTTCGAAGTTGCACAATGTGCAAGAATTTCAAATAGTGAGCAGTCGATAAAGACTCGTGTATAATTTTTGGTAGAAAACTCTTATTGAGACCTTCCCAACCATATATGGCATGATCTTCAATTCTTTATGGATTTGTAGAAGGAATTATTTAAAGTTCTATTATATGGATAGTAAAATAATTAGAAAATTGAGTTAAAGTTATAGAAAATACATTAATGATATAACATGGACATACATTAATGAATTAATGGATTAGTTAAGTGAATTAAGGTATTTCAAGGTTTATATTGGACCAATTAATTAAACTGATGTTAAGGAATAAAATTTAACTATCAAAAAATGTATTAAGAACTAAACCAAAAGTGAAGTATTGAGCTAGGCCATAGCTTGATTAAATGAAATCGATAAGGGCCAAGATGCAACCAACTTAAAATTCTACATGCCAATTATCTTAAATAAGAAAATATTCGAAAAATACACTAGAAAGGCATTGTGATTAAGAGGAAATTTAGGGACCCAAGAAAATAAGCTTCTAAAGAAAGCTTAAGGGAAATTGATAGGAAAATTCCCATCAACTTATCCAACTCGTGAACCTTTCTTTCATAAATTCATTTGACATCTCTACAAAAATAGGGCAAAATTGAATGAGAGAAGAGAGGAAAGAAAGAAAGGGGAAATGGGGAAAAGAGAGAGGGGAACCTGTCACGACCTCCCTTCCCGTGACCTATCAAAATCACCATAAATTTTTCAAATTTTACTTACCTCTCCTTTTGTCATCACTCAACACCAAACAGTTGGGCTATGATTCGATATTAGTCACTCATTCATCATTCTTTCATAACATGCATACAAGTCAATATTCTTTTCTATAGTGTAATCTCTTATATATTAATACAAATACTTGTACATATATATCCCCGATCATACATTCGTTTAAATGTGTATACCTCTCGTAAGATGGATATGCAGCAGATCAAGGAATACCAGTCCTCAGCCGTGCTCGACTACTGTGTACGCTCTGTAGAAAAGGGAAATAAAAAGTGGGTGAGCTCACAGCTCAGTAAGGAAATCAGGCAAGCAAGTAGATAACCACACTATCTACAAAATACTATGCTCATACCTTGAAATCATTTCCTTATCGACTCATATCTAAAGCATGCATCTTGCTTGAAACTTTTATGCAATATATACATATAGATATAAATCATCAGTTATAAAAATTGAATTCATGCTGGTTTCATAAATCTCAGCAGTTTATGCAAAATATTGCATTTTTCATGTAATTTCATAAAATTCACATTTATCATGTCATTCAATTAAATCAAAATAATATGGCATATTATCATGTTTAAAACATGGAAAACTATGCCTCACTCATCCCTCGGGTTACCCTTTATCACACACAAATTCACATGTTAGATTATAAAATCATGTGATAAGTCATTCAAAAAATCTCAAGTGATGAAACGAGATAGGCGACTACATGTTTCGAGATTATGATCATAACTCATTTTTCGTAATATCAGACTACACAGTACTCGGTGTGCGGGGTGTCACATTTGTTGTAACGGTAGGTGGGTCAAATCCTCAACCGTCAACTCACAACTCAATCACATCGTGTACTCACGGTACAACGTACTCCATGTGACATACACTGTACAAAGTAATTCGTGGACCCAATCTCAAGGGGGGATGCTTGCCATAAGTCTTAGCTCTCATACCTTGAATATACCTCATAGTCTGGTGCTTGCCATAAGTCTTAGCCCTTATACTATGGGTTATAGTTTCGATAGCGCTCGGTCAAATCTTAAACTATGCACGTGCGAACATATAATCGGTGTGACACACAGTCAGTACAGGCTCCCAGCACAGCTGTTTCATGCTTTCTCTTTTAAAATTGGTACGTGCGAGTAAACTTTCAGTACGATCATAACATAAGTAATATAAATCTAGTGTGAGCAATACTCCCAGCACTATGTCATATAAAAATCCGAGTATGAGCAATACTCCAAATACTCTATAATGCATAAATCGATAAACTGAGTACGAGCAATACTCCTAGTACTCTATCATGTAAAACTGAGTATAAGCAATGCTCCTAATACTCTATAATGCATCAATTAATAAAACTGAGTATGAGCAATACTCTCAATACTCTATCATACATAAATCGCATTTAAAATTTAGTACGAGAATATACTCAAGTACTATGTGATGCATATCTCATAAAATATAGTGCAAGTATTCTCAAGCACTAATGGTTTACACACAAAGATTCAAATCATAATTCACCCAAGTAAATCAAATAGGCACTCAAATGTGTTGTTTTCACATATACATGAAAGCATTAGTCATTCTATTCATACACATTTAAAACATATTGAATTTAATCACCCACATGCTTCCTAAGCTTTTTAACTTATCAGATCCTATCGAATGTCTCTATACACTGAAGTTCATATAGAATATAGTTATTGAAATTCTATTCGAAATACGTGTAGCTATCTCTAGTTACTCACGAAATTCTTTTACTTCGGATGACGTCACGTGACCTCACTTCCTCGGTGCTGCTCACTCTCGCAGTCCGATCAGTTTTCAATATCAACTTTCGAAGCTGTGAATGATTATTCACATCGGTATACCTTAATATATTTTGTTTTCACTTGCATGAATCTAAATCAATACTTTTAACTCCTCTTAATGCCTAAATCTCATCACTTCTCAATTTCATGTCAATATCTAAGTCATGGCTATTTAACATGATTAATTTGTTTTCAGAAATTCAAACATACTCCAATCAACTCACCAAGACACCTAGATTAACATATATAAACTTGGTGTATTGAATCTTACCTAGCTTGAACTTTTCCTCTTTTTCACCAAAATTGGCAAAATCCACCTTGTTCCTTCAATCTTTAATTCCAACTTCTTGTTTCCAAGTATGTTGTTCTCCTCTTTACTGAGAACAACTTTGTTGAACTGAATCTCACTTAAAACTACTTGAAAGATGAAGATTTTTGGAGTAGAAAAGTTATGGTTTTCACTTTGGTTTCAATGGGGTTTGATTTTCTCGGGAAAACAAAGGTTTGCAGAGTCGTATATTTATAGAATTGCTCTAGGGGATCGATGTGCTAACGATGAGGGATCGATCTGTCCTACCTTTTTCTCTTCAAGAATCGACTTTTAAAGCTTAAGGGATCAATATGCTCTTAAACATAAGATCAATCTGCTTTACACAGAACCTTAAGGGGATCGATCTGGCCTTATTATGAGATCGATTTGTTCTACCCAGAACCTATTCAAGATAAATCTGCATTGAATGAGAGATCAATTTGCTCCTCTTCTGAAGCAATTCTGCTGCAATTCTTAACAAAATTCCCTGTTACATTCATTTTCAATTTGCTTAACTACCCGTTTTGCATTTCATACACATTTACAACTTAAAAACATTCATTCCTTATGAATTATATCAATTGTGACTTGTCCATACATCACAAAATCATAAAGAGTATATATTAAATGCGGGTCTTACACAACCCCTCTCCTTAGGCTATGCCTTCCTTTTCTCCCATATTCCTGAAACAAAACAGTAAGAAGCGAAATTGTCACCTTCAACCATGGAACGGGAGATAGGAAAAGAAAGAAATGTAGTTGCTGCAAGGTATTGTCCACTTTAACCCATTAGACCTTACGATTTTATCCCACAAAAGGTGACCGTAAGATAAGGGAGCATCTAAGTCTTTATACCTTACATCTCTCCATATGCTTAGCCGATGTGGGATTTGCCTAAGGTGCAACCCCTATGTAAGAATTGTCTTTCTATACTTATTTGACCCATATTTGACTATATGAACAATGTAAGATGGCAAAATAGTAATTTTTTGATTTTTGGCGAAGAAAGGACAACTTCCACACGGAGAGGTTCATGGACCCCACTAGAGTGCACACCTACTTAGATATCTCTGAATCATCATAAAACAATGATATATGACTTCAGGTAATCTATTTAAAAATCATAGAATTTAAATTTCAACTTATCTTGGTAAACGTGCAATAAATTAAAAAATAACGATTTTGTCCATAAGTCAAATTTGCACACTAACTAAATGGATACTGTAAATTAATTTAAGGATATAAAATGAGTTATCTCAAACTCTTAAATTGTCATATCAAACTTCGTATCAAAAATTAATACGATAAAGCCAATAATGACCAAAATGTATGAAACCGGGTGAAAACCCTATGTTAAGTGTACATGATCGGCTACCTTAGGGATAGTTTAACTATGTTACATTATTTGCATGGGATGTGCATGTGACTAATAAATATCTCACTTACCAAAAGTGGGAAACCAACTAGATTAAAGAAAAATGTTAATTTAGTGAAAATATGGCTAAATATCATGTTTAGCTTATGTTATAAGCTTCCACACGAAATCATTTTCTTAAGGTGGTCCTAATATGCTAAAATGCACCAAATAATGCTGAAATGCAGCATAAAGAGTCTGGCACCTTATGAAATCACCATTAAAATGCTTAAGTTAGAAGTTTAAGTGAGAAAAACATAAGAACACCATAGAAACTTGCAAAACCGTGAGCTCTCTTCCATTTTTCTTTCATTTTCAGCCTTGATTCTTCCTTCTAAAGTGATATACTAAGTGATCTTCATCTCTTAGCTTAAAACATTAAGTAGTATCAAGAAAAACCAAGAAATCCTAACTAGATCTACATTTAGCCAAGGTAAGGATATTATGGTTAGACTTGTTTCAATCCCTCAATTTAATATATGTTGTTTAGGATGTAATACTAAGTTGATTTATGGTTTTAAATTGAAGAAAAAAGGTATCTTTGGTTTGGTGCAAGGTTCAGCCACTTTGAAGTGTAAAAGTAAGGTTTAATTCAAGCCTTGATTTTAATATAAGTGAATTGCCTAATGATGTAGAGATTATATTGTATGAAAATTGAATGAAAGTGAATGTATGGCAACGGAGTAGGTTCAGCCACTTAGGGTTCATTTGATCATACTTAGTTCATGGGGATTTTAACATATATGGTGTAATTCATGTAGCTAAGTATGATTCTGGTAATAATTTGGATTGAAATCAAGTGTATGACACGTTTGTACAATCGGCTAAGGTGAAGGACATGATGAAAATGATATGATAATGGTGTAATTTTATGATATGTTAGTGAGATATGAATTATAGTTTGATTTGTGTGATTGAAATGATAAGGAACTAAGGAAACGTGACCTTTGTCACTTTACTACTAATGGTGACATAAGGCAAATCTATGTGAAAGTGTGGTGTCATGGTGAACTTAGTAAGTTTTAATGTGAAAAATAAATAAATACTAAGCTTACGGCGTGATATTGTAAGATTTCAGAATTAGTCGTGGTGGATAAAGCATTCAGCCAAGGCTAGTTCGAGTGGACTTGTTTACTAGCTTTGGTAAGTTAGCTACGTAAGATGCAAATTAGCATCATATAATGTTAGTTTAAATGTTAAATTAGTGATTGAATTATGTATGGACCTATATATATTAAGCATGTAAAATACTGCTTAATAAGGGCATAGTAACCCATAGTTGCATGTGATATGTATATGTATATGTATATGTATATGTATATGTATATGTGATAGATTGATAAGAAAATATTGGATTGGGGATATTATATGATTTTCAATGCATGGTCGGATAATGAAAATATTAGCCCAATCCTATTGCAAAAATTTTCTTGCTACCATAAGTTATATGTATAAGAAAGCATGTCGTACATTTCACATATTTTCAGACTATTTTATATGTTATCCAAACCATATTTATATTTTATACTGCATCATTACGCATAACATAGTGTTTGTGAGATTTATAAACTTGCATTAATTTTTATCTGCATACAGAAAAGTTTTAAAATCTTACCTTAGGCGTGTTTTGAAAGATTGTGAAACATATGGCTATATTGTATATATCTACTATTTTCTGATTAAGCATACATTGCTTTTTTCCATACCGTTATCACTTTTCAAAACATGCATTCAAATTGCTTTTACGGTTTATAGGTACTTTATTACATTATCTGATACACATAAAGCATATAGAGACAACTTGAGTATTCTTACTTCTGTATGGGCACCATAGGCTTATCTGACAATAGTCGTGATAGGTTTCGGTCTTACTTGATAACTAGATCGAAGTCAGGATCTACGATCATAAGTAAAATCCCTAGTTTCTAGGGTATTCTACAGGCTCAATCATAGCTATAGTGGGATAGCCTTTATTGGTAATCAGGGGAGTTACGCCTATATATATGTGTTACAGATTTTCAAAATTTTATGACTGTTCAGACTACTATTTATCTTAAATGTGTTTTCCAAATGTGTTACCGTTTCAGTATAAATAATGTTTATCAGAAATATATTTTCTGAATGTGTTACCATTTCAGTACGAATGAATGTTATCAGAAATATATTTTTCGGCATTTATTACAGTTTTATATATGCATTGATATGAAAGAAATCACTATGTTATGAACATGCATTGAATTATCATTTTTTCGCATTGTTTTATTATACCAAATATTCATAATATGAATTGCATTCACCATGTCAGAATACATTGTTATCAGAATTATATGTCTACTAGTTTAGATAATCTTGTAGTCAGGTCAATGAAAAGATGAGGTATTTCAAAATATCCTTTCGACTGATACCATAAATGACCTTAACAGCGTATAGAAAGGACGTTATTCCAAAATCGAGAACGCTATATGCTATTAAAACTTTATAATAAGAAAATCATGGAATTATTACATATGAATTTTTATCTTTATGCATACTCAGTTCGTTATAAGCATGCATTAGTATATAATATCATGTATATGATTAACTCTGCACTTGTGTGGTTAACTTACTGGATCTTTAGCTCATTCCCTCGTTGTATTCCATCATAAGTTAAGCTAAAAGGTTCATTTTCACTGTCCATAGTATCCGACTTCGAAGTTCAAGGATTTAGAGATCTCACAATGTACAATCGATTTATATTTATGCTGTATATATGATTTTATTTTTAGATAGTTTTCTATCAATACATAGGATGAGATACGTATAAGTCCATTATATATTTACGTACGTAAATTATTGTGTCTCGAGATGTAAATGAATTTTTATTTCCAAACGTCAAGAAAATAGAAAAATAATAGAATATTTAGTAAGTATATTTTGAAGGACCAAACGACTTTCGTTTTAGATATTGGAGTGCACTAGAAAGATGGGTAACTAAGTTTCAATTTCAATTGCATATGCTTGAGTTTAAGCTAATAATCTAAAATAAATCAAAACTGAAAAAATTTTCGTTTTCCGTAGAACTAATTATTGAGTTATTCTAAATGTATTTTTGTATATAATTGAATTGAGACCTTAAGTTCGATACCTTAAACCAAGTTAAATAGATAAGTACTTAATATTACAGTATAAAATTGCTCTAAGGATAAATCATTGTTAAAGGAAAATGAAAAATTTAACATCGATTTTCATACTTTCGCGTAAGTTAACGTCCTATCGCATCCTTCGGGGCGTAACACCTTATCAAGCCACCCCCGTAGAGACTCTACGTCCTCGCTGAGGTTTGCCTGCTACCAGTCCAAAGGCACACCAAGCCGCTCTGATACCAACTGTAGCAACATGCCCCACGTGCGAGATATTATCCGCTTTACCCTATTGGACGTCACGGTTTTATCCCAGAAAGGCGACTTGCAAGATGAGTAAGCATGCCAGATAAGGGTTGCACCCTAGGCAAATACCTCATTGACTAAGCACATGGAGAGATGCGAGATATAAAGACTTAGAATGTTCTCTCAACTTGCGAAGCGCTTTTTGTGGGACAAAATTGTGAAGTTCAATGCAACAAAATGGACAATACCTTGTACATGGAGCAGGCCACTACAGTTGGTATCAAAGCAACCTTGATATTCCTTTAGATCAATTGTGGAACAAACCTCTGCAATGACGTTGAGCCCTTAGAGGGGTGGCCTTATAAGAGTTGCACCTTAGGAAATCCTATATTAGCTAAGCACATAGGGAGATGCTGAGTATAAAGACTTAACATGCTCCTTTACCTTACAAAGCACTTTTTTGGGACAAAATTGTAAGGTCCAATGGATCAAAGTGAACAATACTTTGCACGTAGAATGAGTCGTTATATAAATTGACTTGAACTTGACCTGACCTAAACTCGAATTGATATTAGCTCAAATTAATTCGAAATCAAATTTTATTAATTTATTGTTTATTGATAAGTGATAAATATAAAAAATAATTAATAATTTAGAGATAAAATAATAATTTTATATTTAATTATCTATTTTAATTATTAAATATAATAATTTTATAATATATTAGGTAATTAGTATTAAAGATTAGTTATATAATAACCGCTAGGTTAAAGGGTCAAAAAATCCTTAAGAAAAAAAGTTTAGTTATTGAGCCTTTATATTTTTTCGCAATTAATTGAGTTATTATATTTTAATTTTTACTCAATTAAGTTTTTTTATGAACAGAAACTGTTACGTCCGTACATGATTCATATTACACATGACCAAAAAGATAATTGTTTCTGTTACAGAAAGGGTTTAATTAAGCAAAAATTGAAATATAAGGATTTAATTGATTGCGAAAAAAACATAAAAACTCAATTGTTAAACCATTTTTTTCTCGAGGGCTTTTTTTGACCCTTTTTCCCTGACTAATAGGATTATTATATCAATTTCATAATATTAGTATTAATTTATAATGTTCTTCCTACTGCTTTCAAACCCTGATATGGTGAGTACTCTTGAAATTATTAGTTATTTGTTTATTTTCAATTCATTTCAATAAAGTAGATGAATGCAACTGTAAGAAATATTAATACGAATCACTAACAATGAATTAATAATTAATTAGTTCAATATTAAAGTAAATACTAAATATCTATCAATAAAAATCCATCAATAAATTTTTATCATAAACAATGTTAATTATATATTTAATGTAACATAATTTCATATTATTAATAAATTAATTTTTTTAATCCAAATGGTTAGCTCAATAGTATAAAATTTCAGTGAATTCCTACGAGAGGATTATTCGTAGCGAGAGGCTCCATGTTCGTATCTTTGTCATGTCAAATTCCTTTGGGGCATCATCAGTCACGCAGCGCGAGCGTGGATAAATCATATATCCAATATGGTACGAGAATATCTTTTAGTTTACACAAAAAATAATAATAATTTTAAATTATTTAACTTTTACATTTAATTTTTTATACAATTTAATTATGTTTATCTTATCTTAAAAGTTAACATGATTAACATGAGTGTTAAAACCAAATTATTCAAAAATCAAACAAAACAATCTAAATCCAAATTGATTAAAATTTGAATTAACCTAACTTGAAATGCCCCTCACTTAAACAATTTGATTTTCTTCAACCTAAACTCAACCCGATCCTTAACAAAAGTAATCTAAATCCAAAAATGACATAATTTTTCCACAATCTGACCTGAAACAGAAATGATTGATTAAAATTTGAATTAACTCAATCTAAAATACCCCACAACTCACACAATCTGATTTACCTCAATCCAAACTCAACCTAACCCCAAACCCAAATAATAAATCCAAAAATGACTTGATTTTTTCTTGACCTAAATTCGATCTAACTAAAAACCAAAATGATCCGATTTTTCCTTAAGTTAAACTTAATTTAAACTCAAAAAAATCCAAATCAAAATAACCCAGCTTTTCTTTGACTTTAATCCTACCTAAACCCTGCCAAATTTAAAGCCGAAATAATTCAAATTTAAAATGATCTAATATTTTCTTAAACTAAAATGATTCGATTTAAAATAACCCAACTTAAATCCAATCCAACCTGTTCTTTTGCGACCACGATACACTGAGTGACAAGCTTTTATTTTATATTCATGTTCCTTTTAGCGAGAGTTAGGAGCCCAAAATCCACACTCCCGCAATCGAAGAGTAGGGTGGGTAGTAGTTTGCTGAGGCGAGGAACTGAACAAAGAAAATAATCATGTACAGCAGAGTGTACTCTCAATTTTACACTGATTTAAAACTAAGCATCATATTTCCAGAAAAGAGTGCATCAGTTGTGTCTTTTTTTTTCAACTTTTACAAAAAAATGAATCCCCCAATATTCTTTCACATATAATACCGTATCAATGACACAAATGGGGGAGAAAAATGGACAAGAGATTACTCATCTGGAAGGACGCAACCCTAACAACTGGTTAGCCTCCAGCCTCATTCAAGTCATCCTAGCTGCTCTTCCAGTTGCCCTTGCACTCTAGAATTGTGGTCGGGAAACATGGCCATTTACAAATGTATAATCTATATGTAAAACCGCGATGAAGTGAAGGAATCAAGAAAAGACTAGCAATCCGACCAAAGAATTCACAATCAAAAATTGAGGAGCATCATCAATTTATCTAGGCTTTCTGGATAGAATTTCCTTGCAAACAGATAACATGGTCGTCTGATACCATTCCATAGACAAGGTTGTACCCGCTCTTCACCCTAAAACAAAACAGAAAAAAGGAAAACTACATTCAGAATCTGATAATTTTACCAACTCTGGAAAGCATGGGATGTATACCTTTTCATCACTTGAAGCATGGACAGTGAAGTCAATTGACTGCAAAAAAATAATGCAAAATTCGTCAGAACCTAAATTAATCATTATTGGTAACCCCAATCTACTACAGTATTCCCAGATGACAAATCATGCAAGACTTCATCATCATACAAAGGAACCACACAGTCCAAGTGTATCTGTTAAAAGGGCAAGGAGGTAAGTTGTTGATTGTCGCCATTGTGGCAAAAGACAAAGGTATGTTTTCCTAACGACATACTACATCACAATCATTAGAATCAAAAACAAAATGGAAAGTGGTTATTGTGATGGATTGCTTAAAACAAAGAGACAAGCACGTGTACCGTAATATTCTTCAGAAGTTCATCTGTAACATCCTGAGCCCTATATGATTTAGGATGCCACTTTCTTTCAGACCAGTCAACATGTGTTACTGACCAGTTTGCAATACCACCAGGATCAATCATCTGAGGGCAGACCAATGAAAAAAACATTAAGAGAAGCTAAAGTGAAAAGTAGGAAAAATGATCCAGAGTATGATTCTCACATTGAAAAAGGTTGGCAAGTAATGCTCATCGGCAATGCAATTTTTGCCATCCAAACCTGGCTGTAACAATAAAGAACATGAATGACTACAAGTCAGCAACATAAAACTTGGCCAGGAACTCTTATCTTATTTCAAAATTCCGCAGATTGTAATTACCAGATACTTATATTATAACGCATATCATATCCAAAATGAAATTCAATAATTTCATGTAGAAGAAGAACGATTTTCTGCCTTGTTATACAATTTACGGAACTCCAGGAAAGCTAGAAAAATTACCAGGCCAAACTTAAACAGTCTAGTTTAAGCAGAGAATTACATCTAACTTGATCTCAAGTTTTATATAAATCCAAAGAATTCCTTACAAGTAACTTCCAAAAAAAAAGACTTTATTTTATGAAGCTCACAGGCAAGTCATTAACATCTAGAAGTGTTCCGTCTTTTGGCTAATGCTAACACTTAAGCTAGAAAGTGACTGAGAGATTAACATCGATCAGGCAAACTGGTCTGTCTAACTAACAGGCAATGGTGAGAATATAAGACACAATTATATCCCCCAAAAAAGTTTTATATAATTTATTGAATGATATCCATTACTGTACTCAAAAACATCGAAAAACTGAGGGCTTTATGTTGATTGACAAATGAAAAGCACTGAACTGAAAAGGAGCAATAGAGTCAGCGGGGAAAGAATGTGAGAGATCAGGAAAACTGAAATCAAATTCACCTGCCACTTTTGCTGCTATATGTTAGGAACAGGGTTTTTGGTAAACTAGAGTTGTCTACTTTAGGCATCATGTGCCAAAAAAGTTCACGTAGGCAAACTCAAATTAATTTTCTTCATATGTTTCAATATTATTTTTTTAAGTGGTGAACATATAAAAAGACAAAGTCATTAAAATCAAAACAAAACACAAGAAGAAAAAAAATAATAAAGTAGTTAGCCAACTCTTTCATCCATGAATCAAAGAGGGTTCTTGTACATTCCATTCAAAACAGATTACAGTAAATCAATTTTAAGATCAAATTCACCTTGCAGTAATCCCTGAACCTTGAGTAGTAAAGACTGTCAGCCAGAACTATCAGAGCATGCTGCCGCCTCATTGAGAACCACTGCACAAAATTCACTCATTTAAGCTTGCCACAACAAGACATTATATAAATTTTCTTAATGAGGTGTGCTGAATGCTGAAATATTTCATAACGAAATACTTTGTAGCTGGAGAAGACTTGAACAGATTGGGGTAAAGAGAAGTGCAAACAAAGGATACACAAACGCATCAACATGATGATCAAATTTGACAAAATATAGGACACAATCAGTGACGCATGGCCTTCATATTGTCACAAGCAGAGTTGACTGTGATAAATTTCATTCATACGTGTCCCAGCTACATATTTACCATTCAGATTGATTTATTGTAAATGCATATTTACCTAGATAATGGTCTTTTTATCATATCAATTAAGACATACCTGCGCACCCTTTCTGAAATCTTTCTTTTCTACTTCAGGTAACATGCGCTCTGAATACCTGCCATTTCCATGCGGTCCAGGATCCAAAAAGCTGGCAAACAAAACGAGGGTGGGGGGGTGCATTTCAAACAAGGGAAACGGTGAAAGAAGTCCACCGATGGTGTGTGTATGGGCGTACTACACAAAGATTTCACTTACCAGTCAACAAAACTCATATTAGCATGCATCAGATAGTTGTAGACATAATCAAAATTATGCAACGGAACACAACTGCAATGTCAAGACCAATGCTTCAGATTTATAATAGTGTAAGTAAATAAAAAATTCTCGGGGGGGTGGCCTGTTTAGTGAGACAAACTATATTTACCTGTCAGAAAGTAACACAAAATGTTGGTTATCAGGATCTTTTAGAGCATGTGCCAATAATCGTCTCTCTGCATCAACCATCGAAATTTTTCCCCATACAACCTGCAAATTCAGCAGATCCAATCATTAGTAGCTCATAAAATTGTCGACTACAGTAGCACAAAAATATGATAGCAACACATCAAAATACCACTATCAGTTCAAGCAGAAACAATAGCCAATAAGAAAAAAATAACAATCACATAAATAAATAAATACATAGGAAAGTTAAGCATACAATAATAGTTGAAAATAGTCACCACTCAGATCACAAAGTACGACCAAGAATTTTGATATTAAAAATAGCACACATGCACACACCTAACAGCACAAAAATTGTGTCTAGTAGTAGTTGGATGTAAAATGATGCTGACATATATAATTAATATCTTTAACACTCGAATGACATGGAAAGTACTATGATCACATCTTTGGGTTTGTATTCCTGATAGATTTTCCAAACAACAATCGAAGTTAGACCGTAAATCATGATGGCCTCCTAAACAAGAAACATGAACATAGACTCTTGATATTGCAGAAAAGGATACAGGGCAGTCTACTCCTTTGTCTCTGATATACTGAAATTAGTAGTTAACTATTAGGTTTTCAGCTGGAGCCATTATCAAGTACACAGTAAATGAATCACTGTATATTTTTCAAATGACCACTATAAAATCTGGATACCTAATTCTAGTATAACAAAATATCAGATCAAAGGGAAAAAGACAGAATTAGCAACCTGTCACCAAATTTAATCTAAGATACATACCTCATCACTGCGAATTTCCCGGTTAATAAAGTAACGGCTCACATGCACTGGTTTTTCTTTTGATGCATGGACATAAACAGAAAATTTTCCCTCATGCCCCTGACAGGAAAAATGAGCAAACTTTTAATCAATATACAGGGTAGATAACATCTCAAAAGTAACCAAAAGCCACAAATGCAGACAACACTAAAACAGATAATGGTTATAATTTCTATCTGCATGAATTCAACAGTAACAATAAAAAATGAGCACAGTCAAATATAACCAAAAAATTACTGATACAGACATCGCAAAGCATACCAAGCAGGGGAATCTGCCGACTTCCCTGTACCCTAGCAAATTTAGCTTGGTTATTGTCACGTCAAGCTCAAGCTCAAATAAATTGAGTTATCGAGCAAGCAGAGTTCGAGTATCCTAATACATACTCAAGTAACTGGCAAGCCTAATCGAGCATTTCCCTTTTAATATATATTGTTATTATTTTAATTACTAATTTATGATTTTACCCATAATATTTGTAAAATATTTGTAAAAAATCTCAATTCGAGCTCAACTCAAGCACAAATAGTAAAGCTTAAAGTTGAGTGTGAAAATCGAGCTCCATTTTACTGGGTAAAAGAGCATCGAGCAAGCTCAAGTAGCTCAACTTCTATCTCGAGTCTTGAGCTAGAAAAACAGAACTCGATCGAGTTTTAGCTGAGTTCGAATTGAACTCAAGCTTCTCACTGTGTCAGCTCTACTAGGTTACAACCCTATTAACCACACAATTTAACCGATATTTGCATCCACAATCAACAAAGGAAATGCTGTTTAATAGAAAGAAATACAGGACTCTCATTCACACTAGACAGTTCACTGACACAAAATCTAGTAAATTAACCAACCTGAATTACTTTCTTTGAATCAACCAGAACGGACATATGTACTATTTGATTCACAAATAGGTTTCATATAGCCAGCAGCTTTTAAGTAATACAATAAAAAAAATCCGAGTTGCCCACACAAAAAATTTTAGATACTATAAGTTTCTAATAAATTCAAACATATTAAAATGTTTACTATAGGAATAAAACCAGTAATCCAACCTTCCTCACCAGCATGTCTGATTGCAATAGCATAAAACAGCCTCAGTCCCTCATCCAACTCAACTTTTTATTTTTTCTAATGGTTCTTAATTCCCATCTTGAGGCTATAAATCTCAAATGTTGGCAGTTTCTTCAGATAATGATCATAAATTTACAAATCACAGATGCAAACTGCATTCTAATGCAGCATAAACAGCACCTATGGCAAAAGGTTTGTTATTATATATCAAAATCTACACAAGTAAGATGAAAATGTCCCTTATCCATTTCCAAATAGGGATAGGGTCCAGTCATATGACGGTTCATATCTGCCCCACTATCTACAGCAAGCTGTGAGAAACCTAAAAATAAAATAAAATAACTGAAGAAAGGATCCAAACTATCTAAAACCTCCAATGAAAGTAATAGATGACACCGAAACACAAATCCATCTTCTCCCTCAATTACCTAATGGTACAGATATGAAGCAGCACCTTTATCACCCAAAGTCCTCGCTTCAACTCCTATTAACACTATGGTCCAAGCCAAAATCTCTATCAGGTTTTCCCACCTTCCATAAATACAATGTTATGGCTAAGTACAACATTTCTCCAATAAGGCCTTGCCCCTCCAAGTATTTCTCAACCGAAAATGATTGTCAATTTTGTATCTACACCATGTATGAATTATCATCATCATCATCAATCCTTTATCCCAATACTGGAGTAAGCTATATGAACTCACGCTAAGTCATCAGCATAAATTCTCCTCTTCCACTCATTCATATCTAATGCTATGTGTTCTTCTAACTCATGTTCCATCATATCTTTCCGGATTACTTCCTTCCAAGTCTTTTTCGATCTTCCCCTAGCACTGACCCTTTTTATATCATTTATAACATTCACTCTTCTAACCGTAACGTCCATAGGTCTACGTTGTATGTTTCCAAACCAATGTAAATGGCTTTGACGGATCTTGTCTTCGATAGGTGTCACTCCAACTTTTTTTGCGAAGGTTCTCATTTCTCATTTTATTTTTTCTCATATATCCACACATCCATCCAACATTCGCATTTCTGCTACACTCATCTTCTGTGTACGCAATCCTTTAGTCGCCCAACATTCACTACCATAGAGTAATATTGGTGTAATAACTATCTTGTAAAACTTGCCTTCAACCTTATAGGAATTTCTTTGTCACACAACATACCTATAGTACTTCTCCACTTGTTCTAACCAACCTGTATCCTATGGACCACATCACCATCAATCTCTCCGCTTATCTGTACAATCGACCCCAAATATCTAAAATGATCCCCTTAGGGATTGTCACCCCATATAGCATCACAATGTTTCTATCTTCCTCTTTGTCTAAATTGAATTTACACCATGCATGAATAAATAAACAAAAAAATTTGCTCCAGAATAAAAAAATTATAGCCCTAAACAGGCAAGATACTTCAGGTCTCAAACAAAAAAGACATTTCTTTCTAAGCAAACATCTTTTACATGGTAGATTTTGTATATGATCCATCCAACCTTGTTATACAGGACCAAACATTGAATAGATTTCTTCCAAATGTATCAGTTCATGAAAGCCGAGTTCAAGGATAATGGATAATAAAATATAAATGAAGCATACGAAGACAAAAGATTATAGAAAGAAAAACGCAATAGCAGCCGTAAAAGCAATAACTTACATGGAAGAACATATCCCAAAGCTTCTCGAAAGGCAGTGAACTTGGAGTTAAGAACATGAATGCTATTTTAGAATTTTTAGATTGGACAGGTGTATTCAAAATATCCCTAAACACAACCCGTGATGCAATCTCCTCATCAGTTAATTCCCTTTCAGAAGCGGGAGGAAGCCAAACTCTAAGAGCCTTGCAACCCCGAGAAGAAAATACGTAACAAGCAGCAAGGTTGCCATGCGGATAGATATAAGCACAAACTAGAAAAAGGCTGACTAAAGAAACCAAGAAAATAATCCATGTGGGCCTTTTCAAAGGAGGGCGGTGGCGAGACCCAGGCAAGATCTGCATATCACCCATGTTGCCTAGTCGCCACGCCTGAGCTCCCTTCATCTATTACGAACACCAGAGCTTTATATTCATGTGATTCTCCTCTGTTTCCAGTTTTTTTTTTCTCAAAGAAATGAGGTAGTATTCAACAACCAGCCACAGATTCTTCAACCAATCAATGCAATGTAATCTGAAAAAGAAAACCATAAGCGAAAGCGTTACTTTTCTTAGTTTGGGACAAAAGTATCCGTAAGACCAAAAAAACAAAACTTGGCCAAAAGGGTCAGCTTAAATACCAAGAACAACAATCCCGATCAATTCCTTAACCTTAAAGCTTCAAGAAGGGAATTGTAATTTAAAAAAAAAAATTCCAAAATTTCTAAAATGAAGCCCACAAACTCAACCAAACGTTCGATACGTTTTTTTTTTTTTGGGGGGGTACATAACGTTCAATACGTTTCAAAATAAATAAAACCAGAACACAAAATTTACCTTTTTTTTGCTGGGTAATCAAACGGCTCAAGAGCAACAGTTTTTCAACTTATGCAAACAGATATAGCATGAATTTGAAGAAAGAAATGCAAAGTTTTGGATTTGCGTAATTACTAGAACCGAACACAGCTCCTTTCGACCATTTCTATCAAAAATAAGGATAAACGTGTGATAAAAAAGTCAACCCAAATCGGCGACCTCGAGGGTCCAGCCTACCAGAAACCCAAGACTCATTCAAATCCAACAAGAGAAAAAACATTTTGACACTCAATTTCCCTCCTTAGTCAATACCACCCTCTCAAAAAAATTCATAAAAAAACAGTGAAACGAGGCAGCAACTAAAAGAAAATGAATGGCGAGTTACCTGAGGAATGGTGGTGAGTGAAGAAAATGAAAGAGATCGTAAAATCTCCGGATTTGAAAGATCCAAAAATCAAAAAGACATTAAGATCTAGGGCAGGCAGAGCATGAAACGAGAAACAGAGAAAATATATTGCTATTGGGATTACTTATATGTAAGAAAAAAAAAAGATTAATCACTGTAAAATGGGTTTTTGATTCTTTAGAGGATTCCTTTAAGTGTTCATTTGTGGATTCCTTGTTTTTTATTTTTATTTTTAATTTTGTATTGCTATTTGTCAAAGAGAGAGAGGGTAGCCGGGGTCGAAGAAGCAGGCGGGTTGGAATTTTGGCTAATTGGCATTGTCCTAAACGCAAAACAAGCCGGCGATTTGATTTAATTTAAGTTTTTTAATTATTTCGCCTTTTTTTTAATGAGGTAATAGGATGAAATGTGAATGCCTAGCCGCATTGTAAGCGCGTGCCGTTTCCCACTAACTCAACCAAGATTCAATGCCTTGTGAATTTAAACCCTTTTGGGGGTTAGTTATATCTTCAATCACGTTACATGTGCGTCCTAAGATACAGACGTGTATATGAAAAATTATATTTTAATTAAAATTATATATAAATTTTTTAAAAAATTAAAATTATATTTTGTAATTGATATATAAATACGAAATTGTAATATAATTTTTTTATATAATATAAATACGATTTAATATAATACAAATATAAATTATATACATGTCCTATTAAATTTACATAAAATATTAAAATTACTGAGAGAAAATGATTTCCCTTAAGTTGTTCAATAAATCTTACAATATAATCTAAAATTTATTGCAGGCATGTCAAATTTTTAAGGATATTGTTAATGAGTTTATATTTGATGTATTAACAACATATAATATATTATTAATTAACCATAAAAAACACTTCAATAATAAATAAAGTTAAAAAGTAAGAATAATAGTCAAATATATTCTCAATTTTTTTGCATATAATAAATATAAATTTTGAACACTTTATTGCATGCAAATCAATTTATAAACGTATTATTTTACTGTAAATAAATCTCAAACATTTCAAAATAACGTAATTAAATTCAAATCCGTTAAATGATACTAATTGTTATTAAAACATCCTACGTGACAATTGAAGTTGATAGTTTTTTAATTGTCATGTGATATGACACATGTGCAATACAAACAAAAATTAATATCATTTAATAAATTTAAATTTAATTATATAATTTGAAAGGTTAAGGTTTATTTACAATAAAATAAAAATTTTATAAACTAATTTTCATGCAATAAAATATCGAGGGTTTATATCTATTTTTTCAAAAAAAATTGAAGGTATATTAGATTATTAAACTTTAAAATATGCAGACTCTTTAAAATAATATAATTAAAGTTTTTAAATTTATTTTTAATAATATATGTATTTTTAAACTTTACTCATTAATGATGTTGTACTTTATGGTTGATTAACAATAGATAAAAACTATACACTATCAATACTTCAAATAAAAACCTTTTTAAGATTATGCTTTTATAAAATAGTAGATATTTTTTTACTATAAAAATTAAAAAATACAAAGCAAACTTTGAATTTATTACAAAAACAACATTTACAAAGTCTATAACATTGTATAAAATTTAACTTACAAATAAAACTATTCGTTATTCTCATTTATCTAAGCGATATATATAAAGTCAAGAAAGTAATTATTTGGATTGTTAAGGGTATAATAGAGTTTTCCAAATTGAATTAAAAAAAAAATTAAAAGTTGAAGATTTAGGGAGAAAGAAATCTCAAATCACAGTAAAATTGATTGTACTTTTTTTTTGGCACGATAGTTGTCCTTTTTAGGACATGAAAAGAAATTGCTTTTATTTGTCAGAGTTATCTTTAAAATTGGCAATTTAGGTTTGATTTACTAATTTTAGGTTATTAAAAATATATATACGAACCAAAGGCATTAATTATGAAACATGGTACGTATTTTTTTTAACCTTTATTTTTTTTATTTTTAACCTTTATTTTTCTCTTTTTCATTTTTACTATATTCGATTTATCTTAAATCATAACAATATTATTTAACTAGGAAACGCAAATAATATTAAATCATTAATTTGTAATAATTTTAATTTAATTTGAGTTAGGAATCAAATGCACACCACTTGAATGGAAAATTTTTTAAAAATTCAATATCTAAATAATAATAAATATATTTACAATAAAATACATCATTCACTTCTTTGAAAAAATTATGTATATAACTATTATTTAAAGAAATCTTTCAATTTTTACCGTTCACTCTAAGTTAAATTTTTTTATGCCAAGTGTTGCATTATCATTGGTTCTTAAAAAAAGGCAAAACATGAAAAAAAAAAAAAAAAAAAAGCTATCTTCTTCCTTTTTTTCTTTTCATACTTATTTTGTTAAGACCTTCAATTTTTAGCATTTTAATTTTTTAAATTAAACTCTTCAGTTGGTATAATTCGTACTAAGCCTCCCACTTTACCAAACGTCACGTACTTATGGTGTAACGATAATTTTTAAGGCTGAAATCTTTTTAGTTCTTTAACTTTTTTTTCTTTCTGTTTAAGTGTGACAATAAAATTTTTATATTGTCGATTTATTTCAGATTTATATATATTATTTACAAGAAAAATTTATCAATTATATATAAAAATAATTTAAAATGATTATTTGGATATCACTTAATAAGTTTTTTACTCTGTCACATGATATATTTTTTTAAAATACTTTTATTGATATTTATTAATCTTGATAATAATTTTAAAAATCTAAAAAAAAATCTCTAAAAAGATTGTTTAACTGATACACAATGAATGCTTAATAATTAAGTAATACTTGCAAATACACGTGAGTTACACATTTTTTAAAAAAAATTGTATAAATTACAATTGCATATGTGTTTATGTAATTTTTAAATATTTAATTTTGATACTTAATAAAATGTAATTATCTTTAATATTATATGTATTAAAAATTAAAAAAATTAAAAATGTTTGTAAATAATTATTTAATATTATTTAAATTATGAAAAAAAAATGTACAGATACTAATATTCCTAAATGTAAATATATATCATGATATATATTCTGTTATTTACATTAAGTACAGGTCCAATACTTGTATATAATATATAATACTCTAATAAAGAATCAAATAAAAAGTCATGTTTAATATTTTGCTCAATTATATAAATAACTAGATATATACATATGTCTTCTTAGTTTAAGAAATCGAGTTTAATCAAATAATTTAATTTTGAATTATAAAATATTCATATTCATTCATTTTTTTATATCTCTCAGTTAAGAAATTTTTTATTCAAAATCCAATTTTTTTCCTTACAAGCAAGGTTTTTTTTTTTGGTTTATAGAGATAAAAATAAAAATAAAATTTAAATTTTAAACTTAATCTCTCTTAAAAAAATAATTATTAAATCAAATCTTTATTATTACAATCAATTTTTTTTTTAAATATTATGACAAAAATAATTCATACATAAAAATCCAATCTATTCACACTTTTTACCTCTAACTTTTTCCTCTCCATCTATAATAACTCAATTTTGCCGAAAAACTCAAACAAACCCTGAAAATAGAGATTAACCACTGCACTGGTTGTCACCTTCTATTGTCAGTCATTGCTTATTGCCGCCGACAAACTCCCAAAATTTATCGAGAAATTCCATCGAGCTCTTGTTTTTTATTTTTGCATCTCTTTTATCATTTAAATATTTTTATTTTCCTAGATTTAGAAAGAAATATTCGGAAAGAGGAACTTGATGAGAGTTTCTAGACAATTTTAAGAGATATTCAATGCCTATCACAAGTCGGCAACGATGGAGGCTGGCGGCCTATGCGGTATCTTATTTGGGTTTTCTAGTGAGACTTGGCTTTATTGTAGAAACAGAGAGCAAAGAGTGAACAGGTTGAGTTTTTTTTGTGGGGTATAATAATAATAATGAGCTTTGGTTGTGAGGCGCAAATATAGTGCATTGTGAATATTTCTCTTCCCAATTTCATTCCCAGCACAGAAGTTTTTCGACCTTTTCATTTTACTCCCTCTCTTTTATTTTCTTACTAAATCTAACCATAGAAAATTACTAATAGATACCCTCAAATTTTCTAGTACAACATTTCGAGACAATATTTTGGTGAATTAGATGAATCACATAAATTATGGAATTAAATACTGGATAATTATTTTATACATCATCAGTAAATTTTTTGACTTCACAAACAATATTAAGATGTACATGTCTTTTAAATATATTAAAAAATAAAAAAATAGGACATGTGTAATCATCCTAACTCTACTTGTGGAGTCAAAAAATTTTACTGATGGTGTATAAGATAATTATTTTTAAATACTTATATATTTATATATGAATTAATATTTTGTACACCATCAGTAAAGTTTTTTGACACCACAAATAGAGTTAGAATGATGATACATGTCTTATTTTATTTTTGTTGAAACGTGTTATCATCTTAATTCCATTTGTGAAGTAAAAAAACTCTAATAGCGGTGTATATGATAATTATCCTTTAGATATATTGGCAAAAAATATATATATTAATCTAATTTAATTTAAATATGAATTATTGTTTTATGTATAAATGATAGTGTTTAAACTTAATAAATGAAGTTAAAATAATTCTCGAGTTTATTTAATAATTAATTTATTAAATTTTATAAATATATTTTAATAAAACATCGATTGTGCTCTAATCTCATTTGTTATGTCAAAAACTTCACCATCAATATATAAGATAATATTTCGTTAGATATTATTAAGAAAAATTGATGGATGGGTGATTTATGAAGGATTTTATATTCAGGTATCTTAAATTTATAGTTTTTAAAAATAAAAAATAAAAAACAAAGCTTTTTCACTTGTAGATGAATGCGAGCATAATTATATTTAAAAAGATAATATTCAATAATAAAGAAAATTCTCTTAAAATTCAAATTGAATTAAATTTGGCATAACATTGATTTCGACAAAATAAAAAAAATAATATTGTTGGTGAGATTTGTAAGTATAATGGTGAGATAATTCGTTTGGTAAATGCTATAGTGGCCATAAGTACTTTGTTTGGTACATACTATGCTGGCAATAAGGTTAACTATAATGAAAGAGAAAATAATTGATGAAGAATATTAAAATGAAAGTAAATAAAAAAAAGTATTACAATGAAGAACTAAAATATAATAAAAGAAATTTGTTAAATGAAAGAAATTAAAAT
This sequence comes from Firmiana major, assembly GCA_033439115.1. Lineage (NCBI taxonomy): Eukaryota > Viridiplantae > Streptophyta > Magnoliopsida > Malvales > Malvaceae > Firmiana > Firmiana major. The sequence continues at coordinate 63,398,664 of CM065905.1, forward strand.
TTTAAAGCATATAATAAATAAAAGATGTTATAAAAAATCAAAAGTAATTAATAAGTAGAATTGTTCATGGGTCAGGTAGAGCCGAGTTTAAGTCGTGCTTTGGTAATGTATCAAAGAATTGATAGGGAGCTCAATCTCAATTGGTTTGATTTTTCGAATTTAATTTTTTGTCCGAACTTGTTTTTACATGTAATGAATATGCTCATATTCGTCCAAATAATATAAATTTTAAAAATTTTATAATAAAATATAAAATATTAAAACAAATAATAGTTAATAAATATAACACAATAATTTTAAATAAATTCTTACAAAGATTACCAAAAAATTAAAAATTTTAAATTAAAATCTAGAAACAATATAAGCTCAAATTAGTTTACAAAAAATATTATAAATGAATTAGTAATAAATAGTAATAATAAATTATAATTATTGGTTCAAATCTAACTAGGCTGGAACTTAATATATTGAATCCCAACCCTTCGATTTGTATTAAATTTTGATTTTAAAGCCTAAACTTCTTTAAAGCCCTTAATATTTTTATTAAATTCATTCAAAAATTGAACAGACATCCAAGTTGGATAAATAATTTAACCTTTAAATAGGTCTACATACATTATAAATACAAAGACAAAATAGAAAAGAAAAATGAATAAAAATCAGTAATTAGAGTAGATTAAAAACTGGCGTTTGTCCAGTGCAACGGCCAATGAGTTCATTGAATCCGCCGTTGCGTCAGAGGCGTTCATAAGTTGATAATTGATTGATTCAATCGGGTCATGGGCTTTATGTATTAAGGAATTGGATTTATGTATCCAAATCCAATGAATAGGTTAAGAATTGAATTGAGACTAAGTAGCGTTGCTCGAGTTATTAATCCAATCCAAGTATGTAAATGCAATAATCCATTTCTTCAAATAATTAACAACAGGTGTTTAAATTTATTTTTGATTCGAATAAAATTAATTTTAAATTATAAAATAAATGAGATTATTTATGATAAAAAAATTATTAATGGAAGCCTTGCAAGTTGTAACCTTTCAACTTTCCTCCAAAATGGTATGAAAGAAAACCGCGTGCTGGTGTGAACACGGTTTGTCTTCACAAAATAAAAGTTAAGAGTCAAACGCTATCTTAACGAATGCCACTACTTTTCTCTTTCTCATGCCGTTGAAATCAAAATTCAATTCAAAGTACTGTTTTTTTCTCAATTAAAAAAGGGTAATTATGTGAAATATTTTCCTGTAATTATAGAGGCCCAATATATTTACCCTCTACAGGTTTATAACAAACATTTTATTATCCTATTATTTCTTTAATTAATTTTCAAATCAACATTGTTAAAAAAATGAGGTATACATTACAACATCATATTTTAAAAAATTTATTTTAGTTAATTCATGCAATTTTTTTAAGATATGTTATTTAATAAATTTCGAATGCCAGCTTGTACATTATTTTTCGGTCTGAACTCTTGGCATTTGGTGGCTACATTAAATTTCAGTTAATAAAAAATGCAGATCTTTCAATGTTGTTTGTTGTATTTATAAAACTCGAATTCAAAACTTTATTTAACGAGATTAAATTTCTTACCACCTGAATAACCGAATATTTAAACTACATCATTTTCCTGTTTGTTCATGTTTGTCGTTTTTTTTTTATGAAAAAAAAAAATAAAATACTATTTAGAGAGAGAATGATTGAAATTTCAGAAATGATGGAAGGATGAGAAAAACAAAAAGTATTATACTTTATCCTCAAGTCATAAATTGATAATTTTCTATTTCTAATTTATTTCAAAATTTTATTTAATTATATTTAAATATTGAAAATTTATTTAGGTGTCATTTAATGCTTTGATCGAACATCTAAAGAACTTTCTTATCTCAAGGGTGTGTTTGGTTCGGGAGAAAAAAAATTACTTTGGGAAAAAAATTATCTCTTATCCAGGAAAAAAATTTTAAGGGGTAAATTATAGGAAAAAAATTTTACTTCAGATCTAAAAGTTTTTTTTTTTACTCAAGTAATCTAAAAATACCTTAGGATCCGAAAATAATCATTTTACCTAAAATTTTCCTAAAATCGAGTACTGTAAGTAAAATAAAATGATTGACAGGAAAAAAAATAATCGAACTAAACGACGAAATCAAATGACGAAAAAAAATTACGGGAGAATTTAAAATTCTCTCCAACCAAACGCACCCTAAGAGTATTTGTGGAACCACTCTTTTTCATGAAGAGGCTTCATCATCGGATTAATTGAATATTTCATGAAACAATTTTAATTGAAATTTATCTTCTTAATTTCAAGCTACACTTTTATTATCAATTTATTTGAAAATTTCCTTAATGCTTTTCTAACAATTTGATCGAATATGAAAAAAAAAAAATCTTCTCACCTTAAGAATATTTAAGAAAATACACTTGTTTCCTTAAAAGAACTTCGCCGTCATAATTGTTTAATTTTTAAAATCTAATTTAGCTATTTTTGTTCACATTTTTAATCTCAATCTTATAAAATATTTTTATCTTTATTTTGGAAATAAATTAAAATTATTGATATTAAAATTGTTTTTCGAATACTTCATTGAATTTGAAAAAAGTTCTTTCTTATCTAATAATTTCTCAAAAATTGCACACCCACAAAATTTGAAAATTTCATCATTAGTCGAATCTCTATGTACTTCTAATTTTAAATTCTAACAATTTTATACTATATCCTTCTAATCTTAAATCTATTTTTTCTATATATTTTTCCAAAAAAAAATCTTCATATTGAAAAGAAATTATTTTCCAAATCCTCAACATTATGATTGAATTTGAAAAAAGCATTTTTCTCACTTAAAAATTGACAAAAGTTGCACCACTCACAAAGTTTAGAGATTCCATCATCGCTAGAATTAATTATCATATTATTATTCATAAATTTTATAAATTTTTTATTGAATATATATATATATACCCACCTTCATCAAAATTAAAATTCATTCCAATATTTATATACAATATACGAAATAATCTAAAGCATAATCTAAAATCCCAACACCATTTATATTTCTAGTCATCATTCAACAAAACATAATCATTACCTTTTTTTTCTTTTTATAACCATTATGTAAAATAAATATAAGTTAAGATAATTTAATGAAACAAACTCCCTTCACCTTTTATTTTTTAATCATTATATAAAATAAATATAAGCTAAGATACTTTAATTAAACTAACGGCCTTTACTTTTTTTTTTTGGTTAATTTTAATTAGAGTCTAAATCAGTTAAGTAGTAAGTTATTAGAGTTAAATTTGATAATTATTTAAATTTAATTTATTTACTTTTAAGTTGAGATTAAATTCAAATTATTTAAGTAACGAGTTGAGTCAAATTTAAATTTTTTAATATTTAAATGATTATATATATTTTTAATATTTTATTATTATTTTATTATTTTATTTTTATAATATATAATTAAAAATTAATAAATTAAATTTATCAAATTAAGTTTGATGAATATTTTATCAAATTAAATAAATTTAAGTCAGTTGCTAAGGGGTTGTTTGGGATCAATTTTGTTTTATGTTTTATGTTTTTGTTTTCAAAATCTTGCAACATAAAGTATAAATTGTGTTTGGTTGATTTGTTTTGTTTTAAAATTTAAAAATTTGGCAACAAAATTTCCAAAATTATAGGAAACATAAATTTTGTGTTTCTTACCATTTCCAAAACATTTTGAAAACATTGATGAATAATAATTTTTAATGAAGTCTTCATTTCAAATCTCACCAATAACAAGTTACCTTTTTTTTATCTATAATATTAAAAGACTTCTCTACACAATCTTTTTTTCTTTTCTCAATCATTCCCAGCCCATGTTATTCAATGTTCATCTTTACTTTTCATTGCATTTAGTTTTCTACTTAAGTCTTGATCTCTTAAACTCTTCCTTTTTTATTTTATATAATAATTTTTTTATTTTTAATTGTTTTTATATAATTTTACAAATATCATATTAAAACTTAGTTGTATTAAATTTAAATATTAATTGTGTATGGATACATAGAGTATGAAATAAATCTCACCAAGTCAATTACGATATATACATAAAGTTCATGATGAAATTGCTAGTGAATTATAGAATGCATATCAAAATAATTGATTGTTGAATTTATATCAAGACTTAAACTCTTCTTTTTTGTATTTTGTAAAATTAATTTATTTTTTTAATTTGTTCATATAATTTTACGGATATAGTATTAAAATTTAGTTATATTTTATTTAAATATTAATTGTGTATAGATATAAAAAGTAGGAAATAAATCTCATATAATTTTTGAAATCATAATTGTAAGAGAAAATTTATATAATTGTTGTTGCCTGAAACAACAATGATGAATTGCTGACGTCCTTTGTGCCACGTGTTGTCGAAATCTCTGCAAGAAAAATAAAGATCAGAGGGACGCAGGGCTTTCCCTGCGTTTGCACTCCGATGCTTAAGTCAGACCCAGAATTTGGTAGAGTTTCTGTAGGGGAAATAGAGACTTAGCTTAATGAATCATACCTGATCCCTATTTATAGGGATTTACTTGTCATTAATTACATTTTTGCCCCTTTTTTATCTTACTCAGGGCTTGTATCATTTCTCATACGTTTTCTTCATGCGCCACGTGTCATTCTTTTATTATTCTTTTATCATGCACAACAATTGCTCCCCACTCTTTCGCTAGGCATAACCTTGCGGAAGAGTACATATGTTCTCATTGTAGCCTCAAGTCAAATTCTCTGGCCTTCTAATTCTCAAGCTCTTGTTTTGAGTGCGTGGCTTACCTCGCGCATTTTTCGCTTCAAGCCCTTTGTTTGTGCGCTTAGCTTACATCGCGCACTTTTCGCTTCAAGCTTTTTACATTGTCTTCGTGGCTTACCTCGCGCATTTTTCGCTTCAAGCCCTTGATTGAGTGTTTAGCTTACATCGCGCATTTTTCGCTTCAAGCTCTCGCACATTTGTCTTCGTGGCTTACCTCGCGCATTTTTCGCTTCAAGCCCTTGATTGAGTGCTTAGCTTACATCGCGCATTTTTCGCTTCAAGCTCTCGCACATTGTCTTCGTGGCTTACCTCGCGCATTTTTCGCTTCAAGCCCTTGATTTGTGTGCTTAGCTTACATCGCGCACTTTTCGCTTCAAGCTCTCGCACATTGTCTTCGTGGCTTACCTCGCGCATTTTTCGCTTCAAGCCCTTGATTGAGTGCTTAGCTTACATCGCGCATTTTTCGCTTCAAGCTCTCGCACATTTGTCTTCGTGGCTTACCTCGCGTATTTTTCGCTTCAAGCCCTTGATTGAGTGCTTAGCTTACATCGCGCATTTTTCGCTTCAAGCTCTCGCACATTGTCTTCATGGCTTACCTCGCGCATTTTTCGCTTTAAGCCCTTGATTTGTGTGCTTAGCTTACATCGCGCACTTTTCGCTTCAAGCTCTCGCACATTGTCTTCGTGGCTTACCTCGCGCATTTTTCGCTTCAAGCCCTTGATTGAGTGCTTAGCTTACATCGCGCATTTTTCGCTTCAAGCTCTCGCACATTTGTCTTCGTGGCTTACCTCGCGCATTTTTCGCTTCAAGCCCTTGATTGAGTGCTTAGCTTACATCGCGCATTTTTCGCTTCAAGCTCTCGCACATTGTCTTCATGGCTTACCTCGCGCATTTTTCGCTTCAAGCCCTTGATTTGTGTGCTTAGCTTACATCGCGCACTTTTCGCTTCAAGCTCTTTACATTGTCTTCGTGGCTTACCTCGCGCATTTTTCGCTTCAAGCCCTTGATTGAGTGCTTAGCTTACATCGCGCATTTTTCGCTTCAAGCTCTCGCACATTGTCTTCATGGCTTACCTCGCGCATTTTTTCGCTTCAAGCCCTTGATTTGTGTGCTTAGCTTACATCGCGCACTTTTCGCTTCAAGCTCTCGCACATTGTCTTCGTGGCTTACCTCGCGCATTTTTCGCTTCAAGCCCTTTGTTGTGTGCTTAGCTTACATCGCGCACTTTTCGCTTCAAGCTCTTACACATTGTCTTCGTGGCTTACCTCGCGCATTTTTCGCTTCAAGCCCTTGGTTGTGTGCTTAGCTTACATCGCGCACTTTTCGCTTCAAGCTCTCACACATTGTCTTCGTGGCTTACCTCGCGCATTTTTCGCTTCAAGCCCTTTGTTGTGTGCTTAGCTTACATCGCGCACTTTTCGCTTCAAGCTCTCGCACATTTTCTTCATGGCTTACCTCGCGCATTTTTCGCTTCAAGCCCCTGCACATGTGTAGCTGGTGCGATCAGTCATTTATCAATTATGTGCGAATCTCAACAGCCAACAAAATATCAAAATGGCATAAATAATAGTTCAACAAATTAAATTTCAACCCATAGTTGAATTAACAAAAAATAATATTAAATGTCATAAAGTCTCGCTGCCAGTGTAGTTGCAAGTGGTTGATATTCCGCGCTTTTGCTATCCTCTTGCGTTGTGACCTTTCCATATTCTTTCAAGGCATTGGTGAAGGCTTAGGTAGCCCGACGATGGTAAGGGTTTCTTTTCTTTGAATTCCCTTACATGTAGTTCAGCGTCGGTATTCTTTTCATCACTTCTTCTTGAGTGATATATTTATCTGCTCTCGAGAACAAGTCTGAGATCGTCGTTGGCTGATCTAAAGATAGCGACTCTTGCAACTTTTCAGACCTTGTCCCTTGTAGCATAGCTGTCACAGCTACTCCAACTTGCAGATCATGTATTTCAATAGTAGCATTACGGAACCGATCCACATAGCTTTTGAGTGATTCCTTGCTCTCCTGCCTTAAGGTAAGCAGATAGGTGGCCTCCTTCCTTTTCTGGCTTTTTATCACAAAGGCCTTCAGGAATTCACTTCTTAATTGATTGAAAGACGAAATAGACCCCTCTGGCAAACTGTTAAACCATTTTAGTGCATGGTCAGTTAAAGTTGAGGGGAATGCTCTACTCATGATCTCATCCTCCCATCCATGTAATAGCATCAATGACTCATAGTTCTGAATGTGGTCATAAGGGTCAGTTTTTCCCGTATACATCGTCATCTGCGGCATTTTGAATTTTGGGGGCAGCGCTTTTCCCATGATCGTTGTACTGAATGGGATTCTCCTTCTCTGGTTTTCTTCAGTTTGAACCAACCTTTTCTCTTCTAAGATTTGTTCCACTATTCTTTTCATATAAGTGGCAACTTGTGCCTTGGAGACAGGTCTGTTTTGCACTTTCTTAGCATCGTATATATCAGCTTGACTGTAGTCCATAGCTTCTTTCCTGTTACCTTGAGTTCGGTTTTGACGAGCCTGAGATTGAAAGTTTATCATTCCAGTTTCAAGGTTTCGTGCTGGATTTATTTTCGAGTCTCTCTCAATATGAGATCCTGTCATTCCCACATCTTTGATTCCGTTATTTGGTGGGCTGTTTGTGTTCTGGGGCCAAGGATCTTCGATGCCCAAGTATCCAGAGTCTACTCGAGCCGGACCCTCAAGGTTTCTAGTACTTTGGCGTCTCCGACCACCAACAATCTCCCGTGTTGAATTCTTTGTCCCATGACGCCGTAGTTTTTTGACACTCTGATGTCTCCAGTTCATTGGAGTCTCGCGTATGGGGTCTTCCGTAACTTGGTGCTGCAAGCCTTTCGAGGCCTCACGCACAGGGTCTCCCATACCCTGACGCCTCATATCTTCCTCAGTCTCACACATAGGGTCTTGTGCGATCATGCCACGAGGATCTCGCGTACCCTTGTCATGAGGGTCTCGCGCAGCAGGGTCTTGCGTAAGCTGGCATCCCCGCGTTATGAGTGCACCACGTGGCGCGCGAAGAACGCGCCACGTGGCGCACGAAGCAAACGGGGGGTCTTGCGTGGCCATGCCGTGAGAGTTTCGTGCACCCCTGCCTTGAGGGTCTCGCGTTCCACTGCCGTGAGAGTCCGCCGTGAGAGTGCCGCGAGGCTCTGTCGCCAGAGTGCCACGAGGGTCTGCCGCCAGAGTGCCGCGAGAGTCTCCTATAGGCATGCCGCGAGGGTCTGTCGCCAGCATGCCGTGAGGGTCTAAGGCCAGTGTGCCGCGAGGGTCTGTCGCCAGCATGCCGTGAGGGTCTAAGGCCAGTGTGCCGCGAGGGTCTCCAGCAGCCATGCCGCGAGGGTCTCCTGCAGCCATGCCGCCCATGCCGCGAGGGTCTCCAGCAGCCATGCCGCAAGGGTCTCCAGCAGCCATGCCGCCCATGCCGCGAGGGTCTCCAGCAGCCATGCCGCCCATGCCGCGAGGGTCTCCTGCAACCATGCCGCCCATGCCGCGAGGGTCTCCAGCAGCCATGCCGCGAGGGTCTCCTGCAACCATGCCGCCCATGCCGCGAGGGTCTTCAGCAGCCATGCCGCGAGGGTCTCCTGCAACCATGCTGCCCATGCCGCGAGGGTCTCCAGCAGCCATGCCGCGAGGGTCTCCAGCAGCCATGCCGCGAGGGTCTCCTGTAACCATGCTGCCCATGCCGCGAGGGTCTCCTGCAGCCCTGCCGTGAGGGTCTCGCGCACCCCTGCCGTGAGGGTCCAATGTCGGCATGCCGTGAGGGTCAGTCATGCCGCGAGGGTTTGCCGCCAGAGTGCCGCGAGGGTCTCCTGCAGCCCTGCCGTGAGGGTCTCGCGCACCCCTGCCGTGAGGGTCTCCAGCAGCCATGCCGCGAGGGTCTCTCACACCCCTGCCGTGAGGGTCTCCAGCAGCCATGCCTTGAGAGTCTCTCACACCCCTGCTGTGAGGGTCCAATGCCGGCATGCCGTGAGGGTCAGTCATGCCGCGAGGGTTTGCCGCCAGATTGCCGCGAGGGTTTACCGCCAGAGTGCCGCGAGGGTCTCCTGCAGCCCTGCCGTGAGGGTCTCGCACACCCCTGCCGTGAGGGTCCAATGCCGGCATGCCGTGAGGGTCAGTCATGCCGCGAGGGTTTGCCGCCAGAGTGCCGCGAGGGTCTCCTGCAGCCCTGCCGTGAGGGTCTCGGGCACCCCTGCCGTGAGGGTCCAATGCCGGCATGCCGTGAGGGTCAGTCATGCCGCGAGGGTTTGCCGCCAGAGTGCCGCGAGGGTCTCCTGCAGCCCTGCCGTGAGGGTCTCGCGCACCCCTGCCGTGAGGGTCTCCAGCAGCCATGCCGCGAGGGTCTCTCACACCCCTGCCGTGAGGGTCTCCTGCAGTCGTGCCGCGAGAGTCTCGCGCAGGGTCTCGTACTCCCCTGCCGTGAGGGTCATGCGCGCCAGGATTTCGCGCAATTCGCCCTTCTCCTACCAAATTTCGGACAGTCTGCTGCAGGTTCACTTGCAGAAAAGCTCCTTTGAACAAATCAACCATAGTCCACAAGGCTTCGACGGTTTCTTCCCCCTGCTTCCTCATCGCTTCGAACTCTGCCACAGGGATAGTCATCATATGACTCTCCTCCCGAGCTTCTTCTCCACGGTCCAGGGGAGAACTAGCCGTGTCTTCATTCTCCGCATCCCTGATTGCCGTGGATCGTGTCTTCACCATCGTTGTAGAATCACAGCTTTTCTTTCGGTTCCCACAGACGGCGCCAATTGTTGTTGCCTGAAACAACAATGATGAATTGCTGACGTCCTTCGTGCCACGTGTTGTCGAAATCTCTGCAAGAAAAATAAAGATCAGAGGGACGCAGGGCTTTCCCTGCGTTTGCACTCCGATGCTTAAGTCAGACCCAGAATTTGGTAGAGTTTCTGTAGGGGAAATAGAGACTTAGCTTAATGAATCATACCTGATCCCTATTTATAGGGATTTACTTGTCATTAATTACATTTTTGCCCCTTTTTTATCTTACTCAGGGCTTGTATCATTTCTCATACGTTTTCTTCATGCGCCACGTGTCATTCTTTTATTATTCTTTTATCATGCACAACAATAATAATAAATGAAATATTTTTTTGTAATGTATCAAAATTAAGAATAAAATAACACATTATTAATTATAAATTAAATTATATAATTTTAATAAAAATATTTAATTTTTATTATTAATAAATTATGAAATAAAAAAAATTATGTTTCAAAATTTTTATTTAATGACAAACATGTTTTCTATTTTTAGTTTTTAAAATTGTACAATAATATTAACTCACCAAACGTGCTTTCTATTTTTAAAATTTCTAAACAAAATAAAAACAAAATTTTCAAAATAAAAAATATAAAACATAAATTTAACAATAATATCAAACGACCCCTAAATTATCCGGACTCTATTTGTTTACGCATCTAAGTTCGACTAACCTTTAAAATATATATATATTTTTGCTTGAACCAATCCTACGCAGACTGTTTCTTTTCTTTCAACAGGTATAAGGTCTTCTCTCTTTAGAAAAATCGACTCTGGCTCCTAAGTAACCTCATGCTTCATTTCCCAACCATTGGCCACAGCCCTGTTTTACACCGGTGCCATCGTTCAGACCTATCACCGTTGCTGTCTAAAGAAACTTTCAACTCCTTTGACTGATTTTTTTTTTTCTGGTATTGAATAGAATTGTGGGTCAAATGGAGGTAGCAATGGGTTTAAGTGGTTATGGGGTTTTCACCGCACCTCTAGTGCGTTGAAATCTCACTCAAAGGTCAGAAATGAGTGGGAGGTAAAATTATCTTCTCACTTTTAATTTTAAATTTTTTATTGTTTAAAAAAAATATATTTTTTATGATGATTTTATCACTTTTAATCTTATTAGAGCTGGTATCCAAATTAATCCTTAATGGAGTTGGTATCTGAAGTAGAATGAGATTGATTTTGGCTGGGATGGAGCTGGCGTAGGCTGAAGGTTGTCAGAGGATGTTTTCAGTTGACAATGATGAATGCCCATTAGGTGTTGGGTAGGAAGCTAGATGGTTCTAGAGGCTTCTTCTCGGTAATCTGGAATTTTAGTGGTTGTTATTGGACCATTTTTTCTTTGATGCCTGTGAATTCCCTCCCCTTTTTAATTATATTTTTGTTATTTCAGATTTCAATCTCCAATCTCAACGTGATTTTTTGGGTTTTCAATTACTGTTTCTTTCCCTTTTTCTTTTCCAATTGCCTTGAAAATGGAATCCCTTTGGACTTAAAAATCTTGGTTTGTATGCCTTGATTTTGGTGATTCAATATACAGATTTCACACTCTTGCATGGACCCTGAAATTTTAGTATTCTTTCCTTTCTATGTTGATGGCACGTTTGTAAAATGGGTTTCTTGTCAGATTAGAACAAAGTACATGTTGGTATTAGGGATAGGTAGGTTTGAGGTTTAGTTTTAAAGGTTAAATTGGTTTGGGGTTTATATTTAGGGAAGTTTGGTTTAAGGTTTCAATTGTTGGAATGGACAATCTGGCGATGCTACTGTCAAATTGAGGCTTGACTGAGTCCTTGGTAAGTGGTGTTCTCTGTTTAAATATGCAAAAGTGGTTAATCTAGCAGCTGCATTCTCTGATCATAACCCAGTTCCGGTGGAAATTAAGGTGCAACGTACCACATTCTTATCGCAGAATAAAAAGGAGATTTTGATTTGAGGAAATGTGGCTTCGTTCTGATAACCAGGTCCGTCAGCTTTATATAACTTTACGTAGTGTTCAACAGGCAGCTATTACCCCTGAGTCTATTGCAGAGGAAAAACGATTGACAATGGAATTGAATGAGATGTTGGCTCGAGAAGAAACAATGGGGAAACAGCGATCTAGAGTTGACTGGCTTAAGTTTGGTGATAAGAACTCCAAGTTCTTCCGTGCAAATGCTACATCACGGAGGTGCCATAATAGGGTTGAGAAGTTTAAAGATGAACATGGTGCATGGCATGAGGATGAACATCGCACAGCTCGAGCAAGGCCTGGCTTTATTTCTTTACAAAGATGCCTGCAGGATGCAAAATAGCTAAAGTCATTTGTTAAACCCTCATGAAATTCCATCTACACTAAAAAACAAGCCAAAATCGCTGACCAAACATCAACGAAGACTTTGAGTAACATTTCATTATTAATAGTAATTATCCAAAGGAATTTTCCACGTCGTATAGTAACCCCATGCAAGCCAAATGCGAATGGGTCAGATTCATAACGTCAGCGGCCGCAGAATTGAAAATTCGTTACAACCGGAGTACAGTAAGCAGTGACCAATACGGAACTATAACCCTTCAGAAAAACCCTATAAATAGAAGTGAGCTACAAGCTCCATTGTCATCACTCATCACCCTTTTGTACAATTTAACTCAGCCTTTAGGTTTCGTTTTCCTGTGAGTGATTAGAAAGATGGTAACTGCGGTTCGAGTTGCTGCTATGGTTATGCTGCTGCTTTTGAGCTACAGCACATGCCAAGCACAGCTTTCTTCTACGTTTTATGCTAACACATGCCCGAATGCACTTAGCACCATTCGCACATCCATCAGGTCTGCCATTGCACGAGAAATTAAATTAATTTAATTTCGAACCGATTCAAGAAAGGTTCGAATTAAGATGATTTAAAATTCGAATTAATTCTAATAAGAATCGATTGAGCAAATTCAAATAATTTAAAGTTAATTTTTGAAATATTCGAATGGAGATTAATTTGAGTTTGCATTAATTCTAATTACAATTGATTGAACAAATTTATGTTATTGACTTTTTATTAATCAAATCAAATTTGAATTGAGTTATTATTGGAATGAATTGAAGGAAGTTTTGGACTTCGAATAAGTTTTTGCAGCTCTAATTCCAACTACGGAAAAGTTCCAAGCATAGGATATGTGAAGGGTAAATGGCTTCAACAGATTCTGCTTCCGGTCTAAGTTATGGTGACATGAATACTTCAAAGAAGTGTCAAAAAAAAGAAAGTAGAAGCATCGTGCTCTCCAAGAACTTCCTTAATTAAGAAGAAAGAAAACACTTCCTTACCGTAAGCCTCACTCCATGGGTCCCTGTTTGTCTACGCCAATTTAGGCATATCATTGTTGGATATGATTACAAAAGTCATAATTATAATTGTTGTTTTAATCTAATTTTAAATTTTGTTGAAAAAATTAACAAAGCAAAACATATTTTTAAAAATTTATTCAATAAATTAATGAAGAATTAAAATATGTGACGATTTATTAATTTTATTTGTAAAGTTAAAAAATTTTACTGTCTATTTGTCAACAACAAATTCACTATCTCTTTTTTTACCTCTTTTTTTTTTTATTTAAGAATTCATATACGAGATTGAGATTAAGATTGAGATTGAGATTGAGATTGAGTTGAGATATATTGTTTCTTCCATAATTGTAGGATTCATTTAGATTGAAAATTAAATTGATTCGAGATTGAAAATGACAATGATAATGAGATCAATTATTATTGGTGAGAATGAAATCTATGGTGATTATACGTGTTTAAATGCAAATGTAACAATCATAATAAGGTGAAATAAGATATTAGATTAAAATTTATAGTATAAATGTGATATTTATAAAAGTAATAAATAATTAAAAATGACTTGAATTATTTTTATTAATAAATATCTTAATTTTATTTTAAAAATAATAATACATTTACACATTTCAAAATAAAAATTATCAATATTTATTTTGTTTATTATTTATGTAATTATCATCATCAAAACTTTTATCCCAATAGATTGTGATAGATTACGTAAACCAATGAACCCACGTTAAGTCGTCAACATAATTTTCTTCTTCCACTCATTTATATCCAAAATAATGTGTTCTTTTAACTTTAGTGTCCCATATCTTTTTGAATCATTTCCTTTAAAGTTTTTTTTTTAATCATTTATAGCTTCTATTGTCCTAATTGGAGTGTTCACAAATTTACATTGTATGCGTTCAAATTAATATAAATGA